>CM045987.1:113550947-114150947 GCA_025175895.1 Wurfbainia villosa | reverse complement strand
CGAGAATGAACACCAACAATGTTTGGTCGGGCAAAGGCGTCGTGGGCCCCAAATCTGCTTGGCCTCCTGCTATTCGCAACTATTAAATCGATTGTTTTTTCTTTCAATATCTACGATAGATCGAATACCGCTAACCACGAATAAATGCATGAACACCGACCTCGAATCGAGTCGATCGCTTTCCGGAAAATATTGCTCTCGCCCTGAAACAACAAAATAAACCCAAATATAAATAATTTTAAGACAATAATCCCTGAAATTGGGAGAAAAAATGGAGTCCGATTACAACGGCAGGTGATCAGATAATCGCTGGGAGGTAATAAAAGCGCAAATCCACATGGAGGAGAGAATGGCGAGCAGCAAGAAGACAAAGGCAAAAGCTTTTTCCAATGCATCGGTCAGATTTTTTTTTTTTTTTTTTTTGGTTTACGAAATGAAGAAGTAACGGGACCAAGGTATAACGGAAGTCCCTGTACGAAAATTTTCCACAAAGCAGCTGCTTCGATTTCCGAATAAATGATTGGAGAGTTGACCGAGTCAAAATTCAACTCTCTCTCTCTCTCCCTCTTGCTCTCACTCTGGGAGTCCCACTGAAGAAGGAAAAGAGATCAAAAGAGAACGAAACCCAAGGAGCAAATTCGACCCCGACAAACAGCCAAATATTCCCGATCCATAGCAGCTGTTACCGTATCAACCTCCCAAAATCACCTGAGATTGACTCCGGGAAACCCACTATAGTTCACTTCCCAAACCTCACCGCTCACGAATGAGCACGCTCCAAAATTTATACGCCCGCCGCAATGCCGACGGCATGATCAGAAGTGGGCAGGTCCGAACCTTTTTGTCACGATCTCCATGACTTGTCTTGCTCCGCTTGGGTTCGGGGTCTTCAGAGTCAGAGGAGGGCCCAGCCGAGCGCGAGGGAAGGTGGAGCACGAATTTAAGTTTCTTCTCCTTGCGCTTGGCGCCGGAGCCGCCGCCTTCCTGCTGCTGCTGCTGCTGCTCGTCGTTCTCATCCTCATCCTGGTCCCCCTGGGGCAGGGACGGACGAGGATCTTCCTGCGGGGGTTTAGGATTTCGCCGGGTGGCGCGGCGGGAGGAGGATTGGGGGAATTGGCGATTGGGGTTAGGGTTAGGGCTGGGCTTATTCTGCCGCTGCTGCTGCTGACGGAGGCTTCGTTTCTGGAGGTCGAGGAGGGAGGGGCGGCCCTTCTTCTTCTTCTCACGCTTGGCCACGTCGACGGCGGGACGGCCGCGGTTGCCCATTTCAGCACCTGCCTGTCCCACTCTCGCCTCTGAAAACGGAGAGGTGGCGTGGCGGTGGTGGGCGTTCTTTTCTTGGCTGGTGGGTAATTTAACTACTTTTGTCTGGGCTTATTAAGTTAGCGACTTCATAAGGTAGGCGGGTCGAAACACGTGATGAGCAGGCCGGGGCACGTGACTGCTCTGTGGGACCCAACGCGTTTCTTTTCGGAGCCGAATCTTCGTCGAGGAGCGAGGAGCGAGGAGCGAGGAGCGAGGAGCGAGGAGCCAATAGCCATGGAACTCAAAAGTTTAAAAGGTTTTCGTCGAGAATGAAATCCATCTTATTACAATTTAAGAGCCATTTTCCAATCCAATCTTGTTTTAAATAATGATTAGTTATATGAATTCATACGAATGCTTATTGATATCGATAAAAAAAGGTCTCGAATCATGCACTTGGTCAAGAAGTTGAGATCACAGAAAAATCGAAAGCTCAAGAAATCGAGATCACATAAAGGTCAGGAGATTGAGGAGTCAGGATCACAAAGGAAGTAAGATCACGAAGAATTAAAAGTTGAGATCGATATGATTCCATCCTAGGTATTCCCTAAAGAAGGAATGTTGGGAAGGGAGTGTTACAATAAAAGAGTGCAATAGATTGACAAAGGCGATTACACATGGGAGAGATGTATTGGTGGAAATAGTCACGAACTGAAAGGGCACACCGACTGGAGGCGTCCGTTATCCCAAAAGGCACGCGGTGATAATTGGGAAGTCTATAAATAAGGAGTTTGGTGAATAATGAGAGAACTTGAGTAATCTCTGAAACTCAATTAGTATTTTTTTCTATTTCATTTTTTTCTTTTGTTTAATTTAGACATCGGAAGAATATTAATTATCAAAGAATTAGCACTCCTTTTGACTTATGTTTATGATACCAGAGTAACCTAATTTGAAAGTTGAGATGAGGGGTATAATGTGTGATATATTTCCTGAACCGACTAGACCTGACTAAGGGAAGTAGACTGAGTTGATAAGGTGGTGATGTAGGATAGGACAGAAAAGTTTGAGGGTCAAAAGGAAACCGGACAAGTAACCTGGAATATGAGTCGGGAGGTGACTCGGTAAGTGAGTTGGAAAATAACTCGGTGAGTTAGAAGAAGTACAAATGAATGACCCTTATGGTCGGAGTGGGTCTAGATACCAACCCGACAGGCCGAATTGAGTAATATACGTCCTGGTCTAAATGAACCAAAATGAGATGGTCAGGAAGGGGACCAAGTCAGTGTAGGAGTTAGAGAAGATGATTAGAGAAAGTACAAACTTTCAAGGGAGAAAGAAAGGGTAAAGAAGAGGAGTGAGACATTCCTCGATACGCTGGTTTGTAAGAATTTGTTATATGATGTAACAAACTAGGCCCCCACGTAATATTCCCACGAGTCTCCATTCTTTATCCTCCTAACAAAATTATTCCTCAGAAAAAAGGGCCCTCTACATGGACGGCAATCCTGACGGTTTGTTACGTCACAACTGGCTGCTGGGAAGAGGATATAAAGGGGGAGGAAGAAGGAGGAGAAGGGAGACCGAAAATCAATCTTCCAGCTGGAGACCAATCAACTGCTTAACTTTCCCATCAAAGGGGACTAGAGGACGGAGGAAGGAGGCGACATTTCGGAGAATAGAGAAGAAGGCAGGGGAGCCAGTTCAATTCCCTTCATCTATTTACCTTGTACACGGCTGGACTTGTAAGGGGTTTTCCTCCACCTCTGGAAATATTTTCAAAACGGAGAGATTTTCATAGTGAAGGTGTCTTGGCACCATAGCTCACTCTAGAGCTCATCCCGTGAAATAGGAATTGGAATTCCGAACTACATTAAATCCTGTGTCATTGTTCTCTATGATTGACTTGACCATTTATCCACCTTTTTACTGTTGTAGTCGGAGAGGACCCTAAGCCTCTGTGACATTATCGTTTTCCTCGCAAGGAGGTGAAAAATCTGCATCCGCATCAGTTGGCGTCGTCTGTGGAAAATTTATTGAGCAAGACGTCGAGATGCAGTTAGAGGTGATCCAACCTCTAGCGACTTCTTCCGCGGAAGAGAGCCCTATTACACTGTTACCAACCCAGCTGAGTGTTGGTACAATCGGGACAGGTCACGATTGACCGGACTCGATTTTAACTCGAACTGTATTTTGATGTTAAACAAAACGTATGACATGGAATTATCATGGAAAGTCCAACATAGATTTGCCACGTAAATCCAAGTGTGTAGCCTTGGTTGTGAAAAGTCCAAGCATGGGACTTAGTGTTTGGAAAATCTAAGCATAGAGCTTGGTGTGGGGAAATTCCAACATGGGTTGGCCACATAAGTCTAAGTGTGTAGCCTTGCCGGTGAAAGTCCAAGCATGGGGCTTGACATGGAAAATCCAAGCATGAGACTTGGTGTGGGAAGTCTTGAGGATCTGACAAGTTCACTAGGCTTGGGGTCCTTGAGTCGGTGAAGGATGGTATTGTGAAGCCGTGCGCTTGGTGCATCCGAGGGACCGTCGGACGAGGAGCGAATGGAGTGAGGCCCAAGGGAAATAGACTTCGAGGGCAAGAGACGCGAAGAATGACATTGCGAAGTCATGCGCTTGGTGCATCCGAGGAACATAGGCCGAGGGAAGAGAGCTTCGGTGGGGAACTCCATGAGAGGATGAGGTGGACTTAGCCAAGTGGCTAAGACTGAGTGTCGGATGCTCAAACAACTTGGTGTTTGAGATTTTACCCGACATCAGTCCAGTCGACTGCTCTAGGTCGATTGGACTCGACCTATATTTGACTGGTGTTCGGCTACATTTTGTGGTCTGACAGTCGACTACCGACGGATAGCAGTCGACTGATGTCGATAGCAGTCGACTACCAAGGGATGACAGTCGACTGATGGAAGTATCGCGGGCATAGAACGCTCCGTAGCCGACTGGGCAATCGGCTACGAGGCCAGTAGTCGACTGATGAAGGCATCAGTCGACTGATGGGGGATCCGTTGGGTTTTTTTCAATGTGGATCAAACCGTTGTGAGACAATGGCTACAGGAGCAGTCAACTGGGGCCTTTTGGCAGTCGACTGCTATGCGCGAAATCAGATCGATGCAGGTTATAAATGGAGCTCGATATGGAGAATTTTGCAAGAGATTTTGGGGCAATTTTAGAGGGGAATTGTTTTTGCATTCTAGACCTTCAAGAGCAATCCAAAGGAAGCAACAAGCAAGTGATCAAAGCGAAATTTTGTAAAGTGTTCTTTACTTGTATTTCTTCTTATATTTGTATTTGCTTGTATTACTTAGTGTAATTGCTTGTACGAGGTTTCTCCACCTCCGACGTGTTATCGAGAAAGAGTGTTGTTAGTGTCGTGTGCATAACATGAGCTCGTTGAACTCGCCCCATGGAGTAGGAACCCTAAGGTTCCGAACCACGTATATCGTGTGTATTTGTGCTTGTGTGTCTTGTATTCGTATTACTATTATTTCCGCTGTATATTAACGAATATTGTAGAATTGCACGCGGCGAACGATCGATTTTCATCCACCACGAGAAAAGGGCTATTCACCCCCTCTAGCCGGGCACCGATCCTCCAACAAGTGGTATCAGAGCGAGGAGCTTGTCGCGGACTCATCGCCAACATAAGCACGACAAGATGGTTGGCATCAACATCCATCCACTGAAATTCGATGGAAACTTTTCTGGTGGAAGAAAAGGATGGAGGTATACTTCGAAACCGATTTCGATTTAATGCTAATCTTAGAAAATGGTTTCGAAATGCCTAAGGATGAAGACAATAGGAAAATTGAAAAGACGAGATGGAATAAGGACCAAATCAAGGATTTCAAGACAAATCTCAAAGTAATCAAATTGCTAAGTGATTTGATTCCTAACCATATTTGGTCTAGATTAGGTAATTATAGGGATGCTAAGAACCTATGTGACAAGGTGGTCAAATTTCATGAAGAGCCTACATTGGTCCATGAGAAGGAGGCCGAGGAAGAATGTCCATCAACATCTGGATCCAAGGATGTTGAAGAATCGCCATCAACATTCGAAGATGTGGATGACTTGGAGGAAACCTCCACCTCTAGCATTGAGGGGGAAGAGAGGTCTTCCATCCCAAAATAAGAACGAGAAGAAGCATCTACATTCGGGAGAAGTGAAGATCAAGAGGCTTCCACCACCCTAGGTAACTCAAGCAATGTAATTAATAATAAAGATCACATAATTTTCTTTGAGTGTAGGAAGAAAGGGTATTACAAGAGTAAGTGCCCAAAATTGACTAAGAAGAAGGTACCAGCGCCAAAAGTCAAAGGATGTCGGAGTCCTCGTCAAGAAGAGCAAAGAGCACATTGTGTGCTTCAAATGTAACCAAAGAGGACATTACCGAAGTCAATGCCCTAGGGGAGGAAGAAAGGGCAAGAATGAGCTACACAAGTAGGGGAAGCTTCTAAAGCAAACCCTAAGGTATATCTTAATGCACCTTCTAGCTCTAGGACTAAGAAGCATGCTAGAAATTACTTTAGTTCACTTGCTATTATTAATGAAAAGCATGCTAGTAGAAATAAATAATTTTGCCTAGGTTCTAAGCATATAAACTTGCCTAAGGACAAATCTAGGATCAATAATACTAGACCAATTCTACCTAGGGAGTCCATTAGGAGAATTGAAAAAAAAATTAGGTATTAACCTCAAAAAGTCTAGGCATATGCCTAGGAAGAGTCCTTCCCAAAAGAAGAATGAAAAATCAAAATTGGAAAGATTAGAGGTAGAGAACCAAGCCTTGAGGTCAAGGCTTGAGAAACTTAAGAAGACCCTAGCAAGAATTACAAATTCATTTAAGGAGTCAAACGGTCAAAATCTAGGTCCTAGAAGGCAAGAACCGGTTAAGGGTAAGAAAGGTTTGGGTTACAAACTTAAGTCCTACCATAATGTTCCATTTGATTATGGAACTAAATCTAGGTCTAGCAAAATCAAGGTTAATAGGGAAGTCATCCCTAAGATTAATCATGGTGTATGTCTAGTGACTAAAGACTCAAGAAAACCTAAGAAAGCCACTAAGAAGGTCAAAGGGGGAGTCACCTCTAGAGTTGACCTAGGAAAGACCCAATTGACTAAGACTTCAAAGCTAAAAAGGGTTATTAGGAAGGTATCTAGGGAAGTTATTCCTAGTGAATACCTTGTTAACCTAAGGAGCTCCAATAGGTATTGGGTTCCTAGGAGCGTGATCGATTCACGCTAGATGGATTAGGGTGTGTCAACCCTAAGTGGATGGGTAGTTAACCTAACCATAGTGAGTTAACACTTTAGGATGTGCCAATGTATTTTGAGAAGTTTGAAAAATGATTAAATTGGCACAAGAAGTTATGGTGTGTCATTTTGGGTTTTTGGCACACTAGGGGGATAAATGGTATTAAGGCAAAATGAATTTAATTCTAAGAAATGACAATTTTAATTTAACACTTAGGTATTTTATACCTTAGTATCTTATACTTGCCATATTTATTTTCTTAAAATATCATGATTATGTTTAGGGTTATTTATGTCATGTATGCTTAGATTTCATTCACATGTCATGACATCATGATTTTGGCACATGCTTTTATTCATGTTATCATTATGACATAATCATCATTCATGCATAAATAAAATGGAGTTAAGGACAATGACACGATTTGAAATCTCATGCATAAGAGAATCAAATAGCGTTGCCTAGCATATGCATGAAACCCTAAATAACCAAGACTCATATCTCACTAGAATACTTGACTTGTATATGTTTCACACATTTAGATACAAGTGAGATATTTAGGAAAATAGATTTAAAGGTTTTAAAATCATTTTGAAAACTTTGGTGAAGTCTATCTTTTGATAGCAATCACCATTGAATGAGGCGATACAAAGAGGGCTCAAATATTGAAGTTTTTCTCAACTTTTAAACTTTGTGTCAATCTCACTAGTTTATGGGTATTTTATTTTTCTAATATTTTTCACTCATAATGTGTATAATAAGTATTATGCATATGAATTTTCATGATTTTTCAATGTATGTATAATTACTTATGATTTTTGGAATTTCAATTCGATAATCGAATCGCATTCAGATATCAATCATGTATGATACAATGATTAATGTCGAGTCGATCACAGTCGGTGATTTCGGTAAACAATGGTTGTTAGTGTTAGTGTCAGCCCTTAGTGTCAATCATGAGATGATTGATTAGGGATCATATGTATCATATTTCATTAATAACATGTAAAGATTGATTATTATATTTATTTTATGTGTGTGTCAGTAAATAAATATAATAATACCCTTGAATAGTAGGTTCTAATATATAGTATATCAATTGGTAGAATTGATTATGAGAAGCTATAGAAAACACTATTCTTAAACATTCCTAATCAAGTATTGTATTAATAGACAAAGGGATATATTGATACATTGAGACTAGCATGTAGGTCAATGGATGACTTGATCTCACAAGTCGTGGATATGTGATATCACATTGACACATTGGTATATATATTAGAGAATATATGTACTGAATTGACCCGCCATGAGAAAGTGTCATGGATCATTATATGAGTGTCATATACTTTCTCATGCGACTATTGGTATGAATAGTCCTTAGACCTGAAGTCACTACGGTTCCCTACATAAGAAGTTATGTACTTTGGTATCGTCTAACGTCACACCGTAACAGGGTGCACTATAACAACAATCACTAGGTATGTAACGAATTATGCAGAGGGATGTGAGTGATGTAGATGGGATCTATCTCTCCCATATGACGGGAGTGATATCTTTAGCCTCTTGATAGAGTATGACCACGAAATGCATGGTCATGCTCAAATGAATCAATATGAGATATTGAGCTCATTTGTTTGAGTGAGTTTACTTGGGGATCAAGAAACATAAAGATCGATAAGGGGATGACACGATCTATGTCTCATTGATCGATCTAAGATATCAAGGATAGAAGGACACCGTCATACATGATAATGGTCACGGAAAGGTTATCGGATCTCGACTTTCTTGTAACTTGGGTAGCAATGATGTATTACTAGATACCGCTCATTGCTTATGTATCTAAAATGGTTTTAGATACATTGTCAACATTACAAGAGCCTATTGGGTCACATACAAATGACATTCTGCTTTGGAGATGTTTTCTTTTAGTTAAACTAAAAGAACAATTGAGCATATGACTAAGACTTGAGTTAGACTCAAATTGGTTAAACTTAAGTTAGACTCAAGTTAAACCATGGAAGATAAATCATCATGCAAGTGTCATCTATCATCATGCATGATTAATCACGCATGATTAATGTGATTAATCATGCATGTGAATACCAAGGGTTTAGGTATTCTTGATGAGAGGTTCATGCATTTGGATGAAGGAAAAATACCAAGGGTCTTGGGATTAAAAGTCTTCTTAATGAAGAGACTTTAAGAAGGAATTGATGGCTTGAGGATAAAAGGCTTTCAACGTGAAAGCTAGGTAGAGTTTTTGTGGTTTTTGTGTTTTGGGCGTGCAAGCCAAAAAACCAAGAGAAAGAGTTCTCTTCTTCCTCTCATTCTTCTTCTTCCAAGTGGTCTTGGCGTTTTGCTAGGGTTGCTAGCACAATGTGACTCCAAAAATGACTGAGTGACAATGTGGATATCTTAGAGATACAGTTATCCTTACCGTATTGAGATCCGACAACATTTGAAAAAGTGGGATTGCGAAAGGCACACATCAAAGGTATATTTCTCCTTCTAGATAAGATCTAGAAAAAGTAGGATACGAAACGACTTATATAGTTTTGTATGGATCTCTGGTGGGATCCAGTTTATATATTATTTCCGTTGCGGTTGTGCGAAGTATTCGTCCGTAAGTTGTAAACATCACGATCCAAAATTTCCCAATAGTTAGGCCCATGTTCAGCTAGGTTATAGTTCCCTAACTACTCCTAACCCTAGGACATGCTTTGGAGAGCATTAGAAAGGGTGTAAATCCATTGGATATGGATTAGAAGAAGTGTTTAGGGTGAGTATCAATTTTAAGGTGTATGGAAGTTCAATGTTGAACTTGTGCCTTAATTTTGATTGTTTAGCATTCCTATTGGCTTAGGGACTCTCCAAGGACATTGTTAGTGCAATGGTCAAGGGGGAGCAAGCCTTTAGGGGGAGGTATCCATCATGGGAAGATAGATATGCATTTTTCCTCATGGGAGGAAAATTGAGAGAGTACCTCTCTTAAGTGATATGGGATTTATCACTAGAAAGATTGAAGGCTTGTGTTTTCCTCCAAAGGAGAGATTATAAGATCTCATTGTGATATGAGACATTCATACCCTTGGGGAGGACCTTTTTGATGTATGTCAAAAAGGGGGAGAAGTTACCAATTGGGGTTAGTTGGAATTCTCATTGGGATGTGAGAATTGTCAATTAGGGATAATTGGTAGACTTGAGTTTGAGGTTTTGTCAAACATCAAAAAGGGGGAGATTGTTGGCGCAATCGGCCCAGGTCACGATTGACCAGACTCGAGTTTGACTCGAACTGTATTTTGATATTAGACAAAACGTATGACATGGGATTGTCATGGGAAGTCCAACATGGGTTGGCTACGTAAATCCAAGTGTGTAGCCTTGGTTGTGAAAAGTCCAAGCATGAGGCTTGATGTTGGGAAAATCTAAGCATAGGGCTTAGTGTTGGGAAAGTCCAACATGGGTTGGCCACGTAAGTCCAAGTGTGTAACCTTGGCGGTGAAAGTCCAAGCATGGGGCTTGACATGGAAAATCCAAGCATGAGGCTTGGTGTGGGAAGTCTTGAGGA
This sequence comes from Wurfbainia villosa, assembly GCA_025175895.1. Taxonomy (NCBI): domain Eukaryota; kingdom Viridiplantae; phylum Streptophyta; class Magnoliopsida; order Zingiberales; family Zingiberaceae; genus Wurfbainia; species Wurfbainia villosa. The sequence continues at coordinate 114,140,856 of CM045987.1, read as the reverse complement.
TTTGACAAGTTCACTAGGCTCGGGGTCCTTGAGTCGGTGAAGGATGACATTGTGAAGTCATGCGCTTGGTGCATCCGAGGGACCGCGGGACGGGGAGTGAATGAAGTGAGGCCCAAGGGAAGCAGACTTCGAAGGTAAGAGACACAAAGGATGACATTGCGAAGTCGTGCGCTTAGTGCATCCGAGGGATGTAGGCTGAGGGAAGAGAGCTTCGGTGGGGAACTCCATAAGAGGATGAGGTGGACTTGGTCAAGTGGCTAAAACTAAGTGTCGGATGCTCAAACAACTTGGTGTTTGAGGTTTTACCCGACATCAGTCGACTACTCTAGGTCGATTGTGTTAGAGCAATCAACCCATGTGATGAGGTTTTGATGTGTGTGGCAAAAGGTTTAAGTTAAGATTGATATGGATTTGATATGTGCGTTGGAGTCATGCAGGACTTAGTAATTCGCATATGGATGGAGCATTGGCAAGTTTCACCACTCATGACTCAGTCCTTGAGTCGGTGAAAGATGCATTGTGGAAGTCGTGCGCTTGGTGCATCCGAGGGACCGCCGGACGAGGAGCATTGGAGTTAAGCCGGAGGAAGTACACTTCAGGGCGAGACACAAAGGATGGTGCTGTGAAGCCGTGCGCTTGGCGCATCCGTGGGACGTGGTCGGACAAAGAGAACTTTAAGGTGAGGGACTTCAAGGGAATAAGAGTGAGCGATTGTAACTCGGGACGGGTAGCGCTTAGGTGAACTTGGCCAATTGGCTAAGTATCAGATGGGTTTTCACGACATCAGTCGACTGCCATGATATGACAGTCGACTGCTCCAAGTTGAATGGTTCGACTGGTGTTCGACTGGAGGCGTTCTGACCCAGCAGTCGACTGCAAAGGGAAGGCAGTCGACTACCGTGCCATCAGTCGACTGCCAAGGGACGACAGTCGACTGATGAAGATGGGGCGCAAGCATAGAACCTCCCGTAGTCGACTGATCAGTCGGCTACGCAGGCATCAGTCGACTGATAGGGTTACCGTTGGACGGTGACGATGGCATTCAGAAGTCGTTGGAGTCAGCCGTTAGAGGGGTAGTCGACTGATGACATGCATCAGTCGACTGCCGCCTAACCAATGGGAAGAATACCACTCTCTCTATAAAAAGAGAGGGTGAGGGCCTTGGGGGAGCTAATGCTTAACTTTCAAACATCTCCCAAAGTGCCCAAACGGTTCTCCTCCTCTTTCTTGAGTTTATTTCAATCATATTGTAAAAGGAGTGATTTCTTGTAAGAAAAGGTTACCTCCACCTTGCTTGGTGCCAAGGAGAGAATAGTGAAGGTTTAGGCGTGATTCACCTGGAACAAATCGGTCCGTGGATTAGCAGCAAGGCCGTGAACCACATTACATCTTGGTGTTAGTGTTTGTGTTCCTTTACTTCTTGCATTTACTTAATTGTCTTTGATTTTAGTATTCCATTGTACTAACCGAGTTTGTAGACAATTAAACAACGAGCGAATTCCACCATACACGAAATAGGGCTATTCACCCCCCTCTAGTCGGCCACCGACATTCCAACAAGTGGTATCAGAGCAAGGTTGCTTGTCACCGGACTCACCGCCACAACAAGCACGACAACTACAATATCCGGCTCCAACATCCATCCGCCAAAGTTCGAGGGGGGATTTGCATGGTGAAAGAAGAGGATGGAGGTGTTGGATCGAAGCGGATCGCTAGAGGGGGGGGGTGAATAGCGATAAAAACTTTTCTTTTAAAACGTTCGATAGACAATTAAACGCAGCGGAAATGTAAATAAAACCTAAAAGAGACAAATAGTTTTTTTACTTGGTTCGTAGCCTTCGGCTACTACTCCAAGGCCCTAACGGTCCTAGACCGTGTACGAAGGGCAATTCACTAAAACACTCCTCCTCGTTGGAGGTAGGAGTTTTACGATTACAAAAGCCTTCGAAGCAAAAAGATAGAGAGACAAACCCTCTCTTTTATTAAAGTAAAATGCAACGAAAAACCTCGATTGAAAATAATTGCAATATTGAAAGCAATAACAAATTAAGATTATACCAACAACTAAACAAAAGAAACTTTAAGCTAGGGTTGTTGGCAGCACTTCGTTGTTGTAGAGTCGTCGGAGAGTTGCAGCGTAATGGAGGCTTTTGAGCACTTAGAATTCTTATGAAAACCCTAGGTTAGGACCTCCTTTTATAGCCTTTGAGCCCCTTTTCGAGAGAAACCCTAGCCAATCATATTTGAGCACCATTCCCCTTGAAATTTGGTGATAAACCTTGACTCCTCGAGTCGATCCTTTGACCGAATGATCGATGGCCATCACGATCTTGGCAGATCACGAGTGCTAGTAAGTCACCCGTGATGGACGGCAATGAGTCCTTGAGTTGATCGATCGATCGCCGCAAGGCAATGTTAGCTTAAAGAAAACATTATTTCGACGGTCGTCGATCGTCCGATCTCGACCTAGACCACCTATGAGATGTCTTGGGTCGGATCTACGCTTAAGTCTTTCCCCGTAACGAGGATACGACCTTACTTACACTCGCACACACGAGCTTACCTCGATACTTACGTGTTGCTTTTGCTTCCGGCTTCCTCCGAAGTCACTTGAGAGTCGCCCGACCACCGCGGTTTCCTCCGGGTGTCGCTAGCCTTCAGCTCCAGCTATAGCAATTTTTTGCACACTCGATTCAGCTCGTGAGATAACAACATGAGCTTAACTTTGTATCGTTTGCTATAATCAAAACTCAGGTTCGACTTAGGTGCCTATTGCACCAACAATCTCCCCCTTTTTGATTTATGGCAAACCCACATACAAAGTTAAGAAAAAAAACAAATGAGCAAGAGATATGCATGAATGTGTAGGAGTAAAAAACTCTTTTTCAAGTGCTCCCCCTTGAGGAATCCTCCCCCTTGACCGAGGGTGAGTACCTGAGAAAGAGTTTTAACTTTCCCCCTTGATATTTGCTACTAAAAAAAGAATTAAGTAACCGAAATTACTTAATATTGGCCATAGTATTTAAAATAAGTTTTAAGTTAAGAAAATGATTTCTTAACCTTGGCCTTTACTTTCGTTTTGTTAACAAGTTAACTTAAAGTTAAGTAAATTATTTGTTAACAAAAACAAGTTAACTAAATATGTTTAAGTTAAGCCTAATTATTTGTTAACAAAAACAAGTTAACTAAATATGTTTAAGTTAAGCCTTAACTTGTTTTGTTAACTTAAAGTTAAGTAAGCCTTGGCAAAAAAAAAATCGATCTCTTAACTTTGGCCTTTTTCTCCCCCTTTTGCCATATATCAAAAAAAGTGAGGGTGTGTGTGGAATAAGTATTAATTTTAAAGTCCAAGCATGTTCCACATTATTTCGAAAATAATATACTGAAAATAATTTCATCTATAAAATGTTCGACTCATATTTGACTTGATTGATATGAAAGATCAACCGATCTGTCGAGTCGGTTAGTATGTATGATTATACTCGTGGTTCATAGCGATGCACTAGCTCTACATCCGAACTGTGAGTAGGGTCCTAACATCTCACGCCCATCTACGTGGCTAAGTACACAAACACATTAGTCCTATGTGTTGTGAGATGTACTGGCTCCTTAAATCTATAGGTGCATGATATCTAAGGTATGTCCTATGCTAGTTCCATCAAAATGAAAATTAAGAAATAGTAGTAGAAAATATAGTTTGCAAGTTCCTATTCTATTACGCACTTGCCCAATTTTCGTCTTAATAGACTAAATTCGGCTTCGGGTAGGGGTTTAGTAAATAGGTCTGCTAGGTTAGACTTCGATTCGACGTACTCGAGTCGTATGGCTCCGTTGGCCACATGTTCTCGAATGAAATGGTGTTTGACTTCTATATGTTTGGTCCTAGAGTGACATATCGAATTCTTTGTAAGATTAATTGAACTAATGTTATCTACGTGAAGTTTAGTATTCGTAAAGTCTAACTTAAAGTCGCGTAGAGTGTGCTTCATCCAAAGAAGCTGAGTGACACACTCACCCATCGCGATGTATTCGGCTTCGGTGGTAGATAAGGCAACACAATGTTGCTTCCTACTGCACCAACTCACTAGACTCGAGCCGAGTAGTTGACAACAACCACTCGTGCTTTTTCTGTCAAGTTTACTACCGGCATAATCCGAATCGGAGTAGCCGATTAGTTTGAACTCGGTAGATCTAGGATACCAAATACCGACATTAAGTGTACCCTTTAGATATCTAAGGATACGCTTAACTAGGGTTAGGTGAGACTCCTTGGCACATGTTTGAAACCTGGCGCACATACTTACTGCAAATAAGATATCAGGTCGGCTTGCAGTTAAGTAAAGGAGACTCCCTATTACGCTCCTATAGTATTTTAAGTCAATGGACTTACTTTTTAGGTCTTCTCATATGTTAACATTAATCGCCATTGGGGTGTTTATTATCTTAGCGTCTTGCATTCCAAATCTTTTAATTAACTTCTTAGTGTATTTTTGTTGATATAGGTATATACCATCCTTAGTTTGTTTAATTTGTAGACCTAAAAAGAAACTTAACTCGCCTACCAAGTTCATTTCGAACTCACTTTCCATGAGTGAAACGAACTCGTTTAGTAAGGCTGAGTTAGAGGTTCCAAAAATTATATCGTCTACGTAAATTTGAGCTATGAATATTTCTTTACCTAAGGTTTTTACGAAGAGAGTTGGGTCAACTAAGCCTTGGTTAAACCCTTTTGACTTAAGATGGATTGAAAGTCTCTCGCATCAAGCTCGAGGAGCTTGTTTAAGTCCATAGAGAGCTTTCTTAAGTTTTAGAACATGGTCGGGTTTATCTAGATTTTCGAATCCGGGGGGTTGGCTAACATAAACTTCTTCTTTAATGTATCCATTTAGGAATGCCGACTTAACATCCATTTGAAACAGCTTAAATCCTTGATGTGCGGCATAAGCTAGCAACATTCGAATGGATTCGAGTTTAGCTACTGGGGCATAGGTTTCGTCGTAATCTAAGCCTTCGACTTGACTAAACCCTTTGGCGACTAACCTAGCCTTGTTTCTAACTACTTCACCTTTATCATCAAGCTTATTTCGAAACACCCACCTTGTTCCAATTATCGTTTTGTCTTTAGGTGGTGGTACTAATTCCCACACTTCATTCCTAGTAAATTGAGCTAGCTCTTCTTGCATTGCAATAATCCAATCGGGATCAAGAAGAGCTTGTTCAATTGATTTGGATTCTATCTTTGAAATTAAGGAAATTTGACTAAGGTTCCTATAGGATGCTCTAGTTCGAACTCCTAGATTAGGATCTCCTATCACTTGATCGATAGGGTGGTTAGTCTGAATCCTAGATTGGGTTGGGTTTGTGTCACCTAATGCTTGATCAATTGAGTGACTTGGTTGAACACTAGTTTGACTCGGATCACTTGTCACTTGGTCGACAAGAGAGGTTGGTTGATGTGGATTAGACTCGATCTCAGGGTCGGAGACGAGTTTGGTATCAGTGGGCTCAACACTTGGGGTCATTAAGGGTTTTGTAGGTTTGGGTACTTCATCGAACACTACATTAATAGTCTCTTCGACTTTAAGGGTATCGTGGTTATATACCCTATAGGCCCTACTCATGGTTGAGTATCCTAAGAAGATTCCGGTGGAGGTTTTGGATTCGAATTTCCCTTGGTTGTTCTTCATGTTTAAGATATGTACTTTACATCCAAATACCCTAAAGTACTTGATGTTGGGTACTTTATTGTGATAAATCTCGTACGAGGTCTTAAGGTGCCTCTTTACCATAAAGATCCTATTATGGACATAGCAAGTCGTGCTAACGGCTTCTGCCCAAAACCTATCAGGTAGGTCGTATTCGTTCAACATGGTCCTAGTGGCTTCTTGTAGAGTTCGGTTTTTCCGCTCCACTAGACCATTTTGTTGAGGGGTCCTAGGGCATGAGAATTCATGGTGGTATCCGTTTAGGTTACAGAAGTCGGTGAACCTTTGATTTTTGAATTCACCACCATGATCGCTTCTAAGTCTTTTAACCTTAAGGTCTTTTTGATTCTCGATTAATTTGAATAGATTGATTAATTGATCTAGGGTATCATTTTTATGTTTGATGAACCTAACCCAGGTAAACCTGGAGTAGTCGTCAATTATAACTAAGCAATACTGACTTTTATTGAGTGACTTGGCTCCATGTGAATCGAATATATCCATATGCAGGAGCTCAAGTACACTTGAGGTTCATTCTTGGTTAGTTAACTTGTGTTGTGTCCTAGGTTGTTTTCCTTGTTGACAAGCATTACAGATTTTATTAACCAAATTGTTGAGGTTGGGCAAGCCTCTGACTAAGCCACTCTGACTCATCTTGTGGACGAGTCTTGGGTGCGAGTGACCGAGTCGTCGGTGCCACAACCATGATTCCTCTTCCTGTGTCATAAGACATTTGGCTGAGGATTTGATTAAGTTAATTGTATAAATGTTATTTGTCCTAGTTCCTTTGAGTATTGTTTTAGCTGTTTTATTTGTTTTAATTACACATTCATTTTCTAAAAATACGACCTTATAGTTATTGTCACATAATTGGCTTACGCTAAGCAGGTTATATTCAAAATTCTCTACAAGTAATATATTTTTAATAACAAAATTCGAGTTAAGCTCGATATCACCTGATCCGATGATTTTGAGCTTGCCGTTATTCCCAAAGGCTACCGATCCTTGTCGTTTGAATCGAAGCTTTGTGAATTTGAGTTGATCCCCGGTCATGTGTCGAGTAATCACGTCCAACATCCATTGATCCTACACACAAGGTGGTTGGATTGGATGTTAGATTTTTTATAATTTTTTTTTAAAAAAAAGGTTGTAAGTTTTTAAACCTAGGTCATCACACCTGTGTCTATATGATGAAGCATGTTATACATATGTGGTTTTTGTGAGATGACTTCCAATTAAGTTGATTAAGTGGATTTAGGTTCAAGTAATTTTATGTTAGATTTGGATTTGACCCTAGGCTTGTCAAGTTTACCTTTTCAAGATCATGGCTTCCAGGTCGTGGCGAGGCGCAGAGGCCTTCTTTTATCGGATCATCGACCACTTCCTTAGACAAAGCCATTTTCAAGAAAATGATGACTTGACTCACCTAAGACTATTTCCTAGTCTAACTGGTTATTTTTGAAAAGAGGCTCCCCGAGGCTTAATCTTTTCGAAGAATTTTAGTTGGTTATGTTTTTGAAAAGAGGCTCCCCGAGGCTCAATCTTTTCGAAGAATTTTAATTGGTTATGTTCGTGCTCTAAGTGAGTTCACAAGTTTTAAAGCACAAACTTTCTAAGTTAAAGCATGCAATTTCTAAGTTAAAGCACAAACTTTCCAAGTTAAAACATGCAATTTCTAAGTTAAAGCACAAACTTTCTAAGTTAAAACATGCAATTTCTAAGTTAAAGCACAAACATGTTTTGTACTGGCTCCCCCTAGACCGTTGAATCGGTTCGGTCTATCCACATAGTGGATTTGGTCCTTGGGAATCCAGTACAGGTTGGATCCTAGAGTTGAAATCAAAAGGTTCTTAGGGACCCATGCTTGGACATGTTTCCTATGTCGACTTACAATCGACATATACGACCTATTAGTCGTATTTGAGTTAAACCCAAGTCCAGCCTTGTTGTACACGGCCCTTTGAGATCCAAGTAGGAGGTCAAGTCCTTTGGATCCCGAAGTGAACCTTTCCAACGTGTTCCTAAGATCTTCGACTTGACTTTTCAAGAGTGAGTTCTCAACTTCGAGTTTTTCAACCCGAGTTGAGTCCTTCTCTTGAACTCGACTAGTCGAAGAGGTTAGGGAGACCTTGTGTTTGAGGAGTTTGACCTCCTCAACCAGGGTCTCGACCTTGGACTCGGATTTAACTAATTTCCTAGACAAAAACCTAACCGTATTTTGTAAAGTATTAAATAAAGTTCGACTTACTTTAAGGGTATCTTTTGAACCGGATGCGTATCCGTGGCTTGACTTGAAAGTAACCGTGATCGAGTCATCCTCGAGTTCGACTCAAGTTGAGTTCGGTCTCCATGTCTGACTCAATCGATTTCGCCATGAAGACGTGGTCTTCGTCTTCTTCGGATGACGCCTCTTCCCATGTCGCGTTGAGGGCCTTCTTGTGCTTAGGTGCTCGGTGGTTGAGCTTGGGGCACTCGGACTTGATATGTCCAAACCTGTTACACTCATAACACCTAATATTAGAACTTTTAGGCTTACCTTGGTTGGGTCGAGTCGTGGTTCACTTTCGTCCCTTGGCTATCCTTCGAGCTAGGTTCATTAGTTCGGCAGTCAATTCTGGGTCAACTTCTTCTTCGGACTCGTCTTCCTCCTCGGTTGGTGGTGGCTTGCTTGCGATTTTCTTCTTCTTTGAACCTGCAAACAAGGCTATACCCCTCTCGGGTTCCGAGTTGGACTGCTCATGTAATTCGAAATCCGAAAAGAGTTCATCTAACCTAATTTTAGAAAGATCCTTGGAGACCTTGTAGGCATCGACCATGGATGCCCACAAGGTAGTCCTCGGAAACGAGTTTAGAACATACCTTATAAGGTCGCGGTTTTCGACCTTTTGCCCGATTGCGTGTAGGTTGTTGACTATATCTTGGACACGGGCGTGGAGTTGCGTCGCGGACTCGTGTTCCTGCATTTTTAGTGTGTACAATTTATTGAACAACAAATCGCGTTTGCAAACCTTAGCTTGATCCGATCCTTCGTGTAGCTCGATTAGTTTTGTCCAAAGATCCTTTGCGCTTATGAAGGGGCCGACGCGATTTAGCTCCTCCTTGGATAGGCCGCATTGAAAAATTTGTGTTGCCTTGGCGTCGGCTTCGACTTGTCGTTTTGTCGCAATGGTCCATTGATCATAATCCAAGGAGTCACCCACTTCATTAGTCGGAAGTGTGAAACCCGTTTGGATTATGATCCACATCTCGATTTGGGTTTTGAGAAAGCATTCCATCCGACCCTTCCAATAACGGAAGTCATCTCCGTTGTAAAACGGAGGTCGGACGGTGCTAAAACCCTCGAGATGGGCCATTAGAACAAAAGACACAAGGAGACGAAGACGAAGAAACTAGCAACGACAAAAACACGAAAACAAGTACCAAGACTCGCGTCTTGGATTAGTAGTGCGGGAGAAAAACTTAACAAAGCGAAATAAAATAAAAAAAAAACAGAATTAAAAGAAAAATAAATTTGTAAAAAAGGCTAGATTGGTGGTTTCACCAAATCTTAGCAACCCCCGGCTCTGATACCAATTGTTGGATCGAAGCGGATCGCTAGAGGGGGGGGTGAATAGCGATAAAAACTTTTCTTTTAAAATGTTCGATAGACAATTAAACACAGCGGAAATGTAAATAAAACCTAAAAGAGACAAATAGTTTTTTTACTTGGTTCGTAGCCTTCGGCTACTACTCCAAGGCCCTAACGGTCCTAGACCGTGTACGGAGGGCAATTCACTAAAACACTCCTCCTCGTTGGAGGTAGGAATTTTACGATTACAAAAGCCTTCGAAGCAAAAAGATAGAGAGATAAACCCTCTCTTCTATTAAAGTAAAATGCAACGAAAAACCTCGATTGAAAATAATTACAATATTGAAAGCAATAACAAATTAAGATTATACCAACAACTAAACAAAAGAAACTTTAAGCTAGGGTTGTTGGCAGCACTTCGTTGTTGTAGAGTCGTCGGAGAGTTGCAGCGTAACGGAGGCTTTTGAGCACTTAGAATTCTTATGAAAACCCTAGGTTAGGACCTCCTTTTATAGCCTTTGAGCCCCTTTTCGAGAGGAACCCTAGCCAATCATATTTGAGCATCATTCCCCTTGAAATTTGGTGATAAACCTTGACTCCTCGAGGCTGATCCTTTGACTGATGGCCATCACCAGTCGACTGCTGGCAGCATCAGTCGAGTGCTAGCCGTAGTCACCCGACTGATGGATGGCAGTCGAGTCCTTCAGGTTGGCAGTCGACTGATGCTGGCTGCAAGGCAATGTTAGCTTAAAGAAAATATTATTTCAACGGTCGTCGACCATCCGATCTCGACCTAGACCACCTATGAGATGTCTTGGGTCGGATCTACGCTTAAGTCTTTCCCCGTAATGAGGATACGCCCTTACTTACACTCGCACACACGAGCTTACCTCGATACTTACGTGTTGCTTTTGCTTCCGGCCTTCCACTCAATTCCTTCGGCTCCCTCCGAAGTCACTTGAGTGTCGCCCGACCACCGCGGCTTCCTCCGGGTGTCGCTAGCCTTCAGCTCCAGCTATAGCAATTTTCTGCACACTCGATTCAGCTCGTGAGATAACAACATGAGCTTAACTTTGTATCGTTTGCTATAATCAAAACTCAGGTTCGACTTAGGTGCCTACTGCGCCAACAGGAGGTATTCTTCGAGACCGATTTTGATATAATGCTCACTATAGAAAACGGTTTCGAAGTTCCTAGGGATGAAGAGGGGGAGCCAATAGAAAAATCAAGGTGGACCAAAAACCAAAGGGAGGAGCACCTTGCAAACTCAAAAGCCAAATGCCACCTCTTCAATGTGCTCCCCCAACAAGAGATCAACCGGATTGGAGAGTGTGCAAGCGCCAAGGAGATGTGGGAGAAGCTAGTGAAGCTTCATGAAGGAACCTCCGAAGCCAAGCTTGCAAGACGGGACCTTCTCCGCTCCCAACTCAATAACATCAATCTTGACAAAGGAGAGAAGGTATTATCTTTGCATTCTAGGTTTAAGGAGATAATTAATGGATTGTCTAGTGTAGGTGAAAAGCTCTCAAACCGAGACATGATAATGAAAGCAATTGATGCATTCCCCTAGTCATCAAAGTGGAGCTCTATGGTGGACTCTTTCTACATCTCCAAGAATCTAGAGGTAAGTACTCTAGAAGAATTCTTTTCTACTATGGAATTGCATGAAACACGACTTGAAGGCATAGTAGAAGAGCCAAGGAGCAAACCAAGGGGAGTGACACTAATAGTCGAGAAAGGAAAGAAGAAGAAGGAGATTGCACCGTCCTCATCCGATGAATCATCCTCCTCCTCCATGGATAGCAATGAAGAGACCTATATGGTAAGAAAGGTGAGATGTGCACTTAAGAATTTTAAATTTAATAAATCTCATGATAGGGGAAGAAGGTCAAAGAGGAAGATCATTTACTATAATTGCCAAAAAGAGCGGCACATAAGGGATGATTGTCCCCTCTTGAACAAGAGCAAAGAAGAAAGGAATAAGAGAGAGGGGAAGAAGAATGGGAACAGAAAGAAGGAGGATGAAAAGAAAACAAAAGAAAAAGGGAAGGCTAAGGCACACAAAGCGGTGACTTGGGATGATCCTTCATCATCATCCGAAGAAGAAGAAGCCTTCATAAGTCTTGCCCTAATGGTAATAGAGGACATGGACTCCACCTCCTCCGAGGAAGAAGAAAGAAGCACTAGTGAGGAGGAGAGCTCGAGTAAAGGGGGAGTGCCCTCATCTTCATCCTCATCATCGGAAGAGGATTGGGTAAGGTAACAAAGCTACCCTCCCATGAAGTAATTTCAATGATCACTAGTTTAACTATGGACTTGTTTAGGGCTAAAAAGAGAAATAAATGCATGCAAAATAAAATTAAGGCCCTAGAAGAAAAGCTAGAAAAAGCATGTTTAAATGTTAATGATAATGCTTTTTCTTCTAGTTTTGATAATACATGCTCACATGATGATTACATGTCTTTTAATGTTAATGATGCATGTATTAAAGAAAATAGGGCTTTAAGAGAAAAGGTAGATCATTTAACTAAGGCTCTAGAAAAATTTACCATAGGCTCCAACACATTGAACATGATTATAGGAAGTCAAAGGGCTAGCTTTAATAAGAAAGGCCTAGGATATAAGGGAAACAAAAATGAAAATGTCTATCATTGTTTAATTGCTAGGGGTCAAGCTAAAAATAAAATAGTAGCTAGAAAATGGATTCCTAAAGAATATTTAGTGAACACTATAGGAAAGAATTTGTATTGGGTTCCCAAATCCATCATTAAGGGTTAGGAAAACCCTAGGTTAGTCAACCATAGTGGACTTTATTTTATATCATATTATTTGGTTGACTTAGGATGATGAGGGTTATAAGTTTTTAAATTGAGTGTTGAGTGATGATAATATGATCATAATATGTTATCATAATAATATTTGATCATTATATGCAATAATTGAAAATATTTGATCATGATTGATGATACATATTTTTATGATCATATTGGTGGTTTTAGGATGCATGATACTTAACCATAGGTAGAAATGCATGAAATTTTTGGTTAAGTGCAAATACCTTTAGGTACATCTCACACTCACTATAAGACTAACTTGATTGAGAACATAGCAATGGGTGAGATGATAGGATGATACAAATGGTTCACTAATGCTTATGACATTTAGATGGGTCATCAAGTGTATCAATAGAGCAATCATAGATCAATTATGGGGAAAGCAAATGTTTAATCAATAGACATATTGTCCATAGATCATAGTTGGATATTTTAAATGTTTTGAAACCATTTTATACTTTATAAACAGTGAGTTCATGTTTTGAAAAGTTTCAAGGCAAAACTAGGCTTTAAAGTGGATACAAACTCTAGACATTTTTGTAACTTTTGAGTTTTTGCCTAATTTTCAAAAATAAAAAGAATTTTCATGAAAACTTATTTTTCATTGATAAAGGAATTTACAAGAAATGTGTTTTCAAATTTTCATGATTTTTGAATTTTCTGGAATTTTTAGTGCATTTCTGAATTTTGTCCAGAAAATCAGAAAAATTGGTTTTACTTGTGCCAGTCGACTGCTATTCTGATAGCAGTCGACTAATGTACTGTGCACGAGCACAGTAACCTATTTTTATCAGGTTTTGAACTTATTTTGGTATTTTTCTTCCATTAGACTTGATGTCATGCGTGTATAATATTTGTATAATATTTTTGATGGTGTCAAATGGGGGAGAAATGAGTATGTTTAAGTTAATCATGCTAAGGGGAAAAATTTAGCATGTCTTAAGGGGGAGTTGCATGTTTAAGGCGGAGTTTTAATACTCATGTTATTTACATGCTTTCTTGCCTTATGTATTTGTGTTAATATTTTTACTTAACTTAAACGGATTGCTGCACATCAAAAAGGGAGAGATTGTTAGGGCAATCAACCCATGTGATGAGGTTTTGATGTGTGTGACAAAGGGTTTAAGTTAGGATTGATATGGATTTGATATGTGCGTTGGAGTCTTGTAGGACTTGGTAATTCGCACATAGATGGAGCATTGGCAAGTTTCACCTCTCATGACTTGGTCCTTGAGTTGGTGAAAGATGCATTGCGGAAGTCGTACGCTTGGTGCATCCAAGGGACCGCCGGACGAGGAGCATTGGAGTGAACCCGAAGGAAGTAGACTTCAGGGCGAGACGCGAAACATGACACTGCGAAGCCGTGCGCTTGGCGCATCCGAGGGACGTGGTCGGACGAAGAGAACTTCAAGGCGAGGGACTCCAAGGGAATGAGAGTGAGCGATTGTAACCCGGGACGGGTAACGCTTAGGTGAACTTGGCCAATTGGCTAAGTGTCGAATGAGTTTTCCCAACATCAGTCGACTGCCATGATATGACAGTCGACTACTCCAAGTCGAATGGTTCGACTGGTGTTTGACTGGAGGCGTTCTGACCCAGTAGTCGATTGTAAAGGGAAGGCAGTCGACTGTCGCGCCATCAGTCGACTGATGAAGATGGGGCGCGAGCACAGAACCTCCCATAGCCAACTGATCAGTTGACTACGTAGGAATCAGTCAATTAATGGAGACTATCAGTCGACTGATAGAGTTACCGTTGGATGGTGACGATGGCATTCAGAAGCCGTTGGAGTCAGCCGTTAGAGGGGCAGTCGACTGATGACATGCATCAGTCGACTGCCGCCTAACCAATGAAAAGAATACCACTTTCTTTATAAAAAGAGAGGGTGAGGGCCTTGGGGGAGCTAATGCTTAGCTTCCAAACATCTCCCAAAGTGCCCAAACGGTTCTCCTCCTCTTTCTTGAGTTTATTTCAATCATATTGTAAGAGGAGTGATTTCTTGTAAGAAAAGGTTACCTCCACCTTGCTTGGTGCCAAGGAGAGAATAGTGAAGGTTTAGGCGTGATTCACCTAGAACGAATCGGTCCGTGGATTAGCGGCAAGGCCGTGAACCACGTTACATCTTAGTATTAGCGTTTGTGTTCCTTTACTTCTTGCATTTACTTAATTGTATTTGATTTTAGTATTCCGCTGTGCTAACCGAGTTTGTAGACGATTAAATAATGAGTGAATTCCATCGTACGTGAAAGAGGGCTATTCACCTCCCTCTAGCCGGCCACCGACGTTCCAACAGATTGGACTCTGGTGTTGTGTTCGGAATGATCGCCGAGGGATGGCAATGATCGATATTCTGACGATCGCCAAGGGATGGCAATGATCGTGATGGAAGTGTCGCGCATAGAATGCTTTGTAGCCGATCGGCGGCCATAGGCTCGTGATCGATAAAGGCATCGATCGATGAAGGCATCGATCGATGAAGGCATCGATCGATGAAGGCATCGATCGACTAATGGAGAATCCGTTAGGTTTTTCAGCTGGATTGGTATTATGAGAGACAATCTACAGGGAAGCGATTGATCGGGGCCTTTTGGCAGTCAAATACTAGGCATGAAATCAGCTCGATACAGGTTATAAATGGAGCTCGAGATGGAAAATTTTGCAAGAGATTTTGGGGTGATTTTGGAGGAAAATTGTTGCTGCATCCCAGACCTTCAAGAGAAATCCAAACCAAGCAACAAGCAAGTGATCAAAGCGAAGTTTTGTAAAGTGTTCTTTACTTGTATTTCTTCTTGTATTTGTATTTGCTTGTATTACTTAGTGTAATTGCTTGTACGAGGTTTCTCCACCTCCAACATTTTTGTTGGGACCGTTGAGACCGCTAGAGGGGGGGGGGTGAATAGCTTTGTCACTTATCGATGGAATTGATTCGCGTTTGATCGTCTACACTCTTGTTAGCACAGTGGAATAGTAATAACAAATAGAAATAACAAGAAACACAATCACAACACAAGATATAACGTGGTTTGGAACCGAATGGTTCCTACTCCACGGATTAAGCTCTAAAGAGCTCTAGCGTTGCCACGAACACCACTAAATAATAAACTCCTTCTCAACAACACGTCAGAGGCAGAGAAACCTCTTACAAGATATTACAACAGTAATACAAGTAGAACAATCAAATACAAATGAAAATGTAAAGAGAACTTTACAATCTAGGGTTTTGAGTGCTTGCTTGTTGGTTGCTTGGATGAGCTTGAAGGACCCTGAAATGCATCTGCAAATCGGCTTCAAATCGCCTCACCAAAGCTCCCAAAGAACCAATGCCGAAATCCTCCTCGAGCTCCTCTTTTTAACCTGCATCGGGCTGGATTTTCGCCTCGCAGTCGACTGCCATAAGACCCCAGTCGACTACCAACATTGTTGTTGTGAGACAACGGCTCGATCCACGCTGGAAAAATTCCAACGGATCTCTTGCGATCGTGCTGCCAACATTAATCATTGCCGGTGCCCGTGGCCATTGCCCGATCGGCTACGGAGTGTTACGTGCTCGCGGTAGAACCATCGATCGGTATGTCGTCCATAGCGATCGGCCGCTATCGATCGGCCCGACAAGACATTTTCAACCCTTAACCGGCAGTCGAGCTCTAGTCGACTCACGGCAGTCGAACCGACCATAATGTCAGTCGACTGCCAACCTCAAATATGAGGTTTTAACCCAAGTATGGTGCCCCCATACTTGCTAGACCACCCTTAGCCTAGACCTAAGCCTTCTAGCCACCTCCGTCAGTCTCGCACCTATCGGATCCCTCCAAGTCATCCATGACTTGTTCATCCATACGCTAGCCTTCAGGTGCTTCCATCGGCTATTGTCATGCTAACGGTGTCTACACCACCAAGGCACATTGGACTTACGCTACCAAGACTCCCGCTTAGACTTTACGTCACCAATATTCCTCTTGGACTTTCCCAAATGCCAAGTATCCCACTTGGACTTTCCATGCCAAGTACTCAAGACTTGGACCTTCCCATGACAATGGTCAAACCATCGTCACATATCAAATACTAACCTAGGTCGATTGCACCAACAATCTTCCCAACACATGTCAGACATCAATGTCAAATATCAAAACACTACTCGAGTCAAACTCGAGTCTGGTCGATCGTGACCTGGGTTGATTATACCAACAATCTCTCCCTTTTTGATGTTTGACAAAAATACCCTTGAGTTAGGCCCCTAACTCAAATTCTCTTACCAATTGTCTCAAATTGGTAATTCTAACATTCTCCCCAATAATTCTCCCCCTTTTTGACTAACATCAAAAAAGTTCTCTCCAAGGAGGTCAATGTCTCATGTCCCAATGAGATCTTACAATCTCCCCCTTGATTCAAAAATACCTAGGATGCATACAATCTTTCTAGTGATAAGTCTTATATCACTTAAGAGATGCACTCCTATAAACTCTCCCAATTTTCAAATTGGGTATCTTAAATCCCATTTTTCCCTCTCATAAAGAAAAATAACATCCATCATTCCATGATGGATACCTCCCTCTAAAGGCTTGCTCTCCCTTGACCATTGCACCAACAATGTCCTTGGGAAGTTCCTAAGCCAATAGGAACTCTAAACCGTCAAAAATAAGGTCTAAAGTTTAATATTGAACTTTCACTCATCTTAAATTGATACACACCCTAAACAACTCTCCTAATCCATATCAAATGGATTTTCACCCTTTTTAATGCTTGTCAAAGCATATCCTAGGGTTAGGAGTGGTTAGAGAACTTTACCGTAGCTGAACACGGGCTAAACAATCTTGCTTTTCCCGAAATCACAGCGATCGACTTACTTACGCTATTAGTCGAATCGCCCTTCATCATCGATCGCCATCAAGCGATAATTGATCTTCGCCAAATTCGCTTCAAAATCGAGTTTTGAAAAGGCATAAGTAATTCTACATATTTTGAAAAATTGTAAAAATTCATATGTACATTACTTATAAGCAACACAACAGGTGAAAAATGTTAGAAAAATATTTTAACCATAAAATAGCGAAATTGACAAAAAGTTCAAAAGTGAAGAAAAACTTCAATGTTTTAGCTCACTTTGTATAAATTTCATCAATGGTGATTGCTATCAAAAGATAGACTTCACCAAGATTTTCTAAAATGATTTTAAAATATTTTTGAAAACCTATATTGGATCATGTTCTTTGGGCTTAATCTACATGACTTGAACATAAGCTTTCCCAATGATCCACTAATAACATAAGATGAGTTATATTTCATCTAGATGCAAAAACTATGCACCTTGAACTCAACTTATGTCCTAGCATCTCACATATGTCTAAAGTGTATGAAAACACATACAAGTCAATGTGATGTGAGATGTGGGTTTTGTTCTCCTAAACTAGGATTTCATGTATTTTCTAGGACAACCCTACTTGATTCCCTTATACATGGGACTTCAAGTCATGTCATAGTCCTTAAATAAATTTTAATCAAATTAAATACATGAATGATCATGGCATAAATGATAACATAATTAAACATGATAAATGATCATGATGTCATGACATATGAAAGAATCCAAGCATGCATGACATAAAAACCTAAATCATAAGCATGATCATGACATATAAATGATAAAAATAAACATGATGTCATTGTTATGACCCTTGGAATAGCTAGAGGGGGGGGGGTGAATAGCGTAGATGAAATTCGCTCCCGTTTATGTCTACAATTTCGTTAGTGCGCAGCGGAAATAGAAATAATAAAAGCGATAACGAAATAGACAACAAGCTAACACAATGATATAACGTGGTTCGGAACCGCACGGTTCCTACTCCACGGATCGAGCTCTAAAGAGCCCTAGTGATGCACACGCACTCACTAATGATAAACACTCCTTCTCGACACAAGTCGGAGGTGGAGAAACCCCTTACAATAAATCTTACAACAGTAAGAATGAAATACAAGCAATATACAATGTAAATATGAAATACAAGTAAAGAAAAGACTTTACAACACTTGTTTTGATTGCTTGAATGCTTGGTTGCTTGCTTGCACTTGGAGACCTGATTTGCACCAACAAATCGCCCCAATAGCCCTCAAGAACCGGTGTTGTTTTTCCTCCATCACGAGCTCCATATATATCTTCAACCTGTGCTGGAAAAAGTCTATCAGTCGACTGATCGGGACCATCAGTCGACTGATGCCACTGTTGTCGTGAGACAACGGCTAGTTCCACGTTGGATAAGTCCAATGGAACTACCATCAGTCGACTGATGGAGTCCTCACTCGACCAGTCGAGTCTCGACTCCATTCTGTGGTCGAATTCTCGAGCACCAGTCGGATCAGACTATCATCGATCGCTGAGCCATCGATCGGCCAACCTATGGCAGTCGACTGCTAGGCCATAACCCGCAGTCAAACCCTAGTTGACTCGGTCCAGTCGACTGCCACATGGCATCAGTCGACTGGCACACCTCAAACATGAGGTTTTAACTCAAGTATGGTTCCCCCATACTTGCTAGACCACCCTTAGCCTAGACCTAAGCCTTCTAGTCACCTCCATCAGCCTCACGCCTCTCGGATCCCTCCAAGTCATCCATGACTTGTTCATCCATCGCGCTAGCCTTCAGGTGCTTCCGTCGGCTATGTCATGCTAACGGTGTCTACACCGCCAAGGCATATTGGACTTACGCCGCCAAGACTCCGCTCGGACTTTACGCCGCCAACCATTGGACTTATGCTGCCAAGACTCCCGCTTGGACTTTACGCCGCCAACCATTGGACTTATGCTGCCAAGACTCCCGCTTGGACTTTACGCCGCCAATATCAAACCCTTGGACTTCTCAAATGCCAAGACTCAAGCTTGGACTTTCCCTTGCCAACCCATGTTGGACTTTCCATGCCAGACTTTCCTTGCCAACCCATGTTGGACTTTACATTGCCAAGTGTCCGACTTGGACTTTCCATGACAATTATATTGTCATATGTTTTTGTCGAAACATCAAAACACATCAAAACATCACTCGAGCCAAACTCGAGTCTGTCGTCGTGACTGGGGTGCACCAACAATCTCCCCGATGTTTGACAAAACCAAAATAATTGAGTTAGAATACTAACTCAAATCCTTTACCAATTATCCCAAATGTTCTCCCCCAAACATTCTCCCCCTTTTTTACTAACATCAAAAAGGTTTTCTCTCCAAGGAGGTCAATGTCTCATGTCCCAATGAGATCTTACAATCTCCCCCTTTATCCAAAAATACCTAGGATGCCTACCATCTTCCTAGTGATAAGTCCCATATCACTCAAGAGAGGCAATCCTATTCACTCTCCCAATTTCCAAATTGGGTTTCTAAAAATCCATAAATTTCCCAAATTGACAACATTCTCCCTTTCAAGGAGAAAAACACATCCATCATTCCAAGATGGATATCTCCCTAAAGGCTTGCTCCCCTTGACCATTGCACCAACAATGTCCTTGGAAGTCCCTAAGCCAATAGGAACTCTAAACCATCAAAATTAAGGTTAGAAATTCAACATTGAACTTTCCACACCTTAAAATTGATATAAACCCTAAACAACTCTCTAATCCATATCAATTTCACCCTTTATAATGCTTCCAAAGCATATCCTAGGGTTAGGAGTGATTAGGGACCTTTGCCATGGCTGAACACGGACTAACCAAGCTTAGTTTTAAATCGAGCGATCGACTCTGTCATCGATCATTTACCTCATCGATCGTGCCACTCAGGCGGTCGATCATAATTTCATTATCGAATGAGTTTGAAAATCATAACTAATTATCGTATATCGAAAAATCACAAAATTTGGTCATTATAATTCCTATGACCAATACAATGGGTGAAAAATGTTTGAAAGATATTTTACCCATAAAATATTGAAATTGATACAAAATTCAAAAGTGAAGAAACCTTCTAAGCTTTTGGCTCACTTTGTATCAATCTCATCAATGGTGATTGCTATCAAAAGATAGACTTCACCAAGGTTTTTCAAAATGATTTTAAAATATTTTAAAAACCTTATTTTGGATCATATTCCTTGGGCTCTATGTACATGACTTGTACACATGCTCTCCCAATGATCCACAATGGAATTGGATGAGTTTTAGTTCATCTAGATGCAAAAACTATGCACCTTGAACTTAACTCATATCCTAGCATCTCACATGTGTCTATGGTGTATAAATACACATACATGTCAATTAGATGTGAGATGTGAGTTTTATTCTCTCTAAACTAGGGTTTCATGCATTTTTCGAAGGCAACTCTACTTGATTCCCTTATAAATGGGACTCCAAGTCATGTCATTGTCCTTAAATCAATTTTAATCAAATTATCTTAAATGCATGAGTGATTATGGCATTTGAGATGATATAGATAAACACATGCTCATAATCATGATGTCATGGCATAATATGAAATCTAAAAACACATGACATTTAATCCTTAATCCTAAACATGAATATGACATATAAAATCATAGAACTAGACATGATGTCATGACATGGCATATGGCAAACAAGGAATGGCAAATAAAAAATATATAGGTATAGTAATACCTAAATTTTTAATATTAATTGTCATTTCATATAATTAATTATATTTTGCCATATTTCTATTTTTCTCCCAAGTGTGCCAAAAACCCAAAATGGCACACTAACCTCTAAACCTAAATTGTGCCAATTTGACCATTTTATCAAGCTTCTCAAATAATATTGGCACACCCTAAAATCTTTTAGGATGATAATTCAAATCTATTTCCAAGGTATCCATAACCTTGAAAATAACCTAAAATGCCACCTTTGCCATGGTTGAGTTAACTACCCATCCATTTAAGGTTGGCACACCCTAACCCATCTAGCGTGAATCAATCACGCTCTTAGGAACCCAAAACCGATTTGAGCTCCTAGGGTTAATTAGGTATTCCTTAGGGATAACCTCCCTAGATACCTTCCTAATGACCCTCCTAGGCTTATTAGCCTTGGTCATTTGGGTCTTACCTAGGTTGACTCTAGGGGTAGCTCCCCTTGCAACCTTCTTAGTGGCCACCCCAGGTTTCCTAGAAACCCTAGCCACTAGGCACACACCATGGTCAAATCTAGGGATGACTTCCCTATTGACCTTGGTCTTCCTAGACCTAGTTTGTGTTCCATAATCAAATGGAACACTATGGTAAGCCACCTTAGGCTTAGGTTTGTGACCCAAACCTAGCTTGCCCTTGGTTGACTTTTGACTCTTAGGTCCTAGGTGTTGACTTATTGACCCTTGCATTTGATTTTGTATATTCCTAAGGGTCTTTTCTAGTTTTTCAAGCCTTGACTTCAAGGCTTGGTTCTCTAATTCTAATTGCCCAATTTTAGAATTTTTATTTAAATCTTGGGTATTGGACTTTCTTGGCGAATCCCTAGTCCATTTTGGATTAAAACCTAGATGTTCTTGGATTTTCTTAATAGATTTCTTAGGTATTGTTTTTCTAAGGACATTAGTCCCAAATTTCTCCTTATTCTTAAGGTGAACATTCTTAGCTCCTAAACACATATGTTTGTTATTTCTAGCATGCTCTTCATGATACATATCACAATTTCTAAAATTAGTTCTAGCATGCTTTAAATTAGACGGAGCATTATTTAAATATACCTTAGGGTTTGCCTTAGTGGCTCCCCCTACTTGTGATGCTCCCCTTTGGCCCTTCTTTTTCTTCTTTGGGCATTGACTCATAATGACCCTGAGATTTGAAGCAAATGACATGCTCCTTGCTCTTTTGTCTTGGAGAACGGCGTCCTTGACTTTTGTTGACTTTTGGCCGGAGGAGTTTTCTTGATTCTCTTTGGACATTTGCTCTTGTAATGCCCATACTCCCTACACTCAAAGCACATAATATGATTTTGTTTGAAAATAAAGTGTTTGAGTTACCTAGGTGTGGTAGGTCGGAGTTGAATTTTGAGCTTCCTCATCTTAATCGGATGTTGAGAGCTCTTCTTGAGGTTGCTCGGTGTAGAGGATGGTCTCTCCTCCTCAATCCTAGAAGTAGATGCTTCTTCCACTTCTTCTTTCTCCGATTGGAAGTTGACTCCATCTCAACTTCCGATTCCTCACTTGAGGATGAGCTCTCCTCATGGTATCTTGCCAATTTTCTCCATAGCTCCTTGGCATACATGTAATCCCCTAACTTGCACAAAACATCATTAGGGATTAAATCTTCCAAAAGTTTGTTACCTTAACCGGTCTTGAGCTTTTTGGCGTTGCTCTTGGGTCCACTTTTTCAATTTTAGGACATTCCCTTCTTATCCCTAGGGGTTCAAGACCTTCAATGAGGATAAACCAATCCTCTATGTTCATCATCAAGAATGTTTCCATTCTTGCTCTCCATCTTAGGAAAATCTTGGATCATATGGAGGTGGAGTGTTGATTTCCCATCCAAGCTTGTCTTGGAATTCCATCTTCACCCTCTAGCCTTTTGCCTTAGCTCCGGTTGTTAATCCGTAGAAGAGCCGGCTCGATACCACTTGTTAGGACCCTTGGAATAGCTAGAGGGTGAATAGCGTGATGAAATTATCCGTTTATGTCTACAATTTTAGTTAGCGCTGAAATAGAAATAATAAGCGATATAAATAGACAACAAGCTAACACAATGATATAGCGTGGTTGAACACGGTTCCTACTCCACGGATCGAGCTCTAAAGAGCCCTAGTGATGCACACGCACTCACTAATGATAAACACTCCTTCTCGACACAAGTCGGAGGCGGAGAAACCCCTTACAATAAATCTTACAACAGTAAGAATGAAATATAAGCAATATACAATGTAAATATGAAATACAAGTAAGAAAAGACTTTACAACACTTGTTTTGATTGCTTGAATGCTTGGTTGCTTGCTTGCACTTGGAGACCTGATTTGCACCAACAAATCGCCCCAATAGCCCTCAAGAACCGATGTTGTTTTTCCTCCATCACGAGTTCCATATATATCTTCAACTGTCTTTGGAAAAGTCTATCGGTCGTGATCGGGACCATCGATCGTGATGCTATTGTCGTGAGACAACGGCTAGTTCCACGTTGGATAAGTCAGCGGAACTATCGATCGGCCCGGTGTGACCATCGATCGGTGATGGATCCTCGACGATCGAGTCTCGACTCCGATACGTGGCGAATTCTCGAGCACGATCGGTGATCACTATCGATCATTGCTCAATCATCGATCGGCCGACCTATGGCGATCGGCGCTATAACCCGATCAAACCCTAGTTGACTCGGTCGGTCGGCGCCACATGGCATCGGTCATTGACACCTCAAACATGAGGTTTTAACTCAAGTATGGTTCCCCCGTACTTGCTAGACCACCCTTAGCCTAGACCTAAGCCTTCTAGTCACCTCCATCGACCTCACGCCTCTCGGATCCCTCCAAGTCATCCATGACTTGTTCATCCATCGCGCTTGTGCTTCCGTCGGCTATGTCATGCTAATGGTGTCTACACCAAGGCATATTGGACTTACGCCAAGACTCGCTTGGACTTTCCCTTGCAACCCATGTTGGACTTTCCATGCCAGACTTTCCTTAAACCCATGTTGGACTTTACATTGCCAAGTGTCGACTTGGACTTTCCATGACAATTATATTGTCATATGTTTTGTCGAAACATCAAACACATCAAAACATCACTCGAGCCAAACTCGAGTCACATGATGTGACTGGGCGATTGCACAATCTCCCTTGATGTTTGACAAAACCAACAAATAATTGAGTTAGAATACTAACTCAAATCCTTTACCAATTATCCCAAATGTTCTCCCCCAAACATTTGGCCGTCTTGATTTTCAGTTATCGATCGGCCCTGTGGCTCTGATAATGTCGATCGTAGTATTTGAACCACTCGTGATTATGCGATTCGAAAACTATGGTTGTTTAACCCGATTTGACTCTTATAGTCCCCAATCACTCTAACCTAGGATATGCTTTAGCATTATAAAGGTGAAAATCCATTGGATATGGATTAGGAGAGGTGTTTAGTTTGTATCAATTTTAAGGTGTTGGAAAGTTCAATGTTGAATTTCTAACCTTAATTTTGATGGTTTAGAGTTCCTATTGGCTTAGGGACTTCCCAATTTGTTGTGCAATGGTCGAAAGCCTTTAGGGAGATATCCATCTTGGGATGATGGATGTGTTTTCTCTCTGAAAGGGAGAATGTTGTCAATTTGAAATTTATGGATTTTAGAAACAATTTGGAAATTGGGAGAGTGAATAGGAATGCCACTCTTGAGTGATATGGGACTTATCACTAGGAAGATGGTAGGCATCCTAGGTATTTTTGGATCAAGGGGGAGATTGTAAGATCTCATTGGGACATGATACATTGACCTCCTTGGAGAAAAACCTTTTTGATGTTAGTCAAGGGAGAAATTTGGGAGACATTTGGGATAATTGGTAAAGGATTTGAGTTAGTATTCTAACTCAATTATTTTGGTTTTGTGAACATCAATGTTGTGCATCGGCCAGTCATGATGACAGACTCGAGTTGGCTCGAGTGATGTTTGATGTGTTTTGATGTTTCGACAAAAACATATGACAATATAATTGTGGAAAGTCAAATCGGACACTTGGCAATGTAAAGTCCAACATGGGTTGGAAAACTGGCATGAAGTCCACATGGGTTGGCAAAAGTCAAGCTTGAGTCTTGGCATTTGAAAGTCAAGGGTTTGATATTGGCGTAAAGTCCAAGCGAGTCTTGGAAGCATAGTCCAATGGTTGGCGGCAAGTCCAAGCGAGTCTTGGCGGCATAAGTCAATGGTTCGTAAAAGTAGAGTCTTGGCGGCGTAAGTCAATATGCTTTGGCGGTGTGACACAGATTAGCATGACATAGCGAGCACTGAAGGCTACGATGGATGAACAAGTCATGGATGACTTGGAGGGATCCGAGAGGCGTGAGGTTGATGGAGGTGACTAGAAGGCTTAGGTCTAGGCTAGGGTGATCTAGCATGTGGGAACCATACTTGAGTTAAAACCTCATGTTTTGTATCTCGGCCCGATGCCATGTACATCCACCTGTCGCTTGTTTGTCCTTATCGTGACAATCATGATCTGCATCGATCGTGATGGTCCTGATCGGCGGGATGCCATCTGATCAAATGGCATTGTCTTGACAACATAAATCGATCGTGATGGTCTAATCCTGGAGATTGATATATACTTCGGCTATTGGGCTTGTGAAACAGTTATATGACAAAGCGAAACATCAAAAAAAATGTTAGGTATAAAATACAAAATTTAATATTAATTGTATTTGATATAATTAAGTATATTTTGCATATTGTACTAATCACAAGTGTCTTAAAACAAATGCACACTAAGACCTCAAGCTTAAATTGTGAATTTGTATTTTTCTATTGACTATATTGGCATCACCTTTTAGGATTAAAATCAAATTATTTTCAAGGTAAAAAAATGTAAAATATCTAAAGTGTAATTTATCATTTGATTAATATGGTTAGTTAACTATAATCCATTTAAATTGCACAACCTAAATTTATCTGGCGTGAATCGATCCCTCTTAGGAATCCTATAGACTCCTTGGATTTACTTATTCAAGGATACATCTAATACCTAATGACCCTTTTAGGCTTGGTAGCCTTGGTCAAATGGGTCTTACTAAGGTCAACTCTAGAGGTAACTCCCCTTTTGACCTTCTTAATGGCTTCCCTAGGTTTCCTTGAAGCCCTAGCCACTAGACATACACCATGGTCAACTCTAGGGATGACTTCCCTTGTGACCATGGTCTTCCTAGACCTAGTTTGAGTTCCATAATCAAATGAAACATTGTGATAGGTCTTTTTGAGCTTAAGCTTGCCCTTGGATGGTTCTTATTTTCTAAGTCTTTGACTTTGACTTCTAGACCCTAGGCTTTGACTATTTGACCCTTTCACTTGGTTTTGCATAATTCTAAGGGTCTTCTCTAATTTCTCAAGTCTTGACCTCAAGACTTAATTTTCTAGCTCTAATCTTCCCAAATTAGATTTTCCATATGTCCTTTGGGAATTGTTCTTCCTAGGCATGTGTCTAGTCCATTTAGGATTAAAACCTAGGTGGTCTTCAATTTTTCTAATAAATTCCATAGGTAAGGTTTTTCTAGGGACATTAGTCCCAAATTTCTCCTTATTATTAAAATGGACACTTTTTGCACCTAGACAATAAAATATATTTTTACTAACATGCTTTTCATGAGTGATAGCAAGAGAATTAAAAGCATGCTCTTTGACCTTTAAACTAGAAGATGCATTATTGAAATATACCTTAGGGTTAGCCTTAGCTCCCCCTACTTGTGATGCTCCTTCCCTTCTCCTAGGGCATTGGCTCCTATAGTGTCCCGGTTGTCAGCATTTGAAGCACATCACTTACTCCTTGCTTTTGATTATTGGGGGACCGACATCCTTGTTCTTTGGTGCCGGTTGAGGCTTCTTGACCTTCTTTGGCCATTTACTCTTGTAATGCCCACATTCCCTACACTCAAAACATATTATATGCATTTTATTATTAACACATATGTTTGAGTTACCTAAGTCCGTGGTGGAAGCCTCTTGAGCTTGTTCATCTTCTCGACCGGAGGTTGAAGGCTCTTCTTCTTGATCATGCTCCAGAGTGGAAATTCTCTCCTCCCCCTCAATCCTAGAGGTGGAGGCTTCTTCTACTTCTTCCACCTCCTCTTCAACTTCCAAATCCTCACTTATTTGTGAGGATGAGGATGTGCTTGCTTCTTCTTGAGCTTGAGAGGATGAGCACTTCTCTTCTTCTTCTTGTTCTTGGACCGATTGAGGGTTTTCATGATATTTTGCCAATTCGCTCCAAAGCTCCTTGGCATCTATGTAATCCCCTAGGCTACACAAGATGTCATTAGGAATCAAATCAAAAATAAATTGGACTACCTTCTTATTTTTCTCGAAGACTTGGACTTGCTTTTCGATCCATCTCTTTTTCTTGAGGTATCCACCCTTTGGTCCTCTTGGATAGCTAAATCCCTCCATCAAAATGGATCACTCCTCAAGGTCCCTCATCATCAAGAAGTCTTCAATCCTTGTCTTCTATTGGTAGAAGCCTTCTCGTCCATAGAAAGCATATGGGACTGGGGTGTTGATGTCCTAACCTAAATTCTCTTGAATTTCCATCTTGTTCCTCTTCACCCTCTAGCGTCTTGGCTCCGGGTTGTTAATCCATAGAAGAGCCCCGGGCTCTGATACCAATTGTTGAGACCGCTAGAGGGGGGGGGTGAATAGCTTTGTCGCTTATCGATGGAATTGATTCGCGTTTGATCGTCTACACTCTTGTTAGCACAGCGGAATAGTAATAATAAGAAACACAATGCAAGATATAATGTGGTTCGGAACCGAATGATTTCTACTCCACGGATTTGTAAGAGATCGGATGGCCGGCTAGAGGGGGGTGAATAGCCCTTGTTCGTTGGTTATCGGAATTTGCTCGTCTACAATTAGATTAGCGCAAGCGGAAACAACAATACAAGCAAATTAAACAAATAAAAACAAAGCAAAGGAAATAGACAATGCTAACACAAGATGTAACGTGGTTCACGGCTACGCCGCTAATCCATGGTCCCCGATTCGTCCTCGGTGAATCACTCCGCTCAACCAATCCACTAAATGGTCTCTCCTTTGCACCAAGCTAGGTGGAGGTAACCTTTACAATCAAGATCACTCTTCTTACAAATAGAATGGAGTAAAAGCGAGTAAGAAGAGTTTAGAGCTTGTGGGGCACTAGGAAGATTGTTTGGAACTTAAGCATTAGCCTCTCGAGGCTCACACCTCTCTTTTTATAGAGAGGGCTAACTTCTTCCGTTGGCGCCATGGTCATTGCCCATGCGATCATGCCGATCCTTCGACCTCCGAACACGTCGGATCACGGCCGTTGTGTCCGGAACTCTTGGCGATCGGTGCTGGACCTCCTCCGATCATTCGACCCGTATCGGCCGATCGGCTGATCACCCAAAACCCTATTGACTCATTCGCCGGATCGGCTAATCTCTTGATCGCCCGCGTATGCGATCACGCCCTAATCGTCGATCGTATCGGTCGAGCTACACTCGACTCGGAAGCGATCATTGCCATTCCATGGATCGGCGGTGTCGGAAAACCCATCACTTGGCCAAATGGCCAAGTTTCACCTAGAGCTACCCTCCCGGTTACAATCGCTCTCTCATTTCTGAGTCCTTCGCCTTGAAGTTCTCTTCGTTTCGGCCACGTCCTCGGCGGCATCGGAGCGCTCTGCAATGCTCGCCAGCGTCTCTTGCCTCGAAGTCTACTTCCTCCGGCTTCACTCCAAGCTTCTCGTCCGGCGGTCCCTCGGATGCTCCAAGCGCACGGCTTCCGCAAAGCTATCCTTCACCGACTCAAGGCATGAGTCATGAGATGTGAAACTCGCCATGGCTCCATGTGCGAATTACTAAGTCTGCCGCGACTTGGCCACATATCAAATAAACATACACACTAACTTAAACCCTTTGCCACACCATCAAAACCATATGCAAGAGATTGCCTAACAATCTCCCCTTTTGATGTGTGGCAATCCGTTTAAGTTAGGTAAAAACATTTGATATAAATTCTAAGGGTAAGAAAGCATGTAAAGATAAACATGATATAACAACATGCAATTCCCCTTAATCCATGAAATTCTCTATGCAAATTTTCTCCCCCTACAATATATTTCTCCCCCTACATATATTTCTCCCCCTAATGTGATTAACTTAAACATACTTATTTCTCCCCCTTTGACACCATCAAAAAGATTAACACTAAGTTATAAGCTCATGGCATCAAGTATAATGGAGGAAAAAATATGTCAAGTTGATTTAAAATTGGGTACCATTTGTTGATGGCATCAAGTATATTTCTACCACTTGTAGGAGGTTTACAAACTGAATTCGGCCTTCAATATTCTGATTTCTGAGCCACGATTATTCTATCGCATGGCAATGATTCACAAAAAAGCAATTTCGATTTTCCGATGAAATTAAATGCATTAAAAATTTTAGAAAATTTGAAAAATCATGAAATTCGAGGAACATATTTCTCTTAAGTATATCTATCAATGAAAAATAGTTTTTCATGAAAACTCATTATATTTTCTTGTTTTTGCCAAAAATCCAAAAGTTCTAAAAACCACTAGGTTTTTGATCATTCTAGTGTCAAGTTAGCTACCTAGTTTTGCATCCAATTGTTTCAAAACATGAATACATGTATTTTAAGGTAAGAAATTGTTTTGAAAACATTAGAAATATCCAACCATGATCTTTGGGCAGTATGTCTATGAATTAAACATAAGCCTTCCCCATGATTGGTCTATTATTGCTATTTTGATTCTTTAAATGACCATCTAAATGCCATAGGCATTAGTGGACATTTGTATCATCCTAACATCTCACCCATGCTAAGTTTGCAATCAAGTTAGCCTATAGTGAGTGTGAGATGCATCCTAGGGGGTATTTGTATATACTTAACCAATATATTCATGCAATTCTATCATGGTTAAGTATCAACCTAACAACCTACATGATCATAATGACATATATCAATTAATTTCACATTATGATCATGAAATACATGTTTTTAATCAAATTATAACCATGCATTAGGCATTATATGATGATAATAAATAAAGTGTCACCTAAAGCATGATTTAAACCTATTTCTCATGATGATGTGCCCAATATCAAAATCATAAACCATGATTACACATATGCATAGAAATTACATTAATCATCATGATTTAAGCATTATTACCTTTTTATGGGCACGTTATCATCACCCAACACTATCTAAAAATGTTGTCCCGTCATCCTAAGTCAACCAAAATATGATATAGGTCAAGTTCATATGGTTGACTACCCTAGGGGTTATTCTAACCCTTAAGGATGGATTTTGGAACCCAAAATAAGTTCTTTCCTATCGGGTTCACTAAATATTCCTTGGGGATCCATTTCCTAGCAATTACTTTCTTTTTATCTTGTCCCCTAGCTATTAGGCATTTGTAGGCCTTTTCATTTTTCTTTTCCTTGTAGCCTAGGCCTTTCTTGTTGAAACTAGCTCTTTGGCTCCCTAAGATCATGTTCAAGGTGTTGGAGCCAATTGTGAATTTTCCTAGGGCTTTGGTTAAATAATCTACCTTTTCCCTTAATGCCCTATTTTCTTCTATGCATGCATCACTAACATCTAAAGGCACATAATTATCATGTGAGCATGCATCATCATGGCAAAAAGAAGTATCATTATTATTTAAGCATGCATTTTCTAGCTTATTTTCTAATGCCTTAATTTGATCTAGCATGCATTTATTTTTCTTCTTTGCTCTAAACAAATCCCTAGTTAAACTAGAAATCATAGAAACTATTTTACTAGGAGAGGCTTTCGTTACCATAGTTTCCATGTCCTCTTCTTCTTCTTCGGATGATGAGGAGGATGATGATGTGGAGGAGGCTCCCCCTTCACTTGAGCTCTCTCCTCTTGTGCTTGATCCTTCATTTTGGAGGAGGAGCAATCCAAATCATCAAAGGCCATCAAGGCCAAATTGGCGACAAAGGCATTCTCCTCATCCGATGATGAGGAGGAGGATGAAGGATCATCCCATGTCTTGGCCTTGAATGCTTTGGCCTTCCCTTTTCTTTTGCCTTCTTCTCCTCTTCCTTCTTTTCTTGCTCCCCTTTTTCTTCTTCTTTTCTTCTTTCTTTTTCCTCTCTTCCTTGCTTTTGTTTAGGAGAGGACAATTGTCCCTTATGTGCCCTTCTCCTTGGCAATTGTAGCATATGACCTTCCCCCTTGGTCTTCTATTCCTATCATTTGATTTATAAAATATAAAATTCTTAAATACACGCCTCACCTTCCTTACCATGTAGGCTTCCTCAGTGCTATCCATGGAGGAGGAGCAGGCTTCATCATCGGAGTAGGAGGGGACTTCCATCTTCTTCTTCCCTTGTTTGCCAACAATGCTACTCCTCTTGAGGTTGAATTCTGGCTCTTCTTGAATTCCTTCAAGCCTTGTTTATGGAGCTCCATTGTTGAGAAGAACTCCTCCAAGGTACTTACTTCAAGTTCTTGGACATATAGAAGGAGTCCACCATGGAACTCCACTTTGAGGACCGGGAAAGGCATCTATAGCCTTCATGAGCATGTCCGGTTTGATAGATTCTCACCAACACTTGTTAGCCCAATTAAAATTTCTTTAAACCTAGAGAGTAGTGAGGTTACCTTTTCTCCCTTTTCTAGTTTTATATTGGATAATTGGGAGCGGAGGAGGTCTCTCCTTGCTAGCTTGGCCTCGGATGTGCCTTCATGGAGTTCTATAAGCTTCTCCCACATCTCTTTGGCGCTAGCACATTCTCCGATCCGGTTGATCTCTTGTTGTGGGAGCACATTGTAGAGATGGTGCTTGGCTTTGGAGTTTGCAAGGTGCTCCTCTCTTTGCCTCTTGGTCCACCTAGATTTCTCTATTGGCTTCCCCTCTTCATCCCTAGGCAAAACGAAACCGGATTCCATTGTAATCATTATATCAAAATCCGTTTCGAAAAATACCTCCATTCTCTTTTTCCACCAAGAGAATTCGCCGTCGAACTTCGGTGGGTGGATGTTGAGCCGGCCATTTTGATGTAGGGCTTGTTGCGGCGGTTAGTCCCGTGACAAGCAACCTCGGCTCTGATACCACTTGTAAGAGATCGGATGGCCGGCTAGAGGGGGTGAATAGCCCTCGCGTTGTTATCGAATTTGCTCGTCTACAATTAGATTAGCGAAACAACAATACAAGCAAATTAAACAAATAAAAACAAAGCAAAGGAAATAGACAATGCTAACACAAGATGTAAGCGTGGTTCACGGCCACGCCGCTAATCCACGGTCCCCGATTCGTCCCTTGAATCACCAACCAATCCACTAAATGGTCTCTCCTTTGCACCAAGCTAGGTGGAGGTAACCTTACAATCAAGATCACTCTTCTTACAAATAGAATGGAGTAAGCGAGTAAGAAGAGTTTAGAGCTTGTGGGGCACTAGGAAGATTGTTTGGAACTTAAGCATTAGCCTCTCGAGGCTCACACCTCTCTTTTTATAGAGAGGGCTAACTTCTTCCGTTGGCGCCATCGATCATTGCCGCCCATGGCGATCATTGCCGCTACTGACGGACCTCCGAACACGTCGGATCGGCCGTTGTTGTCAATGGAACTCTTGGCGATCATTCTTTGGACCTCACCGATCATTCTGACCCATCAATCGGCCGATCGGCTCTGAGCGGTTCTGGCAAAACCCTATTGACGATTCGCCTTCGCCTGATCGATCGGCTTCTTAGCGATCATTCTTGCCACAAACCGATCGATCGTATACGATCGAACTACACTCGACTCGAGCGATCAGCCATTCCATGCGATCGGTAGTGTCGGAAAACCCATCCGACACTTGGCCAAATGGCCAAGTTTCACCTAAGAGCTACCCCTCCCCGGGTTACAATCGCTCACTCTCATTTCTCGGAGTCCTTCGCCTTCGAAGTTCTCTTCGTTCTCGGCCACGTCCCTCGGCAGCATCAGGCGCACGGCTCTGCAATGCTCCTTCGCGTCTCTTGCCTCGAAGTCTACTTCCTCCGGCTTCACTCCAAGCTTCTCGTCCGGCGGTCCCTCGGATGCTCCAAGCGCACGGCTTCCGCAAAGCTATCCTTCACCGACTCAAGGCACGAGTCATGAGATGTGAAACTCGCCATGGCTCCATGTGCGAATTACTAAGTCCTGCACGACTTCAACGCACATATCAAATAAACATAACACACTAACTTAAACCCTTTGCCACACCATCAAAACCATATCACGGCAAGAGATTGCCCTAACAGGATTGAGCTCTAAAGAGCTCTAGCGATGCCACAAACACCACTAAACAATAAACTCCTTCTCGACAACACGTCGGAGGTGGAGAAACCTCTTACAAGATATTACAACAGTAATACAAGTAGAACAAGAAAATACAAATGAAATTGTAAAGAGCACTTTACAATCTAGGGTTTTGAGTGTTTGCTTGTTGGTTGCTTGGATGAGCTTGAAGAATCCTGAAATGCACCTGCAAATCGCCTCACAAAAGCTCCCAAAGAACCAATGTCAAAATCCTCCTCAAGCTCCTCTTTTTAACTGCGTGTGGATTTTAAATGCAGCGATCATTGCCATAAGGCCCGATCGCTAACATTGGTTGTGAGACAACGACTTCGATCCATCTTTGAAAAATTCCAGCGAATCTCTTGGCGTTATTGCCAACATTAGCGATCGATTGCGGTGCGTAGCCGCGCCCGATTACTCTGAGTGTTCTATGCTCGTGGTCGAACCATCAGTCGATTGCCAAGGCATTTTCAGCCCTTAACCGACAGTCGAGCTTTAGTCGACTCATGGCAGTCGAACCGGCCATAATGTCAGTCGACTGCCAACCTCAAACATGAGGTTTTAACCCAAGTATAGTGCCCCCATACTTGCTAGACCACTCTTAGTCTAGACCTAAGCCTTCTAGCCACCTCCTTCAGCCTCACGCCTATCGGATCCCTCCAAGTCATCCATGACTTGTTCATCCATACGTTATCCTTCAGGTGCTTCCATCGGCTATTGTCATGCTAACGGTATCTACACCGCCAAGGCACATTGGACTTACACTGCCAAGACTCCCGCTTGGACTTTACACCGCCAATATTCCCCTTGGACTTTCACAAATGCCAAGTGTCCCACTTGGACTTTCCATGCCAAGTACTCAAGACTTAGACTTTCCCATGACAATGGTCAAACCATCGTCACACATCAAATACTAACCTGGGTTGATTGCACCAATAATCTTCTCAGCACATGTCAGACATCAATGTCAAATATCAAAACACTACTCGAGTCAAACTCGAGTCTGGTCAATCGTGACTTGGGCCGATTGCACCAACAGTGTTGTCGAGAAAGAGTATTGTTAGTGTCGTGCGCATAACACGAGCTCGTTGAGCTCGCCTCGTGGAGTAGTAACCATAAGGTTTCGAACCACGTATATCGTGTGTATTTGTGCTTGTGTGTATTATATTCGTATTACTATTATTTCCGTTGCGTATTAACGAATATTGTAGACAAGGATGCGACGAACGGTCGATTTCCATCCACCACGCGAAAATGGCTATTCATCCCCCTCTAGCCGGCCACCGATCCTCCAACACTGAGGGTCATGGTGGATACAATAGTGGTTAAGGCCCTGGCCAAAGAGAGGAGAAGGACGAGATATCTTCATCCCCATTCTGACGAGCCCTCTCAAAGAGAGCAACCACATGAAGGACCATCCCAAGCCCGTCCAATGGCTCCGCCATACACCAAAGTATTACCAGGTGAGGTGCTAGTGGGGAGGACATATCAACACACTATCTCCGTGGCGCAAACAAGACGGGAAGACCAAGGAGAAAGCCAATCTACCACGACACCTGAAGCTTACGAACCCTGTTTGTTCACTGGAGACATTATGCTGGAGCAACCACCCCTACACTTTTGAAATCCTTAGGTGGGGATGTACGATGTCACTTCAGATCCAGAAGAGCATCTATTACAATTCGAGGGGGCTACCTCTATTCATTGCTATGCGGATGCCCTCAAATGCAGAGCTTTTCGCATCACGCTGACGACCTCTACGCAGAGATGGTTTGGGGCTCTACCCCCTGATTCTATTACTTGTTTTGTAGATTTAAAGGGAGTTTTTCATCAGTAATTTGTTAGCTGCAAGACATATAAATATGATGCCTCTATTTTGCTGCATATAAGGCAAGAATCCTCAGAATCTTTAAGGGATTATATTCATCGTTTTATTGCCACTGCTAGGGACATCCCTTTCGCCGAGCCAGATATCTTGAAGGTGGTCATCCCTCATGGGTTGAGAGAAGGACCCTTCCTCAACTCTTTATTGAGAAAGTCGGTCGCCAACTATGAAGAGTTGTTGAATCATAGCGAGGAGTATATTAATGAAGAAGGATGGTTGAAAGTAAGACGAGCCGAATAGAGGCTTACAGCTACCCCGACAGAGAGAAAGCGTCCTCCAACCCCTCGGGGACCTCCCCGAAGGGAATACGTCGACCCTTCTTACCTGAAGCACCTCGACCATGACTATTGATGTCGGGGATTCGTCCGACCCCTCCCTTGCAAATTATGGCCGCAGAAGCTATACCTCCCCTGCAGACATGGAAAGAGCGGGAGATGGAGGCATATGACCAGTAGGACATTCTTTAGCGCCCAACTAGATATAGGGGGATCCCCCGTAATCCCCCAACCCCTTTTTCTGCCAATACCACATGGAGTAAGATCATACTATTGATCGTTGTTTCAAGTTGCAGGAGGAGTTGGAACGTATCCAAGCTGCGTATCCGCATTTGCAACCCCAGATGGGAGAGCCGACGAGAAGAGGTCGATGACCAAATATTGTTCACCCGCGCCCCTACAATGGAAATCCCCAAGCTTCTTTCCTGCCAGGCCCGCAACCCCCAACCAGGAAGGTACTTCACAAGGAGGGTTATCAAACGAGAGTGCATTGGCTGCCCCAGGTGACGTCCCCACTTGGGGAGTCATCCATATTATTGCGGGAGGACCCATTAATGGGGACTCCAATAGAGCTCGAAAATAACACGCCCGCCTCATGGAGATTTTGGTTATTGGAGCCGATTAGGCCATTCAAAATGCACCACAGATATCTTTCGGACTTGAGGATCTATGGGGCGTCTTTCTATCTCATACCGACGCTTTGGTAATCAGGATCTCTTTGACAAACTATGAGATAGCCTGAGTCCTGGTTGACTCAGGGAGTTCAATCAACATACTTTTCCAGGAGGCATTCGGGCAGATGCAGCTGGGAAATGTACAATTAGAGTATGTGGCAACTCTTCTATTTGGTTTTTCTGAACACATGTGTTGGTGCAATTCGCCCAGGTCACGATTTACCATACTTGAGTTTGACTCGAGTAGTGTTTTGATGTTTGACATTGATGTTTGACAATGTTTTGGGAAGATTGTTGGTGCAATCGACCTGGATAATGATTGATCGGACTCGAGTTTGACTCGAGGGGTATTTTGATGGTTGACTAGGGTTGACCATGTGATGAAGAAAGTCCAAGTCATGGGTATTTGGCATGGAAAGTCCAAGTGGGACACTTGGTATTTGGGAAAGTCCAAGTCTTGTGTACTTGACATGAAAAGTCAAAGCATGAGTCTTGGTAAGGGAAAGTCCAAGCTTGAGTCTTGGCAATTAGAAAGTCCAACATGGGTTGGCATGGAAAGTCCAAGGGTGTTGTCTTGGCCACGTAAATCCAGTCAACTGGGATTATGACCAGTTCGACTATTATGAGTCGACTAGTGCTCGATTACGATTTAGGGCCGAAAAAGCCTTGGCAGTCGACTGCTCATTGTAGCAGTCGACTGATGTCAGTCGACTGCCATGGATGGCAGTCGACTAATGATTTTTGTTCGTGAGCACAGAATGCTTGATAGTCGACTGAGCAGTCGGCTACGGGCATTGGCAGTCGACTGGCGATATTGGCAGTCAACTGCCAAGTGATCCGTTGGAGCTTTTTCAGCGTGGATCAAGTCGTTGTCTCACAATGACAGTGTTGGCAGTCGACTACCAGGCGCAAAAATAGCTCAAGTACAGGTTATAAAGGCAGCTTGAAGGGGAGATTTTGGCAGCGATTTTCTTGGGCGATTTGGAGCGATTTACTGGTGCAAATCAGGGTCTTCAAGGCTAGTCCAAGACAATCAACAAGCAAACTTCCAAAAGATTTTTGTATAGTGTTCTTTGCATTCTTTTTTTGTATTTATTATATATGCTTGTTGTTCATCGTATTACTTAGGGTAATCACTTGTACGAGGTTTCTCTACCTCGGACGTGTTGTAGAGAAGGAGTATTATTTGATTAGTAGTGTGTGTTTGCATCGCTAGGGCTCTTTCGAGCCCAATCAATGGAGTTGCAACCTTAAGGTTCCAAACCACATTATATTTGTGCGTTGTGATTGTGTTATCTTGTTATTTGTCTTTGTTATTATTATTCTGCTGTGCTAACAAGATTGTAGACGATCAAATGTGAACGAATTCCATCGCACGACGAATATGCTATTCACCCCCTCTAGCGGGCACATAGGTCCTAACAAGTGGTATCAGAGCTAGGAGCTCTTCAACGGATTAACAATCGGGAGTAAGTGTGCTAGAAGAAAAAGATGGAGTTTGAAGAAAAATTGGGATGAGACGTCAACACCCCAATTCCATACAATTTCTATGGACAAGAAGGCTTCAACTAATGGAAGGCAAGAATTGAAGACTTCTTGATGATGAGGGACCTTGAGGAATGGGCTGTATTGATGGAAGGATTCCAATATCCAAGAGGGTCAAAGGGAGGATTTCTCAAGATGAAGAAGTGGACCAAGGAACAAATTCAAGAATTCGAGAAAAACACAAAGGTAATAAAATTCTCGGTTGATTTGATTCCTAACGACATTGTGTGCAGGTTAGGTAATTATATGGATGTCAAGGAGCTATGGAGCCAAGTGACAAGATTCCATGAGAACCCTCAATTGGCCCAAGAAGACGAAGAAGAAGAGGAATGTTCATCGGCTCAATCGGAGGAGGCCGAAGAAACTAGTTCATCTCGGAAGTTGAGAAGGAGTCGACATCCGAATCGGTAGAGGAGGTTGAATTGGAGGAGACCTCCACCTCTAGGATTGAGGGGGAGGAGAGGATTCCCACACCGGAGCAAACTCAAGAGAAACCATCTACCTCCGATCGAGAAGAAGATGAAGAACCATTTCATTCCACCACCACTCTAGGCAACTCAAGCAATTCAATTAAAAATAAAAATCATATAATTTGCTTTGAGTGTAGGGAACATGGGCACTATAAGGGCAAGTGCTCTAAGAAGATTAAGAAGGCTCCATCGGTGCCAAAAGTCAAGGAGACCGAAGCCCAAACTATTAACAGTAAGGAGCACGTGGTGTGCTTCAAATGCAATCAAAAGGGGCAATATAGGAGTCAATGCCCTAGGGGGAGAAAGAAGGACCAAGAAGGAGCTACACATATAGGGGGAGCCTCTAAGGCAAACCCTAAGGTAACCTCTAATTTTGCTCCTTCCTTAATTAATAGGCAAAAGCATGCTAGGAATAATATTAATACTCTTGCTATTGTTCATAAAGAGCATGCTAAAAATAGGTTATTTTGTTTAGGGGATAAACATGTAAATCTTAGAAATAAGGAGAAATTTGGGACTAATGTACCTAAAAATATTCTACCTAAGGCAAGTATTAGGAAAATTGAAGACCATTTAGGTATTAACCCTAAGAAGGGTAGACATATGCCTAAGAAATGGAAAAATGACCAAAGAATAGGTGAAAAATAAAAAATTGAACAATTAGAGCTAGAAAATCAAGTCTTGAGGTCAAGACTTGAGAAATTAGAGAAGACCCTTAGGAACATGCAAAATCAAATTCTAGGGTTAAATGATCAAAAATCTAGGTCAAGGAGTCAAAACCTAGGGTTTAGAAAGCAAGGTCCAACCAAGGGCAATAAAGGTTTGGGTCACAAACCTAAGCCCAAGGAGACCTATCATAATGTTCCATTCGATTATGGAACTCAAGTTAGGTCTAGAAAAACCAAGGTCAATAGGGCAGTCATCCCTAAGGTTGACCAAGGTAAGTGCTTAGTGGCTAAGGTTTCAAGGAAACCTAGGGAAGCCATTAAGAAGGTTACAAGGGGAGTTACCCCTAGAGTTAACCTAGGTAAGACCCAAATGACCAAGGGTTCTAAGCCTAAGAGGGTCATTAGGAGGGTATCTAGGGAAGTTATCCCTAAGGAATACCTAGTAAATCCAAGGAGCTTCAATAGGTATTGGGTTCCTAAAAGCGTGATCGATTCACGCTAAATGGGTTAGGGTGTGCCAACTTTAAATGGATGGATAGTTAATCTAACCATGGTAAAAGTGACACTTTAGGTCATTTCCAAGGTTATGGGTATCTTGGAAATAAGTTTGATCATAATCCTAAAAGATTTTAGGATGTGCCAATATTATTTAAGAAGTTTGATAAATTGATCAAATTGACACAATTTAGGTCTTAAAGTCATGGTGTACAATTTTGGATTTTTAGCACACTTGGGGGCCTAATAGTAATATAGAAAAATGAATTTAATTCTAACAAATGACAATAGATATTATAATTTAGGTATTATATACCTTTATATTTTATTTGTCATGCTTGATTTGTGATATAACATGTCATGACATCATATCTATTTTTACCATTTATATGTCATGATCATACTTAGGTTATATTTTTAATGTCATGTATGTTTAGATTTATATCATATATCATGACATCATGATCATTGGCCATGCTTATTTATGTTATCATTTATGTCATAATCATTCACGCATTTAAAGTAATTAAAATTGATTTAAGGACTATGGGATGACTTAAAGTCTCATGTATAAGGGAATCAAGTAGTGTTGCCTTAGAAAATACATGAGACCTTATATTAAGATGAACAAAACTCATATCTCATATCACATTGACATGTGTGTGTATTGATACACCTTAGACACATGTGAGATTCTAGGAAATGAGTTAAGTTCAAGGTGCATAGTTTTTGCATCTAAATGAACTCAAACTCACTTTTATACCATGGATGAATCATGAGAAAAACTTGTGTACAAGTCATGTGCCCATAGCCCATAGACAATATTTTGGAGAGATTGTTAGTTCAATCGACCCGGGTCATGATTGACCGGACTCGAGTTTGACTCAAGGGGTATTTTGATGGTTGACTAGGGTTGACCATGTGATGAAGAAAGTCCAAGTCATGGGTACTTGGCATAGAAAGTCCAAGTGAGACACTTGTCATTTGGGAAAGTCCAAGTCTTGTGTACTTGACATAAAAAGTCCAAGTATGAGTCTTGGCAAGGGAAAGTCCAAGCTTGAGTCTTGGTGTCACGCTCTGATGGAGTCCCCGCCAGATGAAAATCCGACAGCATCTCCCCTGTACGGGTGACAATACCAATTTTATACAAGGCCTACACGACCACTATACATCGGTCAACACGACCGGAATCCAAACAACTCACGCAGTGTAATAATTAGGCCTCAGGCCAACAAAAAAATGACATAACCAAAAGTATATCACATATAAACCTACCCCTTCTGCCATCTCGGCAGGAATACTCAACCGAAATCCAATCCAGAATAAAACTCCGAATAGAGGTCCATAAGGACACCAAAAATCCACGAATACATAAATTCAATTCCAGTCCTAAATATATCTTCTAAACAAGATATCCAAAACCAAAAACAAATAACCAAATACACTTCCACGACGAGGGGGTTTGGCAGCTAGACTCTCCTGACAGCTTCATCTTGAAATAGATATAATCAACGGGGTCAGTTCAAAGAACTCAGCGGGTATAGTCGATATGCAAGTAAGATATAGCTAACAATAAAAATCATGCCAGTACAGTCTCACATATAGGGTATGTAAGAAATAAGTACAACAGGACTGTACTAACCTGAATCTCCTACCCTGATATAGGAGCATGTGCCTGACTAGAAGTAATAAAGTCCTCACCATATATAAAAATATGTATCCTGTATGCATGGCAATCATATGCACATCCAAGGCAGCAATAAAAATGCAGCAAACACAATACAAATGCTATCCATGCAAAATGCATGCCGTGCCAATGACATGGTCACCCCTGACGCCAGTCAGCCGCCTCACACGCGATGGTGAAGCCGAGTGGGTAGGGCTATGACAACTGTGCACTCTGCCATCACTGCTCCTGAGTGACCGAGTGGACAGGATGCTGTCGGAGTACACCTATCCTCCTGCCCCAAACATAGTGGGGGAGCTAAGCTCTCATCTCCCGGTGCCATAGACCAGAGGAGGGATCCCTGCCCGCTACCACGCTGCCTCATCGCTACCCATGAGCGGACCAGCGGAGCCTGACAGAGCAACTGCACACACCCTCCTGATGTACCACTAACCCATGAGTGGCAGTGTGTGCAGGCCATGTAACTGGCTGCGGGCTCAACAATAATGGAACCCCGTCCAGCCAGCATGCAATCATGCAAGATGGTGCATGATACTAAAGCATGTCAATCCTACTCAAAATACCTATCCAAATAATATGTACAATCAATATGTACATATCCATAATCCAAGTAACTATGATCCAAATAAACAGGGAAGACAAAAATCATATCCTATCCAATGCATGTATCAATAGGCACAAAAACATACTAGGCATATAAACATGAAAAATTATTGAAAGCTATCCTAACTAGCATATCAACTTGACTATATCTAAAAGATAAGTCAAAATACCCGCCTGCTAAATATCCGCAAAGAACCAGATCGTCACGACCGGGGATCTGCCTCGTGACCGAAACCTGCATAATGCATAACTATTGTTAAGCACAAAATACCATTCACCTACAAATCGAATACTTAATCGATTCTTTCTATAACCAAATAATCCAAAGTAAATCCATCAAATCCAAGCACACGACAACGTGCTAAATTACTACTATGTATCCCCAAGTAGATCCTCAACCCGTAGGTCACAAATTGTGATTAACTCCTCAATCCAAGAACATATCCTTGCAATTAATCTCACCATGATCAATACTCATCATATGAAAATATTATCCATCTCACAGTAAATGATCGAATCGAATCCTACATCGACCTCATATCCGATCCACTAGATTGATTTAATTATTCTATTCAACCTAATCAACCCTCCATACATAATTACAAAACATCTCATCGATTAGAAGTATAAATCCAACCTAACCCTAGGTGACATATGTCACCGCTCAACCAAACCTTACCTCAAACTCGATCCAACACTTGGACCCAACAACCTGGCACCTACAATCCACTTACAGCCGTTAACAACTCACCTAACGATAAACTCGCAGCCCCCTTCGTGGCCAAGAACAACCTCACAGCCACACAACTATGGGTTAATTTAGGACTCACCTTAAGCCCAACAGCCTCTACAACCTAATCGTTGCCCAAAATCCTGTACAGCATATCCCAAATCCTCAACCTTCAATTTCACAACCACACTAACTGTATTTACAGCCACATCGACACCCAGTAAAACCTCACAACCCTCTCCACCTGTCAAAACCCCAAATCACAGCCATAACTACCCTCTTCATTCCTCCACAGCCGAACTAGCTTCATCCACTCTTCACAGATCACAACCTAAATTAACAATTTACAGCTATAGGAGAGGGAATAGAACAAGCTTACC
Source organism: Wurfbainia villosa (assembly GCA_025175895.1). Taxonomy (NCBI): domain Eukaryota; kingdom Viridiplantae; phylum Streptophyta; class Magnoliopsida; order Zingiberales; family Zingiberaceae; genus Wurfbainia; species Wurfbainia villosa. The sequence goes on along the minus strand of CM045987.1, from coordinate 114,098,411 downwards.
CACCTTGCACTCCATCGGTAGGGATTTCCCAATGCTGCCCTGTTCACCGACACCATACCACTGCCCTAGAAACTCCACCAACATCCCTAAATCAACGGATCAAGCTGAGTGAAGGAAAATCTCACCTTAAACCTAAATCTCGTCCAAAACAAGGGAGAGGAGCAGAGCTTACCAGCCGTTGGAAATCCCTCGGCAGTATCCTTCCCAAATCTCTGTTCACCGGAATTCCTACTGCTGCCCTAGCACCCCACACGAAGAGGCCGATGCTAGTCATCTAAGGCATAGGAAGCCGACGGCTGCGACGAACAGCGGAAAAGAGGGCACCCGCAGAGACTGTCCTGTGGCTGTGGAAGCGTCGCGACGACGAGTGCGCAGAGGGTCGTCGGGGCGGCGACGGAAGGATCACTGCGGCCAAAGATGAGGAGAACGGCGACTGGTGGCCGGCGCTTGCGAAGGAACGACCGACCGCAGGAACTCGGCGTCGGCGTCGACGACTGCGAGCGACGGCGGTAGTGCAACATCGAGGTCGGACGACGTTGTGGGTGACGACGGCCTGATCGTCGGCGGCTGCAAGGGCGATGACAGCGGCTCAGAGGCGAGGAGACGGCGGCGCCAACGGTTGTGGAGAAACGGCGACCTCAAGGCTCGGGCGACGCGGACGCGAGGAAGAAGAAGAGGGCGAGGCGTGGGGAGAAGAGAAGCGGTGCGAGAGGAAACTGCCGAAGAAAAGGTCGCGGCGGGGAAAAATAGAAAAAAAAAACTAACTTATAATTTATCCTATTTACTCATCTAAACAGGCCCTTTAAAAGCCTGTTTTCCCTATCCCCGTAATTGTCTCGTACGACCTCTGTTTAAATCCAGAAAAATTCTCGAAAAATTCCTAAAATTCCCAAAAAAATCCGGAAAAATTTCCAGAATTATTTTCTTAAATTTTTGGCCATTAAATTTAGTATTTAAATTTTTCGTATTTAACATTCTCCCCCACTAATAAAAATTTGGTCCCCTAAATTTCCTACTCGTATATTAGTACGAGATGTCCCAACAACCATCTCAAGCATCTGGAGACAAGTCACACCTCAAGTGACTAAGTGGGGTTACGGATATCCTTTAAAATCACATCACCCTTGCTTCTAGTAGCCCTTCCAAAGTATGAATAGCATCTTTATTTCGTCTACCTATATCAAGTACCTAACTGTACCAGAGGGGAGCTCGATATCCGTGACCTGTTAAAGACTATGTCATAATCCTAAGGTAAATCCTAAATTGCTAGCGCATACGATACTCAAAGATACTCCATGAACTGAAAATCTCCACACTATAACCTATCCAGCGATCCAACAAACTCATCGTATGGATCGGAAGAAAATGAGCGGACTTAACCAATTATACTAAGTCCTTTCCGAATTCCAAATAATCTCCCAACACTGTCCATCATACTAGGCTCCCACTTCCCTCTTGGTACAGAACCGTACTGATTATTAGCATTCCACCTTTACTAGTTGACACACTGATCACCCGACTGCCAAGTCAACTAAGTTCCTCATGACGTCCCACCACGGAGAACGTTTCAATACTTACTATTTCCCGGATACAATCCGAATACCTTTGCAACATATAGAACCTATTGCAATCTTCAGCAATACTTATCAAAATATCATGATAAAGCCTCATGGCTCTCGAGGTAATACAAAAGGCACGACTTACGGGCAACGACATGCTACCACGATCGGGACTCGTAGCTAGTCAAGATGTCAGGTAGCTTTCTAGCCACCTACGACATACAAATTCCACTATCACTTACTCCTAACCGGTAGAGCAAGAGTACAACTCTATGGTAGATGCTCTCTATCATCCCAACAGGGATCTATCTGCTGTCCTGAATCAAAAGTAACTCTTCCTAAAATCCGAATGTAACTATGTAACCCACCATTCCTCTCGGAGACGGAGAAATATTTCCTCACAAGGCAATCTACCTGTTTACTAAGATCTATTTGTAATAGAACTTGCTTTCATTTTCCACTATTTATCTTCTCGCAGCTACTCCGTAGCTAGCCAAAACCCCATGAGCATTCCGGCTCCTCACCTATACAAAGCAACATCATATCTGCTAAGTCCACGTCATATATATATGACAACCCATCTCGTAGTTCCTCATTTGACGTAAACATGGGATACGTCTCGATCAACTAAATCAGAAACGCTCCATTCTCTGAAACATCGCATCCGCATATAAATTAACCCTCCTTTCACCTGAGAATGATCACACAACACTGGTGTAAAAGTCAACCATCGTCTGAGCTCTGAAACTAGGTTCACAAGCTTCAGACCAAATAAATTCCATCACCCGTCAGCGGTGTAGTACCACTAGAGCATCCTATCCATATCTATGATAATAATCAAATCAAATACCAGAAAAATCACCATCTACGGTGGCCGAGTGCTCAACTCCAACTACCACCATCACAAATGATCCAATCGTATCCAGAATACACGATTTCCCAAATCCCTGGACGACTAAGTCGTCATAAGTCAAACAAGATAATCAAACCTCGTACAATTCATACCAAGTATGAAATTGTCACCACTATACACCTGCATCCTCTTTACTCTAGGCTGATGATATATCAATCATCCCTACGACTTTGATAATTGTATGTCACCCTGTCACTACAATATCAACACGCCAATCATAAATCAATCCTAGAGTATATACAGATGTCCTATAGCTGATCTAAATAAATCCTCAATCCACCATGAAGGATAATCATTTCCCTACCACTACTGCATTCCATCATCGAAATCGGTGTATAACCTCAAAGGTTCATTTTTTTTTGAACAACGAGTTCCAGAGCTTCTCAAGCAATAAAATACTGGGACCAATAAATATCCCATCCAACACCTCCTATAATTGGAACTTAGATTCTTCCAATTCCCATAGTGTTAAGCAACACCGATACCAACTAAATTATCCCCTGAAAAAAAAAATCATCATTCCAACAAATACCTCTCGGCATCAACAACCTTGCCAACTTTGAAAGACCGATTGATGACGGTATCTAAACAACTCGATTTGGCGCTCAACCAATTGGATGATATTGCCTTGAGTATATCACGAGCTTCAACAACCTTGTGCGCTTTACACTAGCCCTCTGCCAACGCACCATAAGTAAAAATATTAGGCTAGTAAAAATATCATTACCTCAGTACCAAATAAAATATCACCCAGTAGGGGATCTTCGATATCGAAAACTATTTCCGAAATCCCTCCGGTCGCCTACTCTACTTGCCTATACAGCGGCAAGCCTAGAAGTTCCTCCAACACTACATCTGATTACTCTCGAATTATACAGGCATCCGAGAAACCTTCTTATACCATCATGTCACAAGCATAACCTCCAAGTTAATATCCAGATATCCACATCATATCAACCAAGTCAACTATAAAACAATTAAGTCAACTCTCTCACTATAATATAACATTTTCATCAATTAATCTCTAAACATCCAAAATCAATATCATACCCCTCTGATAATCATCACTGTAATCATCTCAACATCTCACCTGTCGGTGGAAACACTATTAATCCACATGATCCAAATATAGTAATCCTTTTAATCCTATCTATACATATTTTAACCACAGATATCTGTAAACACCTGTATCCCTCAATATATCATCAAGTAAGGTAAACTATAGTAATACCTCAATGATCAATCCTTCAACCATCTACAATTTCTTTCGAGTAAAGATGCAAACTCATCCAAGTTCTGCTCTTAACGGATTCCCTATTTCACAGTGACCTAGAATAAGAATCTGGTAACTGTATGAATCTAGGTGTATACACCTCTTCCTATCATTTTCCTCAAAAACCATACAACCAGCCTCACATATAGGGTATGCAAGTAAGATATAGCTAACAATAAAAATCATGTCAGTACAGTCTCACATATAGGGTATGCAAGAAATAAGTACAACAGGATTGTACTAACCTGAATCTCCTACCCTGATATAGGAGCATGTGCCTGACTAGAAGTAATAAAGTCCTCACAATATATAAAAATATGTATCCTGTATGCATGACAATCATATGCACATCCAAGGCAGCAATAAAAATGCAGCAAACACAATACAAATGCTATCCATGCAAATGAATGGTCACATGGTCACGCCCACGGATGGTGAAGCCGAGTGGGTAGGGCTATGACAATGTGCACTCTGCCATCGCTTTGCTCTTGAGTGACCGTGGACGGGGATGGATCGAGTACACCTATCCTCCCGCCCCTAAACATAGTGGGGAGCTAAGCTCATCTCCGGTGCCATAGCCGGAGAGGAGGATCCTCGCCCGCTACCACGCCTCATCGCTACCCATGAGCGGACCAGTGAGCTGACAGAGCAATCGTGACACACCTCTCGATGTACCACTAACCCATGAGTGGCGATATGCGAGCCATGTAATCGTGCGGCTCAACAATAATGGAACCCCGTCCAGCCAGCATGCAATCATGCAAGATGGTGCATGATACTAAAGCATGCCAATCCTACTCAAAATACCTATCCAAATAATATGTACAATCAATATGTACATATCCATAATCCAAGTAACTATGATCCAAATAAACAGGGAAGACAAAAATCATATCCTATCCAATGCATGTATCAATAGGCACAAAAACATACTAGGCATATAAACATGAAAATTTATTGAAAGCTATCCTAACTAGCATATCAACTTGACTATATCTAAAAGATAAGTCAAAATACCCGCCTACTAAATATCCGCAAAGAACCAGATCGTCATGACCGGGGATCTGCCTCGTGACCGAAACCTGCATAATGCATAACTATTGTTAAGCACAAAATACCATTCACCTACAAATCGAATACTTAATCGATTCCTTCCATAACCAAATAATCCAAAGTAAATCCATCAAATCCAAGCACACGACAACGTGCTAAATTACTACTATGTATCCCCAAGTAGATCCTCAACCCGTAGGTCACAAATTGTGATTAACTCCTCAATCCAAGAACATATCCTTGCAATTAATCTCACCATGATCAATACTCATCATATGAAAATATTATCCATCTCACAGTAAATGATCGAATCGAATCCTACATCGACCTCATATCCGATCCACTAGATTGATTTAATTATTCTATTCAACCTAATCAACCCTCCATACATAATTACAAAACATCTCACCGATTAGAAGTATAAATCCAACCTAACCCTAGGTGACATATGTCACCGCTCAACCAAACCTTACCCCAAACTCGATCCAACACTTGGACCCAACAACCTGGCACCTACAATCCACTTACAACCGTTAACAACTCACCTAACGATAAACTCGCAGCCCCCTTCGTGGCCAAGAACAACCTCACAGCCAACAACTATGGATTAATTTAGGACTCACCTTAAGCCCAACAACCTCTACAACCTAATCGTTGCCCAAAATCTTGTACAGCATATCCCAAATCCTCAACCTTCAATTTCACAACCACACTAACTGTATTTACAGCCACATCGACACCCAGTAAAACCTCACAACCCTCTCCACCTGTCAAAACCCCAAATCACAGCCATCACTACCCTCTTCATTCCTCCACAGCCGAACTAGCTTCATCCACTCTTCACAGATCACAACCTAAATTAACAATTTACAGCTATAGGAGAGGGAATAGAACAAGCTTACCCGCCTTGCACTCCATCGGTAGGGATTTCCCAATGCTACCCTGTTCACCGACACCATACCACTGCCCTAGAAACTCCACCAACATCCCTAAATCAACGGATCAAGCTGAGTGAAGGAAAATCTCACCTTAAACCTAAATCTCGTCCAAAACAAGGGAGAGGAGCAGAGCTTACCAGCCATTGGAAATCCCTCGGCAGTATCCTTCCCAAATCTCTGTTCACCGGAATTCCTACTGCTGCCCTAGCACCCCACACGAAGAGGCCGATGCTAGTCATCTAAGGCATAGGAAGCCGGCAATGAGCAACAATGAGCACCCGCAGGCTATCCATCTGTGGTGTCGCGATGACAGAGTCGTCGAAGGCGGCGGAAGGATCATGCGCCAAAGATGAGGGCGGAGCGGCGGTGGGCGCGAACGGCCGCCGCAGAACTCGGCGTCGGCGTCGGCTCGGCAGCGGTGATGTACATCGAGTCAGACGGCGATGGGTGATGGCCTGATCGTCGGCGGTGCAAAGGCGATGTGGCTTCGAGGTGAGGACGGCGCACCGTGGCGGCGACCTCAAGGCTCAGGCGGTGGTGCGAGGAAGAAGAAGAGGGCGAGGTGCGGGGAGAAGAGAAGCGGTGCGAGAGGAAACTGCCGAAGAAAAGGTCGCGGCGGGGAAAAATAGAAAAAAAACCAACTTATAATTTATCCTATTTACTCATCTAAACAGGCCCTTTAAAAGCCTATTTTCCCTATCCCTGTAATTATCTCGTACGACCTCCGTTTAAATCCAGAAAAATTCTCGAAAAATTCCTAAAATTCCCAAAAAAATCCGAAAAAATTTACAGGATTATTTTTTTAAATTTTTGGCCATTAAATTTTGTATTTAAATTTTCCATATTTAACACTTGGTAATTGGAAAGTCCAACATGGGTTGACATGGAAGTCCAAGGGTGTAGTCTTGGCCACGTAAGTCCAAGGGTGTAGTCTTAGCAGTGAAAGTCTAAGTCATGGGTACTTGACAATTGAGAAGTCCAAGGGGAATATTGGCGGCGTAAGGTCCAAAGGTGAAGTCTTGGCAGCATAAGTCCAATGGTTGGCGGCATAAAGTCCAAGCGTGAGTCTTGGCAGTGTAAGTCCAATATGCCTTGGCGGTGTAGACATTGTTAGCATGACAATAGCCGATGGAAGTACCTAAGGCTAGCGTATGGATGAACAAGTCATGGATGACTTGGAGGGATCCAATAGACACGAGATTGACGGAGGTGGCTAGAAGGCTTAAGTCTAGGTTAAGGGTGGTCTAGCAAGTATGGGGGCATCATACTTGGGATTAAACCTCATGTTTGAGGTTATCGGTTGACCGAGGCTTTATACCGGTTGGATGGTCAAGTGTTTGACACTTGGCAACCGAGTTGACCCTCATCAGTCGACTGGGATTATGACCAGTTCGACTACTGTGAGTCAACTAGTGCTCGACTACGATTTAGAGCCGAAAAAGCCTTGGCAGTCGACTGCTCATTGTAGTAGTCGATTGATGTTAGTCGACGACCATGGATGACAGTCGACTGATGGATTTTTGGTCACGAGCACATAACTCTCGGTAGCCGACTAGGCAGTCTGCTACAGGTGTTGGCAGTCGACTGCCAAGTGATTCGTTGGAGCTTTTCCAGCGTGTATTAAGCCGTTGTCTCACAACGACAGTGTTGGCAGTCGACTAGGGCCTTATGGCAATCGATTGCCAGACGCGAAAACAACCCGAGTGCAGGTTATAAAGGCATCTCGAAGGGGAGGTTTTGGCAGTGATTTTCTTGGGTGATTTGGAGCAATTTGCTAGTGCAAATCAGGATCTTCAAGGCTAGTCCAAGGCAATCAACAAGCAAGCTTTCAAAAGTTTTTTGTAAAGTATTCTTTGCATTCTTTTGTTGTATTTACTTGTATATGCTTGTTGTTCATTGTATTATTTAGGGTAATCACTTGTACAAGGTTTCTCCACCTCCAATCCGTGGAGTAGGAACCTTGAGGTTCCGAAGCACATTATATTTGTGCGTTGTGATCGTGTTATCTTGTTATTTGTCTTTGTTATTATTATTCCATTGTGCTAATAAGATTGTAGACAATCAAACGTGAACGAATTCCATCGCACGACGAATATGCTATTCACCCCCTCTAGCGGACGCATAGGTCCTAATAACATGGTGCATCCCATTGGATAAATCTTTTTGCCTCTTACTTTGGGCAGAAAGCCCAATCAAAAGACTAATATTATCCCTTTTCTTATAGTGGATGCTCCTTCCACTTATAATGCTATTTTGGGTCTTCCTTTTTTGTCAATTTTTCAGGTGGTGACCTCCCCCTATCATTAAAAAATGAAATTCTTAGTTGGACAACTTATTGGAGAAGATCGAGGGGAGCAAAAAGTAGCTCGGAGCTGTTACGTCCAGATGGTGAGGGATAATCAGAAGAAATCAAAAGTGGATGACCTTAAAGGGAAGGTTGTTGTTACTTCAGGAGTGTATGTACTGGAAGAGTCCCCTCCCAAGACTGAAAAGATCGAAGAAGGTGAATTTGTGAAGATAGCCTTTGGAAAAGTTACTCAGGTGGCTCAGCAACTGAAAGTGAAGAAAGACCTCGTAGACTGTCTGCATAGGAATGAAGACATCTTTGCCAAGGACGTTCATGACCTCATAGGGATTGATCCCTTGGTTGTTGAACACTACCTCAATATCACTCGGGGAGTCCGGCCCGTTTAACAGAAGCGACGACACTTCAGGCCGGAGAAGGACAAGGTTATTGCTGAAGAGGTGGACAAACTACTGCAAGCAGTGATATCCAAGAAATTCAATTCCTCGAGTGGGTTTCCAATGTAGTTTTAGTCCTCAAGCCTTTTAGGCAGTGGAGGATGTGTATTGATTTCTGTGATTTAAATAAAGCATGCCCTAAAGATTGCTACCCTTTGTCTCGTATTGATCAGTTAGTTGAATCCATGGTGAGATATGAAGTGATATTCCTCATGGATCTTTACAAAGGGTATCACCAAATTCCCTTGGCGAGGGAGGATCAAAAGCGGCTAAGCTTTGTGACAGCCGGAGGATCGTATGCTCATGTGGTAATGCCCTATGGGCCAAAGAATGCAAGAGCTACTTATCAGAGGCTCATGGACAAGATTTTTACAGAACAAAAAGGCAAGAATGTGGAAGTATATGTTGATGACATTCTCGTCAAGTCAAAAAGTACTCAGGATTTAGTTACAGATCTGGAGGAGACCTTTGCTACCCTTAGATGGTACAACATGAAGTTGAATCCAAAGAAGTGTTTATTCGGGGTGAAGAGTGGAAAATTTCTGGGATATATTGTGACAGAGAAGAGACTACATGTCACGCCCCGAGGGAGTCCCCGCCAGACAAAAATCCGACAGCATCTCCCCTGTACGGGTGACAATACCAATTTTTATACAAGGCCTACACGGCCACTATACATCGGTCAACACGACCGGAACAAAGACATCTACACACGCAGATCATAAGGCCTCAGGCCAACCATCATAGTAAATAAATGAAGTCTATAACATCTAGACTTACCCCTTCTGCCATCTGAGCAGGAACATACAACCAAACTAATTGAGTAGTCCATAAGGACACCACAATTATTCCCAAACTTCCATAAGTACATAACCACAACATCAGGACCTATACATATCCTCTATACAAAATCCAAAACTAATAGACCAATAAAATCTATTCATTTCGACGAGGGGGATTGGCAGCTGGACTCTCCTGACAGCATCATTCTGAAATAAATATAAAACCACGGGGTAAGTTCAAAGAACTTAACGGATACTAATCGATATGAATAGTAAGAAATAGCTAACAATACTAATCATGCCAGTACAGTCTCATATATATGGTAAGCAAGAAATAAATGCAAAGGTTTGTACTCACAGAGTCTCCTACTGATATAGGGCATGTGCCCTACTATAAGAGATAAAGTCATCACCATATAAGAATATGAATCCTGTATGCATGTCGAATCATATGCAACATCCAAGGCATCAATACAATAATCGTGACAAACACAATACAAATGCCCTCCGTGCAAAAATGCATGTCGTGCATATGACATGGTCACCCCTGACGCCAGTCAGCCGCCTCACACGCAATGGTGAAGCCGAGTGGGTAGGGCTATGACAACTGTGCACTCTGCCATCACTGCTCCTGAGTGACCGAGTGGACAGGATGCTGTCGGAGTACACCTATCCTCCTGCCCCAAACATAGTGGGGGAGCTAAGCTCTCATCTCCCGGTGTCATAGACCAGAGGAGGGATCCCTGCCCGCTACCACGCTGCCTCGTCGCTACCCATGAGCGGTCAGTGAACTGACAGCTTGCACACACCCTCCTAATGTACCACTAACCCATGAGTGGCAGTGTGTGTGCAGGCCATGTAACTGGCTGCGGGCTCAACAATAATGGAACCCCGTCCAGCCAGCATGCAATCATGCAAGATGGTGCATGATACTAAAGCATGTAAATCCTACTCAAAATATCTATCCGAATAATATGTACAATCAGTATGTACATATCCCTAATCCAAGTACTATGATCCAAATAAAACAGGGAGATATACTCATATCCTATCCAATGCATGTATCAATAGTCACAAAAACATACTAGGCATATAAACATGAATATTATTGCATGCTATCCTAACTAACATATCAACTTGACTATATCTAAAAGATAAGTCAAAGTACCCGCCTGATAAAATATCCGCAAAAGAACCAAATCGTCACCAGTGAACTGTCTCGTCAAGAAACACGCATCTGACATAATTATTGTTAAGCACAATATGCAATTCGCCGGAATACTTAATCGGTTTCTCACATAACCAATTAACTCAAATTAATTTCCAATTCCACTAATTTATCCAACCCTTACACAGTCGACCAAAACCACCCAAATAGAACACCTCAACCCTCACAGCCAACTCACTCAAAATAGATCCATCCCACAAATCAAAATTTATCCAAAACCAACCAACAATCTAATCTCCAACAACAATTACAACTAGCAGAATAACATAATAATATGACCCATAACCATCCCTCGATCACCCTCGCGCAAACAACAAACCGAAACAACGGCGGACTACAAAAGGAGATAGTTCGAGATATACCGCCTTGGACTTCCCCAACTGCTCGGTTTGGCCGGACAAGACCAATGCCAACACCGGCCCTATTCCTGCATTACGCTCGTAAAGAAGTCACGCTCAAACACGCATCAAGATCAACCAATAGTAATTTAACAAAATCAACAACCGAGATATACCTGCGCTAGGAAACACCTTCCCGACTACTTACCACCCCTAATCCTCTGTCGATCAGCCCCTCTCAGTCGGCCACAGTTTCCTTTCCTACTGCCCGGAAATTAGAAGTTTCCCTCAGTGGTATTCTCCTCGGTGCGACAGAATCTGGCCGGAGAACAACCGGCGCTCGTCGTCTAGGGCAGAGAGAACCGACGACGAGGCTGTGGCGGTGGAGGTCGGCAGCCGGTTGGGGGTGACTGGCAGGGAAAGGCGAGCGGTGGCGGTACAGGACAACCGTCCACGGTTCGGCACAGTGCGGCGAGGAAGAAGGGCTCGCGACGAAAGTTAGGCGCCGAGAGAAGGAGCGCCGTCCGTCGCAGTGTCGGCGAAGTGAGAGCGAGCGCGTGAAGGAAAGAAGCGACGCGAGAAGAAAGCGTCGCCGTGAAGAGCGTCGCGGCGGCGCGGCGTCGGTGAAGCGACTGCGGAGGCAGCTAGAAGGGGAAGGAGTTCTTGTGGGGAAAAGAAAAAGAAATAGAAATTAGGTTTTCCATCGCGTATTTATCCCCTTTTAAATAGACCCCTCTAAAGCCTATTTATTTTATCCCCGTAAAAATCTCGTACGGACTCCGTTTAAATCCAGAAAAATTCCGAAAAAATTCCTAAAATTCCCTAAAAATCTCGAAAAATTTCCAGGCTTATTTCCTTAATTCCTTGGCCATTTAATTTAGTGTTTTAAATTTCGGTATTTAACATTCTCCCCCACTAATTAAAATTTGGTCCCCAAATTTCCTACTCAAGTACTAACAAGCAATGTCACAATGCTCAACTCAAGTACTTGGGGAAAACCACACATTAAGTACTAAGTGGAGTATTGAGCTTGAATCTTTTCCTCAAGCTCCCAAATAGCCTCCTCATCGGTGTGGTGACTCCACTCGACCTTGACAAGTCGCACAACCTTGTTCCGCAACTGTCGTTCCTTGAAATCCAAAATCCGTACCGGAACCTCTACGTAAGTAGCATCAGGTTGAATGGAACCTGATACATCTGATAGAATGTGTAGAGTCTGACATATACTTCCTCAGCATGAACACTTGAAACACATCCTGGATGCCACCAAAGCGGTGGTAGCCCTAGGCGAGTTGCTCGATGCTCTCCAAAACCTCAAACCAATGTATCTAGGAGCTAGCTTACTACGAAGGTCAAATCTCTTCACCCCTTTCGTGGGTGAGACTCGCAGGAATACATGATCACCAACAGAGAACTCCGAGGTCTCCATACGATCTGCATAACTCTTCTGGCGATCCTGTGCCTCTGCCATCCTACGTCTGATAGTACGGACCAACCCTGTCTCCTACTGAGCTCTATGGGTCCTAGCAACTTGTCCTCCCAGTTGCCCCCGAAATCCATAACACAGGACCCCAGCAATTCTCTAGTATCTAAATGGTCCGCTCGGACTGTCCATCTATCTGCGGATGGAATGCAGTACTAAAACGAAGCTGCATGCCTAAGGCCTGCTGCAGACTCTGCCAAAATCGAGACGTAAACCAGGGATCTCTATCTGATGAAATGCTCAAAGGGACACCATGAAATCTGATGATCTCCCGACGATATAACTCTCCGTCAATCGATCCTAAGAGTCGGTCTTCTGAATCGCTAAGAAGTGCGCTGATTTGGTTAGTTGGTCAACGACCACCCAAATCGTGTCATGGCCTTGACGTGTCCTAGGCAAACCTCCACAAAATCCATAATGAAATACTCCCACTTCCATTCCGGAATCGGAATTTCCTGAAACATCTGTTCCTTAAAATAATGCAACTCCGGAAACCATTATCCTCCTCGAAGTCAGAGATGGTAGTCCATCTACCGTCCAAAATCCACTCCACCACACACTCTGTAAGTGCATGGTAGGCTATCGCGATCAAACTTCCTTGTTACAACCGTTCGTGTTCCAGCTACTCTATAGTAGCTATCCAGTAGCTAGCCAAAACTCCATGAGCATTTCTGCTCCTCACCTCTTCTAAACCATATAATAACTGCGAAGTCCACGTCATAAATATATGACAACCCATCTCGTAGTTCCTCATTTGACGTAAACACGGGATACGTCTCGATCAACTAAATCAGAAACGCTCCATTCTCTGAAACATTGCATCCGCATACAATACCCTTCCTTCCACCCGAGAATGATCAAACCACACGGGTGTAAAAGTCAATCATTGTCTGAGCTGTGAAACTAATTTCACAAGCTTTAGACCAAATAAATTCCATCACCAGTCAGCGGTATAGTACCACTAGAACATCCTATCCATATCTATGGTAATAATCAAATCAATACCAAAAAAAAATCATCATCTACGGTGGCCGAGTGCTCAACTCCAACTACCACCACATCAAATGATCCTATCGTGTCCAGAATACCTGACTTCCCAAATTCCTGGACGACTAAGTCGTCAATAAGTCTAATAAGATAATCATAAGCTCAAACAATTCATACCAAGTATGAAATTGTCATCGCTACACTCATGTATTCTCTTTACTCTGTCGATGATATAAAAATCATCACAACGACAATGATAATTGTAGGACACCATGTCACTACAATATCATCACACCAATCACCAATCAATCCTAGAGTATATATATCCTATAGCTCGATCTAAATAGATCATATATCCACAATGAAGGATATTCATTTCCTTCACAACTACTGTGATTCTATCATCGATAATCGATGCATAACCTCAAAGGTTCATCTCTTTAACAAAGAGTTTAGGATCTTCTCTAGAAAAATATTGGGACAGATAAACATCCCATACAACACCTTCTATAATAAGGTAAAACAATCTTTCATCGTCTTAACCAGTGTAGGCATACATGCCTTATCCATAACCAAATCACTATTAGTAGGGACTGATACTCTCTGAAGGGTTTACTCCTTGTCCTCCAATTGGTGACTAGCAGGCCAAATCCTAGCTTCCTAATTCGACATCGATCGGCACCTCTAAAGAATCAGTACCTCAAATCATCATTAGATTCCTCAAGATCAATACGTTACCGACCTCGTCCCCGACCATGAGTAGGGACAATTTCACTAAGTCAATAGTTTTCCTAACCACAAAAGTACTGTAACTACTAAAGACAACACTTTTCCTATAGCTCAGAGATATCCTTCAGCTTGCTTAAACGAGAACTCCCAAAAATCCAAGGAAAATAAAATCCTCGAAACACAAAACCCATGAGCCAAAACCGCAAACCAATAAATTGTCACGTCCTGGGGCATATCCGTCATCCAAATGACAAGGGAACCCCTTAGTGACAATATCCAGAATCCATAGACCAAATCTGGTAAAAACCTCGAAATAATTATAGTACTACTAGTATTTTAATAGCGCATGCATGCGACTAAACATATATCCATTAAAGTAAAATAGTTTTATGACACAAATCAAATCATGATAAAATCAAATGTGAATAATAAAATGAAACACCGATAAAGTAAATAACGCAGCATCTCGATGTTGCTGTGGTACAAGCACGGCAAGGAACTCTCGGCGACTCGAAGGTAGGTCAATGACACGTCCTCCATCAATTAACCTAGAGGTATATGTGAGGAGGGGTGTGTACAACCACTCTGTGGATGTATAGACAATAGTGCATAATCATAATGCACATAATGGAAGTCACAGGGAACAAGCTAGAGTAACCCAACCCTCAGAATACCAATATCAGTCTGCAACTAACCTAATCAGCAGTATAATAAATATACCTGCAACATACACAACCACTGCAACAAGCAGTGCACATCCAGATACCACGATAAAGTCTCGTAGCTCTCACACAAATAGGATACTATCTATGAGCTACCTCGAGCGTAACCCATGGGCCGACAATCAATAGCGGTCTCACGCCTATATGCTACCACGAATGAGACTCGTGGATAGGCAGTGTATTTAAATATTTAATTATCGACTGCAGGCATTAGCATACTATCACCAATAGGTCGCGTGAGCAGTCGATCATCCTAGGTTGTTAAACCTCGGGTTATCCAATATATCCAGTATAAAATGACCATTGACGTCGACAAAGATCATCGATCTATAATTAAACCCATTGAGGCGGTCAAGCGAGGGTTTCAACACCTCTAATACGAAATGTTTATCAAATACGATAAAGATCATCAACTTATAAATAAATCAGTCGAGATGATTAAATCTAGCATTCCAACCCTTCTAACATGATCGGTATCAAGGTCGATCAAAATCATAAGTCCACTAATAATCGCGTCGAGACGATTAATCATAGGGTTTCGTCCCAACTAACAGGAAACGCCTATCAAGCCAATAAAGGCCACAAATCTACTATCAAGCCCTTCAAGAGGTTAAGCCTAAATTATACCATTCTACCAATGCAATCATGCATGCTTACAACATGCTACCACGAACAAATCTCGTGGGTACTTAAGATGTAAAGTAGCTATCTAGCTACATGCGCATATCTGAATCCGATTATCACCAACTCCGAACGAATAACACAAAAATATAACCTTACAATAGGTCATCTCAACCATGATTGGGAGATATAGTAAGGATTAATTGCATCCTAATCATACGAACTCTACTAGTCCGATCACCATATCACTGAAACAGTAAATAGCTAAACATATACCAATATACACATCCGGTTTATTACACCTAGGGTTCCAACACCTAGGGTTCCACTAATGTTGTTTCATTCCTGAGATCCGCTCCTATAGAATAACCTTCATCTAAGTTATTCTATTTCTACTAGTCTTAATCATGGTATCCACCATGAAAACACATAACCATATAAACATGTAACAAGCTGTCTAATAAACGACAGCATAGTCCTACTAATGGGAATCAATGGCTGAAATTAATTAGGGTATAACTAAAGGGTCATGCCAGATCAAAGTCACGGCAATACTAAATAAAACATCAGATGCCTATATATACCCTAAACTATGTAAGCAATGTAATCATGTCCTCATGTCTTCTACGAATTTATCCATCTTAGTCATATTATTCAACTAGTCTAATAATCCTAATACTAGTCAAATCCTAAGAGGTAAATATCTTATCATTTATATCACAATGATAACTAGCTACGTATAGCAGTAATAGCAATTAATAATCAAATGCTATCTATAAACCAGCAACCAAAAAATCTAATTGTCCAACAGATATCAGGTTAAAACAATACTAGATAAAACATGATATCACCGCATAACCAAATATAACCAATACAAATATGTACTAAATCTAGAAAATTTTCTAGAATGTATTTACCTGTTAGCTGTCTGGAGATGTCCTGTTGCCGCCAAATCCCCCATATTGACCTCGTCAATAATACCTCGAATTTCCGAAACATAAAAATCGTCGGAAATCCGTACAACTCCGAAAATACCCAGTTAACCTACCCAACTTGGCGAACTCCATAAACCCAAAGACCCTGAGGAACTCGGAAACCTACGCTCTGATACCAAATAAATTGTCACGCCCCGAGGGAGTCCTTCGCGGACAAAATCCGGCGGACATCTCCTGTACGGGTGACAATACCAATTTTTATACAAGGCCTACACGGCCACTATACATCGGTCAACACGACCGGAACAAAGACATCTACACACGCAGATCATAAGGCCTCAGGCCAACCATCATAGTAAATAAATGAAGTCTATAACATCTAGACTTTACCCTTCGCCATCTGGCGAGAACATACAACCAAACTAATTGAGTAGTCCATAAGGACACCACAATTATTCCCAAACTTCCATAAGTACATAACCACAACATCAGGACCTATACATATCCTCTATACAAAATCCAAAACTAATAGACCAATAAAACCTATTCATTTCGACGAGGGGGATTGGCAGCTGGACTCTCCTGACAGCATCATCCTGAAATAAATATAAAACCACGGGGTAAGTTCAAAGAACTTAGCGGATACTAATCGATATGAATAGTAAGAAATAGCTAACAATACTAATCATGCCAGTACAGTCTCATATATATGGTAAGCAAGAAATAAATGCAAAAGGACTGTACTCACCTGAGTCTCCTACCCTGATATAGGAGCATGTGCCCTACTATAAGAGATAAAGTCATCACCATATAAGAATATGAATCCTGTATGCATGTCAATCATATGCAACATCCAAGGCATCAATACAATAATGCAGCAAACACAATACAAATGCAATCCGTGCAAAATGCATGTCGTGCATATGACATGGTCACCCCCGCCTTGATCGTACGCCTCCACACGCAATGGTGAAGCCGAGTGGGTAGGGCTATGACAAGCTGCACTCTGCCATCACTGCTCTGAGTGGCCAGAGGGACGGGATCTTTGTCGGGTACACCTATCCTCCTGCCCCAAACATAGTGGGGAGCTAAGCTCTCATCTCCGGTGTCATACGGAGGAGGGATCCTGCCCACTACCGCTGCCTCGTCGCTACCCATGAGCGGACCCGGTAGAACTGACGAAACAGCGCACACACCCTCCTGATGTACCACTAACCCATGAGTGGCAGTGTGTGCAGGCCATGTAACTGGCTGCGGGCTCAACAATAATGGAACCCCGTCCAGCCAGCATGCAATCATGCAAGATGGTGCATGATACTAAAGCATGTAAATCCTACTCAAAATATCTATCCGAATAATATGTACAATCAGTATGTACATATCCCTAATCCAAGTACTATGATCCAAATAAAACAGGGAGATATACTCATATCCTATCCAATGCATGTATCAATAGTCACAAAAACATACTAGGCATATAAACATGAATATTATTGCATGCTATCCTAACTAACATATCAACTTGACTATATCTAAAAGATAAGTCAAAGTACACTTTGATAAAATATCCATGAAGAACCAAATCGTCACGTCAGTGAACTGTCACCGAAACTCGCATACAACATAATTATTGTTAAGCACAATATGCAATTCGCCGGAATACTTAATCGGTTTCTCACATAACCAATTAACTCAAATCAATTTCCAATTCCACTAATTTATCCAACCCTTACACAGTCGACCAAAACCACCCAAATAGAACACCTCAACCCTCACAGCCAACTCACTCAAAATAGATCCATCCCACAAATCAAAATTTATCCAAAACCAACCAACAATCTAATCTCCACTGAACAATTACAACTAACCAGAATAACATAATAATATGACCCATAACCATCCCTCCAATCACCCTCACACGCAAACAACCGAACCAAACAACTGGCAGACTACAAAAGGAGATAGTTCGAGATATACTCGCTTGGACTTCCCTTTCGCTCGGTTTGTCGGACAAGACCACTGCCCAACACCGCTGCCCTATTCCTCTGTTCTGCTCGCCGAAAGAAGTCCACTGCTCAAACACGCATCAAGATCAACCAATAGCAATTTAACAAAATCAACAACCGAGATATACCTGCGCTAGGAAACACCTTCCCGACTACTTACCACCCCTAATCCTCTGTCGATCAGCCCCTCTCAGTCGGCCACAGTTTCCTTTCCTACTGCCCGGAAATTAGAAGTTTCCCTCAGTGGTATTCTCCTCGGTGCGACAGAATCTGGCCGGAGAACAACCGACGCTCGTCGTCTAGGGCCGAGAGAACCGGACGCGTGGCGGTGGAGGGCGCGTGATTGGGTCGCGACACAGGCACCGGGAAAGCGCGACGGTGGCCGGTGCCTGACGGGACAACCGTCGCCGCACTCGGCAACGCCACGCGAGGAAGAAGGGCTCGCCGCGGAGTTAGGGCGCCGCAGAGAAGGAGGACGCCGTCGGGCAGCGGTCCGGCGACGGAGCGACGCCGGCGAAGGAAAGAAGCGAGAGAAGAAAGGCGTCGCCGGCGGCGAAGAAAAGGGCGCGTGGCGGCGTCGGAGCGACTTCGTGAGGAAGGAAGGGAAGGAGTTCACGGAAAAAGAAAAAGAAATAGAAATTAGGTTTTCTATCGCGTATTTATCCCCTTTTAAATAGACCCCTCTAAAGCCTATTTATTTTATCCCCGTAAAAATCTCGTACGGACTCCGTTTAAATCCAGAAAAATTCCAAAAAAATTCCTAAAATTCCCTAAAAATCTCGAAAAATTTCCAGGCTTATTTCCTTAATTCCTTGGCCATTTAATTTAGTGTTTTAAATTTCGGTATTTAACACTACAGGCCAATTCAGAGAAAGTGCAGACATTATGTAACATGAAGTCATCCACTAATCTATGGGAAACCCAAAAATTAGTGGAAAGGATAGTCTCTTTGTCTCACTTTATAGCTAGATCAGTAGATAAGGGGTTGCCTTTCTTCAGGATTCTACACAAGGCTACTCGGTTTCAGTGGGATGAGCAGTGTGAATAAGCATTCCAAGAGTTGAAGAAGTATTTAGTTGGACTCCCTCTGTTGGCCAAACCTATTCCCAAGGAATCATTGTGGATGTATTTAGCTATCTTAGAAGGAGCAGTCAGTTCAGTGCTATTGAAGCAGGAGGGTCCTCAATAGCAGCCTATCTATTATACCAATCATATATTGAAGGGAGCAGAGTTGCGCTACACTGAGTTAGAGAAGTTGACATATATCTTAATCCTAACAACCCACAAGTTGAGGCTTTATTTCCTAGCCCATCCGGTAAATGTGCTGACCAACAGTGAGCTAGGCCGGGTGGTTACCAAGACTAATTTTTCAGAAAGGTTAGCTAAATGGGTCGTGGAACTAAGTGAATATGACATCCATTGTCATCCCCGAACTGCTATCAAGGCTCAGTCATTGGCTGACTTCCTAGCCGAGGTGTTGTTCGATTCAGAAGATAACTTGGCGAAAGAAAAAGAAGAAAAGAGTGTATGAAATGCTTTTGTGGATGGATCTTCCGGAGCTGCATGGAGTGGAGTCGAAGTAATGCTCATATCTCCAAAAGGGAAAGAAACTCGTGTAGCCATTCATCTCGGATATAGAGCATCTAACAATGAGGCAGAATATGAAGCCATTTTAGCAGGGTTACAAGCATCTCGGGCAGTCGGGGTCACTTCGATCATCATGCATTCAGATTCCCAGTTGGTTGTATCACAACTCAAAAGTGCTTTCACCGTCCAGGAGGAAAGATTGCAGAAATATTTGGTGGCATTTGAAAAAGAGAAGGCTCATTTTCAAGAGGTAATTCTGCAGTAGATTCCAAGAGAAGGTAATCAGAAAGCATATGAGTTGACTCGGCTAGCTAGTGCCCTAGAACGAGTGAGGCAGCAGGACTCTATTTATGTGGAAGTTCCTAACTCCTTGGCAGTATGTAATGTTGAAGATGTGGTACCAGGAGGCGATCGTGCATCCGATTGAAGAACTTATATCAAGGCATATTTGTAGCACGGGATGGTTCCCTCCGATTGTGGAGCAGTGTCAATCTTGATAAAGAGGGCGAAGTGATTCACAATTATTGATGGAACCCTATACAAAACATCTTTTGGTCGACCTCTGTTAAAATGCTTAGGGAAAGAAGACGCCGAGTGGGTGCTCCGAGAAATACATGAAGGATGTTACATTAATCATCTGGGAGGAAGGGCGTTAACTAGGAAAGTATTATTGGCTAGGTATTTTTGGTCAACTCTCCATCAAGATGCAACACACCTAGTACAAGCCTGTCCAGCTTGCTAGAAACACAACAACCGATCTGAGCGGCCTGCCGAGTTAATGAAAGTTATGGTTGCTTCTTGTCCTTTCGATCAATGGGGCTTGGACATCATAGCCCCAATGCCTACTGCTTATAGAAGAAATTCTTGTTAGTCGCAGTGGATTACTTTTCCAAATGGGTGGAAGCTGAACCTCTAACCAAAATTACGAAAAATGCAGTGATATAGTTCTTGTGGAAGAATATTATATGCCAATATGGAATTCTCTGGAGGTTAGTTAATAACAATGGGCATCAATTCCAAGGTTGAAAGATTAGAGAATGGTGCTAAAGTCTCAACATTCAACAGGCTTTCACCTCGGTGGCTCATCCTCAGGCTAATGGTTAGGTGGAAGGTACTAATAGGATTCTCATTCAAGGGATGAAGACCAAATTGGGCGCCAAGCGAGGAAATTGGGTGGACGAGTTGCCTGGGATACTGTGGGCATATATAACTATCCCTAAAACAACCACGAGGGAAACCCCATTTAGTCTGGTGTATGGAACTGAGGCAGTTATCCTAGTGGAAGTCATTTTAAGCAGTATGTGAGTTAAAACATATGAGCCAGAGCAAAACCAAGTTGTGAGAAGCACTAAGTTAGATTTGCTGGAAGAAAAGAGGGAGCAAGCTCGAATTCAGGTTGAAGTCTACAAGCGAAGAATACAATAAGCCTTTAACAAAAGGGTAGTGACCAAGAGGTTTCAAGAGGGTGACCTAGTTCTGCGCAAGGTCAACCCTGTAGGGGACCAAAAAAATTAGCCCATAATTGGGAAGGGTCTTACACTGTTACTCGCCGAGTGGCTGGGTCGACGTATTATTTAAAATATGATGAGGGTAAAGAATTACCTAGACCTTGGAATGTTGTACACCCAAACTATTTTCATATCATGTAACTGAAGGGTGTCAAGAAGAGAAGTTTTACATATTCTCTCTAAATCTCGAAAAGAAAGAATACAAGGGCATGACACTGCAACCAGTAGTTGTGTATAATTACGAAAAGCAAGTGTTAATGGAAACCAATTTCTCATTCTAAGGAAAAGGAAATCAAAGAGCAGTGCTGAGGATAATCAACCTATTGCCAAGTTATCATGGTCCATTCGAGAAAAATAATGTCATTTAAATATCACGACATGAAGTTAATGATTGTCCATCATTATAATAAGCAGAAAATAGACAGGAGAATTACAGCCTAAAATGTTCTCGGGATAGCGTCTAAAGTCAATCTTCCAGTTCAAAAAAGGAGATGGTTGCTGAGCTGGAGGGAATCCTTGGTTAGTATACTGCTGAACTACCTCATTGAATCCGTCTTAATAGGTGGCTCGCATCAGAGACCGCAGACATTCTTGTCGATTTTAATCAGTTGCGTATGCATCCTGGTGGAACTTGACGCAACATTCCCTATGCTCGAAGAGAGCTCAACGAGCTTGGCAGTACTGTTGTGACATTTGAATTACCGCCTCAGTCAGGGCGGACATGTCATGAGATCGGGAAGTTTGACCCTGTTGCATAACCGTGGACATGTCCACCACATCCTGACACATTGAGGTTGAAATCCCCTCCACTGCCTCAGTGCAAGCCCTAGTGTGAGCAGCCTCAGTCCTCAATTGTTGCAAAGAAGTTTCTTGCCTGCACATTTGAGAATGAGCTCGAGCTCTTTTTGATATCAGAGCTAAATTATGGCTGATCTCCTTGATTAATCGGGTTTAGATGGTGGCTATAGGATTCTCATCCTTTTGTTTCTCATGTCGGAGTGTTGATATAGTCTCTGCATTCCTTTGTTGCTGGCATTGAAGGACTGCTATGGTCTCAGCATCTTCCTGCATTTGGCATTGGGCTTATGCTAGTTGGCTCTGGCAGCGTGCCAATTCTTGCAGCAGGGAGTTTTCTTTGTCTCGGGAGGTCGTGTGGTCCACAGTTTGTTGCAGGTTTTGTTGTTGCAGTTGAGCTCGGCGGTGGGAGAAGGAATGATCCAGCTCTTGATAGTTCACTATCACCTGAAGACAAAAAATTGGGAAGAAGATTATTGTTGACAATCTAAGCAAAAGTAACCAAGAAAGCTTACCAGCTTCAGGGTGTGGCGCAGACTTTCTATCCATGGAATGAGTTCCTCCAAATTGAGGATCTGCGAAGCCCTAGCAAACGGAGAAGATGGAGTGGAAGCCACCAAGGGAGTGGGTTAACTTAAAATGGGCAAAAATAGGGATGGAGCAGAAGACTATGCCATTGACCCAAGAAGAGGAAGAATGACTCTAAGAAAAAGAAGGAATATTCGTGGAAAGGGAGGGTGTGTGGAAGTCACGGGAAAGAGAGCCACCGCCAAGGGGCTTAGGGAGGTAGAAGATGAGAGGGGGAAGCTCAATGATGGCCGAAGAATGTCCGAAACTACCAGTTGAATGATGGAAGAAGGGAAGGCAGAGAGAACATGAGGACGGGGGTAATTCAAGTGACATGGACATCGGAGTGGGAGTTGAAGTTAAAGGTGTGTAAGAGGGCGAGGGGGACGTGACCATCGACAATTCCTCGCTAGTAAGGGGAAGGGTGTCAGAGTCAAATTCTGAATTGTTGGACCTCGGTGGCCGCTAGAGGGGGGGTGAATAGCGCGTTTATCGATGATGTAATTTGATCGCGTTCGTCTCTACAACAATTGTTAATGCAACGGAATATATAATAACAAAAGTAAATACAACACAAGCACAAGAGACCTCGATTAACTATATATCACAATGGAATAGTGGATCATGATATCACAACTATATATTATGTTGCACGTCTTACGCTGCATGACTCGTGCACGATAATGGGAACGCATAGTAATTTCTATCACATCCAAGCACCCATTTCTCACACCCGAATGAGAAATGCACAATAACTTCCTCGTTGGAGTCTCTCTCTCCCTTGGCTGCTTGACATTGCCACCGAATGACTGTATTTCAACCACGATCCGACCGGAATATAGCGAATTGCGACCACCAACAATGTAACAATTGGCGACTGCAATCGTGGTCGATTCTGACCATAATCTGTTTGAATCCAGAGTCCGAGCGAATCACAGTTGGATTGCGGCCAGATTGCGGTCAGATCGATCACGATTGTTGTCGCCAATGACCATGGTGTTGACGGTCGTAATTTGGTCGGATTTCGGTCACAATTTAACTTGAATTCGATAGCAATCCGATGGAAATCCGACCTCGAACATGTCGCGATTTGGTCGAACTCCAATGTCACCCGGATTGTGGTCAGATTTCGACCAGATAGCGGTCAAAATCTGACCAAATTGTTGTCGTCAGCTATCGCGGTGCTGGCGACCACAATTCAGTCAGATTCTTATCAAAATTTGATCGAAATTCGGCTATAGTTCAATCGACCGATGTGTAGGTGACGAAAGTGGTGACCTCGATGGGTTCAGGGGTTAGGGCATAATGCAAATAGGAGAAGAAGATGGATGACGAAAGGCATAATGCAAATAGGAGAAGAAGACGGATGATGAAAGTATTGTGCAATCCTATTTGATTGGATAGTGGAAAAGGTGTCACACATGGATTGTCGTCTAACATAAAAAAAATCATATATATATATATATATATATCGATCAAATGAGATTGTACAATAATGGAGAATGCACAGTATTTTCGTCATTTGACTTCTTCCTTCTTCGATAAGCATCATAGTCCAACTCTTGAACTGCGATCGAATTCCGATCGGATTGCGGTTGGATTCCGTTCGCAATCTAGTCAAAATTCGACTGGACTCATTGCGGCCAGAATTCGACCGTGGCTCGGCCAAACTTCGAACCCCCAGAGCCACAGTCAAATTCTGGTTGGACTCTGAGTCGATCGGACTATATTCGGATTAGATCGAAATTTATTTGTTCAGTGGCAATGTCGAGCGGTGAGGGTGATGTTCTTTCCCAACGAAAAGAAACATTGTACATTCTTTGCTATTGTGCTTGCTTGGGCTACAGTGTTTTACTGCTACTGTGATCTACAATGACTTGAGGCTTATCTGCTAATTAGATTCAATAAAAAGACTACCGTGCCTTGGAATCATTACAACAAAAACTTTTATTCGATAATGAACAAGCAATATACAAAATAAAGAACACATTGATAAAAAAACATTACAAGAAATACACTCTAGCAGACTTCTTAAGCTCACGTTAAATACTTAGAACATTTATTTTCTCTTGGATACATTGTCACGGAGCTCTCATGCTCCTTATATAGCATAGAAAGGAATAATAAGTACATACAATTGCTCGAAAAGACAAGTCATAGGTGTATTTTTATTGTCCTTAGAAGGGTTAGAAAGAGACTGTGCCTGAGTAAGCCTATCAAGTTAGTGTTTTCGTCAGATAATACTGTATGACGTCATGTGATGTACCGTATAACAGTCAACGATCAACATTATCGTATGGAGTGTCTCCTCAGTCGCGCAAGTTGACGTGCACGGTGAGACACACACTGCGCAAATCTGCTGTGCTTAAAATCTGCTGTTTTCTTGCCTTCCTTCTTTTCTGAACCGCGGACGCCACCTCCCTCCTCTTCAGCTTCTGCCACGATCTCATGCCTCGACCTCAAAAGGCCATTGTCTCTTCTCTTCTCGCCCACCCAAAACTTGCCGCCCGCCTGAACCCTAACGTCGCCGCCTCCCTCACCCCTGTCCTCGCCACTCCCTTCCCCTCCCTCCTCCTCCTACGCGCCGCCCACGCCCTCCTTATCGTCTCCGGATCTACCGCCCACAAGCCGGTCGCCCGCCATCTCATCGTCCTCTACTCCCGCTGCTCCCCTGACGATGCCATCCTCCTCCACTCCGCCCTCCGCTCCCCCGACAACATCTCCGCTAATAGCATTCTTAAATACCTTGTCCGCGGCGGGTCCGATGGTTCCCGCGCCATCGATTTCTTCTCCCGCCAGGCCCACCCCCTTGGTTCCCGGCTCAACAGTAACACCTTCTCCCTCCTCATCACCTCGGCCAAGCTCCGAGACTCGATTCACCAAGGTGAGATGTTCCACTGCCTTGCATTGAAGTTGGGATTCATAGGCCATTTGTCTGTTGCCAACTCCTTGATTCATATGTACGCTACTTGTGACGCTTTGGACTTGGCAAGGCAGCTGTTCGACGAAATGCTTGTGAAAGATCACATCTCCTACAACTCCATACTGGATGGATATGTCAAAAGTTGTGATTTTGACAAGGCCGAGCAGCTCTTTCAGATCATGCCTGACCGAAGTGTCATTTCGTGGTCTACTCTCCTAAATGGGTATGTCAGAAACAGGATGTTTAACAAGGGAATCCTATTATTTTACCGTATGCAAGAGCTTGGGGTTGATCCAGACGACTGCTCATTGATCAGTTTGCTGTTGGTCTACTCACATTGTAAGCTACCACAGCATGGCAGATCAGTCCATGGGTTCTTGGTGAGAAGATGGCTGCTGATACCAACTCATGTAAGTAATGCATTGGTGGACTTCTACTGTAAGTGTGACTTGCTAGATGCAGCAGCTGAAGTGTTCAAGGGAATCACCGATAAGGATCTCATTTGTTGGAACACAATGATATCTGGATTTGGAAGTCATAGTCGTAGCACCACAGCAATTGATTTCTTCAAAACAATGTTGGAAGAAGGTGTAAAACCAAATGATATTACTTTTACATCTATCTTGGTAGCCTGTGCTCATTCGTGCTTGGTTGAGGAAGCACATCATTATTTTAAGATGATGACTGAAGAGTTTGATATCGAGCCAAAATTTGCACATTATTGGTGTCTGGTTGATCTATATGTTCGAGCTGGAAATCCTGAAGATGCACTGAAGATAATTCAGGAAATGCCTTTGCATAATTGGTCTGCCATTTGGGGTGCAGTAATTTGGTTAGCAAAGGTTCAAGGTGATATTAGTGTAGGAGAGCATCTAGGAAAATGTTTGATTGAGCTGGAGCCATATAATAGCAGGCGATATGTCCCTCTAGTAAATGTTTATGCCGCAGCATCAAGATGGGATAAGTATAAAGAGTTGCAAGAATTGATGAAAGCAAGGGGATTAAAGAAGTTGCCTGATTGTACACTGATAGATTTGAATGTTGTTGTTCACAGGTTCTCTGTGGGTGATAAATCCCACCCAGAAATTGGACAAGTATATGAAATGTTGAAGGAAATTGCAGAACAACTAAAGTTGCAACATCCTAGGTTTGAGGAAACCATAGTTGATGCAATTTAGTTCAAGAAGAAAATTTGGGAATCTGGGATGCCGTTGTCTTTTTAAGACAGCTTTACACTGTGGGACTACCATAATGAAAATTCAACTGGACAATCAGAAATATAATTAGTTTTACATGCTGTCTGTATGGGGAAAAGACTAATCGGGACTAACCTTGAACATGATTGGGAACTAGGGTAAGAACAAACTTTTCTAGAGCCCTGATGCGAACATAATTTTATCTTGGGACATTGTAATCATCTTTGATACTAAGAAACCAGGTATTGGAAATATGAACCTATGCTCTTGCTTTAAAAACGTGCTACACTGGCATCAAGGAAGGAGCAAGTGTGCTTGTTCACCTAGGGATAGTTAAAAGCCCTAGTGATTAAGTATAAAGGAAAACATTTCCGTTCAGTGGTTTAGAAGTCCGTCTTCACCAATACTCAGCTTTCTCGGGTAGCTACAGCATGATGGAAGCATTCCGTATCAGGTACTCATTTCTTATAATGAGATTTACTGCTTATTCTCGGAAAGCATGAATCAGCTACAAAGTTGTGGGTTCCTATTATTTCCCTGACTAATATCAACTTGAAAATGAGTTGCAGGAAGCCTGACAAAAGGACTAATGTAAACACACGAGTTACTTCAGTTTAGGTTCCTTGTTCTTGTTTGTTTTCCTTTCGATTTTTTATTTTATTTTAAATTGAAATGCATCTTGAAAAGATGGAGGCTATAACTTTCACTCTAATTTTGAGAAATGATTTATGTTAAGTTGTAAGATATGAATTACAGTTCTTTCTTTCTTTAGTTGTGTAGTCAGTTATTAGATTGCACGGATGTTTTGATTCCGTGATAAGGATTACAATTGAACCAGGCTCCTTGGCATTTCACAACTCTGTCCCATCCATATTATCTGTAGCAATCATATCCACATATCCAATGGGGCGAGATGCAAAATTGAAACCATCAAATGGAGTCAAACCAAAGATGTTCTCTCACTTTTGGTTTGCTTGTTCGCTGCATTTGTTTAAAAAATAGTTGACTTGTAAATTGTAACATCAAACCTCATTCAGATGTCTTGTACTATCAGATGGCGAGCAAAAATAGTTGACAGGGCATTCTGATCGTGTCAAACAGTAATAATAGGCGTGAGAATTTCCCTTCATTTTGTTTTTGCTAGTTCGGTTCAGCAAAATCCTCCGAGCTCTCTCTCCCCCTTGCTAATGTCAATCATATCGTTAATGTGATTTCATATATTTTTTTGTTATATAATTTCTATCTTCTGTCCTAGGCATCACTTCTTTCACACCGCACCTTGATCATAAACTACTTGTCACAGTATCTTTTACTTGCCATTCTTAATCCTCAGCAGATGCATTTGCCAACTAATCTGCTTCAGTCCAAGTGCTTGATTCTAACAAGTTGACCGAGGTACACTTGGCACACAAGTGACTTTAGCCAAATTGAAAACCTAACCCTCAGATAACCACAAAACTATGCTGCAAGACCAACCTAATTAGTCAATCCTCAAAAGACGCAGTTCAATTATTTCAAGAGCATGTAGCTCTAGAAGACACACTTGGGATGTTGGAGGCCACATTTATATGAATGAGAACTTGAGAAAATGTTTGTTTGAGAAAAATCTGTGTGTTTGAACATAAAACACTTGGTTCACAGAGAGCTAGCAGAGTCACTAGCGAAGGCGAAGAGATAACAAGCTGAGACTTCCGAGCTTTTCAAATCCCATCAAGCCCTATTCTAAGGTTTCAATAGTGAAACTTCAACCTAGGCTGAAGTTATTCCTAAAGGCCCAAAAAAAGATGCCTTTTCAAATTGAATAATATTAATTTTTCATTTACTTAAAAAATTAATTTTATCATAATCTAACCGCTTAATAGACCTAGTGGATTTCATTACTTGGGAAAGCCAATTTCTAAGAAAAGGTTAAGTCATATCTTAGAAGCAGCTAACACTCGTGCAAAACAAATGGACCTGTTACAGAAACCGATGGACAGATGCTCAATAACAATGGCCAAAAATGAATGTTGCTGCTGGTTGAACGAAACCAATGCTCCATTAGTATACGCATTAAGGAACAGAACTTGCAAATTAGTCCGAGATGGCGGAACAAACAAGCTACCCTTCAATCAAAATTCATGTTGTTGCCAAATAACCGTCGTCAGAAAAAAATCAAATGGATTATGATACTAGTAATTCATATCTGCTACAAGTGAAATCTTATTGCTTGGCCCTCTTCGTCATCGTTCGCTGCAGTTGAATGTTGCCTCTCACTTTCAACTGCACACCTTCGGTAAGGGATAAATCCCCTTCCCAAGAATCCCACACTCCTACTTTTGGGAGCTGAGCTGCTTGTTAGGTTAACATCGGACCACTCTACGATTCTGCTCTCTGTCAAAAACATTGCTTTATTCAAGTCCACCCCTTCAGTTTCATTGAACACGACTCCACTATCAGATGCAGTGTTGGAGCCTGTCCAAGAACATTCCCGCTGCAAATCTTGATAACCTGCATTCCCCATTGACAATTGCAGTGGATCTTGATGCTGCGGATGTACCAGTTTGGAAGGGTAGCTGCCGTGCATGACTCCCCATGGCGAGGGAAGGAATGTAGGATCTATGAAGTTATCTCCAACTAATGGCAAGCAGTAGAAAAAGGGCCCCATTGTACCTGGATATGCCTGGTTCATTTGGAGTTCTAAAGCTTTGCTATAATGATTGGCCATGCTGTCCGCAAGTAGTGTTTGCTTGGGCATTGCCATATTTTCAGCATTTGAAGAACATGGCTTGCTTGGATAATTCGGAACTACCATCTTTCCAAACAACTTGATTGTTGGTTGGTGCGCTTCAGATGAGGTGTGCACATTTGAGCACTGATCAGCATCCTGTAACAGTTGACCAAATAGATAAGAAGGAAAGCTCAAGACTTTTCTAGTATTGATAGGAGTTTTCCTGTCTATCTGAGAGTACCGTTTGAGGCTGGTCTTCTTTGGTCACTTTTGAAGCCGTTATTACAGTGCATGGAGACTTATGCTCTTCCTGAAGTGTCATAATTAGTGATTGCTCTCCTTCTTGATCATTGGAATCAGCAGCAGATGCAACTGGTGACTTGCTCCTGACTCGACCATTAGAGAATGTGGACCCTAAGGTTTCTGATCCAACAGCAGATAAAACTGATGTTGGTGATCCATTCTCTTGTTCAAAGCCTGTCGGAATCAGCAAAGAAGACCCCTCAGCTTGTTTCAGAGTTCCTTTCTTGGAAACATTGCACATTTTTCTTGGATAGGGGTGCATAGGTTTTCTCTTTGGTCGGGGAGGAGGAATCTCAATGGGCTTCAAGGCTTGACCTATACTGTCATTGCTACTGGATTCGCGAACCACCTAAATTTAACCAAAGAAATGTTGAGCAGGAAGGGAAACTGGATATCTATTTTTTATGAATGACTACGTTGATAAAGCAAGACTACCCATGCATACTGCATTGTGGTAGAGATTAGTTACTCAGGGAAGCAGTGAACACCTTAGAAAAGAACTTCTGAGCATGACTCCTGATTTGAACTGCCGTCTTACTACCTATATGCTCTATACATTAAAATTATAATGTCAGAAAGGAAATATTTGGAGTGATCCAATAAAAAAACTGAATATGATAACTAAAGCACCATATACACCTTCAATCTGGCGCCAAGCCCGTCCATATAGTTGCAAAGCTTCCAAAAATTTATTATGCTCTTCCTCTGTCCATCTCTCCCGCTGCTTTGTTATTGTATAAGGTTTTCTCACCTAACATAGAATAGAAAATAGTTGAAACCAAAAACTACCATGTCGAAGATCTGTTAGACTTAACTCTTATATGATAAGAAGATACCCTTGGCACTTGTTCCTCCTTGAATGAATCAGTATCCTTCAATTGAGGGTCGCCCAGAGGTGATGTTTGCATATGTAGATGCATTTGATTGTAGGGACTCAAAGCATGGTTCATATCTGTGCTCCCTTGTTGCTCCTGGTCATGCAAGACCCAATTTTGAAATTTAGACTTGCAACTATGTTAATGATATTGTTTTATGCAAATAAACGAGCAAAATAATCATCATGCTCCATTTATTTGCAAAAAAAAATAAAATATTTATTTAGAAAAATATTATGTTTGTTGCTTAGATTTGTTTTTAAAATCTATTAGAAAATATTTATTTATTTTGTTAGGTGTACATATGAGAAATTTTTTTTTCCTTTTCTTAAGATCAGACTCATTAATTAGTTAGTTATGTTTGAATAGGATTTACCCCCTCAAATTGACTAGTACCTTTAGCTCGTTTGGACGAATCCTGATCTCCGATTGATTGGCCAACTAAGACTGATAATTAACCTTCTTAGATTGTTTGGAACGGCCAAATTGGTTAGACTAGATTGATCAAGACGATCAGCTTGCTTAATCTAATTGCCTTGCTTGACTCAATTGGCTTGCCCAACTTGATTATACTTGATTGGTTTGCTTTAACCTTTGTGGATCGATTAGATCGACTGACTTATCGTAACTGTCAGGTCACCTGGGCTGCCCAACTCGCTCATCATGCCCAGGCTACTTGAATTGCCCACATCGTAATGCTTGCTTAGCTCTCTTGATTGCCTGTCTCGATTGACATAACTGGCCTACTTGGCTTGACATCCTACTATGTCAGTTCAACCCAACACAATCCAACTGGTTTGGTCAACTACCTGATCCGTCTAACACACTTGACTCAGTCTATCAATCTAGACCAATTGGCCTACTTGACTTGACATCCCACTTTCCCCGCCCAACCAACTAGTTTGGTCAGACCAATTGATTCATCCTACATTATCGATTGAGTCTATTGATTCGGACGGTCAGACTGATTGATGCTCTCAAATCGACCGATACATCTCGACTTGTCAACACTTGACCGACTTGATATTGCTAGATCTACTCGGCCAATTGAATTGGTCAACCCAATTAGAGAATCCAAATCGATCAACTTGCATAAACAAGGGCGAAGGATCGAGGACAAATAATAATTTATTAATATAGTAAAGGGCTTACAGATGACTGAACTTTACTCTTTACTAAGACAAGTAATTTTCCTTAAAGAATAATTATCATTAATTGAAAATTTTTCATTTATCATGATTTTCAATTGCACTAAACACTAAAATCATAATCCGAAACATATTTCTCAAGAAGCAAACAGCACATCAGATTGGAAAAACTCCTATCACTATCTCCTATTCATCCAGCAATCAGTAACAAACTCACTAAAGTTCGTTCAATCAAACAAAATTTTCAACCCAACTTCTCATAGGCTCTATTAGATGGCCATTTTCAATTGGAAATTCTGATGAGAAAGTCCTTGCAATTTTTCCTACAAACAAAGAATTTCTTTAATAGCAATGAGAAATTTGCTCATTTTTCTTGTATGACGGAGCTTTCAACATTTTGCACGATGCTCGTAATGGGACTTGTACACATCCACTAGATACCCCAGATTGTAAAACAGGATTTAGTAAACCCTGATATCTTCACCCTTCATCAACCCATACCTTACTCGACAAGAAAGTTGCACTTCCCAGATGTTCACTTTGTTGAGTATCAAAAACAAGAAAGGGGAAGAAGTAACTAGCAGCAAGAAAGACAAGGAACGATTCAAATGGTCGGAAAAAAAAAAAAAAAAAAAGTAACTCGTTTGGTCATGTACCTGGCTCTCCATCTCTGCAGAAACTCTAGCAGGTCTTCTCCGACCGCTTCCGGAACCAAAAGAAGCTTTTCTCGGTCTTCTAAATCTCTCTTCTCATGAGCTACTACTTCAGATTAAGAAAAAGAAGAAGAGGAGGAGGAGGAGGACGAAGGTGAAGAGAGGAGATGGAGGAGGAAGCCGAAGATTAATAATAAGGAAGGAAATGGAAGCTCCCCAACCATGGATTTGGAAGAGGATGCCAAAAAAGGGTTGGAAGAAGAAGGCAAAAGTGACAAGAAGAGGTGCCACGATGGATATGTGAATTGTTTAAAAACTATTTTTTATACTTCAATTTTCTTTTTCCTTTTTTTTTTATAAAAAAAATGGAGGAATCGATCGATCACTTGGGGGTGGAAGACGCTTACGCGTGGCATCTGCGCCTTTTTCACTTCAGACCTTTTAAGTTACGTAATTACAGGATAATCCTTAAAGTGACCTTTATTCCCAATTAGATAATGAAAATGGCAAAAAGAAAAGGTCACATGGAAACCGACACGTCATCGTCGCCCACGGACAACTGGAGCAGATTGCGACACGTTTCGGATGTGAGAATCCAGAAATTGGAGGAGAGAACAGTAAAAGATCGCCTCGCCGCACTGAGCCTGAGATTCAGGCAAGCAACGGGAGCCATTCGTTTATATCCTCTGCCTTTTTTGTTCGGGAAATAACTTGTGGTCGCCGTGCAACGATCCCTTTCCACCGTCGGGTAGAGAATCGACGGCGGCGATCGTGAGACATGGTTGTAGGTATATTAGGTGGCGTGGTTCGGCGTTAGATTTCGCGGATAACACCATAATTAATTGATCCGAATAAAGTCGCCTTTTATTTTATTCACGACGAGATAGAGATCAGAGAGAGGAAAGGGAAAAATCAGTGGAAAACGGAGGAAATGGGATACGAAATCTGTAAGCGAGGCTTGCAAGCAACTTTTAATTCCTGGAAATCAAGAAATTTAATGGCCACAAGTTTAGAGCTGGCATTCCTGTAACCTTGTCGACTTCACCAACTTAAGGACTGAAGGGAGTTTGCCGCAAAGCATCGTATTGACGTTTCGAAAAAGTCCTCGATCGTCCTGTGGGAGCAGGACGAAGGACATGATCACATGAGCGTATGGGAAGAGAGGCAATACATAACCTTGTCTGGAGAAGGTTACGTACGTACGTTGTGGAGTGAGTGAGTGAGTCCATTTCTTTTTCTTTGGCCTGTGTTGTGACTGTCAAAAATGACTGCACGCCGATCGAGTAGGGCAGGAGGGGCTTCTCCAGCTACTGTAGTGTTTTAGAAACGCCAGAATCGTGAACACATTTTGGTGTCTTTCGTGAGAAAAGAAAGGAAATAGACACCCAGATGGCAGCCCCTGGCCGCTATCAAATTGAAGAAGACTTTAGAGTGGGTTAATTGCTTGCAGGGCCAGCCAGAATTCGAGACACTTGTTTCTTGCGTGTTAGAATAAAGATTTGCGGTGGGGACGGCGCAATTGAAATCTTGTGGAGCGAGAGATAAAGTAGAGGTGGCCCAGTGGAGAATCTGGAGAGCCACCATCCAATTCCAAATTCAGTCTGTTTTTTGTCTGGTTGGTCGGGCGGTCGATGCGTAGCTGGACGATCTGCAGCAACTGGTGGCTGAGAAGAGAGGCCGTGCCCCCTTGGCCTTCTCTCTCTTCCCGCATTTCCTCCTCTACCATCAGTTTGAATCTCTCTCTCTCTAATCCGAGCTTCCTGCTTCTTTAGGATTGTTATTTTTATCTTCTCCGCGACGATAATTAAGATATCCAACTTCATCCTTCACCAGTTTTACTATCCAGTGATAGTTTTAGCATCTAATCAAGTTAATCTAAACGAAACGAATGAAAGAAAAAAGTTGTAAAAAAAAATTTACAGAGGTTCCGTCAGAAACTTCTCGCGTCCAACAAAAGAAGAAGATAACTTCTGTCTGAGGACCGATCACAGCGGAAGGGTCCTACTTCTCCACGAGACAAGTTCCGCCGCTCTTTGGTATTCTCTAATCTCACTGTTCTCATCGACTGAACTCTACTCGTCTTTCAAACAGCGTTTCAGCGTCTCTCTCGTCTGCTTACCCTTTCGAGCCTTTGGAGGTACACCCCCTTATAAAGGGGGTGTTCTTCTTCTTATTGCCCGAAGTCTTGATTCGCGCCTCGTGTGAGCACATCTTTGGTAGCCTCGGCGGTTACATTTCTCCTTGTCTAAAGCATGTCGGCATAGCCAGTATAGTCATGCATGTAGACCCGATAAAAGTATTTAGTCATAGACTAAATAGGGACTCATTAGTCACAAATGACTAATAAGTATCTGATCATAGACGAGAATCGTGTCGGAGGCCGTAGTCTAAAAAGGACCCGATAGAGCGATTAATAATCATAAAAACCATTAGAACAACCAATTCATACTTAGAAAAATGACTCGTGCGACAGTAAACACACTAAGCAATCCAATGCTAAGAAAGTTGTTACACATTACATAGCTGCTCATAGAGCGATCAATGTTAAGAAAAGTTATTACACCTAACTTAGCCGCTCCTCAAATGATATATAATCATTCTCTGAATGACACGTAGTCACTCACCTGATGACTCATTGTCATCCTCCGGGTGGCTCCCAGCCATTTACCAGGTGGTACTGAACCTTTCCTCTGGCGGTACTTAATCGTTTTCCTGGATTTAATGTCTTGCTATTTGCCCAGATTAAATAATCTCCACTTACATCAATATGAACATCTCTAATCCCTCATAATGACTATCAAGTCAAAAGCATGTTCTATATTCTCAATATTCATAAACATTTTCATACATAACAGAAATGGGTCGACCAGTGAATAATTCTCAAAAGACGTAAACATATTTAATCTTCCTTTTTAGTGTGAATCCATTCGTTTTAATCAGTCGCTTTTCTAGTAATGTTCCATAGACCAAATCATCTATAGTGAATAAGTTTACATGCTAAAGTAGCAGACCCTGATTAAAACTTC
This sequence comes from Wurfbainia villosa, assembly GCA_025175895.1. Taxonomy (NCBI): domain Eukaryota; kingdom Viridiplantae; phylum Streptophyta; class Magnoliopsida; order Zingiberales; family Zingiberaceae; genus Wurfbainia; species Wurfbainia villosa. Next base: position 114,062,811 of record CM045987.1, on the reverse strand, counting down.
AAGCAGACACCTAAATAGTCACAAAGGGCAAACGCTGAGATTAACATATAATCTCAAAAGGCTCACATAGTAGAGAAGCATGGATCCATTCTCCTACTACCCTTATTGTCGTCTTAGCACACATGGTATGAATCACATGCTACGATGTTATTCTCTTCATCAATATGAAGAACGCATGGTATCCTCAACATCATACAGATTTTGATCTAGACATTCCAAATGTCTAATCCTGAATTCAACATATGAATTCTAATCTGGCTCATAAACAGGTATAGTAAATGTTGGGAACATTTACTTCGATCACTTTTCTTAAATGATCTTATCTTGATACATATATCAAGACGCCCCCTACTTATAGGTATGTATCCCATACATATAACTTCCAAAGCTATCTTATAAGCAATAGTCTTACTCCTATTCGTACATAACAAACAGAGATGATTGTCCATGTGAGAGGACCAATCACTACCTGTCAATATGCTCACCGAGATCTTATTAGAATGTAACATCACATTCACTGAATGAATTATGACTTGCATTAAAAAAAATAATCAAATTACAATATCCGATTGTCATTACAAAACTGTTATATTCTACGAAGTCCCATAGACTTTACATGCTCATTAAATGACTCTCTAGTCATTGACTTAGTAAAAGGATCTGCAAGCATAGCTCGAGTAGGGATATTGTCACGCCTCGAGAGTATGCCGTGTCGAAAAGCAAACGAACGACATCTCCCCTGTACGTGACAACATCTCGTGTTAATACAAGGCCTGTAGGCCACAACAACAACAACATATAAAAAATGTAACCATAATAACACATCAAAACACAGCGGAAACAACACTACAATATTAGATCGAGAAGCATCGCTAGAGGGGGGGGGTGAATAGCGATCGTAAATCTTTTCGATGTTTCGTTCGAGTAGATAATTAAATGAGTAAGAGCAGTGGAAAATAAAGAGACACGTTTATTTTTACTTGGTTCACAACCCAGCGGTTGCTACTCCAAGGCTCTATCGGTCCTAGACCGCGTACGAAGGGCAAAACACTATAACGTCTCCTCCTCGTTGGAGGTAGGAGACAACGATCACAAAACCGAAAGTAAGAGGATGAGGCAACAAGCCTACCTCACCTCGTTATGATTAAAACAAAGAATACAATAAAAATAATTACTTGCTACTGCTGCCGACGAAGGAGATTTGAACTTGTCGTCGCGTCGGCGTTATGACGGCGTTGGAGCATTGGCGTTGTAGGAGCACTTGAGAATAAACTTGATGTAATTTGGAGTTGGAATCCTCCCCTCCTTTTATAGATTTTGGCCTCTGAATATGTCTCCTCTTTTTTTGGAACAGATTACGAAGTTGTATAATTTTTATCGCGAAGTGGCCGCGTCAAACCTTATCCGTTTTGACCTAGCGCAAAGGCTGATTCGTCGCCATCATCGATCGATGCCTCTCCCATCGATTGATCGATGAGCATCACCGATCGCCCTTGTCCAACAGTCGATTGTCAGCCTTGCCACTTCCCTGCAGTAAGAGGTTAGCTCAGAAAATGATAAATGCGACGGTTTCTAACCGTCCGATCTCGACCTAGACCTTCCACAGGAAGTCTTAGTCGGATCGCCGCCTATGGTCATCCCCGTAAAGAGGACACGACCTTACAATCTCTCACTCACACGAGTTTTCCTTTATACTTACCTTGTAGCTCTCGCTTCCGGCCTTCCACTCGATTCCTTCGGCTCCCTCCGAAGTCACTCGAGTGTCGCCCGACCACCATGGCTTCCTCCGAGTGTCGCTAGCCTACAGCTCCAGCTTTAGTACTTTTCTGCACACTCGATTTAGCTCATGAGATAATGATGTAAACTTAACTTTGTGTCTTTGCCATAATCAAAACACAGGTTCGATTATCTAGTGCCCCTGCACCAACAATCTCCCTCTTTTTGATCTATGATAAACCAACACAAAGTTAAGGGAAATTAAAGCATAAAACAAGTATAGTAAATGATGAATGTCATTTTCAAAAACTCCCCCTTAACCCTAGGTGAGTTTTGAAAGAGATAATTTAGTTTTCAAAATTAAATAAATTTTGTATTACTCCCCCTTAACTTTCGCTCTTCTCCCCCTTTTGCCATAAATCAAAACAAATGTTGGGGTTTGTTATGTAAAATTGGAGTTTGTTATATAAAATAGGAGTTTAAAAACAATATGGTATATGCATGCATCAAGATAAATTAGCTATGAGTCCAAGCATAACGTCTAGCAGTAGTCAGATAGATTGGTTCGAGGTGTGACCCTCTGCACCAATAATCTAAAGGTTTGTAATATAACCCTTAGGGTTAGTTTGCTCTCTCCCTTAGTCAAATATATGAAGTATAAGAGATGTAGGGGGCGCTAAACTTTGGCCTAAGAGTTGTTTAGTACAATAATAGTTGAGAAAGTAAGTAGTATTTTGAAGAGGTTGTTTTAAGTATATTTCAATTATCCTTAACATCTCACCCATTCTATGTGTCTCAGAATTTGTTCACCTTATATGTTTTGTGAGATGATTTTAAATTGATTAAAGATAGTCAATCTTGAGTTAGATTCGGATTTAACCTTTAGATTGTTAAGTAACTTTTTGAGAAACTGGCTTCCAGGTCGTGGCGAGGCACAGAGGCCTTCTTTGATCAGAACAACGACCACTTCCTTAGACAATGCCAAATTCAAGAAAATATCACTTAAGTCACTTAGGGTTACTTTCTGGTCTAACTAGTTTAGGATACGGCGAGGTAGCTTCAGCTAGTTCCACTCGGTCAAGTGCACCAAGCTAGATACGCCTTATCTAGCTCGAATACACGAGACTTTGTTTCCCTAACGTACTATCATCTCGCCGCGCCCTGATACTATGTTGTCAAGAGTTGACTAACTATTTTCCCTATCTAGCTGTTCTACAAATTAAAGTAAAATATTCAATGGTTTTGCTAAGTAAGCGGGTATACTATTCTAGTGTTAGCTCCCCCTGGACCATTGAACCAATATGGTCTATTCAAATAATGAATTTGATCCTGGGGAATCCAAAACTTATTAGTCCTTATATGTGAATTCAATAAAACCTTTGGGACTCATGCTTGGACTCTTTGATGACTACGATTTATGATAGACATATATGACCTATTCATAGTCGTTGACCTAAATCCGAGTCCGACTTTGTTATACACGGCTCTTTGGGTTCCAAGTAGTCGGTTAAGATTCTTAGATCCCAACGTGAACCTTTCCAACGTAGCCTCAACCTCTTGAACTTGGTCTTTCAAGAGAGAATTCTCCTCCACAAGTTTTTCAATTTGTGTTGAGTTTCCCTCTTGAACTTGACTAGTTGAAGAAGTTAGAGTAGCCTCTTGCTTGAGAGTTTCAACCTCCTCAAGTAACGACTCAACCCTAGACTCGGACTTAGTTAATTTCCTATTAAGCATTTTGATTGTATTGTAAAGCGTATGAATTAGTGAGCGGCTAACCTTAATTTTCTCTTTTGGTCCGACTTTGAGTTGCTTCTCTAAGTAGTCCTCGAGTTTGGAGTCGGTGTTGTAATTGGATTTGGATTCGGACTCTGACTTGGACTCTTCGGGTCTTGCCATGCATGCTATGCCTCCGCCTTCTTCGTTGTCCCATGTTGCATGAAAAGCCTTCTTTTGATTTGATTTGAATTGTGCCCTTTTTTGATTCTTTAGTAGCCTCCTTTCCCTCCGAACGATCTTCTGCACTACGTTCACTATTGCTTCCACCTTTTCGGATTCTGACTCTAATTCGTCGTCGGGTTCGAGTTCATCTTCTTGCCTGATAGGTGGCTTGCTTCTTTATCCTGCAAGTAGAGCAAAACCTCTCTCGGTCCGGACCACGTTAGTTTGCTCGTGAAGTTCAAACTCGGAAAATAATTTGTCTAACCTAAGCTTCGAAAGGTCCTTAGAGACCTTGTAGGCATCGACCATGGATGCCCACAAGGTAGTCCTAGGAAATGAATTAAGAACGTACCTTAGTAGGTCACGGTTTTCGACCTTGTGTCCGATGGTGTGCAGGCCGTTGACAATGTCCTGGACGCGGGCGTGTAGTTGCGTCGCCGTCTCGTGTTCCTGCATCTTAAGGTTATACAACTTATTGAAAAGAAGGTCACGTTTACATACCTTAGCATCGAACGTTCTTTCGTGTAGCTCGATTAATTTGTTCCATAGGTCCTTGGCGCTAATGAATGGTCCGATGCGGTTGAGTTCCTCCTTGGACAAGCCGCATTGCAATATTTGGGTTGCTCTTGCATCGGCTTCGATTTGCCTCTTGGTTGCATTTGTCCACTTGTTGAAATCCAAGCGCTCTCCTTGATCATTGGTGGGTAGAGCAAAAGCGGTTTGGATTATTATCCAAGTCTCGACTTGTGTTTTCAAGAAACACTCCATCCGACTTTTCCAATAACGGAAATCATCTCCGTTAAAGAACTGAGGTCGGGTGGTGCTATACCCCTCAATGTGAGCCATTACGTATCTTGCAAAACACGAATAAAAATCAAAGGGAATTCCAAGACTTGGTCTTGGATTAGTAATGCGGGAAATAAATAGGAAATAAACAGAATTAAATGAGAAAAATAAGAAACTAACAAAAACTAACAACTTACGACCTTCGATGTTCCCGAAAGGGTACTAGACGTTGGATTTTGGGTCTGCAAATAGCTTATTACGAGAGTAAACCTTGTAAGAAATGTAGATATCTCAGAGAGCTTCGATTTGGTAGGTAGATCGTTATGTGAGTCCACTTGTGTGAAAAGTTATGACCGTTTTACCGTCGGCTACTCCAAGAGAGAATATTTGCAAGCACACAACCAAAAGAAACGTACCAAGACTTCGTCTTGGATTAGTAGTGCGGGAGGAAAAAGACCTAAAAAAATACGAATCGAAAAATATGAACAGAAAACCAAAATGTGCTAGATCGGTGGTTTCACCAAATCTTAGCGCCCCCGCTCTGATACCAATTGTTGGATCGAGAAGCGTCGCTAGATGGGGGGTGAATAGCGATCGTAAATCTTTTCGACGTTACGTTCGAGTGGATAATTAAATGAGTAAGAGCAGCGGAAAATAAAGAGACACATTTATTTTTACTTGGTTCACAACCCAGCGGTTGCTACTCCAAGGCCCTATCGGTCTTAGACCGCGTGCGGAGGGCAAAACACTATAACGTCTCCTTCTCGTTGGAGGTAGTAGACAACGATCACAAAACCAAAAGTACGAGGATGAGGCAACAAGCCTACCTCACCTCATTATGATTAAAACAAAGAATACAATAAAAACAATTACTTGCTACTGCTGCCGACGAAGGAGATTTGAACTTGTCGTCGCGTCGGCGTTATGACGGCGTTGGAGCGTTGGCGTTGTAGGAGCACTTGAGAATAAACTTGATGTAATTTGGAGTTAGAATCCTCCCCTCCTTTTATAGATTTTGGCCTCTGAATATGTCTCCTCTTTTTTTGGAACAGATCACGAAGTTGTATAATTTTTATCGCGAAGTGGTCGCGTCAAACCTTATCCGTTTTGACCTAGCGCAAAGGCGATTAAATGCGCCCAATGTCGAGTCGACTACGGCTGACCACTTCCTGCGGATGAGGTTAGCTCGGAAAATGATAAATGCGATGGTTTCTAACCGTCCGATCTCGACCTAGACCTTCCACAGGAAGTCTTAGTCGGATCGCCGCCTATGGTCATCCCCGTAAAGAGGACACGACCTTACAATCTCTCACTCACACGAGCTTTCCTCGATACTTACCTTGTAGCTCTCGCTTCCGGCCTTCCACTCGATTCCTTCGGCTCCCTCCGAAGTCACTCGAGTGTCGCCCGACCACCACGACTTCCTCCGGGTGTCGCTAGCCTACAACTACAGCTTTAGTACTTTTCTGCACACTCGATTTAGCTCGTGAGATAACGATGTAAACTTAACTTTGTGTCTTTGTCATAATCAAAACACATGTTCGATTATCTAGTGCCCCTGCACCAATATGCAAATATACAAAACACAGCGGAAACATAATACAACATCACAAACTACACACATACATACCGGTATGACTAACATCGACTCAGAACACCATAATAAAACCAGAAAAAGAAAGGTACAATATTTATAACGTCCAATCACTACAAAATATCACATAAACCAAATCTATATCAGAACACCAATGAAAACCCAAAAATCCGGACTCTCAAAGTTGAGATGAGACGATGCCAGCTAGCCGTGCTCCAAATCCATCACGAAGTCGGCTACCTGTTACCTGGGTGACAAAAAAACCCAGGGTCCGTGGTGGTGAGTAAAACTCAGCAGGTAATAGGAAAAATATTATATATCAAATATCACATGTAATTCATCAGCATAACCTAAAGGTACCACAGGTATAACAACACAGTATATAAATACATGCATATACCGTCTAACTAAATAAACAACGTATAACGCAGACATACCTGAAAGTCTGCTATGCTACTCTGATCCAACCTGAGAATATATCCAACATATATAATAGGAAGAGTAATACTAACTCACAATATACTCATGATACAGGTCAAGATATCTAATGGTCTGTTCAACAAATATACAAGTATTCGACACCACCATATAACAGATGCGAGAAGCATGTATGAAGATGATGTACAATCAAATGCGGCAAGCATAGTACAATCAAATGCAATATCACAATAAGCATATATATATAGACTGCATCTATATATGTATACTAATCACAATCATCCATATATATATATATACATGCATATATGTATATATATGACAATATGCAAAAATACCATAAGTCACGACAATGCAGCATGCATGGTAATGTCGGCTCACCCTAAAGCTACCACGACCCCAGTGTGGCCTCGGTGGCTCGAGCATGACAACTATCCCAACTCAACACCAACCACTACTCTCGAGTGGCCGAGTGGGCAGTATGATCGAGTAGCATATAAGCGTGAAGAGCAAGCTACACGATGGGGGTCCCTGCTGTTGGCCACTTCGACAGTCACTACCCATGAGTGGTCGAGTGTCACACACGCAGGACTACGACACGCAAATCCCACTACCACTGTCTATAGTGGTAGAGTGCGGCACCATAATGCTCTGCCCTCACACCGGTTACTCCTCCTATGAGTAACCATGGAGGCAGGATGACTGGCGACCCTCTCAACCACAAGGGAGACCACATCGCCAGCGTGCATGCAAATGATATGAATGCAATGTCTCACATACAGACATCCACCATAGACTCTCTATTCTACAGAGAGTCATAACAATCTGATCTACGCACTCTCTATTCTGTAGAGAGTCGTACTCAACTGATCATAGCACTCTCTATCCTGTAGGGAGTCGTACTCACTGATCGACGCACTCTCTATCCCGTAGAGAGTCGTACTTACTGATCGACACACTCTCTATCCTGTAGAGAGTCGTACTCAACTGATTATAACAAGCTAGGACCACTGGTCCATAGCGACACACTAAGTACCATTCACCTGACCATTTACACAATACATGATCGACGATAAACATGCAACCTAAGGATACTAGAATTAACCCTAGGTTCAAGACATTATCTCCCTACGGATGACCTTTTTGCCCAATTTATAATCAGGTCGTCATCCGGACTTTACTATTTGCACTTAACTAAACAAATTCTAGGTTACTTACATCACCTATATATATAACTCCTAATCATGATAAAATAAAACATGATAGCAGCAATGGAGTTAACAGCCAAAGGTAAGGTATCAAGCGCAAGAGTAAATAAGAACAGAGTCAAGGTAACATGATCATATATCTAAATTTGCATGCATTAAAACTACCTGACCAGGGTAAGAAATTATCCACCTGATATGTAGACACCAATTGTCTTCATGTCCGAGAACTCTACCTCAAATCAAAGTCCGGGTATATAACTCGTGCTGGCATAACCAAACAGTAGGAATAAGAATCTAATCAAATTTTAATCCCTGATTCATTAACCAAATAATCTAATACTATATGATGAACCAACTCATATATCTGCATGCATCCGAAAACATCCACATTTGAACTTACCTTACATCGCATCAATTCCCATAGCTTTTCTGGAAGAACAATCCGGTGTCGATCACCTATAATCCATTTCCATGATTACATAGCCGATCTAAATAAGCATCCACACAAATTCATCAACTATTCCAAATCAAAACAGAGATAGGACAAGGATTACCCAACTTAGCCTTGCTTCCATCGATTCTTGATCCCTGGTTTGAAGTCACAGATCGAGCTCCATCACTAACTTAAAGTCAACAAACCCAATACCATGTAGCTTCCACAACCCACCACTTATCTGGAAGATAAACCTACTGTCAATTTCCCGTAATCGCCATTGTATCAATTTCCCTACCCTGTGAATACATTAAGCCTATATTTCCAATTGATCCACTGATCAATGCATTCTCAATTCATAACAATAAAAAGGATGAACGGGATTACCAGACATCAAATGGGTTTGATTTGTGGATCTTATCTCGAACACTCGCAAACTGCATCGAAGCTTACTGCGGTGGAGATCGGCGATATCAACTGTCAACAGAGGCAGACAGTGGAGACCAATGGGGGAGGGAAGGTTGTCGGAGCTCGCTGCCGTCTGGATCGACATATCAGACAAGTGCACGACAAGGAGATGGCGACACATGGCTGATCGAAATCGACGACATGGGGGTGATCCGCTCGATCGGGAGAAAAGCAGAAGAAATCAACGACTCCATCACCAAAGATGGACTCGCGGCGACAGCGGCGAGGCAACGGCGACCGGCGTGGCGGGCTAGCTTGGGGCGTCGGCGATCGAAGAGGAGCTCACGAAAAAGACCAAGTCAACCGGCTGCCGCTGGTGTTTACAGCGTCCAACCGTGAGATCGGGAGAAATAGGGCAACCAGTGAGGATAAATGGCCGATCAGAAGACTCGCGATCGAAAGAAGAAGAAAGGCAGAGAAATCACGACGATCGGCAATGTCTATCCGGCGACGGAGATGAGGAAATCGCACGGTGGAAGAGGGCTACGATGATGGGGAGGTGATAGATCTCTCGCGGCGGCGATAAGTGGAGCGGCAACGGCGAGTGGCGCGGCGATGGTGAGTGGTGCGACGAGCGATGTGGAGGAGGAAAGTCGCGCGGGGAGGAGGAGAAGAAAAGATCGGGAATGAGAAGAAGAGGAGTCGGGAAATAGACGAACCAGATCGAAGCAAAATAAGCATTTAAACTAATTAATTCTATAAAACCAAATAGTCTAAACAAGCTTTACAAAAGTCTATCCGCTTTATCCCCATGAAATATCCATAAAACCTCCGTTTAAATTCAGAAAAATTTCTAAAAATTCCTGAAAAATTCTATAAGCTAATTCCTTAATTAACAAGGATATTTATTATTTTCGTATTTTCCGGTATCTTACAGATATACTCAAGAATCACCTCCTTCTTAGTGACAATATCCCTGATAAAGTTATACTTTATAGCAATATGCTTACCCTTGCTGTGATATTTGGGATCCTTAGAAAAAGCTATAACATCTTGACTGTCACATTAGACAATCACTGGATTCCCACTGTCTTCAAAAATCTTCAGATGCTTCAGGAACCTTCTTAACCAGACGACTTCTTGTACAGCTGCTGAACATGCCACATATTCAGCTTCCATGGTTGATAAGGTCACACAGGCCTGTTTCTTGCTGTTCTAGGAGATGGCGCCACCATTCAATAAGAACGCGTAGCCTGATATGAATTTTCTATCATCCAAGTCCCCAGCCCAATCTGCATCTGAATAGCCTTTCAGGCTCATATCTAATCCTTGATAACAGAGACTATAACCTGTCGTCGCTTTCAGATATCTGAATATCCTTTTCACTGTCTTCCAGTGTCTTGGTCTTGGGTTTGACTGAAAATGGCTGACTAAGCCAACAACATAGCTGATATCGGGACGAGTACACAACATAGTGTACATTAAACTACCAACATCACTGGCATATGGTTTTTTTATTCATCTCGCTATTTCATTAGGAGTTTTGAGACTCATACTCTTACTCAGAACAGTACCTTTCACAATAGGTGTCTATTCACTATTGCAATTAGACATGCTGAAGTATTGTAACATCTTATTTATATAAGACTCTTGAGACAAACCCAAAAGTCTCTTAGATCGATCCCTGATGATCTTTACTCCTAAGATGCATTCAGCTTCTCCCATATCTATTATATCAAATTGTGATGAAAGCCACTTTTTGACTTCTATCACAAAACCTATGTCATTTCCTGCAATCAGCATATCATCAACATATAATGATAAAATGACATACTTTCCTTTATCCTTCTTTAGGAAAATGCAATGATCCTCATTGATCATTTCGAAACCATAAGATAAAACTACTTCGTTAAATCTTATGTTCCACTGTCTTGATGCTTGCTTTAGCCCATATATAGATTTCTTCAACCTATATACATTATCTTCTTGGCCTTCATCAACGAAACCTTCTGGTTGAACCATATATATTTCCTCATCAAGCTCACTATTAAGGAAAACGGTTTTTACATCCATTTGATGTAACTCCAAGTCATAATGCGCCACTAAAGCCAAAATAACTCAGATTGACACAAATTTTACTACGGGAGAAAATGTCTCTTCAAAGTTAATACCCTCCAATTGGGTAAATCCTTTTGCAACCAAACGAGCTTTGTATCAGTTAATCGATCCATCAACTTTCCTCTTTATTTTGAGAATCTATTTATTCCCTATAGCCCTTCGACCAGGAGGAAGATCGACTAACTTCCAAATATGATTCTTAATCATTGACTCCATTTCTTCAACCATCGTAACTTTCCACTTTTCTCCAGCTCTAGAGCCCAGAGCTTCCTTTACTGACTGAGGTTCCTCATCGTCAACAGGGAGTGTTATCATTGCCTCATTCTCAATATCAAACCTCTTCTTAGGTTTGATCTTATGAACACTTTTCCGTAAGTTAGGCTAATGAGAAGTCACCTCGTGACTAGGCAAAGTACTTCCACTGGTTTGACTAGTTCCAGGTATCCCACTAGATACCTGTCCAGTTGACAACAACTCTTCCTCCTCAAATAAAGGAATTGTCTTATCAACTTCACCTCTTGCTGGGAACTCAGTTTCGAGAAAAGTAGCATCTCTCGAATCCAATTCGAAGATTGTTCCATCTTGTTGCTCACCTATGAAAACATAACCTTTTGAAATATCAGAATATCTTATAAAGATACACTTCTTACCTCTAGGTTCCAGTTTTCCATACTTATGAGAACTGTCATGAACATAGTGTTGGTGCAATCGGCCCAGGTTGACTCGAGTTTGACTCGAGCAGTACCTTGATGATATTTTGATGATAGACAAAACTCATGACATGGGATTGTCATGGGAAAGTCCAACATGGGGTTGGCATGGAAAATCCAAGCATGGAGCTTGGTGTGGAAGTCCAAAGCATTGCGAAGCCGTGCGCTTGGTGCTTGGCATGGGAAATCCAAAGCATTGCGAAGCCGTGCGCTTGGTGCTTGGTGAGAAATGCATTGCGAAGCCGTGCGCTTGGTGCATTTGGGAAGTCTTGAGAACTTGGCAAGTTCACTAGGCTCGGGTCCTTGAGTCGGTGAAGGATGACATTGTGAAGTCGTGCGCTTGGTGCATCCGAGGGACCGCCGGATGGGGATCGAATGGAGTGAGCCCAAAGGGAAGCATACTTCTAGGGCATGAGACGCGAAGGATGGCGTTAGCCGCGGCGCTTGCGATTCGAGGGACGTAGGCCGAGGGAAGAGAGCTTCGGTGGGGAACTCCATGAGGGATAAGGTGGACTTGGCCAAGTGGCTAAGACTGAGTGTCGGAGGCTCAAACATCGTTATGTTTGAGATTTTAGCTTACATCAGTCGACTGACATAGGTGCCAGTCGACTGCTCTAGGTCGTATGGGTTCGACCAGTGTTCGATTGAACCAAGTCTGGCTATTAGTCGACTAACGAGGGAGGGCAATGATCGTTGGAGCATCGATCGCTAAGGGATGGCAATCGGTGATGACACCTTGCGCACAGAATGGAGTCGAGCTCGCCAGCACTCGACTGATGGATGATCAGTCGACTGATGGGTGCCATCAGTCGACTGATGTGTGATCCGTTGGAACTTAACCAACGTGGATCTGGCCGTTGTGAGACAATGGCTACGGGATCAGTCGACTGATGGTCATGATCAGTCGACTGATGGGCGCGAAAACAGCTTGATGCAGGTTATAAATGGAGCTCGAGTTGGAGGATTTCGCCAAGCCTTTTGTGGAGCTATTGGAGGGGAATTGCTGCTGCATTCCAGTCCTTCAAGAGCCATCTAAAGCAAGCAACAAACAAAGTGATCAAAGCAATCGGTGAAAGTTTTCTTGTGTATTGTATTTGTGTATTTGCTTGTATTTCTATATTACTGTTGTAATTGCTTGTGAGAGGTTTCTCCACCTCCGACGTGTAGTCGAGAAGGAGTTTGAGTATTGCCGTGTGCATCTCTAGAGCTCGAGGAGCTCGCCCGTGGAGTAGGAACCATTTGGTTCCGAACCACGTATATGCTTGCGTATTTGGTGTGCTTGTATTGTTGTTAGTATTATTGTTATTTCTATTGTTATTCCGCTGCGTATATTAACGACAATTGTAGACGAGCACACGAGAACGAACGAATTACAACATCCAACGAATGAGGGCTATTCACCCCCCTCTAGCCGGCCAATCGATCCCCCAACAAGTAGTATCAGAGCCGAGGTTGCTCTTCAAGGACTAACCGCCGCGAGAGCACTACAAATGGCCGACTTCATCCATCCACCGAAATTCGATGGAGATTTTGCTTGGTGGAGGAAACGGATGGAGGTATACCAAGAAACCGATTTTGATTTTATGATTATTATAGAAAACGGTTTTGAAATGCCTAGGGATAAAAACAACAAGCAAATTGAGAAGTCAAGGTGGACCCAAGACCAAATTAAGGACTTCAAGACAAATCTTGAGGTAATAAAATTACTTAGTGATTTATTACCTAACACTATTTGGTCTAGATTGGGTGACTATAGGGATGCGAAGGAATTATGGGAGAAAATAATGAAACTCCAAGAAAATTTCCAATCGGGACAAGTAAAGGAGAATGCCGAAGAAGAAGCACCCACAACATTTGAAGATGTTGATGATTTGGTGGAGACCTCCACCTCTAGCATTGAGGGGGAGGAAAGACAATCTTCTATCCCGGAGCAAGAACAAGAAGCATCCACATCCGGGAGAAGTGAAGATCATGAAGAGGCCTCTACCACCTCCCTAGGTAACTCAAGCGTTATTATTTTAAATAAAAATCACATAATATGCTTTGAGTGTAGGGAGAAAGGGCACTACAAGAGTAAATGCCCAAAATTGGCTAAGGAAAAGGCATCAACACCAAAAGTCAACCCAAAGTCAAAGGATGCCGGTGTTCCCAAAATCAAGAGCAAAGAGCACATTGTGTGCTTCAAATGCAATCAAAAGGGACACTACCGAAGCCAATGCCCTAGGGGGAGGAAGAAAGGGCAAGAAGGTGCAATTCATGTAGGGGGAGCTCCTAAAGCTAACCCTAAGGTACATTTAGTTAATGCACCCTTAATTCCTAAAGTCAAAAAGCATGCTAAAAATTATTTTAGTTCTCTTGCTATTATCAATGAAAAGCATGCTAAGAGAAATAATAAGGTGTATTGTCTAGGTGCCAAGCATGTTCATATAACTAAGGATAAACCTAGGACTCAAAATACTAGATCTATTTTACCTAGGGAGTCAATTAGGAGAATTGAAGAAAACTTGGGCGTTAATCCCAAGAAATCTAGGCATATGCCCAAAAAGAAAAACATTTCCCAAAAGATAAATGAAAATTCAAAATTGGGAAAATTAGAGTTAGAAAACCAAGCCTTGAGGTCAAGGCTAGAAAAATTAGAGAAGACCCTAGCAATAATATCAAATTCGGTTAAGGGGTCTAATGTACAAAAGTCAAGACCTAGGAAACAAGAAACATCTAAGGGCAAGAAGGGTTTGGGTCACAAACCTATGTCCTACCATAATGTTCCATTTAATTATGGAACATCATCTAGGTCTAGACAAACCAAGGCTAATAGGGAAGCCATCCCTAAGTCTAGCCATGATATGTGTTTAGTGGCTAACACCTCAAGGAAATCAAATGTAGCCACTAAGAAGGTCAATGGAGGAGTCACCTCTAGAGTTGACCTAGGAAAGACCCAAAAGACTATGGCTTCAAAGCCTAAAAGGGTCATTAGGAAGGTATCTAGGGAAGTTATCCCTAGAGAATACCTTGTTAACCCAAGGAGCTCCAATAGATATTGGGTTCCTAAAAGCGTGATCGATTCACGCTAAATAGGTTAGGGTGTGTCAACCCTAAGTGGATGGGTGGTTAACCTAGCCATTGTGAGTTGACACATTAGGGTGTGCCAATATGGTTTGAGAAGTTAAAAATGATTTAAATTGGCACAATTAGGTCATAGAGGTCGTGGTGTGTTATTTTGGGTTTTTGGCACACTAAGGAAATAATGACATTAAGGCAAAATGAATTTAATCCCTAGAAATGGCAAATTGATTTTAACACTTAGGTATTTTATACCTTAGTATATTTTTCTTGCCATGCTTTATTTTCCTTGCCATGTCATGACATCATTTTCATTTTCATCTATAAAAATGTCATGATCATGTTTAGATTTATGTTTAGATGTCATGTATGCTTAAGTTTCATTCACATGCCATGACATCATGATATTGGCATATGTTTTTATCTATATCATATCTATGCCATAATCATATCATGCATGAATTAAAATGGAGTTAAGGACTATGACATAATTTGAAAGGAATCAAATAATGTTGCCTAGAAATATGCATGAAAACATAAACAAAACAAAACCCACATCTCACAAAAATTTGACTTGTATGTGTTTTACACATCTAGATATTGGTGAGATGTTTAGGAAAAAGAAAATAAAGGTTTGAAAAACATTTTGAAAAACCTTGGTGAAGTCTATCTTTTGATAGCTATCACCATTGAATGGGATGATACAAAGATGACTCTTTATTGAAGCTTTTCTTAAATTTTGAACTTTGTATCAATCTCCTAATTCAATGGGTAAAATAATTTTTCAATATTTTTCACCCATAGTGTTTAGGATAAGTATTATACGTATGCATTTTCAAGATTTTTAAAAATACATATATTTACTTATGGATTTCGAAAATCCATTTTTCTGCAAATCAAAACTAGAATCAGATCGTAAGATCGATCATTTACTCGTAATGGCTGATCGATGGTAAGATAGTTAGACCCATGTTTAGCCATGTTTTGGTCCCCTAACCACTCCTAACCCTAGGATATGCTTGGGAGAGCATTAGAGAGGGTGGAAATCCATTGGATATGGATTAGGAGTTGGGTTGAGGGTGAGTATCAATTTTAAGGTGGATGAGAGTTCATTGTTGAACTTTGCCTTAATTTTGATTTGGTTAATGTTCCTATTGGCTTAGGGACTCTCCAAGGACATTGTTGGTGCAATGGTCAAGGGGGAGCAAGCCTCTAGGGGGAGGTATCCATCTTGGGAAGATGGATGTGTATTTCCTCATGGGAGGAAAATTGGGTTGCCTCTCTTTAAGTGATATGGGATCACTAGAAAGATTGTAGGCATGTGTTCCTCCAAGGGAGAGATTGTAAGATCTCATTGGGATATGAGACATTCATACCCTTGGGGAGGACCTTTTTGATGTAATGTCAAAAAGGGGGAGAAGTTACCAAGTTACCAATTAGGGTTCGTTGGAATTCTCATTGGGATATGAGAATTGCCAATATGGAAGAATTGGTAGACTTGAGATGATAGTTTTGTCAATCATCAAAAAGGGGGAGATTGTCGGTGCAATCGACCCAGGTTGACTCGAGTTTGACTCGAGCAGTACCTTGATGATATTTTGATGATAGACAAAACTCATGACATGGGATTGTCATGGGAAAGTCCAACATGGGGTTGGCATGGAAAATCCAAGCATAGAGCTTGGTGTAGAAGTTCAAAGCATTGCGAAGCCGTGCGCTTGGTGCTTGGCATGGGAAATCCAAAGCATTGCGAGACCGTGCGCTTGGTGCTTGGTGAGAAATGCATTGCGAAGCCGTGCGCTTGGTGCATTTGGGAAGTCTTGAGAACTTGGCAAGTTCACTAGGCTCGGGTCCTTGAGTCGGTGAAGGATGACATTGCGAAGCCGTGCGCTTGGTGCATCCGAGGGACCATGGACGGGAGCGAATGGAGTGAGCCCAAAGGGAAGCATACTTCTAGGGCATGAGGCGAAGGATGGAGTTGGCGGCCGTGCGCGCATCCGAGGGACGTAGGCCGAGGGAAGAGAGCTTCGGTGGGGAACTCCATGAGGGATAAGGTGGACTTGGCCAAGTGGCTAAGACTGAGTGTCGGAGGCTCAAACATCGTTATGTTTGAGGTTTTAGTCGACATCATTCGACTGACATAGGTGCCAGTCGACTGCTCTAGGTCGTATGGGTTCGACCAATGTTCGACTGAACCAAGTCTGGTCGGTCATTGCCGAGGGAGAAGCGATCATTGTTAGAACATCGGTCGGCCGAGGGATGTGATCGTGATGACACCGTACCGCAGGCACGAATGGAGTCGAGCTCACCGGCTCGGTCGATGGATGATCGATCGGTGATGGGTGCCATCATCGATCGGCGATGTGTGATCCGTTGGAACTTAACCAACGTGGATCTGGCCGTTGTGAGACAACGACTACGGGATCAGTCGACTGATGGTCACGATCGATCGTGATGGCGAAAATAGCTTGATGCAGGTTATAAATGGAGCTCGAGTTGGAGGATTTCGCCAAGCCTTTTGTGGAGCTATTGGAGGGGAATTGCTGCTGCATTCCAGTCCTTCAAGAGCCATCTAAAGCAAGCAACAAGCAAAGTGATCAAAGCAATCGGTGAAAGTTTTCTTGTGTATTGTATTTGTGTATTTTCTTGTATTTCTATATTACTGTTGTAATTGCTTGTGAGAGGTTTCTCCACCTCCAACGTGTAGTCGAGAAGGAGTTTGAGTATTGCCGTGTGCATCTCTAGAGCTCGAGGAGCTCGCCCATGGAGTAGGAACCATTCGGTTCCGAACCACGTATATGGTTGCGTATTTGGTGTGCTTGTATTGTTGTTAGTATTATTGTTATTTCTATTGTTATTCCGCTGCGTATATTAACGACAATTATAGACGAGCACACGAGAACGAACGAATTACGACATCCAACGAACGAGGGCTATTCACCCCCCTCTAGCCGGCCAATCGATCCCCCAACACATAGGCAGCCGACCCCCAGGGTCTCAGATTTTCCAAATCTAGTTTTCTGCCTGTCCAACGTTCATATGGGATAGATGGAACTGACTTTGAAGTCACTTTGTTAAGTATATAGGCTGCAGCTAATAATGCATCTCCCCAAAAGGAGATCGTCAAATTAGCTTGCGCCATCATAGACCTAACCATTTCAAGAAGAGTTCTATTTCTTCTCTCGGCAATCCCATTTTGCTATGGAGTTTCAGGGATTGCCAGTTGTCTAATAATCCCTTTATCATTACATACTGTCTTGAACATATCAGACAAATATTCTCTTCCACGATCAGTGCATAAGGTCTTAACCTTACGTTCCGTTTGATTCTCAACTTCGTTCATATAACGAATGAAACAATCCAATGCTTCAGATTTGTGAGAAATCAAATACACATGACCGAAACGAGAGAAATCATTAATAAATATAATGAAATAGGAAGCTCTATGTCTATCCCTCACATTCATTAGACCACAAATATCTGAATGAATCAATTACAACGGTGACTCTGCCCTAATAGCCTTACTGAATGGTTTCCTAATTGCTTTTCCAGCAAGACAATGCTCACATACAGATAAGCTAATCTTAGCTCGAGAGCCTAATAAGTCCTTTTTAGCTAATTGATTCATGCGATCTTGTCCTATATGTCCTAATCTAGCATGCCAAATATCATCAATTATTTCTGCATCACTAGTAAGAGCAATGTTTGAAAAACAATTATCAATCGCACAATTGACATTTGGTTCCACATCAAGAACCATAAAATCATTCGTTAAAAAACCATAACCGATTGACACTGAGTCAATCTTGAGTTCAACACATCAACTGTAAAAGTTTATACAATACCCTAAATCAAGAAGACAAATAACAGAAACAAGATTCCTTCGAATCTCAGGAGCATACAAGACATCATGTAGAAACAATGTTCTTCCATTCCGAAGGTTAAGTTTACAAATGCCGACTCCTTTGACTTCGACTCTTGCATTATTTTCTACATATATCCATTTGTTGCCAGCTGGTACCCGACGATACTCTACATATGTAACTCTCTCCCGAGCTACATGGTTGGTTGCTCCCGAATCTATAATCCACAAAGGATAAGAATCAACCAATAATACAGAACTAGCAACAAAATGCTCAGAAGACAGACTAGAAGTTACCTTTCTTGGCTCGGTATACTCCCGAGCATAGTAACCCTTTTTGTCACAATTAAAGCAAGTCACCTTGCTTTTAGGTTTCTTCCCTGTCTTCTTGTTCTTGTTCTTCTTGATTAGGCCTGTCCCACCTACAGCAGCAGTTTCTTTCTTCTTTCACTTCCCCTTCTTGAACTATCTCTTTTTCTTGGATCCAGATGATCCAGTAGAACCGGCAGCCAAGTAGGCTTGGCCAGAAATCCTCGCGGATTCTACTCTCTTCGCCTCTAGCTCAACATGGCGCGAGACATCAGCGAAAGTCTTAATACTCTCGCTGTGAGTAAGGGTCTGCTTCATGGTCTCCCAAGAATCTGGAAGAGATAGAATAACTGTCTGAACCTATTGTTCATCTGTCAGCTCGTGATTGACAGTTCTAAGCTCCCAAATCATATTCGACATCTCCCTGAGATGTTGAACCATAGTAACATTCGAGCATTTTTTTATAGCTGTCGAAGCTTGCTCAGATTGACTCCGCTGTACTTATCCTTAAGGGCAACCTAGACAACATGAGCTGAAGGATACGACTCATACTCAAAAACTAGGTCATCAATCATTGAACTAATTAAGATTCCCTTAGCAGTGGAGTCTTTCTTCTTCCATGCCTTGTAGGAATCAAGATCTCGCCTGTTTTGTGTAGTTAGACCATCTACAGGTTCTATCATGACCTGATTTACATCCTCTAGAACTTCTTGTTCCTCAAGAACATACTGTATCTTAAGGTGCTAGATCTTATAGTTATCCCCATTGAGTTTCTCACCCTTATTGAGTTCAGCTATGATGTTTTTAGTTGTCATAACCTAACATAAATAAATACATTATTTAGTTATTCAGTGTATGATTTTATGTATGTAATCTATAAATTGACTCAATGTAAATTCGATTTGGTTTACAAAATCAAGTGACAATCCAATTCCCACTCATCATTTGTATGTACCAATTGAATCGACTTTGATCAATTATATTACATATATCCCATCTTAATATGATATTATTAAATGAATATTTCATTTAAATTGTACTCAATATGAACAAATCAAAGAGCAAAAATATCATGCATCATGTAGAGTTAACAACATAAAATGAACATATCATTAAATTAAACTTGCTGTACATTGTCAATATATAACAAAGATAACTCTACTAAGAATGTTACACATAATATTCTTCCTACTCATAACTAAAAAATAAAAAATAACTAAAAAACTAGATAGATAATCATTACTCACACTAGGATAAACACTAGCGCAGTAATGATCTAAACATGCCCAATCTTCTTGGGCTGAACTAGGACATCCCCCCCTGAGATGCTCTCAAGATGATGCTAGGACGCAGAGTCTTCTGAAGGACACTTTTGAAGCGATCCAAAAGGAAAGACTTCATCAAGGTCCTCATCCGAATCTTCCTCTGGATCATCACGATGTACCTCACAGTCCTCGTAGTGAAGCAGCTCAACGCATAACTGGGTATAAGAGACGCGTCCCTCATAGCGCCCCTAGATCTTATGCGCTATGTCACTCAGGTGCTGTGGCAGTGAGCAGATCAAAGCTCATATCCTATAATTCTCTAGAATCGAAAACTCTTGCATCCCAAGTCTCTAGAATAATCTATCAAGTCTCCCGATATGTCACCCGACTCCATGAGCTGATTCATACTCTATCCCCTGGATAGCCTCTCTCAGTCGGTTACGTAACACATCGCGTCTAGTCATAGTGGTAATCATCCGTGCCATCTGAAAATTGATATTAATTAAGTCAGTACAAAACCGACAAACCAGTACATATACCGACTTAATTCAATTTATATATAAGCATAGAACCATCACAATAAATCAAGAATAAATTTCCTTGATTTTATGGAGAACTGTCGACAGAC
Organism: Wurfbainia villosa; assembly: GCA_025175895.1. Lineage (NCBI taxonomy): Eukaryota > Viridiplantae > Streptophyta > Magnoliopsida > Zingiberales > Zingiberaceae > Wurfbainia > Wurfbainia villosa. The sequence goes on along the minus strand of CM045987.1, from coordinate 114,042,338 downwards.
TTACTTAGACCAGTCAATTAGTACTTTTACCAATTGACTATCATCTAAGTTTAGTTGACTAGTACCATGAAGACTCAAAATTGACCGTGAGAATCCAAACACCATGCAATTTGCACTGAGTACCCCAGGCACCCAAGCAATATGTATAGTATTCTTTTTCTTCTCATCGTCCCTAGGCATAAACTCTAATTCATTTGGTCTATCTCTAAGTTGTTTATGTCAAGTCCCATTTGTTCCAAACAATTACTTGATTATTAAGTCATGAGTCAAGTTGACCAAAGTCAACTTAGTCAACTTTGGTTGACCAATAGTTGACTTAGCTATACTGCCTGGGCACTTACAATGGTTCCTGACCACTTTAAGTGAATTCCCGACTGGTTCAGACTAGTTTCCAAACTGATCTTCTATGCTAGCCGGTTTGATGTTCATACCGGTTCCCAAACCGCCTTTGCCAGCGGTGAAAACAACCATGCAAGCGATTAAACCGCTCTATCCAGCGGTAAAACCGCTCTGCAATTGGTCAAACCGCCGTGGGCAGCGGTGAAACCGCCCTGGTCAGTGGATAAACCACCCTACCAATGGTGAAACCGCCCTGGCCAGGGGTTAAACCGCGCTCCGTGAAACCGCCGCCACGGCAACCGCCTCGCCAGAAATCACCTCGCCGCCAGGTGAAACCGCCGCTGTGGGTTAAATCGCTCGGCAGCGGTGAAACCACCTCGTCACGGTGAAACCGCCTAGCTAGGTAAACCGCTTGGCCGGAAACCGCCGCTGCCGTTAAACCGCCACGCAGAAATCCGCCGCAGTTAAACCGCCTGCCAACTGAAATCGCTTAGCGCCGTGAAACCGCCGCCTGTGGTTGAAACCGCTTGCCACGATGAAACCGCCTGGCAAAGAATGAAACCGCCTCGCTAGTGGTGAAACCGCCGCCTTGGCGGGTTAAACCACCGCGTGGTGAAACCGCCGCCGGTGAAATCGCCGATCGTGGTGAAACCGCCTCGCCAGGGTTAAACCGCTTGCCGGTGAAACCGCCGATCGATCAATCTGCGTTAAAACTCCAGGGTAGTTTTCTAGACCGGTCTAACTGTCAGGCCGATTTATCCAGAGTGGTTTTCCACTCAACAAACCACTCTGGAATGGCCAAGGCAGTTTGTCCAGAGTGGTTTTCCACTCGACATAAACACTGTTCAGCACTGTTCATCTTTTTCTTCGCGATTTCGCGATGAACAGTGAATTTGTAGGAAAAAAAACTTTCTAATCTCTAATAGATGCTTACCGACTATAGTTCTGATACCATTGTTGTTAGTTTTAGCATCTAATCAAGTTAATCTAAATGAAATGAATGAAAGAAAGAAGCTGTAAAAAAAAAACTTACAGAGGTTCCGTCAGAAACTTCTCGCGTCCAGCAAAGGAAGAAGATGACTTCTGTCTGAGGACTGATCACAGCGGAAGGGTCCTACTTCTCCACGAGACAAGTTCCGTTGCTCCTTGGTATTCTCTAATCTCACTGTTCTCACCGACTGAACTCTACTCGCCTTTCAAACAACGTTTTGACGTCTCTCTCATCTGCTTCCCCTTTTGTGCCTTTGGACACACACCCCCTTATAAATGGGGTGTTCTTTTGCTGCATGCTGCAGCCGTCTCGAGCGGTTACACTGCCAAATTAAAGTGATGCCTTGCCAGAGAGCTTTCAACTCATTCAACAATGGTGGCACAAAAATCTCCGAAACGATACCTTAATTAGGCTCGATCGGCGGCTTTTAATGATTGCACCGCTGACGGTCCAACTAATTGAAACTCCTCTGAAGACCAAACGCAAATATTCTTGTCAGTACTGAAACGAGGACAAAGTGCTGATCGATGCGACTATAATTGATCCGTTGACAGAGTTGATCATCATGTTACCCTTTAAATATTGGAGGTGGACGAGGCAAACAATGAGGATCCATGGGTTCTGAGCCACGATCGCAATGAACTTGTGCATCCAATGTGTGAACACCAGTGTAATAACTTTGAAGGAGAAAGTACGTAGCCGGCTGTGAGCTAAAAGATAGTTGTCGAACGTAACTCCCCCACTTACCACAGCTAGGGGGCAAAATTCTGTCACATTCAGTTCCTTCGCCTCTCAATTTTGCCATGTCCTACAGTGAGACAATGCTTCAGCTAGATCAAATTGGCCATATATTATATTAACTTTAAAATTTGTATATCATCTGAGATCCTAATGATGCATAAAATAAATAGAACCAAACCAGATCATTAGCATGTAGTGCATGAATGAATCGCTACAATTCATGATCTATTCATGTAATTGCACTCTCAATTTCATACAAGCGCGCGCATAATTGAAAACACGATCATATATATATAATATATATATATATATATATTGTCGCTGAAGATGGAATTCTACAGTGAATTGTAATAAAAATTGATCTGAGTTCATAACCATCGCCATTAACGCAATCGATCACAATATTTACAAGAAGCGAAACCTATACATGGATGATCAATCTTCCAAAGGTAACCGGGAGTTTCACGAAGTTTTTCTTTGGATGGGATGACAGAAAAACGAAACTTCCTTCCTTAATTGGTTCCTTTGGGAACCAAAAAAAACCCTTAAATTGCCTTGGCCCATATAAGTCATCAGCCGATTAAAAATGACTCATTTTGGGTAACTGAGCCTTCACATATAAGACTCATATAAGTTAATTCAGCCCATGTTCATAATATGATAAATTATTTCATAAGGTTTAAATTCAGTGCATTATAACCTTAATATGTAAGTCCAGATTTAGAGAAAAAAATAAAATTCAATAATCTTTCAATATATTGATGTGGATATGACCTGATCAATGGGACCCAAATAATCATTAAATGGGAAGAATAAGGCCTAGATAGGGGACCCTGTACCGAATTAGGAAGTAGCGTAACTCGAGGGATTGAGATAGGCCAAGTCGGAAGCGAAGACAATTCGGGAAGGGTTTAAGACCGAAGTAGGTCGAGTCAGTGGCGAAGGCAATTTGGGAAGAGTGTAAGACCATAGTAGCTCGAGTCGAGAGTGAGGACGATTCAAAAAAGGTCTAAGATCGGAGTAGATCGAATCGAGAGCGAATATGTAGGTTGAGTCGGGAGCGAAAATGATTCAGGAAGGATCTAAGAACGAAGTAGACCGAGTTAGGAGCAAAGACAACTCGGAAAGGGTCTAAAATCGGAGTAAGTCGACTCAGAAGCAAAGATGACTCGGAAAGAATTTAAGACCGGAGTAGGCTGAGTTGGAAGCAAAGATGACTTGGGAAAGATTTAAGACCATAGTAGGCTGAGTCGAGAGCGAAAACGATTCGGAAAGAGTCTAAGACCGTAATGGGTTGAGCCAAAGGCGAAGACAACTCAAGAAGTGTCTAACAACAGAGATAGGCTGAGTCGAGTGCAGAAACACTCGGAAGGCGGGGACCATTCAAAATATCCTTTTCTTGTACATAGTATGAATGCTCCCCCAACAACCTATCCGTAGAATGATTCTTATCTACTCGTGGTCGACCATGTGGAGATTCCTAGCAAACGTTGTCTCCTAATCGCTCAATAGGCGAGGTTGCTAGCGGATAACCCCAATTAGGGTTGTAAACGAACCAAGCATTCACGAACAAGCTTGATGTTCGATTTGATAATAGCTTGTTTACATTTGTTCAATATGCATTAAAGTCAATTAATAAACAAGCTTGAACAGCTTGATAAATTAACTAAACAAATTTTATCACATATGTGTTCGACTTGTTAATGTTCGTGAATAGTATTTGTGAACAGTATTCATGAACAATATCCATGAACAAACTCATTTAAAAATTATTTATGAGCTTATTTATACTAATTTATAAATAAAGATTAAAATCTTAAAAATTTAAATAAACAAGCAAGTTTGACTTAAGAGTTTGATAACGTTTAAATAAATCAAACTTAAATAAGCTTGATTTAAGCTTGAATTGAGTTTGATTAGAAGCTTGATACTCATTAAACAAGCCAAGTTCAATTCAAGCTCAAGCCAAGCTCAATCTTCAAAAAAGAAACCAAGCCAAACTTGAACAAATTTTTCAATAGCTTAGTTAATTTTATGCTTGACTTAGCTCGACTTGGTTATCTTATCAAACAAGTTTCAACACTGTAAAACTTGACTTGGCTCGGCTTGTTTACAACCCTAACCCCAATATGCGAAGAATCTCTCAAAGGTGATATATAAGGGATAGTTAAGGTAAAATCTCTCTCTTTCTCTCTCTCTCTCCGATCTCTGGAACTTTTAGTCTATCTTTTCTCCCTCAAAAAAGAGAGAGGGGGCTATCTTCTTCTTCATCTTCTTTGTCTAACTTAACCATCAGAGGGTTGAAGTCAGGAACCTCGACGGCGGTCTCTTGATGCGTATTAATATCGATAGGGATACTGTTACGGCCGTGAGAATCCCACCTCTCCCCAAAGGTTCGACGAAAGGTACCCCAAAATGTGACCGCATTAGTTGGCGTCGTCTGTGGGAAACATTTGAGTAAGATGTAGACATGAGATCACAGGAGGCTCCTATCTCGGGTTTCACTCCGGAGGAATGCCTAACCCTTACTCGTTATCAGTTAAAGGAGCTGGTCTGAGTAGTCATAATGGAGGTCCTGACGAAGAAACGGGAAAGGGCTAGTCAATCTCGCCCTAACCAGCTCGAATATGGAGTTTCCCTTGAGAAGGGGGGGGGGGGAATCGTATCTCTTCTTCCCTCCAAATTTCTACTAATCAGAAGGGAAAAGAGGTTTGCAAGAATCATCCTTCTCTAAGGGATCACACCTTTGAGAGGGCCCTTCCCTTGGTAGCACAAGAGGAGTAGGGTGAGAGCTATTTAACGACATATTCTGCACCAAGGAAACCTTCTCCCTTCGTGGAGGAGATCATGCTGGAGGATTCTCCCGTCGGCTTTCGGTCTCCCCACATTGAAGAATATGATGGCATTATAGACTCGGAGGAGCACCTTTACAAATTTGAGAATGCAACAACCCTACATCAATACTCTGACACAGTCAAATGTCGGATATTTGTTATCACTCTAGTGGGAGTAGCCTAGAAGTGGTTCCAACTTATTCGTTGGCGACCATTGTAAGGTGTCCTTGAAGCACTTTGCTAGTTGCAAAAGGTACCAACCCACTACCTCTAGGTTGTTCCATATGAAGCAGGAAGCCTTGGAGACCCTTCGGAAGTATATCCAGAGGTTCACATAGGCTGCTCTGGAGGTCCACATGGCGGCTTCTGAAGTGCTAATGGCTACTATTACACAAGGGTTGTGAGAAGGGACTTTCTTTGACTCTCTGTCAAGAAAGCCACCCCCAAGGAGTATGAAGAACTATTGGACCGGGTGAGAAGTACATTAATATGGAGGAAGCTCGAAAAGTCCATCAAGTTGTCAAAGGAAGTACAGGAGGATCCACCCCGCCTGAGAAGACCAAGGAGCCTCGTTCGACTCCTGCAAAGAATGAGAAGTATCATTGTTTTCCGACTACAGTGCCGAGCAAGTCATTAGGAGTTATGATGGTTGATTTCCCCTGGTTACCCTGCTCTGTCCGAGAGAGAGATATGGTGATTTGTGAACAACACCAAGTGCTTCGTCGACTGGCAGGCTATACGGGTAGTCCCCGTAATCCTCCATCACCCTATTTTTGCCTTTATCATGGGGAATACGACCACTCTAGTGACAACTGTTAGGGATTAAAGTGGGAGCTCGATAGAGTTAGGAGGGAACATCCCCAATTGCAACCATACTTGGAATTCCTACCGAGTAGGGGGCCTCTACCTTGGGTCTTCCTGTTTGTGCAATAGGCCCTGTGTCAATGTTGATCAGACTCGAGTGGAACTCGAGTAGTGTTTTGATGTTTGTCAATACGATTGGATATGGTTTGACCATATGACTAGTGGATGTTTAGGATATCCAAAGTCATATGAAGGAGATTATTTGAGAGAGATTGTTGGAGCATTAAGTATTGTCCTAGCTGCCTCTTGTAGGGCACGATTTCTCCTTTTGGCCACCCCATTTTGTTGGATTGTTCTAGGACAAGAGAACTCATGCTTGTACCCTTATTTTAAACAAAATTTTGAAATATTTGAATTCTCAAATTCTCCACAGTGATCACTATGAATTCAATTGATTTTGAGAATCTTTTCATTTTCAACTCTTTTGATAAATCCTATAATTGTTTCTAAGGTATCATCCTTATGTTTCAAAAAGTAAACCCATGTATACCTAGAGAAGTCATCTACTATAACTAAGCAATATTATTACCATTCAATGAAGGAATACTATGACAATCAAATAAATCTAGATGCAATAGTTCTAATAGTAATGAAGTACTAGTTAGAGTTTTACCTTTGTGTGATGATTTAGATTGCTTTCCTTCTTGGCATGCATCACACAATTTGTCTTTAATGTACTTGATCTTTGGTAGCCCTTTTACTACCTCCAATTGGGCTATCTTGGCTATGTTCTTCATGTTGATATGTCCAAGCCTCCTATGCCATAGCCATCCCTTCTCTTCTTTTGCCATAAGACACTTAGTAGAAATGTTAGAAGCATATGATAAATCAATATAATAAATATTCGATTTTCTATATCCAACTAACATGCAATCATTCAAGTTTTTGTGTCTGATTAAACAATTAGTGGAATTAAACTCAACATTATAGCCGACATCATAAAGTTGACTACCACTAAGTAAATTAAATTTCATGCTTTTAACTAGTAAACTTTGTGAATAATGATTCTAGGGGATATCTCAATTGTTCCTCTACCTAAGATTTTGAACTTTCCACTATTGTCAAATGATACGGTTCCTTTATTAACATAGTTGAGTGTGGAGAACTTGCTCACATCTCCGGTCATATATCTTGAGCAACCGCTATCCACAATCCACATACCTTGCTCACCTACCTAAACAACATGAAAATAAAATTCTTTTGGAACCTAAGCATTTGGACCGGAAACATCATTTAAATATTTCTTTGGGACCCATGCTTTCTTGACTCTACCCTTAATGGTTGCCTTTCTATTAATTAAAGAGATATAGGTCACTTTCTTATCCTTAGGTTTGTATCCTAACCGACTTTGTTGTAAACGACTCTTTGGTATTGAAGAATCATGTCAAAGTATTTTGAGCCGCTAGTGAACTTTTCTAAACATTCCCTTAGTTCACAAACTTCATTCTTAAGTTTTTCATTTTCATCCTTAAACATGCATGAATTAACACATGAAGGTTCTTCATTTCTAATTATCTTTATTTCTATTTTCAAATCCTTAACCTTAGATTTAGATCTGTCTATTGCATTATTAAGATAAGCAATAGTTTTATACAATAATTCTACTTGGGGAGAATCCCTTACCTCATCGTCACTAGATGACGATTCATCGCTAGAAGAAGATTCTTCTTGACTCGAGCCCTCGATGTCATCCCCCAAAGCCACGAGTGTCACATGGCGTGTGATGTGGCAAATATCATCATCGTCGGATGAGTCCTCCACACTTTGAGTGTCCCATGTGGTTTGGGCCACCGTAGCCTCCTCCTTCTTCTCCTTCTTTTCCTTCTTCTTCTTTTCTTGTTTCTCCTCCTTCTTTAGCTCCAGGAAATTTGGCTTGGTATGCCCCTTTTTATTGCATCCATAGCAAATAACATTAGTATTAACATTTGAATTTCCACTAGACTTACCTCTTGAAGATTGAGACATTTTCCTTGCATCCCTATTCTTGAATCCTTTTATTTTCCTAAACAACTTCGTAACAAGGTGAACTATCTCACTAGCCGACGATCCTTCGTTGCTACTTGACTTATGCTCAGACTTGGATGATGAGGGAACTTCCTTCTTCTCCTTCTTCTTTTTCTCTTTCTTTTCTACAATGAGAACTAATCCTTTTTCCTTGGAAGACATGTTAGTTTTCTCATGTAATTCAAATTCACAAAATAATTCATCAATTTTAACCAATGAAAGCTCTCTAGAAGCCTTAATAGCATCAACCATTGATGCCCATAAGGTGGTCTTAGGAAAAGCATGAAGAATATAGCTTACCAAATCTCAGTTGTCTAACTTCTCACCTATGATGTGGAGTCCATTTACAATCTCTTTGAACCTTCCATGCATTTGACTAACGATTTCATGAGTCTTCATGGAAAAGGTTTGGAGTTGTATGATCAACAAGTCCTTCTTGGCTCTCTTTGATTCTTTGGATCCTTCATTTAGCTCAATGAGCTTCTCCCATAGCTCTTTGACGGATCCGAAAGGCCCAACCTTGTTGAGTTTCTCCATTGAGAGGGCACATTGAAGTGTGGTTATGACTTTTACATTTGATTGAGCTTTCCTAGCCATTTCCCTTGTCCAATCCTTGGTTGGAAGAGGTGCTCCATCTTCATCCACCAATTTCTCGAAGCCATCTACAACACTAAACTAAAGTTCAATATTGTTCATTAAGTAGCACTCCATCTTACCTTTCTAATATGCAAAATGGTTGCCGTTGAATAGCGGTGTTTAGCAATGCTATATCCCTCTTGAAGAGCCATTATAATACTTCGGTTGATGGCTAAATCTTCCAAGCGATCCGGGCCCTGATACTACTTGTAGGGTCCTTGAGGATTGACTAGAGGGAGGGGGGGGGGTTAATATCACTTCTTCGTTTTCTACAAAAATTGTTAGTGGAAGCAATAGAAAAACATAATTTAGTGCGAAAACAAAGAAGACAATGCTAACACATCGATGTAACATAGTTCGGAGATGATACTCTTACGCCACAACAATCTGTAAGGTGAATCATTCCTCACAAGCTTTCACTAGAACCTCCTTTTGATGAGAACACCAAGGTGGAGAAGCCTTTTTTTACAATCACACTCTTCTTCTTACAAGATGATGGAGTTAAAGTTTGGGATGAAGAGGTTAAGAACACTTGAAAGCTTAGAGGAAGACTTGAGGAGCTTAGGATAAACGTTTAGAATGAAAGCATTAACATTATCTAAGCTCCCCTATCTTCCTTTTATAGATTGAGGTTGTTTTTGCCCATTGAGTCTGATAGTAATCGACTGTTGCTACTGTTGACCGAATCCAATAGTTTCTAATAAAGTCTGATTTGTGATCGTCACAGCTCAATGTCCACTTGATCAGTCAACTAACAATGTTTTTGTGTTCATGTCCACTTAAATCAGTCGACTGCCCATACATGGCAGTCGACTATTGTAGACTAATCGACTGCTAAACCCTAGCAATGGCGATAGAAACCATAGATGTCGATCGGGTCATAACGATCATTGTTCAAGCATGGACCCTCGAGTGTTGAACACTCGAGATTAGTCAACTGATACACTTCAAGTATGACTAATTCATACTTGAAAACATACCCTAAGCCTAGACTTAATCTTCTAGCTTCTCCATCAACCTTGCGCCTCTAGGATCTCTCTGAGTCCATGACTCCTTCATTCTTACTCTTGCCTTCAAAAGTTTTCCTCGGTTTCGTCATGCTTTGGGTTTCTCCTTTGCCAAAGTCGGCTTGGACTTTACGTCACCAAGACTACATGCTTGGACTTTACGCCGCCAAGACTACATGCTTGGACTTATACTGCCAAGATCTTCCCCTGGACTTTCCTTGCCAAGATTCACACTTGGACTTTCTCTTTACCAAGTCTTCATACTTAGATTTTTTTGTCATTTAAACATTCATAGTTAGATCACAATTATTGTCTAACTTCAAATGATTATCCAAATATTAAAATACATTAATGATTGGGGCATTCTTGCTCTAACAAGTTCTTCCCTTCTTGTTCGTTGGAGCCTTGAACCCTTATTTTAGGGTGAACCACTCTTTCAGGTTCATCTAGAAGAATACCTCAATTCTTGCCCTCCATTGGTTGAACCCTCCAAGTTCATAGGGCGATGAAAATCGGGTCTCGAGTCTAAAACCGTCGCTGAACTCAATTTTCCCTCTAGCTCTGTGCTCCTTAGGCGATCTGTCCTTGCAGAGCAGCCTAACTGTGATACCACTTGTTGGGACCACTGGTGCACTAGAGGAGGGGTGAATAGAGAGTGGTTCGATTGTGTCATTTGCGTGCTTGTCTATAATAGTGTCAGCGCAATGGAAATGTATAAAAACAAATAGAAATAAATACAAGACAAACACAACACACGAACATATGTTTTTGCGTGGTTTGGAACCTATGGTTCCTACTCCACGGACGAGCTAGAGATCTACCCTCACTATATATTCTCCTTCTCAGCAATACACTAGAGGTGGAGAAACCACTTATAAAATAGAGCTTACAAGAAACAACAAGCAAAATACAAGTATAAAATGAAGAACAACTATAAGTAAAGAAAACTTTACAAATGAATGCACTTTTGGTTGTTTTGAGATGCTTGAAAGGTAAAGATTCACAACATCATTTCTCCTTCAAAACTCTCAGGAACTGCTATGAAAATCTCCCAGAAGTTCTACTTTTATAACCTCTACATGGACCGTTTCGCCGTCTTCAGTCAACTGCTCACATTTCGACAGTCGACTATTCATTTGATCGTTGTCTCACAACGATAACTTCGCCAGTCGAGGTGCCGCTTCGAGTGAGCCCCAATCGAGGTGTTGGTCTGTTGGGTTCCCATGGCACCGACATGGGTGTTGTGTTCGAACATATTTCGTAAACATGTACACAGCGGAAGCAAAAACAAGTAATAAACTATTTATTACAATACACACACCATACGCATGTAAGGATACAACATGTGTAGACATAATCACATATTTAAATTTTTGTAATAAAGAAAACTTTATATCTAGGTATACCTGACGAATCACGTGTAGTGAGAATGACATCAACCGAGCGACACTTGCATGTCTCGCCTCTATCCGTATCCACGTCGAGTATCATTGGGATAGCTTCACAAAGCCACGAGCCCCGTCTTCTCATGAGTTACTAGCCTCGCGTCGAAGACATTGTGATCCGAGAGACGATCACAATCCGAATTAAAATTCGAATCTAAAAATGAGTTCCACAAACTTGCTTCTCGGAAGCAGTTTTTGTCAACCAATTGACGAAACCTTTGGTCCTTCAAAAAGAGGATTGCCGGAGATCCAATCCCCGACAAGTAGGTTGCTGCCGGAGCATGAAACAACGACCAAACGACCTCTCCATGCAAGGGATAACAAGCTGTCCAAAACTGGACAGCTTGTGGTGGAGGAATTGGTGCCGGCCAAAGAAGATGGTTGGCTGGTCCTTGGTCACCGAAGCCAAAAAAGGATGGTCAGAGGAGTTTTCAGCAGCTGGTGGATGGCCGACGGCAAGGAGGATCGGCAACTCTAATGGGCGGTGACACAAGGTGCTTGGGTGACCAATGAAGTGGGCGACAACCCTAGAGGAGGAAGAGGAGAGGAGGCTAGGGTTTTCAAAACCTTGAATCGATTAATTCTCTCTGAAAAACCCTTAAATCTTATTTTTATAGAGAACACATTCTCCTAACGGTTATTGGTTCATAATCAAAACCCGTTAACCCGCTCCAATAACTTAAGTTAAAATAAACTAAACTGCATTGGTCTATTTTAAGTTAAAATGAACCGAACCAACTTTGGTTCATTCGTTTAAAACAAACCAAACCACTTTGGTTCATTTTCCACCATTGGATTAGAACTAAACCAATTTGGTTCATCCATCATGTCTTCATAAGACTCGGCCCATTCATGCTTCCGATGCGACTGGAATAATTTCATACTCGCTCTTTGTTTGGTCCAACCAAACCAAGTCTCTCTCGATCTGAGAATTCTATTCTCAAGCTCGTTTTAAATCCTTCGGATTACGCTCATTGTGCATGCTACCAAATAGGTTCCTGATTTATGTTGGTCGTTTATAATTAACCATTAATTATAGAATGATCATGAGTGACACCTAGTAGTATATCATGATCCCCAATTAATCGGAAAATCAATGGTTGATCCTAGAACCTTTTCTGAAACCTTTCAGTAGCTATAATGAATCGTGCCCCATTCCTTTCACTCATCTTATACTCACTTGGTTCAGGACATGGTCTATTGTGTCAGTCTCTACTAAGCTGACTACGTCACACCTAGCCCAAATATTACTTTCTCATCCTCTAGATTCTAATTATTGCACATGTATCCAAGAGTACCATACTCTAAACATGTAATATTTTGGCCAAAAACTTTAGTAACAATCTGACGAGAGACCATAGAGTATACATCTCCTTGCAAAAAGTGGTGAATCCTCTATAGGTTATTCAAACACCTTCGACCACTTCGACTTATACCCAATCATCCCGGGTCTACATCTCTTTGAAAATGCTTGCTTAAGATGTCAAAGCATAAGTCTTCATGACCAAGATGACTTGAATACCGCAAGTCAAAGGAACATCACACTTAAGCTGCAGTAAGAACTTCATTGACATATCATATATGAAGAGAACCATATGAAGTCTTACAGCTAGTTACTCTAATGAACTAGTTACCATAACTAGCATCCACGATCAACTTCGGACATCCTAATGTCTCCAGCCAGTGAGAAACAACTTCTTGGATAAACCAAAGAGTATACCTCGTGCTAGTCTCCATAGAATCGATGGCGTCCGAATGCATCAATTCATTGACTAGGGATAATTCCAATACATCACAATTACACATGTAGAGATACTCACTAGTTGTGATTCAATCACAAATTCTCTCATGTTGTGAATCGTATTATGAACATTCAGTAAATGAGTTTAAGATCCAATCAAATACATGAAAACATGTATACTCAAATAGTGAATATTCATTTATCAAATAAATGGTATAACCTTAAGGCGATTGCCTTAGGAAACCTCTCATATATTACTAACAAACTCCCACTTGGCCTAATGCCAATCGCCATGGTATCTAATACCATAAGCTCTAACATGACCCTCAAACTTACTTTGAGGTAAGACCTTAGTTAAAGGGTCCGCTAAGTTCCTTTCAGTGAAAATCTTCTCGATTTGTATTTTATTCCTACTTATGATCTCTCTGATCAAATGATAGTGGCGAAGCACATGTTTAGATCGCCGATGAGACCACATCAAGTTCAGAGACGAACTTCTTGATCCAAATTGCTACCTTTGCTGCTTCTAAAGCTACAATGTATTCTACCTCAGTGGTAGAATCCGCTATAGTATTTTGCTTGGAACTTTTCCAACTTATTGTGCCTCCATTTAAGGTGAATATGTACCCAGAGTGAGACTTGGAATCATCCCTGTCTGTCTGAAAGCTGGCATCCGTTTACCCGCATATTACCATATCACCCTCTCCATATATTAGAAATACATCCTTAGTTCTTCTTAAGTACTTAAGGATTATCTTAACAATCGCCCAATGATCCATTCCTAGATCAGACTGATATCTGCTCATGACACTTAGAGCATACGATACATCGGGCATCGTACATAACATAGCATACATGATAGATCCTATTGTAGATGCATAAGGGATCTTACTCATGCAAATCCTCTCGTCTTCTGTGCACGGACACATAGACTTCGAAAGTTATATCCCATGTCTGATGGGAAGGAAACCTTTCTTGGATTTTGACATGCTAAACCTCTTTAGCACTCGGTCTATATATGTAGACTGCGAAAGACCAAATAACCGTTTCGATCTATATCTATAGATCTTAATTCCGAGGATGTAGGTTGCTTCTCCTAGGTCTTTCATGGAGAATGTTTTGGATAACTAAATTTTAATTGACTGTAAGACAGATATATTATTTTCTATAAGTAATATGTCATCGACATTCAACACTAGGAACATGACTGCACTCCCACTAACTTTCTTGTACACACAGGGTTCGATTGGATTTTGTGAGAAATTAAACCTTTTGATTGTCTCATCAAACTAGATATTCCAACTCCTGGATGCTTTCTTCAGTCTATATATGGATCGTCGAAGTTTGCATACCTTTATTTTATCAACCGATGTAAAACCCTCGGACTGTATCATATACATGTCCTCGAGTAGGTTTCCATTAAGGAAAGCCATTTTTCACATCCATCTGCCATATCTCATAGTCATAATGAGTTGCTATGGCTAGGAGCATCTGAATGAATTTAAACATAGCTACTGGTGAATATGTCTCGTCATAATCAATACCTTGCTCTTGACGATAGGCTATAATGTATGGTCCTTTTGATTGTCTACTTTCCTAGCCTATAATTAAGGAATGACCTAGGAATTCTATTTTGAGGAGTTGAGGGAGGGACCCTCCTCTTTGACCAACTTGTTCCTTGGTGTGTCGAGTTGGGTTCAGTTTTCCTTACACACTGGGCTTCCTTATGTTGATATACTTCTCTGCTCATAAGATCATCATAACTAGTTGGAGGCTTTTTTGCTAACGACCTAAAAAGCCTCCCTCTACTAGTCCTTGAGAAAAAATACTCACGAGGATCCCTAAGGTTGTGGAAGGCACCTCTAAGGCAATACATTTGAAGCACTGGATGTATTCCCACAAGGTCTCCCAACTTTGTTACTTTAGTGAGAAAAGATTGAGCGGGGTCTTCTAGTAGTCCTTGCTGTTGGTGAAATGCTACAGAAATAAGGCGCTGAACTCCTTGAATGAGTCGATGGATCTTGGCTTTAATCGGATAAACCAATATTGTTCCAATACTACCAAGGTGATAAGAAAGACTCGACATTTTACTCTGCTGCTATATTAATGCAATAGGGAAGCATTCTTGAAATGACAAAGATAGTCTTCAAGTTTAGAAGTCCCTGTGTATTCTTCAATCTGTAGGGGTGGAAATGACTCGACAATTCCTTTGTTAGGACATTCTTAGAGAAATGAGTGTCCCTTGCATGGTCACAACCATCTTTCGCCTTGGCACCTCCTCTCAAACAAGGTCTTCTAATGGGGGAACTCGAGTGATATACTCTCGATTGTTCTTCTTGCAAGGCTATTGAAGTTTCCTTAGGCAAGGCTACCCGGTGGCAGATTCAACATGGGATGCCATTGGAAGAGCTCTTCGATGATAATTGTGACTATTCTACGCAGACTCTCTATGATAGCAAGGGCTCCCGACTCTAGGAGAAGACTACAATTTCGACCTTTAAATGTCAATCATCTCCCTCCTTACTTTCTTTATGTATCTTGTTGGAGATTCCGAGATCATGCATAGCGGAATAAAGCGAATAAAATAATTTTATTCCATCCCAGACATCCCCTTGGGGCCAAGAAAACTTGGTTTGACATAATAACATGAAAACACACAAGGAGAAGGAGAAGTTATGCCTTCAAGTTTCTTTTGAATCCGTCGAAACCACAAGCAAGACCAACGGGCCATGCCTCTATCAATATCCATGTCGGGATCACCTGAGACAACTCCTAGAGTAGCAAACCTTTGTCTCCTATTGGTGCTAGCCAACCGGCGGAGACAAGAGAAGAGGAGAGAGGAAAAACGACTACCAAGGAAAAACCTAAACCAATTCTTAGCCAAAGATTATCAATAGATCTCTTGATTAGGTCATCTTATGAGGCTTAAATGGAACATATCTTACCATAATTATCCCATAATTAAGGTAAGAACAATATAGGAATTTTCCATAAGAGAAAATCTCTAAAATCGACGGAGGCGTGACACCGTCATGTGGATTCACATGGCCTGGCCGTATGTCCTTCTGGGCGTAGCCCAGACTTTGGTCATTTTTGGCCAGAGCTAGAAACAACCCATGCCAAGTTAGGCACGATCGTGTGAGGCTCTATATGATCCGTTTGACTTCATTTAAATTCAATATAGCCGTGCTAAGTCCACAAGGTCATAGGAGGTTTCATAGCCTCCGTTTCGCACCCCCTTGGTATGGTCCAACAAGACATATCCTCTCTCAACGAGAATCTCATTCTCAGACTTGTTTTATATCTTGAGATCACCCGTAGTGTGTGTGACCCAATAGGTTCCCGATTATATTGGCAATTCATAATTAACCCATTAATTATGAATAGATCATGAGTGACACCTAGTAGTACATCATAACCCCCAATTGATTAGAAAGTCTAAATCGACTTCAGAATATTTTTTGAACCCTTCAGCAGCTTTAGTTAATCGTGTCTTATTCCTTTCACTCATTCTATACCCACTTGGTTCAGGATATGGTCTATGTGTTCGTCCGTATGAGGCTGACTACGTCACACCTAGCCCAAGTTATTTTCCTTGTCCTATAGATTCAAGTTACTCCTACATGTTCCCAAGAAGTCCATCTTCATAACATGCTTGTTCTGGCCAGAGACTTCTGAGTAACAATCCTGACAAGAGGCCTAGGGTATACATCTCCTTTATTAGAAGTGGTGAATCCTCTGTAGGCTATTCAAACACCTTCAATCACTTTGACTTATACCCAATCATCCCGGAGTTACACCTACTATGTAGATAGATGCGAAGAAGTCAAAGTAAAAGGC
This sequence comes from Wurfbainia villosa, assembly GCA_025175895.1. NCBI lineage: Eukaryota > Viridiplantae > Streptophyta > Magnoliopsida > Zingiberales > Zingiberaceae > Wurfbainia > Wurfbainia villosa. The sequence continues at coordinate 114,025,896 of CM045987.1, read as the reverse complement.
GCCATGATCAAGGTGACTTGAATACCTCAAGTATAAGGAAGCTCGCACTCAAGCTGCAATGAGATCTTAAATGACATGTAGAACCATATGAAGTCTCATAGCAGACCACTCCAATGAACTAGTTACCATAACTAGCATCCACATGTTCACTCTCAACATCCTTATACTTCCATTCAGTGAGTACCGAATGCTTGGATAAACCAAGGAGCATAACATATGCTAGTCTTACAGAATTGATGATGTCCAATCTCATCAATTCATCAACTAGGGATAGTTTTAATACTTGCATATTTACACATGATGAGATATCCACTAATTGTGATCCAATCACAATTTTCTCTCATGCTATACTTCATATTGTGGACTTTAGTACATGAGTTTAAGATCCAATCAAATACATAAATAATGTATACTTAAATATTGAATTTTACTAATAATTTCTAAGGTGATTGCCTTAAGACACCTCTCAATTACATCAAACTCCCACTTAGCCTACAACCAATTGCCTTGATATCTAATACCATAGGTCTCTATATGTCTCTCAAACTTTTCTTGGGGAAGAGACTTTGTCCAAGGATCTGCTAGATTCCTATATGTGAGAACTTTCTCTATTTGTACGTCTTTTCTACCAATGATCTTTGTGATCAGATGGTAACGGTGTAGTACATGTTTAGATCGTTGATAAGACTGTGGTTCCTTTTCCTGTGCAATGGCGCATTATTGTCGTAGTAAACTGGTAATACTTCAATAATACTCGGAACTACTCCAAGTTTAGTAATGAACTTCTTAATCCAGACCGTCTCATTTGCTGCTTCAGAAGTTGCAATGTACTTTGCCTCTGTAGTAGAATCAACAATGGTGTCTTGCTTGGATCTCTTTTAACTCACCGCACATCCATTCAAGATGAATATGTATCCAGAATGAGATTTAGAATCATCCTTATCTGTCCGAAAGTTGGCATCAGTATACTCACTTATTACCATATCACCTCCTTCATATATCAAGAACAAATCCTTAGTCCTTCTTGTTAGTAATATATGAGAGATGTCCTAAGGTAATCGCCTTATGTATGAACCATTTATATGATAAATGAAGATTCACTATTTGAGTATACATGTTTCATGTATTTGATTGGATCTTAAACTCATTTACTGAATGTCCACGATGCGATTCACAGCATGAGAGAATTTGTGATTGGATCACAACTAGTGAGTATCTCTACATGTGTAATTGTGATGTATCGGAATTATCCCTAGTCGATGAATTGATGGATTTGGACACCATCAATTCTGTCGAGACTAGCACGAGGTATACTCCTTGGTGTATCCAAGCAGCTGATTCTCACTGGCTGGAGACATTGTGATGTCCGGAGTTGATCGTGGATGCTAGTTATGGTAACTAGTTCATTGGAGTGACCAGCCGTAAGACTTCATATGGTTCTCTGCATATATAGATATGTCAATGAAGTTCTTACTGTGTCTTAAGTGCGATGTTCCTTTGACTTGCGGTATTCAAGTCATCTTGATCATGGAGACTTATGCTTTGACATCTTAAGCAAACATCTCTAAGGAGATGTGGACCCGGGATGATTGGGTATAAGTCGAAGTGATTGAAGGTGTTTGAATAGCCTATAAAGGATTCACCACTCCTTGCGAGGAGATGTATACCCATGGCCTCTTGTCGGATTGTTACTAAAGTCTTTGGCCAAAGCATTACATGTTTAGAGTAAGGTACTCTTCGATACATGTGGAGTAACTAGAATCCGTAGGACGAGTAAATGATACTTGGGCTAGGTGTGACGTAGTCAGCCTAGTGGGGACTGACACAATAGACCATGTCCTGAACCAAGTGGGTATAAGATGAGTGAAGGGAATGGGGCACGAATCATTCGACTTGAAGGGTTTGAAATAGTTACGGATCAAACGTTGATCTTTTCTGTTAATTGGGGATCATGATGTACTACTAGGTGCCACTCATGATCATTCTATAATTAATGGTTAATTATAGACGGCCAACATAAACCGAGAACCTATTTGGTCACACGCACAACGAGCGTAATCCAAAGGATTTAAAATGAGCTTGAGAATGAGATTCTCAGACCGAGAGAAACTAGGTTTGGTTGGACCAAACATAAAGCGAGCATGAAATCGTTTCAGTCGCAATGGAAGCGTGGATGGGCCGAGTCTTATGAAGACGTAATGGATGAACCAAAATGGTTTGGTTCTAATCAAATGGATGAGAATAAACCAAAGGGTTTGGTTTATTTTAAACGAATGAACCAAAAGTTGGTTCGGTTCGTTTTAACTTAAAATAAACCATCATGGTTTGGTTTATTTTAACTTATCTTAATGGAGCGGGTTAACGGGCCTAATGGTTACGATCCAATAACCATTAAGAGAATTAGTTCTCTATAAAAGAGGGCTTAAGGGATAATTAAGCCCTAATCCAAAACCCTTGCCCTAAGGTTGCCGCCCACCTCATCCTTGGAGATTTCGGCGCCAACCCTAGGTGTCTTGCTTGACTTGTTGTGCGCCGTCCATCTCCTTGCGTCAAGCTTCAGCCGGTGAACCCTCCGGCGACCCTCCGGTGATCTTCCTAGGCCTCGGTGAAAAGGTGAGCACTTGGCTTCCTTGTTTTGGCCGGCGCCTACTCCTCCACCAAGCTGTCCAGTTTTCTGGACAGTTTCTTCTCCTCTCGTCGGAGCATCGTTTGGACGACGGTTAGAGCTCCGACAGCGGCTAACTTACCGGGGATTCGATCTCCAGTAATCCTCTGAGGTGGAGGATGAAGGATTCGTCAATTGGTTGACGAATACCTCTCCGGAGAAACGAGTTTTGAGAACTCGTATTAGGATCCGAATTTGGATTCGGATCGTGATCATCTCTCGATCACGTCGTCTTCAACACGAGGCTAGTAACCCGTACGAAGACGAAGCTCGTGGCTTAGCGAAGTCATCCCGAGGAACTCGGCGTGGATACGGATAGAGACGATTCTAGCGAGGATCGTTTCGGTTGATGCCGTTCCCGCTACACGTCATACGAAAGGTATAACGTAGATAAATTTCCTTTTATTGCAAATTTAAATTTACGGTTATGTCTACACTTGTTGTAATATGCATGCATGTGTTGTGTGTGTTGTAATAAATGTAGATTTATTATTTTTATTGCTTCCGCTGTGTTCATGTTTACGAAACGTGATCGAACACACACACGCCGCGGTGCCGGAAACCCAACACTTCTCAAGTATTTAAGGATTATCTTGACAACCACCCAATGGTCCATACTAGGATCCGATTGGTATCTACTTGTAACACTCAAAGCGTACGATACATTGGACCTCGTACATAACATAGCATACATGATCGATCCTATAGCTAACGCCATATGGGATTTGACTCATGCGAATCCTCTCGTCTTCAGTGCATGGGCATATAGACTTCGAAAGGTGAATCCCATGCCTCATGGGAATAAAACCTTTCTTGGATTCTTCCATGCTAAACTGTTTAGCACTTTGTCTATGTTTGTAGACTGCGAAAGACCAAGCAATCGATTCGATCTATCTCTATAGATCTTAATCCCCAAAATATAGGTTGTTTCTCCCATGTCTTTCATGGAGAAGATTTTGGACAACCAGACCTTGACCATTTACAAAATAGGAATATCGTTTCCTATAATTAATATGTCATCGACATACAATACTAGGAACATGATCACACTCCTAATAACTTTCTTATACACATAGGACTCCTTAGGATTTTGTGAGAAATCAAACTGTTTGATTGCCTCATCAAAACGGATATTCCAACTCCTGGATGCTTGCTTTAATCCATAAATGGAACGTTGAAGCTTGCATACTTTGTTCTTGTCAATGGATGTGAAACCCTCAGGTTGTATCATATATACATCCTCAGACAGGTTTTCGTTAAGGAAAACTATTTTCATATCCATCTGTCATATGTCATAATCAAAATGAGCCACCATGGCTAGGAGTATCCGAATGGATTTAAGCATAGCTACTGGTGAAAAGGTTTCATCATAGTTAATACCTTGTCTTTGATGATGACCTTTTGCCACTAATTTAGCTTTATAGGTAATAATATTACCATCCATGTCGATTTTTTTCTTGAAAACCCACTTGCACCCTATAGGCGTTATGTCTTCGGGTGGGTTTACCAAGTTCCAAACCTGGTTTTCATACATGGAATCCATTTTCGATTTCATGGCTATTAGCCATCTATCCCTGTCTGAACTATTCAGTGCCTCATCGCAACTAGTAGGTTCCTCATCATCTATGAGTAACACGTCATTAAATTCACTTATGAGAAATACATATCTCTCAGGAATCCTACGTGTTCTACTAGATCTACGAGGAGGTGGTGTATTATCAGGTTCAACTATTACCTCATCCGAATGAGTAATCAGTTGTGGTTATTGATTAAGCATCTCTTCTATATCTACCGAAGTCTCTTGAACTGCACTTAGTTCAACCTAACTCCCACTATTTTCCTGTAAGAGAAACTCCTTCTCTAGGAATACAACATGTCTTGAAACAAACACTTTTTGTTCCAAGGGATGATAAAATTGTTAACCCCTAATTTTCTTATGGTAACCAATAAATAGACACTTATCAAACTTAGCCTCCAACTTGTCTGATACTGTCCTCTTCACATAAGCAGGACAATCTCATATCTTTAAATAAGATAAATGATGTTTTCTACTATTCCACATCTCATATGGAGTAGTAGAGATTGCCTTAGTTGAGACTATTTAATAAGTAAACAACGATCTCGAGTGCGTAACTCCAAAAGGTTTTTGGAAGACTTACATGCTGCATCAATGACCTAACCATGTCCAACAAGGTCCAGTTTAGCCTTTCAAGCAAACCATTATGTTGTGGCGTGTAAGGTGGAGTCCTTTGGGACAAGATGTCATTGTCCCTTAGATAATCTTGAAACTCTTGGCTTAAGTATTCACCACCTCGATTCGATCGAAGTATTTTAATACTTTTCCCAAATTGTTTCTCTACTTCCTTTCTAAAATCTTTAAACATTTCAAAGACTTCAGACTTGTATCTTAACATATACAAATACCAATATCGTGAATAATCATTGATAAAGGTAATGAAGTAGCTATAACCTCTTAAGGCATGAGTTGACATTGGTCCGCATACAACAGTATGTATAAGGCCCAATACCTCAACTGTGAAGGGTTTTTGTCTGGAACCGAAGCTCTTATTCCACATGAAGGTGGAGAAACTTCGCTTCCCACTTCAACTTCGCTTCCCATCGATGTCCCCGGATTAAAAAAATTTAATCCTCGACAAAAGGGAACACCCAAGCAACCGTTTCATCGTCGTGCTATTCGATTAGAGTAGTCACTTGAACAAACTTATTGTTCAAGCAACCAACCTCTATTCTACGAATAGTCGCGGAATAGACGATGTACGGATCGCCGACTTTTGTGTTTATGTTCGGGGTCCAAGTTATATTAGCCACATACATAAAGTAAACAACCACATTCAACATGCATATAATTGAAAAACAATTATAGACATAATACAAAAGAACACTAATCAAAATAAACAAGATTATACCTCTTGATCTTCTATTGTATGTCCTTCCTCCTTTTGGACGTCGTGTGGGCGACGATCTTCCAAAAGTCGAAGCCTCCTAGATCACCAATCTTCCTTTCCTTGTTCACTCCGAACAAAGGAAGATCATAAAACAAAACACTTCTTCCTATCTAGAACCGGCCACCAAGTCAATAGACTTGATGTTGCTGCCGGCCAAGGAAGAGAACATGGAGTATAGGAACCGGCCAAAAGAGAATCAATGAGGGTGATGGGCGTCGGCCAACACTTGGAGAAGAAAAGGGAAACCAATCTTCACCTTGTAGCCGCCCAAAACCCTAACCCTAGCTCTCCTAATTGCCGGCCAAGGAAGAGGGGAAGAAGAATAGGTTGAGCACCGGCCAAAGTATAGGGAAGAAGGATAGGTTGCCGGCCAAACCTTAGGAAGAAGAAGAAAGCTCCTCCTCCACTTGTCGCCGCCCACCCCAACACCAAAACCCTAGCTGCCCACTCCTAATCCTAACCCTAATGGGATTGCTTGCCGCCCAAGGGAAGCAAACCCTAATCCCATCCATCAAGTTATCGCCCACCCCTATCCTCTTCTTTTATAGAGTTAGGGATAATCCTTGTTTTAATCTCCTCAATTGGTTCTAGGGATTTAATCTCAACCGTCGGATCTAGAGATTTAATCTCTACCGTTGGATCTAGAGTTTTATTTTCATCCATTGGATCTAAGCTTCATGAGGTATTAATAGGCTACAATAGGGACCATGAGGAGGAGTTGGATCTTGGCCACCCAATGGATCAAGCCCACATAAAGTCCGATCCATTAATGATTATCCATTCCACTAGAGGATTATCATTGATCTACCTCACTAACCCGCATAAGTTAATATGGGCTCCATGTATTATATGTACATTTTCTCCCGGTGTTTAAGATCTCGAATGTCCGTTGATTAATTAATTTACTGACCATTAATTAATCAACATCTAACTCCATGAGTAGTACCACTCAACCTTTTCATCATGCCGGACCGAGTCCACCTGCAGGGTTTACATGATGAACCTTATGAGCTCCTCAAGGGGACATCATCATCCTAATATATAGGACACGGTTTCCTCCTATAATCAATGACACACCATATAAATAATATCATTTCCCAACTTACCGAGCCTATCGATTTAATTTATAAATCTCGTCCATTGGTAAATCAAAGAAATGAATACTAAGTATATGTGCCCATTATTATATCAGGATTAAGAGTATGTACAATATAATATCTGAGGTCCGATTTGATTATGTAGTCAGCAATAAATCGAATCACCTCTAAGTCGGTCCTACTCAATACACACAAAGTGTACTAGTGTGATTCTATGGTCAAGACAAACCAATACCAAATCACACTACAACCATTCCAATGGTTTGTCCAAAGCCATCTCGGTTGTGAGCCTTTACTTATACTTTACAAGGAACCGATAACATGATCTCCCGTGTGACATCACACACCATGTTATCTACAATGTAATGTATTTGACAATATGTATAGCCATAAAAATATGCAAACAATGATCATGTGATTCTTATTTCAAAATAAAGATGTTCATATAAAAGATAGACTTTTCAGTATACATCCCAACAATCTCCCACTTATACTAAAAGACTATGCTGTCCTCAAACTGCCATACATATGATCCCCATTCCCTCCACATGCCTATCAAAAGCTCTCGCCGGAAGGGCCTTAGTGAAAGGATCTGCCAGGTTATCCTCCGATGCAATCTTGGCCACAGCAACTTCTCCTCTCTTTATGATTTCTCGTATCAGGTGGTACTTGCGCTCTATGTGTTTACTTGCCTTATGGGCTCGTGGTTCCATCGAGTTTGCAACTACACCACTATTATCACAATAAATTGTGATAGTTCTGGGCAAACCAAGAATCACATCCAAGTCCATCAGGAAGTTCCTGAGGCGCACAACTTCTTTGGCCGCCTCAGAGGCTGCCACATACTCAGCTTCCATGGTGGAGTCCGCCACGCATTTCTGCTTGACACTCCTCCATACAATGGCTCCACCTCCCAAAGTAAACACAAAACCTGAGGTAGACTTACTGTTATCCCTATCAGATTGGAAGTCGGAATCCGTGTAACCCACAGGGAGTAATTGGTCTGCCTGGTAAACCAGCATATAATCCGTAGTCCTTCTCAGGTACTTCAATATATGCTTTACCGAAGTCCAATGTCCCTATCCTGGATTACTCTGATATCTTCTGACCATGCCCACGGCAAAGCAGATATCTGGTCTCGTACATAGCATCACATACATGAGGCTTCCTACCGCCGATGCATAAGAAACCGCCTTCATCTCTTCTATCTCCTCAGATATTCTAGGACACATCTCCTTAGATAAAGGAACTCCATGGCTGAAAGGTAGAAAACCTTTCTTGGAGTTTTGCATGCTAAAACGATCCAAAATCGTGTCTATGTATGAAGCTTGGGATAAGCACAACATCCTTTTCCTGCGATCCCTTATAACCTTGATCCCAAGGATGTGTCCCACTTCTCCCAAGTCCTTCATATCAAACTGTTTAGACAACCATACCCTTACGTCCGATAACACCTTGATATTGTTGCCAATCAACAAAATGTCATCTACGTATAGTACAAGAAATACCACTACATTTCCGTCACATCTCTTATATACACAAGACTCATCCGGACTTTGAATAAATCCATAAGACTTCATCAAATCGGATGTTCCAAGACCTCGAAGTTTGCTTCAATCCATAAATGGACCAATTAAGCTTACACACAAGATGCTCTTTGCCCTTCGCAATGAATCCCTCTGGTTGCTTCATATAGATGTTTTCCTCAAGACTTCCATTAAGGAAAGCTGTCTTGACATCCATCTGCCACACCTCATAATCCATATGAGCTGCAATGCTTAAGAGAATCTGGATAGACTTAAGCATGGTCACCGGCGAAAAGATCTCCTCATAATCGATACCCTCTTTCTGAGTATACCCCTTCGCAACAAGGCTCGCTTTGAAGGTCTCAACCTTCCCGTCTATTCCTCTCTTTCTTTTGTAGATCCACTTGCATCCAATGGTTTTTACACCATCGGGTGGTTCCACTAGCTCCCAGACCTGATTTGAATCCATAGATTCAATCTCAGTATTCATTGCACTTTGCCAAGATACTGCATCTTTATCTTGGATTGCCTCGTCATATGTCCAGGGATCAGGTTCATGTTGGCCAGGGACCAAATCAGAAGATTCTCCCAAGAACATGAATCTATCAGGCTGTCTCACAACCCTCCCACTACGATGAGGTATCACCTGTGTATCCTTTGTGACACGCGGTGCAGTGACTTGTGGCATATCCTCTTGTACCGGTGGTATTGAAGAAGTGACTTCCCCTTTTATTTCCTCCAGAATAATTTTACTCATGGACTTGTGGTTCAACACATAGTCTTCCTCTAGAAATCTGGCGTTCGTGCTAACGATCACCCTCTGATCTCTAGTACTATAAAACAAACCACCTTTCGTTCCTCTAGGATAGCCAACGAACATGCGTACTTCTGTATGGGGTTCCAACTTACCAACACTGCCTTCAGCACATGTGCTGGACTCCCCATATCCGAATATGTCTTAGATTAGGCTTTCGCCCAGCCCACAATTCTGTGGGAGTAGAAGGCACTGATTTAGATGGAACCAAGTTCAGAATGTACACCGCCGTATCTAGAGCATATCCCCAGAACGAATCTGGAAACTTAGAATAACTCATCATTGATCTAACCATCTCCATAAGAGTCATATTCCTTCGCTCTACTACACCATTCTGCTGGGGTGTGCCAGGTGAAGACAATTGGGATTGAATCCCAGCCTCTGATACGTAATTCCTAAACTCTCCCAAGAGGTACTCACCACCACGATCATATCGTAGTGTCTTGATACTTTTACCTTGACGTTTCTCCACATCAACCTTGAATTCTTTGAACTTGTCAAAGCATTCAGATTTGTGGAGCATCAAGTAAATGTATCCATATCTCGAATAATCGTCTATAAAAGAGACGAAATACTCAAAACCACCTCTAGCCTGGATAGACATAGGACCACACAAATCAGAATGAACCAATTCTAACACATCTTTGGCTCTATACCCCTTGGCCTTAAAAGACCTCTTGGTCATTTTACCCTCCAAGCAAGATTCGCAGGTTGGGAAATCTTCTTCCACTAATGAACCCAGAGGTCCATCAGCTATTAACCTTTGAATTCTGCTTAGGTTAATATGACCAAGTCTTAGATGCCAAAGATATATTTAGTTCATCTTCGAAGGTTCTTTTCTCTTATTGGAATTAGAAGATGAGTTATTAACTTCTATTTGCATCGTGGGAGCTTTTGGTTCAAGTGTATACAAATTTCCTATTAATGCACCAGAACAGATAATCTCCCTATTCTTTTTTATAACAACTTTGTCATTAAAAGAAATAGAGTATCCATTCACAAACAATTTAGAAACCGAAATTAAATTCCTTCTAAATAAAGGTACATAAAGGCAATTCTTAAGAACCAAAACTTTATTTTTCTCAAAAGACAAATAAACATCTCCCACTGCAACAACCGCCACCTTCGTGGCATTGCCCAAGTATGATGGCATGCTCAGAGGCTCGTTGGCTCCTATGTCCCCGGATTAAAATTTTCACTAATGAAAACTAATCCGGATGGGATGAGTTTCCTAAGCACAACCAATTCGTCGTCGTGCTAACGACTTGAGCGATCGCTTGAACAAACTAGTTGTTCAAGCAACAAAGCTCTTCTAGTCGGTTAGCCGCGAAAGAGACGACGGACGGATCGCCGGTTTTTGTGTTTATCTTCGGGGTCCATGATTATACAAATACATATGGATGTAGACATGTATAATCAACACATACAAACATATTAATAAGAACATGCAAAGATCAATAATAAAACTTGTAAAACTTTTATACCTCTCGATCTTCTATCGTATATCTTAACCTCCTTGTAGACTTCGTGTGGGCGAAGATCCTCCACAAGTTGAAGCTTCCTAGATCTTCTTCAATTGAAAGAAAGAAGAACTCTCCTTCCCTTCTTGCTTGAGCCAACCACCAAGCCACAAAGCCTTGATGCCGCCGACCCCAAGAATAGAGAGAACAAGATGGCCAACCAAGGAACCGAACAAGGGAACAATCCCTAACTCCTTTGTGCCGCCGGCTAAGAGGAAAAGAAGAGGAGAAGAGGAATAGGTTGAGCGCCGACCAAGATAGAGGGAAAAGAGATAGGTTCCGACAACACCCTAGGAAGAAGAAGAGAACCTCTCCTATAGTTGCCGCCCACTCCACCTTCCAAACCCTAGCTGCCCAACCAAACCCTAACTTTCCTAGGGTTTCTTGCCGCCCAAGACAATGATAGGAAAAACTCTAATCTCCAAAAACCATTCCACCTCTTCCTTGCCGCCCACCTTAAGCCCCTTTTTATAGAGTTAGGCTTAAGCCTTGTTTTAATCTCCACCGTTGGTTCTAGGGATTTAATCTCAACCGTCGGATCTAGAGATTTAATCTCAACCGTCGGATCTAGAGATTTAATCTCCACCATCGGTTCTAGGGATTTAATCTCAACCGTCGGATCTAGAGATTTAATCTCAACCGTCAGATCTAGAGATTTAATCTCCACCGTCGGTTCTAGGGATTTAATCTCAACTGTCGGATCTAGAGTTTTGTTTTCCATCATTGGATCTAGACTTCATGAGGTTTATATTAGGCTACGATAGGGACCATGAGGAGGAGTTGGATCTTGGCCACCCGATGGATTGGAACCACACAAACTTGATCCATCAATGATGTTTCATTCCACTAGAGGATCATCATTGAATTACCTCACCAACCCCCATAAATTAATATGGGCTCCATACATTATTTGTACATCCATCTCCCCGTGTTTAAGATATCGAATGTCCGTCAATTAATTGATTTACTGACCATCAATCAATTAACATCTAACTCCTCGAGTAGTACCACTCAACCTTATCATCATATTGACTAAGTCAACCTACAGGGTTTACATGATGAACCTTATGAGCTCCTCAAGGGGACATCATCAACCTAATATATAGGACACGGTTTCCTCCTATAATTAACGGCACACCATGTAAATAATATCATTTCCCAACTTACCGGGCATATTGATTTAATCCATTTACATCTCACCCTTTGGTAAATCAAAGAAATAAATACTAAGTACATGTGCCCGTTATTATATTGGGATTAAGAGCATGTACAACATAATATCCGAGGTCCGATTCAATTATGTAGTCAGCAATAAATTGAATCACCTCTATGTCGGTCCTGCTCAATACACCTAAGTGTACTAGTGTAACTCTATGTTCAAGACAAACCAATACCAAGCTACACTACAACCATGCCAATGGTTTGTCCAAAACCATCTTGGTTGTGAGCCTCTACTTATATTCTACAAGGGACTGATAACATGATCTTCTATGCCACACCAAGCACCATGTTATCTACAATATAAAATATTTGACAATATGCACACATATAATAAATATAAAGTGCAAATAATGATCATGTGATTCTTATTTCAAAATAAAAATGTTCATACAAAAGAGCTAGCCTTTCAGTATACATCCCAACAAAGTAAATGGTAATCTCTCCTTTAGCTAGTCGTCGGGTTTCCTGGAACCCCTGCAAAGTATTGCAGACATGATCAGTGGCTCCCGTATCTACACACCAAGTGCCGGTAGATAATACCACTAACCATGTTTCAACGATTAGACCAAAGGAAATACCTTTGTTCTGCTTTAGATTGGGACAATCCTTCTTCCAATGTCCATCCTGCTTGCAAGTGAAGCACTTGCCTTTCGTCTCCTTCACTCCTCCCTGAGATCCTCCCACCAGCTTTGCTCCACCTTGTTTCTTCTTCTTCTTGCCTTTCGGCTTAGAAGTAGAAACCTTCTGAGCAACCATGGCCTGAGCCTAAGCAAGCCTTTCTATCGACTGGAGAGTGATATCGACCTGGGTTTCCCCATCGATCTTAGCTCCAAGGACTTCCAGTTCATTCGCAGGCTTAGGAGGACACTCTTCGAAGAATACATACTTGTATTCCTCAGCAGTTAAGACAATATCTAGATTATTTTCCAATCAACATTATTTGGGTACAGTAAGTTTATTTTCCTTTAGTATCACAGCAAGTGGACTGAAAGTCATTTTTGAAAATCCTAAGGATCACATAGATCATTACTTTAGATTTCAAAAAATTATTGATTCCTCAAACAATAAAATTTTAAAATCAACCAACACCTCAAAATATCGAGAATATCGTATGCCACGATAGTGTGGACGTATACGAATTCTACATTTGTAAGAGGAGGTTTTACCCATTAATTTTACTATCTTGTCAACCTAACTTTTTGACAAGTAAAATTAATAGTTGGTTCCTCTTTGGCCCTACAAATAAAAGCAGTGACTCCGATGGGGAGGATACTTATATTTGTATCTAAGTGTTCACCATTACTTGGTACCAAGGTAATTATCTCGGGTTATGTGCCTTACGATGGGGAAGTACACACGCTCCTTAATAATTTCCTATAACCATATTCGGCCTTGTGATCCGCAAACAAACTCATCCGATGGGGAGGAAGGCACTCAGAGCCGACGCACAAGTTTGCTTGCATCACATGTCAAATCGTAATGGAGGCCGTGGGAATTTAAAAAAATATCCCTCTCCCACTTAGTAATTTGAAATTGAGGAATTTTCTAGCCTACGACATGCATATCAAACAATAAGCAATAAATATGAAAAATAAAAATTTCCAACTATTATGGCTTTTGTCTTCAATATGCCTCCCGTCGTATCGCCATCTCGTCTGCTCCTCCTACGCCATGTACTAGCCATCCGGAGATCCGAGCCGAGACTAAAAAACTATTTTAATTTACATCCATCGATCCTATACTCCACGAGGGAGTGTACATGAAATCTAGATCAAAAGTAAACTAAAATAAAAGGAGTGGCTAAACAATGCCGTATCTAATTTACAAAAATCAAATACTAGCCTCGTCAACCCCGAGGATTCAACAAAATATACTATTACACACATACAATCACATACACACATATGACCATAATAGTCGGATCTTATGCCTGCAACCAAAGAGTTAACCTACGCATATCCTACTATTATCCGACACATATAATATATGAAAAATGCATAAGAGTAACCGAATCCTAAACACACAAAATCGGAAATCGTGGCTCTGATACCATTTGAAGGGTTTTTGTCCGGAACCGAAGCTCTTATTCCACATGAAGGTGGAGAAACTTCGCTTCCCACTTCAACTTCGCTTCCCATCGATGTCCCCGGATTAAAAAAATTTAATCCTCGACAAAAGGGAACACCCAAGCAACCATTTCATCGTCGTGCTATTCGATTAGAGTAGTCACTTGAACAAACTTATTGTTCAAGCAACCAACCTCTATTCTATGAATAGCCGCGGAATAGACGATGTACGGATCGCCGACTTTTGTGTTTATGTTCGGGGTCCAAGTTATATTAGCCACATACTTAAAGTAAACAACCACATTCAATATGCATATAATTGAAAAACAATTATAGACATAATACAAAAGAACACTAATCAAAATAAATAAGATTATACCTCTTGATCTTCTATTGTATGTCCTTCCTCCTTTTGGACGTCGTGTGGGCGACGATCTTCCAAAAGTCGAAGCCTCCTAGATCACCAATCTTCCTTTCCTTGTTCACTCCGAACAAAGGAAGATCATAAAACAAAACACTTCTTCCTATCTAGAACCGGCCACCAAGTCAATAGACTTGATGTTGCTGCCGGCCAAGGAAGAGAACATGGAGTATAGGAACCGGCCAAAAGAGAATCAATGAGGGTGATGGGCGTCGGCCAACACTTGGAGAAGAAAAGGGAAACCAATCTTCACCTTGTAGCCGCCCAAAACCCTAACCCTAGCTCTCCTAATTGCCGGCCAAGGAAGAGGGGAAGAAGAATAGGTTGAGGACCGGCCAAAGTATAGGGAAGAAGGATAGGTTGCCGGCCAAACCTTAGGAAGAAGAAGAAAGCTCCTCCTCCACTTGTCGCCGCCCACCCCAACACCAAAACCCTAGCTGCCCACTCCTAATCCTAACCCTAATGGGATTGCTTGCTGCCCAAGGGAAGCAAACCCTAATCCCATCCATCAAGTTACCGCCCACCCCTATCCTCTCCTTTTATAGAGTTAGGGATAAGTCTTGTTTTAATCTCCACCATTGGTTCTAGGGATTTAATCTCAACCGTCGGATCTAGAGATTTAATCTCAACCGTCGGATCTAGAGATTTAATCTCTACCGTTGGATCTAGAGTTTTGTTTTCATCCATTGGATCTAAGCTTCATGAGGTATTAATAGGCTACAATAGGGACCATGAGGAGGAGTTGGATCTTGGCCACACAATGGATCAAGCCCACATAAAGTCCAATCCATTAATGATTATCCATTCCATTAGAGGATTATCATTGATCTACCTCACCAACCCCCATAAGTTAATATGAGCTCCATATATTATATGTATATTTTCTCCCCGTTTTTAAGATCTCGAATGTCCGTCGATTAATTAATTTACTGACCATTAATTAATCAACATCTAACTCCATGAGTAGTACCACTCAACCTTTTCATCATGCCGGACCGAGTCCACCTGCAGGGTTTACATGATGAACCTTATGAGCTCCTCAAGGGGACATCATCATCCTAATATATAGGACACAGTTTTCTCCTATAATCAACGATACACCATATAAATAATATCATTTCTTAACTTATCGAGCCTATCGATTTAATCTATAAATCTCTCCCATTGGTAAATCAAAGAAATGAATACTAAGTATATGTGCCCGTTATTATATCGGGATTAAGAGTATGTACAATATAATATCTGAGTTCCGATTTGATTATGTAGTCAGCAATAAATCGAATTATCTCTAAGTCGGTCCTGCTCAATACACACAAAGTGTACTCGTGTGATTCTATAGTCAAGGCAAACCAATACCAAATCACACTACAACCATTCCAATGGTTTGTCCAAAGTCATCTCGGTTGTGAGTCTTTACTTATACTTTACAAGGAACCGATAACATGATCTCCCGTGTGACACCACACATCATGTTATCTACAATGTAATGTATTAGACAATATACATAGCCATAAAAATATGCAAACAATAATCATGTGATTCTTATTTCAAAATAAAGATGTTCATACAAAAGATAGACTTTTCAGTATACATCCCAACAAACTGATCGTTCACCCTTTCCTTTGAAAGGTAGTTTAGTCATATTTCTTTTTAAGCATGAAACACATGTGTCTAATGAATCTAATTCATAAAACTCCAAAATGCCAAGCCTCTGTAGTTTGAACATGCATTCATTGCTTATATAACCAAGACGACAATGCCATAATTGCGAGGTTAATTGATTATCTAACTTAATGCATTTGCTATTCGATTTGATATTGAATATCTCATTGGATGTATCTAATGTGTAGATTCCATTATTTAATATCCTAATAGCATAAAGAACACCATTTAACATAATGTAACAATAATTATTACTAAACATCAAATGATAACCTTTCTTATTCAAACATGAAATAGAAACAATGTTCTTTATTAATGTAGGAATATAAAAACAATCATCCAACTCTAAGACTAGTCCCGTAGGAAGTCGTAACATATAAGTACCCTTGGTTACTGTAGCAACTTTTGCTCCATCGTCAACCCTTAGATTTGCTTCTCCCTTAACCAATCTTCTTCTGTTCCTAATCCCTTATATATCATTACATATATGAGAGCCACACCCGGTATCCAATACCCAAGTGCTAGAAGAAACAGTATGACATTCAATAACAAATATATCTGAAGTAGATTAGGCATCAGATGTCTTTTTCTGCTTCAGTGACTCCAGATACTGCTTGCAGTTTCTCTTTCAATGATCATCCTTGCCACAATGATGGCAGGTGCCCTTGGGAGTTATTTATTCCTTCTTTACCTTCTTATTCCCTTTAGCTTTGGTTTTTGACTTCCTCTTAGAACTATTCTTTAAGGAATCTACCAGCATCACCGCCTTCTATTCTTTCGCAACAGATGACTCCACTATTTTAAGCATATTGATCAATTCAGAAATTGTGGACTCAATCTTATTCATCTGATAGTGTTGGATCGATTTGAGTGATAGAGGGGGGGTGAATAGCCCACGTTAAAACTTTTCGTTCGTTCGATATAAAATACGAGCAATAAAGAAATTATTGGGTTTCCGGCACCGCGGCGAGTGTGTGTTCGAACATGTGTGCAGTGGAAGAAATAAAAAGCAATAAATCTAATTTATTACAACACACACACCACACGCATGCATAGTACAACATATGTAGACATAATCGTAGTTTCAAATTTTGTAATAAAAGGAAATTACTATACGTATACCTGACGTATCACGTGTAGCGGGAAAGACATCAATCAGAGCGACTCTCGCTAGACTTGCCTCTATCCGTATCCACGCCGAGTATCATTGGGATGACTTCACAAAGCCACAAGACTCATCTTCGTACGAGTCACTAGCCTCGTGTCGAAGATGATGTGATCGAGAGAAGATCACAATCCGAATCAAAATTCAGATTCAAAAATGAGTCCCCAAAACTCGCTTCTACGGAGAGGTATTCGTCAATCGTTTGATGAATCCTTCGTCCTCCACCTATGAGGATTATTGGAGATCGAATCCGTGACAAGGTAGCCGCTGTCAGAGCTCCAAACGTCATCTAAATGACACTCCGACACGAAGGAAACAAGATGTCCAGAAAATTGGACAGCTTGGTGGAGGATGTTGCGCCGGCCAAAGAGGATGGCCGACCAACCCTTGGTCGCCGGAACCAAGGTGAGTCGCCGGAGGGTCACCGGAGGAGTGGCCGGCAGCAGCTAGACGCCGACAGCAAGGGTGGACGGCGATAAAAAATTGGGCAGCGTGGAACCCTTGGGCGATGGTAAGGAGAAGAGATGGAGAGGGTGGTTAGGTTTTCCAACACCAGAAGTTATCCACGAAAAACCCTTAAGCCATGGTTTTATAGAGAACACATTCTCATAACGATTATTGGTTCATAACCAAAACTCGTTAACCCACTCTAATAACTTAAGTTAAAATAAATCAAACCGTGTTGGTCTATTTTAAGTTAAAACAAACCGAACCAACTTTGGTTCATTCGTTTAAAACAAACCAAACCCCTTTGGTTTATTCTTCACCATTGGATTAGAACCAAACTAATTTGGTTCATCCATCATGTCTTCATAAGACACGACCCATCCATGCTTCCATTGCGACTGAAACAATTTCATGCTCGCTCCTTGTTTGGTCCAACCAAATCTAGTTTCTCTCGGTCTGAGAATCTCATTCTCAAGCTCGTTTTAAATCCTTTGGATTACGCTCATTGTGCATGTGACCAAATAGGTTCTCAGTTTATGTTGGTCGTCTATAATTAACCATTAATTATAGAATGATCATGAGTGGCACCTAGTAGTACATCATGATCCCCAATTAATCGAAAGATCAACGGTTGATCCAGAACTATTTCTGAAATCCTTCAGCAGCTACAATGAATCGTGCCCCATTCCCTTCATGCATCTTATACTCACTTGATTCAGGACATGGTCTATAGTGTCAGTCCCCACTAGGTTGACTACGTTACACCTAACCCAAGTATCATTTCCTCATCCTATGGATTCTAGTTACTGCAAATGTATCCAAGAGTACCTTACTCTAAACATGTAATGCTTTGGCCAAAGACTTTAGTAACAATCCGATGAGAGACCATGGGTATACATCTCCTCGTAAGGAGTGGTGAATCCTTTATAGGCTATTCAAACACCTTCGATCACTTCGACTTATTCCCAATCATCCCGGGTCCACATCTCCTCAGAGATGCTTACTTAAGATGTCAAAGCATAAGTCTTCATGACCAAGATGACTTGAATACCACAAGTCAAAGGAATATCGCACTTAAGTTGCAGTAAGAACTTCATTGACATATCTATATATGCAGAGAACCATATGAAGTTTTACAGCTGGTTACTCTAATGAACTAGTTACCATAACTAGCATCCACGATTAACTCCGGACATCACAATGTCTCCAGCCAGTGAGAATCAGCTGCTTGGATACACCAAGGAGTATACCTCGTGCTAGTCTCAACAGAATTGATGGTGTCCAAATCCATCAATTCATCGATTAGGGATAATTTCGATACATCACAATTACACATATAGAGATACTTACTAGTTATGATCCAATCACATATTCTCTCATGCTGTGAATTGTATCGTGGATATTCAGTAAATGAGTTTAAGATCTAATCAAATACATGAAAACATGTATACTCAAATAGTGAATCTTCATTTATCATATAAATGGTTCAAACATAAGGCGATTGCCCTAGGACATCTCTCATATATTACTAACAGAAATGCACAGCGGAAACAAAAACAAACACTATTTCTTTTTACTTGGTTCATAGCCTTCGACTGCTAATCCAAGGTCCTAATGGTCCTAGACCATGTACGGAGGGCAATCCACTAAAATACTCCTCCTCGTTAGAGGTAGGAGTGAACGATTATAAGAAAATAATAACACTCAAGGTAGAGGAATGTTGGTACAATCGACCCAGGTCATGATTGACCGAACTCGAGTTTGACTCAAGCGATGTTTTGATGTTTGACATTGATGTCTGATATTGTTTTAGGAAGATTGTTGGCACAATCGACCTAGATCATGATTGACTGTACTCGAGTTTGACTCGAGGGGAATTTTGATGGTTGACTGGAGTTGACCATGTCAAGGAAAAGTCCAAGCATGGGTCTTGGCATGGAAAGTCCAACATGGGTTGGCAAGGAAAAGTCCAATCTTGAGTCTTGGCATTTGGAAAGTCCAAGGGGTTTGATATTGGCAGTGTAAAGTCCAAGCGGGAGTCTTGGCAGCATAAGTCCAATGGTTAGCGACGTAAAGTCCAAGCGGAGTCTTGGCAGCGTAAGTCCAATGTGCCTTGGCGGTGTAGACACCGTTAGCATTACATAGTCGATGGAAGCACTGAAGGCTAGCGCAATGGATGAACAAGTCATGGATGACTTGGAGGGATCCGAGAGGCGCGAGGCTGACGGAGGTGGCTATAAGGCTTAGGTCTAGGCTACGGGTGGTCTAACAAGTATGGGGGCACCATACTTGGGTTAAAACCTCATGTTTGAGGTGTGCCAGTTGACTGGTGTCATATGACAGTCGATTGGTGTGAGTCAACTAGGGTTTGATTGTGGGAAGTGTCCTAGTAGTCGACTGCCAGAGGTGGGCAGTTGACTGCTAGCTTGAGCAGTCGACTGATCGTGTGATCAGTCGATTGGTGCTCGAGAATTTTGGCACAGAATGGATCGAGACTCGACTGCGGGGTTAGCAATCGAGTGAAGGCTCCATTAGTCGACTGATGGACATGATCAGTCGACTGATGTCCTATTCATTGGATTTTTCCAGCGTGGATTACACCGTTGTCTCACAGTAACAGTGTCATTAGTCGACTGATGGTCCCGATTAGTCGATTGATCGACGATTTCTAGCCCAGGCAGAAGCTTTAAATGGAGCTCGTGGAGGAGGAAATCAACAAGGTTCTTTGAGGTGTTTTGGGGCGAGTTGTTGCTGCAATTCAGGGTCTCCAAGTGCTACTCGATCAACCTAGCAAGCAAGCATTCAAAAGCTCGGTGTAAAATTTTCTTTACTTGCATTTTAGTGTAGTTGCTTGTATTCTTATTGTATTACTTTTGTAATCACTTGTAAGGGGTTTCTCCACCTTCGGATTGTTCTGAGAAGGAGTTGTTTGTGATTAGTGGTCGCGTGTGTATCACTAGAGCTCTTTAGAGCTCAATCCGTGGAGTAGGAACCGTTTGGTTCTGAACCACGTTAAATACTTGTGTAATTGTGTGTTTGTCTATTTTGTTATTGCTTTATTATTATTTCGCTGCGTGCTAATGATTGTGTAGAGACAAACGCGAACGATTTCCATCAACATACTAGCACGATGCTATTCACCCCCTCTAGCGGTCAATATTTCCTCTACAATTGGTATTAGAGCCTGGGGCTCTTCTACGGACTAACTGTCGGGAGAAAAGACACTAGAGGGTGAAGATGGAGTTGGAAGAACAACTAGGTTGGGACATCAATACACCGGTGCCTTACACCCTATATGGACGAGAAGGCTTCAATTCTTGGAAGAGAAGAATTGAAGATTTCATCATGATGAGAGACTTTGAGGAATGGTCTATTTTGATGGAAGGATTTGAATATCGAAAAGGACCAAAGGGAGGATTCCTCAAGAAAAAGAGATGGTGTGAGGAACAACTCGAAAGATTCGAGAAAAACACCAAGGTAATAAAGTTTTTGATTGATTTAATGCCTAACAATATCTTGTGTATGTTAGGTAATTATATAGATGCCAAGGAGCTATGGAGCCTAGTGGCTAAGCTCCATGAAGACCCATCACCGGCTCAAGAAGAGGTGGCCGAAGATGAATCCTCATCCTCACAAGCGAGTGAGGATTTGGAAGTTGATAGGAAGTCAACCTCCAAATCGGTGGAAGAAGAGGAAGAATTGGAGAAAACCTCCACCTCTAGGATTGAGGGGGAGGAGATTAGGGCATCCTCAACACCGGAACAACAAGAAGAAACATCTACATCCGGTTGAGAGGAAGAGCAAGCTCAAGAGATCCTCACCACCACCCTAAGTTACTCAAGCAATTTAGGTTTAAACAAAAATTATATAATTTGCTTTTAGTGTAGGGAATCTGGGCACTACAAGAGTAAGTGCTCAAAGTGTAAGATACTGAAAAATAAAATAATAATAAATACCCTTGATAATTAAGAAATGACCTTATATAATTTTTCAAGAATTTTTAGAAATTTTTCTGGATTTAAACGGAAGTTTTATGATCTTTCATGGGGATAAAATAAATAGGTTTTGGTAGAACCTATTTAAGGGAGTTAATAGGTGTCATTAACCTAATGTTTAAATACCTAAACCTAAGTTTAGTTTTCCGGATTTCTCACCGCCGCTTATTGCTTCACTCAAACGGTTTTCCCTTCTCCATCACGATTTCTTTCTCCCCTTTTGCTCCAGCGCCGTCGCCTCTCCCTCCCGATCTCGACGGCAATGAGCACCACCAGCCGTTGAGTTGGCCTCGGTGCAAAGGGATGACCTCGGCGGCCACTGAGACGGCTCGTCGTCGGCCTCCTCTACGGCTACCCTCTTCTGTCACTCACTCATCTTCTCCCTCTCCTCTACAAGCAACGGTGAGCGAACCTCCCTCGCCGATACCACGGACGAGCCGAACCAACGAGCGTGGGTCGGTGGCGTCTGCAGCGTGTTCTGAACATAAGCTGCGATTCTTTGCCGGAGCTAGCTCAAAATCAGGGAGTTAGGGAAACGATAGATCTTCTTCTCCGATGAACAGAGCAGCTAGGAGGGAAGTGCTGCCGGTGAGGTTGAAGCTTCCGGTAAATACCTCATTTTCCCCTTGTTTCCTTTCTATCCAGTGGTTCTATGGATTGTGGTGATCAAGGGGGGGGGGCGTTGGTGTCGAGTGGTGAGACATGGGCAGTGGCGGTAGGTTGATCGGAGGGATGGGTTGGTTGAATTGTAATAAACTTGGATATGTGTTAGCTATGCAGTAGGTTGTTGCAATGGATTATATAGTGGATCGAATCTGATTAATCATGTGAAATTGATCGGTAAATAAGGAATAGGGTTAGATTGTTCAGTTAGGAGATTCAAGATATGGATTTAAGTTCGATTTATTACCCTCGTTGGACTTATCATAGAACTTGGTAATAATTATATTTTACCTGTAGGCCTTTGATGAAGGTAGATTCTCTAATACAAAGACAATCGACATTCTACAGATCAAGCGGGTACTTTGACTTATCTTTTAGATATTGTCAGGTTGATATGCTTAGTTGGCTATAGCTCGAAGTAATTTTTATGTCTTATCTGCCCTTGTATGTCACTGTGCCATACCTGATGCATGCATTTCTATCTTAGTCGATATTATCTTGATACCTGCCATGTGTACTTATTTTGGGAGTTGTGACATGCACTTGATTAGCTTTTAGATATACTTTCCCTGTATACCTAGGTCATTGATATGCACTCATTATTTTTTTGTACATATTATTTGGAGACATATATTGGTTGGTGTTACATGCTTTAGTGTCATGCACCATCTTGCATGATTGCATGCTGGCTGGTCGGCGGTTCCTTTGTAGTTGAGCCCACAGCCAGTTACATGATCTTCACACACAACCACTCATGGGTTAGTGGTACATCAGGAGGGTGTGTGCAGTAGCTCTGTCAGGCTCATGGGTAGTGGTGAGGCAGCGTGGTAGCGGGCAGGGATCCCTCCTTTGGTCTACGACACTGGGAGATGAGAGCTTTGCTCCCCCACTCTATTTGGGGTAAGAGGATAGGTGTACTCCGACAACATCCTGTCCACTCGATCACTCAGGAGCAGTGATGGCAGAGTGCACAGTTGTCATAGTTCTACCCACTCGGCTTCACCATCACGTGTGAGGCGGATGACTGGCATTAGGGGTGACCATGTCATTTGCATCGCATACATATTGCATGGATGACATTTGTTTGTGTTTGGTGCATTTTGGTTGCTGCCTTGGTTGTTGCATATGATTGACATGCATACAAGATACATCATGTATTTGGTCTGACGACTTTACTTCGACTAGTATGGCTTACACTTCTATGTCAGGATAGGAGATTCAGGTAAGTACAGTCTTTTTGCATTTCTTCCTTGCATTTCCTATTATTGATCAGGAGACTATATTGTAGGGGATCGATGGTGGCCGGCTAGAGGGGGGTGAATAGCCCTCTTTCGTCGTTTGGTGGAATTCGTTCATTCTTCTTGCGTCGCTTGTCTACGATTGTCGTTAACACAGCGGAATAACAATAATAATGAAAATACTAACAACACATACAAGCATATACAAGATATACGTGGTTTAGAACCGAATGGTTCCTACTCCACGGGTGAGCTCATCGAGCTCTAGTTATGCGCACGACACTAACTAAACTCCTTCTCGACTACACGTCGGAGGTGGAGAAACCTCATAAAAGCTATTACAATAAGTAATATGAAATACAAGAAGAAATACAAAGACAATACAAAAGAGAACTTTTACACAATTTCTTTGATCACTTTCTTGTTGCTTGCTTTTGCTTGCTCTTGAAGGTCTAGAATGCAACAACAATTCCCCTCCAAAGTCACCTCAAAAGCCTTTTCGAAATCCTCCCACTTGAGCTCCATTTATAACCTTCATCAAGTTGATTTCGCGCCCATCAGTCGACTGATCGTGACCATCAGTCGACTGGTCCTGTAGCCGTTGTCTCACAATGGCCAGATCCACGTCGATCAAGTTCCAACGGATCACACATCAGTCGACTGATGATACCCATCAGTCGAATGATTATCCCATCAGTCGAGTGCTGGCGTGAGCACTTGACTGGAAATCATTCTGTGGCTAAAAACACCTCGATCAGTTGACTGATCTCCCTTATCGATTGGATCGATAGTGTCAGATCAGCCATCCCTCCGGTCGATCGATCGAAGACTCGGTCGAACACCAGTCGAACCCTAGTCGACTTAGAGCAATCGACTGGCACCTATGCCAGTCGACTGATGTTAAGTAAAATCTCAAACACCAAGTTGTTTGAGCATCCGACACTCAGTCTTAGCCACTTGGCCAAGTCCACCTCATCCCTCTGTTGGATCGATGCGGTTCGCTAGAGGGGGGGGGGTGAATAGCGAAAAACCTTTTCTTTTTTTTTCATTCATTAAAACTCGAGAGATAATAAATTGATTGCAGTGGAAATGTAAATATAAAATAAAAGAGACAATCGACACAAGGGTTTTACTTGGTTCGTAGCCGAAGGCTACTACTCCAAGGCCCTAGTGGTCCTTGACCATGTACGGAGGGCAAAAGTACTAAAGGAACTCCTCCTCGTTAGAGGTAGGAGTTAATCGATACAAGAAGGAACCACAAAAACTTGAGGTAGAGGGACACTCCCCCTCTCCTCGTATACGATAAAAGCTCCGGAAATGTAAATGACAAGAAAAACTAATACCGACGTACAAGAATAATAAGAGTTAAACCTAGACGTCGGAATGGAAGGACTTCGTTGTCGGAGAGTTGCAGCGTAACGGAGACTTTTTGGAGGCTTAGAATTGTTGATTAAAACCTAGGTTTGACCCTCCTTTTATAGCCTTTGAGCCCCTTTTCGAGTGAGTCTTCAACCAATCACAAATAGACACCAAACCGCTTTGAGGTGGAGTGATAAGCCTTGACTCCACGAATCTGATCATTGACCATCAGTCGACTGATGGCCATCATCAGTCGACTGATGGCGATCGAATCGATTGATGACCTTCAATGATCGATACACCCATTCGAGTCCTCCAAGTAAGTCTAGCTCAATAAAAACATAATTTCGATGGTCGTCGACCATCCGATCTCGACCTAGACCATCTATAAGATGTCTTTGGTCGGATCTACGCTTAAGATCATCCCCGTAAAGAGGATACGACCTTACTTACTCTCGCACACATGAGCTTACCTCGATACTTACGTGTCGCTTTTGCTTCCGGCCTTCCACTCGATTCCTTCGGCTCCCTCCGAAGTAACTCGAGTATCGCCCGACCACCGCGGCTTCCTCCGGGTGTCGCTAGCCTTCAGCTCCAGCTATATCAATCTTCTGCACACTCTATTCTGCTCGTGAGAAAACAAAATAGACTTAACTTTTGTATCTTTGCTATAATCAAAACACAGGTTCGATTTCGGTGCCTCACTGCACCAACAATCTCCCCCTTTTTGATATATGGCAAAAACACACAAAGTTAAGGAAATTAAGTGCATGAAACAGTAAAGACAAGAAGCAAAAGTAGGAGTAGTAAAAATATTTCTCAAGTTCTCCCTTAGAGGAACCCTCCCCTTGACCAGGGTGAGTACTTGAAAAGACTTTTAGTTCTCCAAACACAAAAGTTAAGTTAGGCTTCTTAGAGTCAAAAATAAGTGCAAGTTAAGTAATCAAAAGTTAAGTCAAAGGTTAATTATTCAAAAGGTTTAACGTTTGATTTCTTAACTTGGGCCTATAAAGTTTTCAATTAAGAAGAGTTGAAACATAAACCTTAATCCACATTAACTTAGTCAAGAATCAAAGTTTTAAGATAAGTTATAAAATTCAAAAATTTGAAATTGAACTTAGGCCTTTTCTTGAACCTTAACTTTGGCCTTTTCTCCCCCTTTTGACATAAATCAAGGAAAAAGTGGGGGGGTTTTAAGAAAACCCTAAGTCCAAGCATGATGATTTTAAAAATAGTATGTGAAAATAATTCATCTAAATGTTCAACTCTAGTTTGACTTGATTGAAATGATATTATCAACAAGTCCTGATTAGAGTTGGTTAATATTAGTTGCATATTTATACTCAGATGTTCATATTGACTCACTTGATCTAGATATTGGAACCTGGAGTAGGGTCCTAACATCTCACGCCCATCTACGTGGCTAAGTACACAAACACATTAGTCCTATGTGTTGTGAGATGTACTGGCTCCTTAAATCTATAGGTGCATGTTATCTAAGGTATGTCCTATGCTAGTTCCATCAAAATGAAAAATAAGAAATAGTAGTAAGAAAATATAGTTTGCAAGTTCTTATTCTATTACGCACATGCCCAATTTTCGTCTTAATAGACTAAATTCGGCTTCGGGTAGGGGTTTAGTAAATAGGTCTGCTAGGTTAGATTTCGATTCGACGTACTCGAGTTGTATGGCTCCGTTGGCCACATGTTCTCGAATGAAATGGTGTTTGACTTCTATATGTTTGGTCCTAGAGTGACATATTGGATTCTTTGTAAGATTAATTGAACTAATGTTATCTACGTGAAGTTTAGTATTCGTAAAGTCTAACTTAAAGTCGCGGAGGGTGTGCTTCATCCAAAGAAGCTGAGTGACACACTCACCCATCGCGATGTATTCGGCTTCGGTGGTAGACAAGGCAACACAATGTTGCTTCCTACTGCACCAACTCACTAGACTCGAGCCGAGTAGTTGACAACAACCACTCGTGCTCTTTCGAGGAGTTTACTACCGGCATAATCCGAATCGGAGTAGCCGATTAGTTCGAACTCGGTAGATCTAGGATACCAAATACCGACATTAAGTGTACCCTTTAGATATCTAAGGATACGCTTAACTAGGGTTAGGTGAGACTCCTTGGCACAGGTTTGAAATCTGGCGCACATACTTACTGCAAATAAGATATCAGGTCGGCTTGCAGTTAAGTACAGGAGACTCCCTATTACACTCCTATAGTATTTTAAGTCAATGGACTTACTTTCTAGGTCTTCTCCTATGTTAACATTAATCTCCATTAGGGTGTTTATTATCTTAGCGTCTTGCATTCCAAATCTTTTAATTAACTCCTTAGTGTATTTTTGTTGATATAGGTATATACCATCCTTAGTTTGTTTAATTTGTAGACCTAAAAAGAAACTTAACTCGCCTACTAAGTTCATTTCAAACTCACTTTCCATGAGTGAAACGAACTCGTTTAGTAAGGCTGAGTTAGAGGTTCCAAAAATTATATCATCTACGTAAATTTGAGCTATGAATATTTCTTTACCTAAGGTTTTTACGAAGAGAGTTGGGTCAACTAAGCCTTGGTTAAACCCTTTTGACTTAAGATGGATTGAAAGTCTCTCGTACCAAGCTCGAGGAGCTTGTTTAAGTCCATAGAGAGCTTTCTTAAGTTTTAGAACATGGTCGGGTTTATCTAGATTTTCGAATCCGACTTAGGAATGCCGACTTAACATCCATTTGAAACATCTTAAATCCTCGATGTGCGGCATAAGCTAGCAACATTCGAATGGATTCGAGTCTAGCTACTGGGGCATAGGTTTCGTCGTAATCTAAGCCTTCGACTTGGCTAAATCCTTTGGCGACTAACCTAGCCTTGTTTCTAACTACTTCACCTTTATCATCAAGCTTGTTTCGAAACACCCACCTTGTTCCAATTATCGTTTTGTCTTTAGGTGATGGTACTAATTCCCACACTTCATTCCTAGTAAATTGAGCTAGCTCTTCTTGCATTGCAATAATCCAATCGGGATCAAGAAGAGCTTGTTCAATTGATTTGGGTTCTATCTTTGAAATTAAGGAAATTTGACTAAGGTTCCTATAGGATGCTCTAGTTCGAACTCCTAGATTAGGATCTCCTATCACTTGATCGATAGGGTGGTTAGTCTGAATCCTAGATTGGGTTGGGTTTGTGTCACCTAATGCTTGATCAATGGGGTGACTTGGTTGAACACTAGTTTGGTTGGAGTCATCTATCACTTGATCAATAGAGTGACTAGGTTGACCTAGGTTAGGATTAACACTAGACCGGATCTCGGATCAGAGTTAGGTCTAGTATGAATCGGCTCACTAATTGGGGTTGCTGGGGGTTTTGTAGGTTCATGTCCTTCATCAAATACTACATTGATAGTCTCCTCGACTCTAAGGGTGTCGTGGTTATATACTCTATAAGCTCTACTTGTAGTCGAGTATCCTAGAAAGATTTCGGTCGTGGTTTTGGATGTAAATTTCCCTAGGTAATCCTTAGTGTTTAGGATATGTACCTTACACCCAAATACCCTAAAGTACTTGATGTTAGGTATTTTATCGTGATAAATCTCGTACGAGGTCTTAAGGTGCCTCTTTACCATAAGGATCCTATTTTGGACATAGCAAGCCGTGCTAACGGCTTCTGCCCAAAATCTATCGGGTAGGTCGTATTCATTCAACATGGTCCTAGCGGCTTCTTGTAGAGTTCGGTTTTTCCGCTCCACTAGGCCATTTTGTTGAGGGGTCCTAGGGCAAGAGAATTCATGGTGGTATCCGTTTAGGTTACAGAAGTCGGTGAACCTTTGATTTTCGAATTCACCACCATGATCGCTTCTAAGTCTTTTAACCTTAAGGTCTTTTTGATTCTCGATTAATTTGAATAGATTGATTAATTGATCTAGGGTATCATTTTTATGTTTGATGAACCTAACCCAGGTAAACCTGGAGTAGTCGTCAATTATGACTAAGCAATATTGACTTCTATTGAGTGACTTGGCTCCATGTGAATCGAATAGATCCATATGCAGGAGCTCAAGTACACTTGAGGTTCGTTCTTGGTTAGTTAACTTGTTTTGTGTCCTAGGTTGTTTTCCTTGTTGACAAGCATTACAGATTTTATTAACCAAATTGTTGAGGTTGGGTAAGCCTCGACTAAGCCACTCGACTCATCTTGTGGGCCGAGTCTTGGGTGCGAGTGGCCAAGTCGTCGGTGCCACAACCATGATTCCTCTTCGTGTCATAAGACACTTAGTTGAGGAGTTAGTTAAGTTGATCGTATAAATGTTATTATTTCTAGTTCCTTTAAAAATTGTTTAGAGGTTTCGTTGGTATTAATTATGCATTCATTTTCTAGAAATATAACCTTATAGTTATTATCACACAATTGGCTTACACTAAGTAAGTTATATTCAAAATTCTCTACAAGTAATACATTTTTAATAACGAAATTCGTGTTAAGCTCGATATCACCTGATCCGATGATTTTGAGCTTGCCGTTATTCCCAAAGGCTACCGATCCTTGTCGTTTGAATCGAAGCTTTGCGAATTTGAGTTGATCCCCGGTCATGTGTCGAGAGCAACCGTTGTCCAACATCCATTGATCCTACACACAAGGTGGTTGGATTGGATATTAGATTTTTTGTTAAGAAAATTGGTTGTAAGTTGTTAACCCTAGGTCATCTCACCGGAGTCTATATGATCAAGCATGTTATACTTATGTGTTTTTTTTTAGATGACTTTCAATTAAGTTGATTGAGTGGATTTAGGTTCAAGTAATTTTATGTTAGATTTGGATTTAACCCTAGGCTTGTCAAGTTTACCTTTTCAAGATCATGGCTTCCAGGTCATGGCGAGGCACAGGGGCCTTCTTTTATCGGATCATCGACCACTTCCTTAGACAAAGCCATTTTCAAGAAAATGATGACTTGACTCACCTAAAATTATTTCCTCGTCTAACTAGTTATTTTTAAAAAGAGGCTCCCCGAGGCTCAATCTTTTCGAAGAATTTTAGTTGGTTATGTTTTTGAAAAGAGGCTCCCCGAGGCTCAATCTTTTCGAAAAATTTTAGTTGATTATGTTTTTGTTCTAAGTGCGTTCACAAGTTTTAAAGTACAAACTTTCTAAGTTAAAGCATGCAATTTCTAAGTTAAAGCATAAACATTCTAAGTTAAAACATGCAATTTCTAAGTTAAAGCACAAACATGTTTTGTACTGGCTCCCCCTAGACCGTTGAATTGGTTCGGTCTATCCACATAGTGGATTTGGTCCTTGGGAACCCAGTACGGGTTGGATCCTAGAGTTGAAATCAAAGTGGTCTTAGGGACCCATGCTTGGACACATTTTTTATGTCTACTTACGATTGACATATACGACTTATTGGTCGTGTTTGAGCTAAACCCTAGTCCGGCCTTATTGTACACGACCCTTTGCGATCCAAGTAGGAGGTCAAGTCCTTTGGATCCCGAAGTGAACCTTTCCAACGTGTTCCTAAGATCTTCGACTTGACTTTTCAAGAGAGAGTTCTCAACTTTGAGCTTTTCAACTCGAGTTGAGTCCTTCTCTTGAACTCGACTAGTCGAAGAGGTTAGGGAGACCTCGTGTTTGAGGAGTTTAACCTCCTCAACAAGGGTCTCGACCTTGGACTCGGACTTAGCTAGCTTCCTAGACAAAAACCTAACCGTATTATGTAAAGTATTAAATAAAGCTCGACTCACCTTAAGGGTATCTTTTGAACCGGATGCGTATCCGTGGCTTGACTTGAAGGTAGCTTCGTAGTCTGAGTCATCCTCAGGTTCTGACTCAAGTTCGTTCTCCGTGTCTGACTCAATTGATTTCGCCATGAAGACGTGGTCTTCGTCTTCTTCAGATGACGCTTCTTCCCATGTCGCGTTGAGGGCCTTCTTATGCTTAGGTGCTTGGTGGTTGAGCTTGGGGCACTCAGACTTGATATGTCCAAACCTGTTGCACTCATAACACCTAATGTTAGAACTTTTAGGCTTACCTTGGTTGGGTCGAGTCGTGGTTCGCTTTCGTCCCTTGGCTATCCTTCGAGCTAGGTTCATTAGTTCGGCAGTCAACTCCGGGTCAACTTCTTCTTCGGACTCGTCTTCATCCTCGGTTGGTGGTGGCTTGCTTGCGATTTTCTTCTTCTTTGAACCTGCAAACAAGGCTATACCGCTCTCGGGTTCCGAGTTGGATTGTTCATGTAATTTGAAATCGGAAAAGAGTTCATCTAACCTAATTTTAGAAAGATCCTTGGAGACCTTATAGGCATCAACCATGGATGCCCATAAGGTAGTCCTCGGAAAAGAGTTTAGGACATACCTTATAAGGTCGCGGTTTTCGACCTTTTGCCCGATTGCGTGTAGGTTGTTGACTATGTCTTGGACACAGGCGTGGAGTTGCGTCGCGGACTCGTGTTCCTGCATTTTTAGTGTGTACAATTTATTGAATAACAAATCACGTTTGCAAACCTTAGCTTGATCCGATCCTTCGTGTAACTTGATTAGCTTTGTCCAAAGATCCTTTGCGCTTATGAAGGGGCCGACGCGATTTAGCTCTTCCTTGGATAGGCCGATTGAAGGATTTGTGTTGCCTTGGCGTCGGCTTCGACTTGTCGTTTTGTTGCAACGGTCCATTGATCATAATCCAAGGAGTCACCCACTTCATTAGTCGGAAGTGTGAAACCCATTTGGATTATGATCCACATCTCGATTTGGGTTTTGAGAAAGCATTCCATCCGACCTTTCCAATAGCGGAAATCATCTCCGTTGTAAAACGGAGGTCGGACGGTGCTAAAACCCTCGAGATGGGCCATTAGAACAAAAAACAAGGAGACTAAAAAGAAGACCTAGCATCGAAAAAAAACACACGAAAGTACCAAGACTTGCATCTTGGATTAGTAGTGTGGGAAATAAAAAGAAACAAACGAAAAATAGAAAGTTAAGCAAAGAAATGAGAAATTAAATAAAAAGTAAGTACTCACAACCTTCGATGTCCTCGAAAGGCTACTAAACGTCGATTTTTGATGATGAAAACAACTTGTTACGGGGGTAAACCTTGGTAAGAAGTGTAGATCTCTGCGAGGGCTTCGATTTGGTAGGTAGACCGTGTCGTGGGTCAACTTGTACAAAAAGTTATGCCCGTTTGACCGTCGGCTACTCCAAAAGCGAATACTTGCAAAACAAAATCAAACGAAGAGTACCAAGACTTCGTCTTGGATTAGTAGTGCGGGAGGAAAATTTGAACGAACGAAAAACAAATCTGTAAAAAAAAATGTTAGATTGGTGGTTTCACCAAATCTAAGCGCCCCCGGCTCTGATACCAATTGTTGGATCGATGCGGTTCGCTAGAGGGGGGGTGAATAGCGAAAAACCTTTTCTTTTTCTTTCGTTCGTTAAAACTCGAGAGATAATAAATTGATTGCAGCGGAAATGTAAATATAAAATAAAAGAGACAATCGACACAAGGGTTTTACTTGGTTCGTAGCCGAAGGCTACTACTCCAAGGCCCTAGTGGTCCTTGACCACGTACGGAGGGCAAAAGTACTAAAGGAACTCCTCCTCGTTAGAGGTAGGAGTTAATCGATACAAGAAGGAACCACAAAAACTTGAGGTAGAGGGACACTCCCCCTCTCCTCGTATACGATAAAAGCTCCGGAAATGTAAATGACAAGAAAAACTAATACCGACATACAAGAATAATAAGAGTTAAACCTAGACGTCGGAATGGAAGGACTTCGTTGTCGGAGAGTTGCAGCGTAACGGAGACTTTTTGGAGGCTTAGAATTGTTGATTAAAACCTAGGTTTGGCCCTCCTTTTATAGCCTTTGAGCCCCTTTTCGAGTGGGTCTTCAACCAATCACAAATGGACACCAAACCACTTTGAGGTGGAGTGATAAGCCTTGACTCCACGAATCTGATCATTGACCATCAGTCGACTGATGGCCATCATCAGTCGACTGATGGCAGCATCAGTCGATTGATGACCTTCGATGATCGATGATACGGCGGTCGAGTCCTCAATGACCGATCGGCGCGCAAGTCAAAGTTAGCTCAATAAAAACATAATTTTGATGGTCGTCGACCATCCGATCTCGACCTAGACCATCTATAAGATGTCTTTGGTCGGATCTACGCTTAAGATCATCCCCGTAAAGAGGATATGACCTTACTTACTCTCGCACACACGAGCTTACCTCGATACTTACGTGTCGCTTTTGCTTCCGGCCTTCCACTCGATTCCTTCGGCTCCCTCCGAAGTAACTCGAGTATCGCCCGACCACCGCGGCTTCCTCCGGGTGTCGCTAGCCTTCAGCTCCAGCTATATCAATCTTCTGCACACTCGATTCAACTCGTGAGAAAACAAAATAGACTTAACTTTTGTGTCTTTGCTATAATCAAAACACAGGTTCGATTTCGGTGCCTCACTGCACCAACACCCTCATGGAGTTCTCCACCGAAGCTCTCTTCCCTCGGCCTACGTCCCTCGGATGCGCCAAGTGCACGCCTTCGCAACGCCATCCTTTGCGTCTCTTGCCCTCGAAGTATGCTTCCCTTGGGCCTCACTCCATTCGCTCCCCGTCCGGCGGTCCCTCGGATGCACCAAGCGCACAACTTCGCAATGCCATCCTTCACCGACTCAAGGACCCCAAGCCTAGTGAACTTGCCAAGTCCTCAAGACTTCCCACATGCACCAAGCGCACGGCTTCGCAATGCATTTCTCACCAAGCACCAAGTGCACGACTTCGCAATGCTTTGGACTTTTCCACGCACCAAGCCCCATGCTTGGATTTTCCATGCCAACTTCATGTTGGACTTCCCTATGACAATCCCATGTCATAAGTTTTGTCTATCATCAAAATACTGCTCGAGTCAAACTCGAGTCAACCTGGGCCGATTGCACCAATAATCTCCCTCTTTTTGATGATTGACAAAACTATCATCTCAAGTCTACCAATTCTCCCATATTGGCAATTCTCATATCCCAATGAGAATTCCAACGAATCCTAATTGGTAACTTGGTAACATCTCCCCCTTTTTGACATTACATCAAAAAGGTCCTCAAGGGTGTCAATGTCTCATATCCCAATGAGATCTTACAATCTTCCCCTTGACATGCCCTCAATCTTTCTAGTGATAATCCCATATCACTTAAAAGAGGTGCAATCCCTCAATTTTCCTCCCATGAGGAAAAGTACACATCCAACTTCCCATGATGGATACCTCCCCCTAGAGACTTGCTCCCCCTTGACCATTGCACCAACAATGTCCTTGGAGAGTCCCTAAGCCAATAGGAACATTAACCAAATCAAAATTAAGGCAAAGTTCAACAATGAACTCTCATTCACCTTAAAATTGATACTCTCCCTAAACACTTCTCCTAATCCACACCCAATGGATTTCCACCCTTTCTAATTCTCTCCCAAGCATGTCCTAGGGTTAGGAGTAGTTAGGGGACCAAAACACAGGTGAACATGGGCCTAACCACTAAGGTTTATCCGAAATCAGCAGTATCAGTGGACTCTCTCAGCTACCAGTCGAATCCTTCCCACATCAGTCGACTGGCCTCCCTGGCAGTAGACTGATAACTGCATTTGCAGTTTTTAAGTTTTCAGAAATGAATTTTTTAAATTCATAAGTAAATATACATAAGTTGAAAAATCTTGAAATTTTGTATGTATATTACTTATTACAATCATAATTGGTGAAAAATATTGGAAAATTATTTTACCCACAAATTAGTGAGATTGATACAAAGTTGAAAACTTAAGAAAAGCTTCAATATTGAGCCCTCTTTGTATAATCCCATTCAATGGTGATAGCTATCAAAAGATAGATTTCACCAAAGTTTTTCAAAATGTTTTCAAAATATTTTTGAAACATTTAATTCCTTTTTCCTAAACATCTCACTTGTATCTAAATGTGTAAAACACATACAAGTCAAGTTTTTAGTGAGATGTGGGTTTTTGTTCTTTAATGGTCTCATGCATATTCTAAGGCAACTCTATTTGACTCCCTTATGCATGAGACTTCAAATCATGCCATTGTCCTTAAATCCATTTAAATTATATGCATGATGATGATTATGGCATAGATATGATATAAAGAGAAGCATATGCCAAAATCATGATGTCATGGCATGTGAAAGAAATGTTTGGCATTCATGACATATAAAAATAAGTCTAAACTATTGGTGCAACAATGCCCCAAGCATTAATATATGTTTTGATGTTTGGTTAAATCATCTAAGTTAGGCAATGCTTTGTGATCTAATTGTGCACATGTTTAAGTGACAGGGAAATCCAAGGATGAAGACTTGGTAAAAGAGAAGTCCAAGTATGATCTTAGCAAGGAAAGTCCAAGGGAGGGACTTGGCAGCATAAGACCAAGCTTGTAGTCTTGGCAGCGTAAAGTCCAAGTGAACCTTGGTAAAGGAAGTCTAAGTATGATCTTAGAAAAGGAAGTCCAAGGGATGGACTTGGCAGCGTATGACCAAGCTTGTAGTTTTGACAGCGTAAAGTCCAAGTGAACCTTGGCAAAGGAAGTCCAAAATAAAGTCTTGGCAGCATAAGTCCAAGCTTGTAGTCTTGACGGCGTAAAGTCCAAGCGTTTGGCAACCCAAGACATGATAAGGCCGAAGGAAACTCTTGAAGGTAGGCGCAAGGCTGAAGGAAGAGTTAGAAGGTCAAGTCTAGGTCTAGGGTGATCGTGATATGATGTGTCGATCGGGTCGGGACGTCGGCAGTCGTCGAGGATGAAACCACGACGATCGATCGCTTTGCCTTGGTCATGGCGATCGATGTTGCTATCGATCGGCCGAAAGGCATCGATCGATGATCAAGGAAAAATTCGCCCGCGAATGCGGTCTCACTTGATCGCCGCTTGATCGGTGATCGATCACTCCATCGATCGGTGATGGAGGGATCAGTCGACTGATAGACCTCCCGTTGAAAATGGCGGCTGCGAATCCCCGCGGATCCGCTTTGTCAGAAGCCGTTAGGTTCGATGGCAGTCGACTGATAGTAATCATCAATCGACTGATCAAAGCCCAACGGTAAAAATAACCCCTCTTCTATAAGAAGGGGCCTTGGGGAGTTTGGTGAAGCTAGTGCTCTCATTCCTAGCTACACCCTCGTGCTCACCAAGTTTTCTCCAAGTATTTTTGTGATTCTAAACCTCCTCTTCTCCATTCTTAATCTTCCATCATTGTAAAGAAGAGGAGTACATTGTAAGACAAGGTTTCTTCACCTTGGTTCATCAAAAGGAGAATTTAGTGAAGTTTGGCTAGGGCTAATCCACCTTACGGATTACCGTGGAGTAGGAGAGTCATCTCCGAACCACGTACATTGGGTGTTAGCATTGTATGCTTGTTTCTTGTTCTTATTTGTGTTTATATTTGTATTGCTTCCGCTAACGTTTTTGTAGAAACAAAGAAAGGCTAATCACCCCCCTCTAGCCATTACAAAGATCCTAACAAGTGGTATCAGAGCCCGAATAGCTTGGAAGATTTCACCATCAACCAAGGCATCAATGGCTCTTCAAGAGGGATATAGCACCACCAAGCCACCACTCTTCGATGGGAGTCACTTTGTTTATTCGAAAGGTAGGGTGAAGTATTATCTAATGAGTAATATTGAGATTTGACATAGTATTGTAGATGGCTTTGAGGAACCGGTGGACGAACATGGAAACCCTATTCCAAGCAAGGATTGGACAAGGGAAATGAATAGGAGGTTCGAATCAAATGCAAAGGCGGTACTCACCATCCAATGCGGTATTACAATGGAGCAACTCAATAAGGTGGGGCCTTTCGAATCCGCTAAGGAGTTATGGGAAAAGCTCATTGAGCTAAATGAAGGATCCAAGGAGTCAAAGAGGGCCAAGAAGGACTTGCTAATTGGACAACTTCAAGCCTTCCAAATGAAGATGCATGAAACCGTAAGCCAAATGCATGGAAGGTTTATGGAGATTGTAAATGGACTCTACATCATAGGTGAGCGAGTTGACAACCGGGATTTGGTAAGGTACATTCTTCAAGCATTTCATAGAAATTCTCTATGGACTTCTATAGTTGATGCTATTAAGGTAACTAGGGATCTTTCTCAAATTAAAATTGATGAATTATTTTGTGAGTTTGAATTGCATGAGCAAACTAACATGTCCTCTAAGGAAAAGGGGTTAGCTTTATTTGTTGAGAAGAAGGAAAAGAAGAAGAAAGAAAGGAAAGAAGTGTCATCATCATCCGAGTCAGAGCATGATTCAAGTAGTGATGGAGACTCATCTAGTGAGATGGCAAATTTTGTCAAGAAGCTCTATAGAAAATCAAAGGAGTTCAAGAATAGAGAAGCAAGGAAGGGGTCCCATTCTTCAAAAGGTAAGTTTAGTGGTAATTCAAATTTTAACAATAATGTGATTTGCCATGCTTGCAATAAGAAGGGGCACATAAAACTAAATTGCCCGGAGCTAAAGAAGGAGGAAAAAGAAAAGAAAAAGAAGGACAAGAAGGAGAAGAAGAAGGAGGAGGCCATGGTGGCTCAAACCACATGGGACACACCAAGTGTTGAAGATTCCTCCTCCGATGATGAGCTTTGCCACATCACACGCCATGTGGCACTCATGGCCCAAGGAGATGACTCCGGTACATCAAGTCAAGAAGAAGAGTCTTCAAGTGATGAATCGTCATCTAGTGACGATGAGATAATGAACTCTCCTAAAGTTAAGCTTCTTTATAAATCAATTGCTTATCTTAAAGAGGCTCTAGATAAGTCTAAATCTAAGGTTAGAAGCATGAAGGTAGAACTAAAGGCCATTAGGAATGAAAAACCTTCACATGTTGATTCTTGCATACTTAAGGAAGAGAATGACAAACTTAAGGATGAGGTTAGTGAATTAAAGGCATGCTTAGAAAAATTTACAAATGACTCAAAATATCTTGACATGATCCTTAGCCGACAAAGAGCCGTTTACAACAAGGCCGGTTTAGGATATAAGTCAAAAGAAAAAGAAGTTGCTTATATTTCATTGATTAATAGAAAAACAACCATTAAGGGTAAGGTCAAGAAAGCATGGGTACCTAAGAAGTTTTTACTTAATGCTACCGGTCCAAATGTTTGGGGTACCAAAAGCTTATGTTTTTCATGTGATTTAGGTAGGAGAGCAAGGTATGTGGATTGTGGATAGCGGTTGCTCGACACACATGACCGGGGATGTGAGAAAGTTCTCCACAATTAAATATGTGAAGAAGGGAGCGGTGTCATTTGGAAATAGTGGAAAACTCAAGATATTAGGTAGAGGTACAATTGAGGTATCCCCCAAAATTGTCATTCACAAAGTTTTACTATTTGAAAATATGAAATTTAATTTATTAAGTGTTAGTCAACTTTGTGATGCAAGCTACCATGTTTCTTTTGAATCTTCTAAATGCATGATTAGACACAAGGAATTAAATGATTGTATGTTAGTTGGATATAGGAAATCAAACATTTATTATGTTGATCTTTCATATGCTTCTAACATTTCTACTAAGTGTTTTGTTGCAAAAGAAGAAGAAAGTTGGCTATGGCATAGGAGATTGGGGCACATCAACATGAAAAACATAGCCAAGGTAGCCAAGTTGGAGTTGGTCAAAGGGCTACCAAAGATCAAGTATGTCAAGAACAAAATGTGTGATGCATGCCAAGAAGGAAAACAAACAAAGACATCACACAAAGGTAAAACCTTAACTAATACCTCTTTACCGTTAGAATTATTGCATCTTGACTTATTTGATTGCCATAGTACTCCTTCTTTAAATGGTAACAAGTATTGTTTAGTCATAGTAGATGATTTTTCTAGGTATACTTGGGTCTATTTTATGAAACATAAGGATGATACTTTAAAAATAATCATAGGATTTAGTAAAAGAGTTGAAAATGAAAAGAGTCTCAAAATCAACCGGATCTGTAGTGATCATGGTGGTGAATTTGAGAACTCTAAATTTTCACAAT
The DNA here is from genome assembly GCA_025175895.1 of Wurfbainia villosa. Lineage (NCBI taxonomy): Eukaryota > Viridiplantae > Streptophyta > Magnoliopsida > Zingiberales > Zingiberaceae > Wurfbainia > Wurfbainia villosa. Next base: position 113,987,060 of record CM045987.1, on the reverse strand, counting down.
TTTGTTTAGAGCAAGGGTACAAGCATGAGTTCTCTTGTCCTAGAACACCCCAACAAAATGGGGTGGTGGAAAGGAGAAATCGTGCCCTACAAGAGGCGGCTAGGACTATGCTTAATGCATATTCTCTACCTAGCTACTTGTGGGCGGAAGCGGTTAGTACCGCTTGCTATATCCAAAATAGGGTTCAAATCCATAGGTTTTTAGGAAAGACATCATTTGAATTATGGAATGGGACTATTCTGACAATTCATTATTTCAAAGTCTTTGGATGTAAAGTTTATATTTTAAACACCAAAGATAACTTAGGAAAATTTGAATCCAAAGCGGATGAGGGAATCCTAGTTGGATACTCATCTACGAGTAGAGGATATAGAGTATACAATAAGAGAATCCAAGGGATTGAGGAGTCTTCTAATGTTCAATTTGATGAAACCACTAGTACCTACCCTAGAAAGTCCTCCATTGATAAGGATATTAATGACAATAATGAAGACATTACCCAAACACTTCAAAATTTGACCATAAGGGGTAATGATCAAGGGGGAGGAAGAGGAGATTCCGATGATGAAAGGAGGGTAGAAGATAATAATGATCAATTTGAAACCCCTTCTAGAACCCTAAGAACTCATCAAGATCATCCACTTGACCAAGTAGTAGGAGATCTATCTCAAGGAGTAAGAACTAGGTCATTTCATAGAACTCCTACTAGTCAAGTAGCTCTTATTTCACAAATTGAGCCCAAATCGATCAATGATGCATTACATGATCCGGATTGGATTTTGGCAATGCAAGATGAATTGACTCAATTTGAGAGGAGTCAAGTATGAGAATTAGTACCTAGACCCAATGATAGCACCATAATTACTACAAGATGGGTCTTTAGGAATAGGCTAGATGACCAAGGAAATATCACTAGAAATAAGGCAAGGTTGGTTGCTAGGGGATTCAATCAAGTGGAGGGGCTTGACTATGATGAGACTTATGCCCTGGTTGCTAGGTTAGAAGCTATTAGAATCCTCTTAGGGTATGCTTCCTATATGGGATTTAAACTTTATCAAATGAATGTTAAATCGGCGTTTCTAAATGGTTATATTAAAGAAGAAGTATATGTAAAACAACCACCCGGGTTTGAGAACATAGATTATCCAAACCACGTATATAAGCTTAGGAAAGCATTATATGGGTTAAAACAAGCTCCCCGGGCATTGTATGAAAGATTGTCATCCTTCTTAATTTCTAAAGACTTTAGAAGAGGTCAAGTAGATCAAACCTTGTTTATAAAGTCAACATTAAAGGATACATTCATAGCCCAAGTATATGTTGATGACATTATTTTTGGGTCAACGAATGATGATCTTCTTCAAGACTTTATAAAAAACATGGAAAATAAATTTGAAATGAGTCTAGTTGGAGAGCTTAACTTTTTCCTAGGGTTACAAGTCAAGCAAACCAATGAAGGGATTCACATTTATCAAACCAAATATGCAAATGAAATGATCAAGAAATTTGGTTTGGAAAATGCCAAAATTGTAACCACTCCTATGGCCACTAGCACTAGAATAGATAGTGATCATGATGGTAAATCAATTGATCTTAAACTTTATAGGAGTATGATTGGTAGCCTACTATACCTAACCGCTAGTAGACCCGATATCTTATTTGCGGTAGGTATGTGTGCAAGATATCAATCTTGTGCCAAAGAATCACATTTAGTAGCCGTTAAGAGAATTTTAAGATATATTAAAGGCACCCTAAATGTAGGGCTTTGGTATCCTAGGACTAGGTCTTTTGAGTTGCTTGGCTATACCGATTCCGATTATGCCGGTTGTAAATTGGATAGGAAGAGTACTAGTGGTGGATGCCAATTTCTTGGGTCCTCCCTAGTTAGTTGGAGTAGTAGGAAGCAACATTGTGTTGCTTTATCAACCACCGAAGCCGAATATGTGGCTATGGGTGGTTGTGTAGCTCAATTACTTTGGATGAGACATACTCTTGAGGACTATGAGCTACACTACTCTAACATTAAAGTTTATTGTGACAATGTGAGTACCATTAACTTGACCAAAAATCCGGTACATCACTCTAGGACCAAGCACATTGAAGTGAAACATCACTTCATAAGAGATCATTTGGCAAGAGGAGACATTGAACTTAATTATGTAGAATCTAAGTCTAACCTTGCCGATATCTTCACCAAAGCTCTTCCCAAAACCAAATTTTCATCATTAAGGAGAGAGCTTGGTATGTGCTTTGTAGAGTAAAATTCTAGGTTTGCATGATCCCATATTTATATGTTAGCGTTATACCTTGATGCATCTCACAAAAAGCCTTAAGAAACCTTGATTTTTTTTTGTATTGAGACACTTAGGAACATGTGAGATGATGGGAAAGGTGTACTTGGCTCATCATGCTTGTTATAATGCATTACTATGAGCCAATGACACACCTAGAGACATGAATACATCATGGACCAATCATTGGGAAGGCTTGTATTCAAGTAATGAATACATAGCTCGAAGAACATGGTTGGAAATTCCAAATAATATATATTTTAAACTATGTTCATCATATTTTGAAAAACAGTTTTCAAGTGGAAGACAAAAGTGATACAAAGTTTGCAAAATTATTAGAACTTTTGTTAGTTTTCAAATTTGTATCAATCTTGAAATCTGGAAAACATAAAATTTTCAAATTATTCTTCCTTGATAGATAATGATTCCAGAAATATGTATGTAAAATTTCATAATTTTTCGAGATTTCTGGAATTTCTACCATTCACGAATTTGGACTAAAAATTTGAAATTGGGTTTCAGATTTAGCGATCGTTGGTTCGAAACCAATGATCGACATAATCGTATTTTTTGATAAATAGCTCCATTTTCTGATATTTAGTGAATCTTTGATGTCCTAAAACTATAGCATGATAATATTGAGTATAAACAAACTTTTAGGCTTGCTTAATGCAGTGTTTTAGGGGGAGTTTCATAAAATATATCCTTTTCATCTCCAAACTTACATTGTTGGTGCAAAGTTAGGACTTAACTTTCGAACTTTTGTTATGCTTTGCCTCAAATGTTATTCACACATCATGAAGTATATCTTGGATTTAGGGGGAGCTTAATATCAATCTTATACCTCAATCCAAGATACAACAATCTTAATTCTTTCATGAAATTTATGAATCCTTCTCTTTTTGATGCATGTCAAAGGGGGAGAAAGAATGTTTAAGTTAGAATTCGTATTATGATTATGTAAAGACCTAACTTAAATATTTGCCAAACATCAAAAAGGGGGAGATTGTTGGTGCAACAATGCCCCAAGCATTAATATATGTTTTGATGTTTGGTTAAATCATCTAAATTAGACAATGCTTTGTGATCTAATTGTGCACATGTTTAAGTGACAGGGAAATCCAAGGATGAAGACTTGGTAAAAGAGAAGTCCAAGTATGATCTTGGCAAGGAAAGTCCAAGGGACGGACTTGGCAGCATAAGACCAAGCTTGTAGTCTTGGCAGCGTAAAGTCCAAGTGAACCTTGGCAAAGGAAGTCCAAGTATGATCTTGGCAAAGGAAGTCCAAGGGATGGACTTGGCAGCGTAAGACCAAGCTTGTAGTTTTGGCAGCGTAAAGTCCAAGTGAACCTTGGCAAAGGAAGTCCAAAATAAAGTCTTGGCAGCATAAGTTCAAGCTTGTAGTCTTGGCGGCGTAAAGTCCAAGCGTTTGGCAACCCAAGACATGACGAGGCCGAAGGAAACTCTTGAAGGCAGGCGCAAGGCTGAAGGAAGAGTTAGAAGGTCAAGTCTAGGTCTAGGGGGTAAAATCAAGTATGAAGTATTCATACTTGATGAAACTCGACGATCCATCGCCTTGGTCATGGCAATCGATCGATGTTGCGATCGATCGATCGCCAAAGGCATCGATCGATCAAGGAAAAATTTGCTGCACGCAGCTCACTCGGTGATCACTCCATCAGTCGACTAATGGAGGGATCAGTCGACTGATAGGCCTCCCGTTGAAAATGGCGGCTGTGAATCCCCGAGGATCCGCTTTGTCAGAAGCCATTAGCTTCGATGGCAGTCGACTGATGGTAATCATCAGTCGACTGATCAAAGCCCAACGGGAAAAACAGCCCCTCTTCTATAAGAAGGGGCCTTGGGGAGCTTGGTGAAGCTAGTGCTCTCATTCCTAGCTACACCCTCGTGCTCACCAAGCTTTCTCCAAGTATTTTTGTGATTCTAAACCTCCTCTTCTCCATTCTTAATCTTCCATCATTGTAAAGAAGAGGAGTGCATTGTAAGACAAGGTTTCTCCACCTTGGTTCATCCAAAGGAGAATTTAGTGAAGTTTGGTTAGGGCTAATCCACCTTACGGATTACCGTGGAGTAGGAGCGTCATCTCCGAACCACGTACATCGGGTGTTAGCATTGTATGCTTGTTTCTTGTTCTTATTTGTGTTTATATTTGTATTGCTTCCGCTAACGTTTTTGTAGAAACAAAGAAAGGCTAATCACCCCCCTCTAGCCATTACAAAGATCCTAACATAAACATGATCATGACATTTTTAGAGATAAAAATGAAAATGATGTCATGACATGGCAAGGCAAATAAATTATGGCAAGTAAAATATACTAAGGTATAGAATACCTAGGTGCTAAGTCCAAATTGTCATTTCTAGGAATTAATTCCATTTTGCCTTAATACCATTGTTCTCCCTAGTGTGCCAAAAACCCAAAATGGCACACCATTACTTTTAAGACCTATTTGTTCCAATTTAAATCATTTTTAACTTCTCAAGCACATTGGCACATCCTAATGTGTCAACTCTACTATGGTTAGGTTAATTACCCATCCACTTAGGGTTGACACACCCTAACCCATTTAGCGTGAATCAATCACGCTTCTAGGAACCCAATACCTATTGGAGCTCCTTGGGTTAACAAGATATTCACTAGGGATAACTTCCCTAGATACCTTCCTAATGACCCTTTTAGGCTTTGAAGTCATAGTTTTTTGGGTCTTTCCTAAGTCAACTCTAGGGGTAACTCCCCCTTTGACCTTCTTAGTGACTACATTTGATTTCTTTGAGATCTTAGCCACTAGACACCTACCATGGTTAGACTTAGGGATGACTTTCCTACTAACCTTGGTTTTCCTAACCCTAGGCTTTGTTCCATAATCAAATGAAATATTATGATAAGTCTTCTGGGGCTTAGGTTTGTGACCCAACCCTTCCTTGCCCTTAGACCGTTCTTGCTTACTAGGTTTTGACTTTTGGGTATTTGACCCTTGAATAGAATTTTCTATAATTTTAAGGGTCTTTTCCATTCTTTCAAGTCTTGACCTCAAGACTTGGTTCTCTAGCTCTAATTTTCCCATTTTTGAATTTTCATTTGGTTTTTGGGAAGACCTCTTCTTCTTAGGCATATGCCTAGACTTTTTGGGATTAATACCCAAATTTTCCTCTACTCTCCTAATTGATTCCCTAGGTAAAATAGTTCTAGTATTATTGGTCCTAGGTTTATCCTTAGACAAATGTACATGCTTAGCAACTAAACAATAAACCTTATTATTTCTAATAGCATGCCTTTCATTTATAATTGCAAGAGAACTAAAATAGTTTTTAGCATGCTTCTTGGTTCTAGAAATTAAAGGTACATTAACTAAATTTACCTTAGAGTTAGCTTTGGAAGCTCCCCCTACATGAGATGCCCCTTCTTGCCCTTTCTTCCTCCCCCTAGAGCATTGACTTTGGTAATGTTCCCTTTGATTGCATTTAAAGCACACAATGTGCTCTTTTCTTCTAGTTGTGGGGACTTCGGCATCTTTTGACTTTTGAACTTTCGGGCCCGGTTGAGCCTTCTTCACCTTCTTGGGACATTTACTTTTGTAATGCCCTTTCTCCCTACACTCAAAGCGTATTATATGATCTTTATTTAAAATCATAATACTTGAGTTACCTAGGGAGGTGGAGGATTCCTCATTTCTTCCGGAGATAGAAGCTTCATTTTGATCTTGCTCCGGAATGCAAATCCTTTCCTCCCCCTCAATGCTAGAGGTGGAGGTTTCCTCCAAGTCATTCACGTCTTCGAATGTGGGCGGTGCTTCTTTCTCGGCATTCTCCTCTATTTGTGCCGGTTGGGAATTTTCTTGGAATTTTATTACCCTATTCCATAATTCCTTCGCATCCTTATAGTCACCCAATCTAGACCAAATAGTGTTAGGGATCAAATCACTAAGTAATTCGATTACCTTGAGATTTGTCTCGAAGTCCTTGATTTGGTCTTGGGTCCACCTTGATTTCTCAATTTGTCTATTTCTTTCATCCCTAGGCAATTCTAAACCATTTTCTAGAATTAACATGAAATCGAAATCAGTTTCGAGATATACCTCCATTTTCCTTCTCCACTATAGAAAATCTCCTTCGAATTTTGGTGGTTGGAGGTTGTAGCCGGCCATCTTGTAGTGCTTGTGTTGGCGGTTAGTCCTCGACAAGCAACTTGGCTCTGATACCACTTGTAGGGGATCGATGGTGGCCGACTAGAGGTTGTAGCCGGTCATCTTGTAGTGCTTGTGTTGGTGAATAGCCCTCTTTCGTCGTATGGTGGAATTCGTTCGTTCTTCTTGCATCGCTTGTCTACGATTATCATTAGCACAGCGGAATAACAATAATAATGAAAATACTAATAACACATACAAGCATAAACAATATATACGTGGTTCGGAACCGAATGATTCCTACTTCACGGGCGAGTTCACCGAGCTCTAGTTATGCGCACGACACTAACTAAACTCCTTCTCGACTACACGTCGGAGGTGGAGAAACCTCGTAAAATCTATTACAACAAGTAATATGAAATACAAGAAGAAATACAAAGACAATACAAAAGAGAACTTTTACACAATTGCTTTGATCACTTTCTTGTTGCTTGCTCTTGAAGGTCTGGAATGCAACAACAATTCTCCTCCAAAGTCACCTCAAAAGCCTTTTCGAAATCCTCCCACTTGAGCTCTATTTATAACCTGCATCAAGCTGATTTTGCACCCATCAGTCGACTGATCGTGACCATCAGTCGACTGGTCCTGTAGTCGTTGTCTCACAACGACCAGATCCACATCGGTCAAGTTCCAACAGATCACACATCAGTCGACTGATGATACCCATCAGTCGACTGATTATCCCATCAGTCAAGTGCTGGCGCGAGCACTCGACTGGAAATCATTCTGTGGCTAAAAACACCCCGATCACCGATCGATCTCCTTATCACGATCGATGGTGTCAATACCAATCAGCTGTCATCCCTCGTAGTCGATCGATCACCGGACCACATTCGTGAACCCTAGTCGACTTAGAGCAGTCGACTGGCACCTATGTCAGTCGACTGATGTCGGGTAAAACCTCAAACACCAAGTTGTTTGAGCATCCGACACTCAGTCTTAGCCACTTGGCCAAGTCCACCTCATCCCTCATGGAGTTCCCCACCGAAGCTCTCTTCCCTCGGCCTACGTCCCTCGGATGCGCCAAGCGCACGGCTTCGTAATACCATCCTTCGCGTCTCTTGCCCTCGAAGTATAATTCCCTTGGGCCTCACTCAATTCGCTCCCCATCCGGCGGTCCCTCGGATGCACCAAGCGCTCGGCTTCGCAATGTCATCCTTCACCGACTCAAGGACCCCGAGCCTAGTGAACTTGCCAAGTCCTCAAGACTTCCCACATGTACCAAGCGCACGGCTTCGCAATGCATTTCTCACCAAGCACCAAGCGCATGACTTCGCAATACTTTGGACTTTTCCACACACCAGGCCCCATGCTTGGATTTTCCATACCAACTCCATGTTGGACTTCCCTATGACAATCCCATGTCATAAGTTTTGTCTATCATCAAAATACTGCTCGAGTCAAACTCGAGTTAACCTGGGCCGATTGCACTAACATTTACTGGCATGATTATTATTGTTAGATATATCTTACTATGCATGTCGACTTAATACCCGCTGAGTTCGTTGAACTTACCTCTTTGCTTTATATCTATTTCAGGTTGAAACTGTCAGGAGAGTCCAGCTGTCAATCCCCCTCATCGTAAGGGTTTTGTTTTTGGTCTTATGGTTTTGGTTATATTGACTAGAAGACATGTGTAGGACTTGTGTTTTGGTTATATACTCGTGAATGTTTTGGTGGTTCTCGATATGTCCTTATGGACTTTTATTCGATTTGTTTTGGTTGTGTATTCCTGCTCAGATGGCAGAAGAGGTAAGTCTAGATGAGGTAGACTTTTTTTTTACTTTGGTCGTTGGCCTGAGGCCCATATATTCTTTGTATGGTGTGTTTTATGTTTCGGCCATGTTGGCCGATGTATAGTGGGCCGTGTGGGCCTTGTATATAGGTTTCAATTATCCACAGTACAGGGGAGGTGTTGTTCGATTTTCGTCGGACAAGTACCCCTCTCGGGGCGTGACAATTTATTTGGTATCAGAGCCCTAGGTTTTTGAGTTCCTAAGGGTTTTTGAATTTTCAGAGTTCGCCACGTTTGGTAGGTCAACCTGTGCATTTTTGGATTTTGTATGGATTTTCGACGATTTTTATGTTTCGGAATTTCAAGGTATTATCGACAAGATCGTATTGGGGACTGTTGGTGCAGGGGCACCAGATAATCGAACCTGTGTTTTGATTATGGAAAAGACACAAAGTTAAGTTTACATCGTTGTCTCACGAGCTAAATCAAGTGTGCAGAAAGTCTAAGCCGAAGGTCAGCGACACCCAGAGGGAGCTGTGGTGGTCGGACAACACCGAGGGAATTTCATGGGAGTCAAAGAACCTAGGTGGAAGTTTGGAATCAAAGCGATAGATCTTAAAGGACCAGAGGTAAGCTTGTGTGAGTGAGAGATGGTAAGGTCGTGTTCTCTGTACGGGGACGACCAGGCAAGCTAAAGGACATCTCTGAGCTATAGGAAAAGTAGCTGCCTTTAGTGGTCACTTTAATTTCCTTATGTAATAGGAAGTTATCATTATGTTTCTGTTAGATACTTACATATTTGCTCACAGTAGGAAAAGTCACCTAGGGAAATTGCCCTTACTCATGGTCGTGGACGAGGTCGACCTCGAAAGCGACCTATTGATGCTGCGGGACCTACCCTCGAGCTTGAAAAGGTAGACTCTTTAGAGATGTCGAATGATGTCGAATTATGAAGCTAGGGTTAGGCCTGCTAGCTACCCATTGGGAGGTCAAGGAGTAACCCCTAAGAGAGTATCAGCCCCTACTACTGGTGATTTGGTCATAGATAAGGCGTGTATACCTATACTGACCAAGACGATGAAAGATCGTTTTACCTTATTGTAGGAGGTGTTGGATAAGATATTTATCTGTCCCAGTATTTCTTCTAGAGAAGATCCGAAACTCTTTGTTAAAAGAGAGATAGAACTTTGAGGTTATGCAACGATTATTGATGATGGGATACAGTAGTTGTTGGAAATGAATATCCTTCATTATGGATAGATGATCTAGTTAGATTAGCTAAGGACACCTGTATATACTCTAGGGTTGGTATACGACTGGTGTGTTGATATTGTAGTGACATGGTGTCATACAATTATCATTGTCGTTGTGATGATTGATATATCATCAGCCTAGAGTAAAGAGGATGCAGGTGTGTAGAGATGATAATTTCATACTTGGTATGAATTGTATGAGCTTTTGATTTTGTTGTTAGACTATTTAACGATTTAGTCGTCCATGGATTTGAGAAATCATATATTCGGGACACGATTGGATCAATTGTGGTTGTTGGAATTGTGTAACTTGGCCACTGTTGATGGTGGTAGTTGGAGTTGTGCACTCGGCCACCATAGATGGTGGATTCCTTGTATGATTTGGGTTATTACTGTAAATGTGGATAGAATGTTTTTAGAATTACTATACCACAGACTTGTTTGACCAAGAAGGTGATGGAATTTACTTGGTTAGAAGTTTATGAAACTAGTTTTCAAGGCTCAGACGATGGTTGACTTTTGCATCAGTGTTAGTTAATCCTTCCGATGTGGATGGAAGGGTATGTACGCGGATGCATTGTTTCAGAGAATGGAGTGATTCTGATGTAGTTGATTAAGACATATCCCATGTTTACGTCAGTTGAGGAACTACGAGATGGGTTGTCATATACATGACGTGACTTTAGTAGTTATTATCTTGATTTGTGGATATATGGAGCAGGAATGCTAATGGGATTTTAGCTAGCTACTTGATAGCTATTATAGAGTAGTTGGAACACGAACGGTTGTAACAAGGGAGTTTGGTCGCTATAGCCTCCCATGCACTTACAGAGTGTGTGGTGGAGTGAATTTTGAACGGTAGATGGACTTCTCTTGTGAAAAGATAATTCCTCGTCTCTGACTCCGAGGAGGATAGTGGTTTCCAGAGTTGCATTAGTTTAAGGAAGAGATGCTTTAGGAAATTCCGATTTCGGAATGGAAGTGGGAGCATATCATTATGGATTTCAGGGGCAGCTGGGAGGACCACTTGCCCTTAGTGGAATTCGCCTACAACAATAGCTATCATTCGGCTATCCAAATGGCACCGTTCGAAGCATTGTATGGTAGACAGTGTCGGATACCCACCCTCTGGGAGGAGGTTGGGGAGGCCCAGTTGCTAGGACCCCATAGAACTCAACATGAGGCAGAGTTGGTCCATACTATCAGACGGAGGATGACATAGGCACAGGATCGTCAGAAGAGTCATGCCGATCGGAGACGGAGACCTCTAGAGTTCTCTATTGGTGACCATGTGTTCTTACGAGTCTTGCCCACGAAAGGGGTGAAGAGATTTAGCCTCCATGGTAAGCTAGCTCCAAGGTACATTGGTCCTTTCGAGATTTTGGAGAGGATCGGAGCAGTCGCTTACTGTCTAGCGATACCACCGTCCTTGGCTGATATTCATTATGTGTTTCATGTGTCCATGCTGAGGAAGTATGTGCCAGACCCTACACATATTCTGTCCGATGTGTTAGGTTTCATATAACCTGATGCTACTTACGAAGAGGTTCCGGTGCGAATTCTTGGTTGCAAGGAGCGACAGTTGCGGAACAAAACCATCCGACTCGTAAAGGTTGGATGGTAGCATCATACTGATGAGGAGGCTACATGGGAGTGGGAAGATATTATTCAAGCTCGGTACCCTCATCTGTTCACTTAAGGTATGAGGTTATTTCGGAAACTTACTTGAATTAATTTTTTTTCATGTTAGTATGAAATTTGGGGACCAAATTTTTATAACTGCGGGAGAATGTAAGATATCGAAAAATAAAATAATAATAAATACCCTTGATAATTAAAAAATGACCTTATATAATTTTTCAAGAATTTTTAGAAATTTTTCTGGATTTAAACGGAAGTTTTATGATCTTTCATGGGGATAAAATAAATAAGTTTCGGTAGAACCTATTTAAGGGAGTTAATAGGTGTCATTAAGCTAATGTTTAAATACCTAAACCTAAGTTTAGTTTTTCGGATTTCTCACCGCCACTTATTCCTTCACCCGAACGGTTTTCCCTTCTCCATCACAATTTCTTTCTCCCCTTTTGCTCCAGCGCCGTCGCCTCTCCCTCCCGATCTTGACGGCAACGAGCACCACCAGCCGTCGAGTTGGCCTCGATGCAAGGGGACGACCTCGGCGACCACCGAGCTGGCTCATCGTCGGCCTCCTCTATGGATACCCTCTTCTATCGCTCACCGATCTTCTCCCTCTCCTCTGCAAACGGCATCAAGCGAACCTCCCTCGCCGGTGCCATGGATGAACCGGACCAGTGAGCGTGGGTCGTCGGCGTTTGCAGCGTGTTTTGAATAGAAGCTGCGATTCTCTACCGAAGCTAGCTCAAAACCGGGGAGTTAGGGCAACAACAGATCTTCTTCTCCGGTGAACAGAGCAGCTGGGAGGGAAGTGTCGCCGGTGAGGTTGAAGCTTCTGGTAAATACCTCATTTTCCCCTTGTTTCCTTTCTGTCCAGTGGTTCTATGGATTGTGGTGATCAAGGGGGGGCGTTGGTGTCGAGTGGTGAGACATGGGCAGTGGCGGCAGGTTGATCGGAGGGATGGGTTGGTTGAATTGTAATAAACTTGGATATGTGTTAGCTATGTAGTAGGTTGTTGCAACAAGGTTATTTATGGATTATATAGTGGATCGAATCTAATTAATCATGTGAAATTGATCGGTAATTAAGGAATAGGGTTAGATTGTTTGGTTAGGAGATTCAAGATATGGATTTAAGTTCGATTTATTACCCTCGTTGGGCTTATCATAGAACTTGGTAATAATTATATTTTACATATAGGCCTTTGATGGAGGTAGATTCTCTGATGCAAAGACAATCGACATTCTACAGATCAGGCGGGTACTTTGACTTATCTTTTAGATATTGTCATGTTGATATGCTTAGTTGGCTATTTCTCACCGTAATTTTTGTCTTATCTATCCTTGTATGTCACTGTGCCATACCTGATGCATGCATTTCTATATTAGTCGATATTATCTTGATACCAGCCATGTGTTCTTATTTAGGGAGTTGTGACATGCACTTGATTAGCTTTTAGATATACTTTCCCTGTATACCTAGGTCATCGATATGTACTCATTATTTTTGTGTACATATTATTTAGAGACGTATATTGGTTGGTGTTACATGCTTTAATGTCATGCACTATCTTGCATGATTGCATGCTGGCTGGTCGGCGATTCCTTTGTAGTTGAGCCCGCAGTCAGTTACATGATCTGCACACATAGTCACTCATGGGTTAGTGGTACATCAGGAGGGTGTGTGTAGTAGCTCTGTCAAGCTCCGCTGGTCCGCTCATGGGTAGTGGTGAGGCAGCGTGGTAGAGGGCAGGGATCCCTTCTCTGGTCTACGACACCGGGAGATGAGAGCTTTGCTCCCCCACTCTGTTTGGGGTAGGAGGATAGGTGTACTCCGACAACATCCTGTCCACTCGGTCACTCAGGAGCAGTGATGGCAGAGTGCACAGTTGTCATAGCCCTATCCACTCGGCTTCACCATCGCGCGTGAGGCGGTTGACTGGCGTCAGGGGTGACCATGTCATTTGCATCGCATGCATATTGCATGGATGACATTTGTCTGTGTTTGGTGCATTTTGGTTGCTTCCTTGGTTGTTGCATATGATTGACATGCATACAAGATACATCATGTATTTGGTCTGACGACCTTACTTCTGCTAGTATGACTTACACTCCTATGTTAGGATAGGAGATTCAGGTAAGTACATTCTTTCTGCATTTCTTCCTTGCATTTTCTATTATTGATCAGGAGACTATACTGGCATGATTATTATTGTTAGATATATCTTACTATGCATGTCGACTTGATACCCGTTGAGTTCGTTGAACTTACCTCATTGCTTTATATCTATTTGAGTTGAAGCTATCAGAGAGTCCAATGCCAATCCCCTAAATCTTTGTTTTTGGTCTTATGATTTTGGTTATATTGACTAGAAGACATGTCTAGGACTTGTGTTTTGGTTATATACTCGTGGATGTTTTGGTGGTTCTCGATATGTCCTTATGGTCTTTTATTCGATTTATTTTGGTTGTGTATTCTTGCTCAGATGACAGAAGAGGTAAGTCTAGATGAGGTAGACTTTTTATTTACTTTGGTTGTTGGCTGAGGCCCATATATTCTTTGTATGGTGTGTTTTATGTTCCGGCCATGTTGGCCAATGTATAGTGGGCCGTGTGGGCCTTATTTATAGGTTTTAATTGTCCGCAGTACATGGGAGGTGCTGTCTGATTTTCGTCGGATAAGTACCCCTCTCGGGGCGTGACACAAAGAGAGTAAGAAAGGCTCCACCCGTGCCAAAGGTCAAGGAGACCGGTGCCTCAAGTCAAAGGAGCAAGGAGCACATCATTTGCTTCAAGTGCCATCAAAAGGGGCACTATAGGAGTCAATGCTCTAGGGGGAGCAAGAAGACTCAAGAGGGAGTATCACATGTAGGGGGAGCTTCTAAAGCAATCTCTAAGGTAAAATTTAATAATGCACCTTCTAAATTTAATAGGCAAAAGCATGCTAGGAATTTTAATTCTCTTGCAATTTATGATGAAAAGCATTCTAGGAATAATAAATATTTTTGCCTAGGAGCTAAGAATATTCATTTTAATAATAAGGAGAAATTTGGGACTAATGTCCCTAAAATAAATTTATCTAAAGATAAATCTAGGTCAAATAATTCTAGACCAATTCTACCTAGGGAGACAATTAGAAAGGTACAAGAGCACCTTGGTCTTAACCCCAAATGGACTAGGCATATGCTTAAGAAGAACCATGCCCAAGGATTAAATCAAAATTCAAAAATTGGGCAATTAGAGGTTGAAAATTAAGCCTTGAGGTCAAGGCTTGAGAAAATGGAAAAGACCCTTAGGATTATGGAAAACCAAATAAAAGGGTCAAATAGTCAAAGTCAAGGGTCTAGAAGTCAAAGTCAACACCTAGGGCCTAAGAGACAAGAGTCAACCAAGGGCAAGAAAGGTTTGGGTCACAAAACTAAGCCTAAGGTGGCTTATCATAGTGTTCCATTTGATTATGGAACACAAACTAGGTCTAGGAAGACCAAGGTCACAAGAGAAGTCATCCCTAGAGTTGACCAAGGTATGTGTCTAGTGGCTAGGGTTTCTAAGAAATCTAGGGTGACCACTAAGAAGGTTACAAGGGGAGTTGCCCTTAGAGTTAACCTAGGTAAAACCCAAATGATCAAGGCTTCTATGCCTAGGAGGGTCATTAGGAAGGTATCTAGGGAGGTCATCCCTAAGGAATACCTAGTAAACCCTAGGAGCTCAAATATGTTTTGGGTTCCTAAGAGCGTGATTGATTCACGCTAGATGGGTTTAGGGTGTGCCAACTTTAAATGAAAGGGTAGTTAATCTAACCATGGTAAAAGTGACACTTTAGGCAATTTTTAAGGTTATGAGTACCTTGGGAATAGATTTGATATTATGATTCTAAAAGATTTTAGGATGTGCCAATACATTTTTGGAATTATGAAAAATCAATTAAATTGGCATAATTTAGGATTAGAGGTTATAGTGTGCCATTTTGGGTTTTTGGCACACTTGGGAGAAAAGTATCAATATGGCAAAATATACTTAATTATATCAAATGACAACAAATATTAAAATTTAGGTATTATTATACCTATACACTTTATGTGTCATGCTTGATTTGCCATATAACATGTCATGACATCATGTTTATTTTTATCATTTATATGTCATGATTATGTGTATGATTAAGGTTTAATGTCATGTGTTTTTAGATTGTATCATATGCCATGACATCATGATCATTGGCCATGCTTAATTATGTTATCATTTATGCCATGATCATTCATGCATTTAAGTTAATGAAAATCAATTTAAGGACAATGGCATGACTTAAAGTCCTATTTATAAGGGAATCAAATAGGGTTGCCTTAGAAAAATGCATGAAACCCTAGATTAGGAGAACAAAACCCACATCTCACATTACATTGACATGTATGTATATTTATACACCCTAGATACATGTGAGATGCTAGGATATGAGTTAAGTTCAAGGTGTATAGTTTTTGCATCTAGATGAACTAAAACTCATCCTTAACTAAAGGTGGATCATTGGGAAAGCTTGTGTACAAGTCATGTACATTGAGCCCAAGGAATATGATCCAATATAGGTTTTCAAAAACATTTTAAAAT
Source organism: Wurfbainia villosa (assembly GCA_025175895.1). Classification (NCBI taxonomy): domain Eukaryota; kingdom Viridiplantae; phylum Streptophyta; class Magnoliopsida; order Zingiberales; family Zingiberaceae; genus Wurfbainia; species Wurfbainia villosa. The sequence goes on along the minus strand of CM045987.1, from coordinate 113,971,340 downwards.
CCTTTTAGAAAACCTTGGTGAAGTCTATCTTTTGATAACAATCACCATTGATGAAGTTGATACAAAGTGAGCCAAAACTTAGAAGTTTTTCTTCACTTTTGAATTTTGTATCAATTTCGATATTTTATGGGTAAAATTTTTTTCTATCATTTTTTGCCATTGCATTGGTCATATGTATTATACATATGAAATTTTATGATTTTTCGATATACGTATAATTATTTATGAATTTTTAAATCTCATTTCTGATAACTGAAAATCTCAATTTTCAGTTATCAATTGACTGCCCTTGGTGGCAGTCGACTGATGGAGATGATAGTCGACTGATCTCTGATAGAGTCGACTACCAAGGCTAATTTAGGGAAAACAAAGTATGTTTAGCTCGTGTTCAGCTACGGTAAAGGTCCCTAACCACTTCTAACCCTAGGATATGCTTTGGGAAGCATTATAAAGGGTGAAAATCCATTGGATATAGATTAGGAGAGTTGTTTAGGGTTTGTATCAAATTTAAGGATGGGAAAGTTCTATGTTAAACTTTGAACCTTATTTTTGATGGTTTAGAGTTCCTATTGGCTTAGGGACTTCCCAAGGACATTGTTGGTGCAATGGTCAAAGGGGAGCAAGCCTTTAGGGGGAGGTATCCATCATGGGATGATGGATGGTATTTTTCCTCATGAGAGGGAAAATAGAATTTTGAGATACCCAATTTAGAAATTAGGAGAGTTTATAGGATTATCTCTCTTGAGTGATATGAGACTTATCACTAGGAAGATGGTAGACATCCTAGGTATTTTTGGACCAAGGAGGAGATTGTAAGATCTCATTGGGACATGAGACATTGACCTCCTTGGAGAGATAACCTTTTTGATATTAGTCAAAAAGGGGGAGAATGTTTTGGGAGAGAATGTTATGGAGAATGTTATTAATTGATGTTATCAATTGTCAATTCGGAGAATTGGGGAGAAAGTGAAATTACCAATTTGGGATAATTGGTAAAGGAATTTGAGTTAGTGTTCTAACTCAAAGGTATGTGTTTTTGTCAAACATAAAAAAGGGGGAGATTGTTGGTGCAATCGGCCCATGTCACGATTGACCGGACTCGAGTTTGACTCGAGCGATATTTTGATGTTTGACATGAAGGTTTGACATTAATATCTGATATTGTTTTGAGAAGATTGTTGGCACAATCGACCAAGGTCATGATTGACCGGATTCGAGTTTGACTCGAGGGGGATTTTGATGGTTGACTGGAGTTGACCATGTCAAGGAAAAGTCCAAGCATGGGTCTTGGCATGGAAAGTCCAACATGGGTTGGCAAGGGAAAGTCCAAGCTTGAGTCTTGGCCTTTGGAAAGTCCAAGGGGTTTGATATTGGCGACATAAAGTCCAAGCGGGAGTCTTGGCAGCATAAGTCCAATGGTTGGCGGCGTAAAGTCCAAGCGGAGTCTTCGCGGCGTAAGTCCAATGTGCCTTGGCGGTGTAGACACCGTTAGCATGACATAGCCGATGGAAGCACCTGAAGGCTAGCGCAATGGATGAACAAGTCATGGATGACTTGGAGGGATCCGAGAGACGCGAGGCTGACGAAGGTGGCTAGAAGGCTTAGGTCTAGGCTACGGGTGGTCTAGCAAGTATGGGGGCACCATACTTGGGTAAAAACCTCATGTTTGAGGTGTGCCAGTCGACTGGTGCCATATGACAGTCGACTGGTGTGAGTCAACTAGGATTTGATTGCGGGAAGTGTCCCAACAGTCGACTGCCAGAGGTGGGCAATCTACTGCTGGCTCAAGCAGTCGACTGATCGTGTGATCAGTCGATTAGTGCTCGAAAATTTTGGCACAGAATGGAGTCGAGACTTGACTGTGGGGTTAGCAGTCGAGTGAAGGCTCCATCAGTCGACTGATGGACATGATCATTCGACTGATGTCCTATCCGTTGGATTTTTTCAGCATGGATTACACCGTTGTCTCACAGCAACAGTATCATCAGTCGACTAATGGTCTTGATCAGTCGACGGATCGGTGATTTCCAGCCCAGGCAAAAGCTTTAAATGGAGCTCATGGAGGAGGAAATCAACAAGGTTCTTTGAGGTGTTTTGGGGCGAGTTGCTGTTGCAATTCAGGGTCTCCAAGTGCTACTCGATCAACCTAATAAGCAAGCATTCAAAAGCTCGGTGTAAAGTTTTCTTTACTTGCATTTTAGTGTAGTTGCTTGTATTCTTATTGTATTACTTTTGTAATCACTTGTAAGGGGGTTCTCCACCTCCGGATTGTTCCGAGAAGGAGTTGTTTGTGATTAGTGGTTGCGTGTGCATCACTAGAGCTCTTTAGAGCTCGATCCCTGGAGTAGGAACCGTTCGATTCCGAACCACATTAAATACTTGTGTAATTGTGTGCTTGTCTATTTTGTTATTGCTTTATTATTATTTTGCTGCGCGCTAACGATTGTGTAGAGACAAACATGAACAATTTCCATCAATGTACTAGCACGACCCTATTCACCCCCTCTCTAGCGGTCAATATTTCCTCTACAAGGGACACTCCCCCTCTCCTTGTTACGATTAAAGCTCCGAAAATAAAAAGAATTTACAATTAAGACTCTAAATAAAAGATTTTTATACTGACGATGAAGAAGATCTTGAGCTAAGGTTGAGTCGTCGTCGATTCGGCAGAACTTTGGCATAGTAGAGTCATCGTAGGAGATTAGCATTGCGGGAGTGATTTGGAGCACTTGGAATGATGGAAAAGGGGTGGAGAACCCCTAATTTTATAGCCTTGTGAAACCCTACACGTTGAGATGAGGTTTCATGAGGTGATGCTACCTAACCCTTGAGAAATGGTGATAAGTTTTGACTCTCTTCGAGGTTGATCCTTGACCAGCAGTCGATTGATCAACCCTATCAGTCGACTGATGGAGGCATCAGTCAACTGATACAAGCCATTAGTCGACTGATGGCAGGATTTCCAGCTGCAATGAAGAGTTAGCTCGAAAATGCAGTTAGTATAAGTAAGCTCGATGGTCATTTACCATCCGATCTCGACTTAGACCTTCCATGGGAAGTCTTGGTTGGATCGACGCCTAAGGATGTCCCCGTACGGAGGATACGACCTTACTTACACTCACTCACACGAGCTTACCTCAACCTTTACCTTTGAAGCTTTGCTTCTGGTCTTCACCTGAGTTCTTCGCCTTCCTCCGAAGTCCTCCCGGTGTCGCCCGACTACCATAGTTCCCTCCGGGTATTGCTGACCTTCAGCTCTAGCTTTAGCACTTTCTGCACACTTGATTTAGCTCGTGAGATAACAAAATGAGCTTAACTTTGTATTGTTTGCTATAATAAAAACTTAGGTTCAACTTATGTGTCTACTGCACCAACAATCTCTCCCTTTTTGATCTATGGCAAATCCATACAAAGTTAAGGAAATAATATGCATTATCATGAAATTGAAATGAAGAATTTAATTTGAAAATTAAGTAGGAGTAATAGAGACTCTCTTTCAAGTACTCCCCCTTGAGGAAACCTCCCCCTTGACCGAGGGTGAGTTTTTGAAAGAAGGTCTTAACCCTCCCCCTTGATGTTTGCTACTTAGGAAGAGTTTAAGTAATTAACAATTACTTAAAGTTGGCCTTAGTATTAAAAATAAGTTTAAGCTAAGAAGATTTCTTAACTTGGCCTTTCTCCCTCTTTTTCAACTAATAGAATTAAGTTTGCAAAAATTAAGTTAAGTAAACATTAACTTTTGGCCATGAGAATATAGATTATGTTACTAAGTTAAGTTATAAAAAAAAATTGATCCATTAACTTTGGCCTTTTCTCCCCCTTTTGCCATAAATCGGAAAGAGTGGGGGGTGTTGAGAAACATAGTTTTTTTTTTAAATTATAGTTTTAAGTTTTAGTTCCAAGTCCAAGCATGTTCCACATAATTTTGAAAATAATATATTAAAAATAAGCTCATATATTTGTATGTTCAACTCTTTTTGACTTGATTGATATGAAATGATCAATAAGTCTTGATCAGAGTCGGTTAATATAGATTATACTCCATGGTTCATGGCGATGCACTAGCTCTACATCTGGAACTAGGAGTAAGGTCCTAACATCTCACGCCCATCTACGTGGCTAAGTACACAAACACATTGATCCTATGTGTTGTGAGATGTGTTGGCTCCTTAAATCTATAGGTACATGATATCTAAGGTAAGCCCTAAGCTAATTCCATTAACAAGAAAAGTAAATAATAGAGTTATAAGAAGTTATGATTTGTAAATCCTACTCTATTACGTACATGCCCAATTTTCATCTTAATAGATTAAATTCGACTTCGGGTAGAAGTTTAGTAAAAAGGTCCGCTAAGTTTGACTTCGATTTCACGTATTCGAGTTGTATGACTCCGTTGGCCACATGTTCTCGAATGACATCTCTATATGTTTGGTCCTAGAATGACATACAGGGTTTTTCGTTAAGTTAATTGAACTAATATTATCTACATGAATTTTAGTATTTGTGAAGTCTAACTTAAAATCTTGGAGAGTGTGCTTCATCAAAAGAAGCTGAGCAACGCACTCACCTATTGCGACGTATTCGGCTTCGGTGGTAGACAAGACAACACAATGTTGCTTCCTACTGCATCAACTCACTAGACTTGAGTCGAGAAGTTGACAACAACCACTCATGCTCTTTCTATGGAGTTTACTACCAGCATAGTCCGAGTTGGAGTAGCCGATTAGTTCGAACATGTAGATCTAGGGTACCAAATACCTACGCTTAGTGTGCCCTTTAGATATCTAAGGATACGCTTGACTAGGGTTAGGTGAGACTCCTTGGCATAGGTTTGAAACCTTGCGCACATACTTATTGCGAATAAAATTTCAGGTCGACTTGTAGTTAAGTATAGAAGACTCCCTATCACCCTCGTATAGTATTTTAGGTCGATGGGCTTTCCTTCTAAGTCCTCTCCTATATTGACATTAGTTGCCATGGGTGTATTGATGGTTTTAGCGTCTTGCATTCCAAAACATTTAATTAATTCCCTAGTATATTTTTGTTGATGTAAATATATTCCATCCTTAGTTTGTTTAATTTGTAGTCCTAGAAAGAAACTCAATTCACCTACTAAATTCATTTCAAATTCACTTTCCATAAGTGAAATGAACTTGTTTAGTAGGATTGAATTGGTTGTTCCGAAAATGATATCGTCTACGTAGATTTGGCCTATAAAGATTTCCTTACCTACGATTTTTATGAAAAGGGTCGAATCGACTAGGCCTTGGTTAAACCCTTTTGACTTAAGATAAATTGAAAGCCTCTCGTACCAAGCTCGAGGAGCTTGTTTGAGTCTATAAAGAGCTTTCTTTAGTTTAAGGACATGGTCGGGTTTATCTAGACTTTCGAATCTGGGGGGTTGGTTAACATAAACCTCTTCCTTAATATATCCATTCAAGAATGTTGACTTGACATCCATTTGAAATAATTTAAATCCTTGATGTGCAACATATGCTAACGACATTCGAATGGATTCTAGTCTAGCTACTGGGGCATAGGTCTCGTCGTAATCTAATCCTTCGACTTGACTAAACCCTTTAGCGACTAATCTCACTTTATTTCTAACTACTTCACCTTTATTATCAAGCTTGTTTTGAAAGACCCACTTTGTTCCAATGATTGTTTTATCTTTAGGTGGTGGTACTAATTTCCAAACTTCGTTCCTAGTGAATTGAGCTAGCTCTTCTTGCATTGCAATAATCCAATCGGGATCAAGAAGGACTTGTTCAATGGTTTTGGGTTCGATTTTAGAAATCAAGGAGATTTGACTAAGATTTCAGTATGAAGCTCTAGTTCGAACTCCTAGGTTAGGATCACCTATCACTTGGTCGATAGGATGATTCGTTTGAATCCTAATTTGACTTGGGTTAGGGTCACCTATCACTTGGTCGATAGGATGACTCGTTGGACTTGGGTTAGGATTAATACTAGACTCGATCTCAAGGTCGGAGTCGAGTCTGGTATAAATCTGTTCGCTAGTTGGTGTTGCTACGGTTTCGTGTCCTTCATCAAACACTACATTAATGGTCTCTTCAACTCTAAGGGTGTCATGGTTAACCCTATAGGCTCTACTTGTAGTCGAATATCCTAAGAAGATTCCGGTAGAGGTTTTGGATTTGAACTTTCTTAGGTAGTCCTTAGTGTTCAGGATATGTACCTTATATCCAAATACCCTAAAGTACTTGATGTTAGGTACTTTGTCATGATAGATTTCGTACGAGGTCTTAAGGTGCCTTTTTACCATAAGGATTCTATTTTGGACATAGCAAACCGTACTAACGACTTCTACGCAAAACCTATTAGGTAGGTTATATTTGTTTAGCATTGTCCTAGCGGCTTCTTGTAGAGTTCTATTTTTACGTTCGACTAGGTCATTTTGTTGTGGGGTTCTAGGACATGAGAATTTATGGTGGTATCCGTTTAGGTTACAGAAATCTGTAAACCTGTGGTTTTCGAATTCACCACCATGATCGCTCCTAAGTCTTTTAATTTTAAGGTTATTTTGATTTTCAATTAGTTTAAACAAACTGATGAGTTGATCTAGGGATTACTTTTGTATTTAAGGAACCTAACCTAGGTAAATCTAGAATAGTCGTCAATTATGACTAAGGAAAATTGACTTCCATTGAGTGACTTGGATCCATGAGAATCGAATAGATCCAAATGAATGAGCTCAAGTACACTTTTGGTTCGTTCTTGGTTAGTTAGTTGATAGTGTGTCATAGGTTGTTTACCTTGTCGACAAGCATTACAAATTCTATTGTCTAAGTTGTCAAGGTTGGGCAAACCTTTGACTAAGCCACTTTGACTCATCTTGTGAATGAGTCTTGGGTGCGAGTGACCGAGTCATCGGCGCCACAACCAAGATTCCTCTTGCTGTGTCATAAGACACTTGGTTGAAGAGTTAGGTAGATTAATAGTATAGATGTTGCTATTCCTAATTCCTTTAAGGATTGTTTTTATAAGTTTCATTTGTTTTAATTATGCATTCATTTTCTAGAAATATGACCTTATAGTTGTTATCACACAACTGACTTATGTTAAGTAAATTATATTCGAAATTTTCAACTAGTAAAACATTTTGAATGACAAAGTTTGAGTTAAGCTCAATATCACCTGATCCGATGATTTTGAGCTTGCTGTTGTTTCCAAAAGCTACCGATCCTTGTCGTTTGAATCGAAGCTTCGAAAACTTAAGTTGATCCCCGGTCATATGTCGGGAGCAACCACTGTCCAACATCCATTGATTCTACACACAAGATAGTTGGATCGGATATTGGAATTTTAAGATTTGGTTGTAAATTATTAGACCTATATCATCTCACCTATTTCTACATGATCAAACGCGTTATCCTTATGTGTTCTTGTGAGATGCCTCCAATTTTACTTGATTTAAATTTAATGATTTGAAACTAGTCAACCTTGTGTTAGATTCAGATTTGACCCTAAGCTCATCAAGTCACCTTTTCAAGATCTTGGCTTCGAGGTCGTGGAGAGGCACAGGGGCCTTATTTGATTGGAAAAATGACCAATTCCTTAGACAAAGCCAATTTCAAGAAAATAGTAGCTTGACTCACCTAAGACCACTTCCTGGTCTAACTAGTTTAGGATACGACGAGGTAGCTTCAGCTAGTTCCACTCGGTTAAGTGAACCGAACTAGATACGCCTTATCTAGCTCGAGTACCCAAGACTTCGCTTTCTTAGCGTACTATCATCTCACCGCATCCTGGTACTATGTTATAAGTATTGACGAGTTATAGTCCCTATCTAACCATTCTAAAAAGAAAAAGGAAAAAAATTAAGCATGTAATTTCTAAGTAATAGCACAAATAAATTTTGTACTGGCTCCCCCTGGACTATTGAATCGGTTTGGTCTTTCTCCACATAGTGGATTTGGTCCTTGGGAACCCAGTATTGGTTATACCTTAATTGAGAAATCAAAGTGGTCTTAGGGACCCATGCTTGGATAAGTTTTTTATGTTGACTTACAATCGACATATACGACTTGTTAGTCGTATTTGAGCTAAACTCAAGCCCGACCTTGTTGTACACGACCCTTTGCCATCCAAGTAGGAGGTCAAGTCCCTTGGATCCCAAAGTGAACCTTTCCAACGTGTTCCTAAGATCTTCGACTTGACTTTTCAAAAGTGAGCTCTCAACTTCGAGCTTTTCAACTCGAGTTTGAGTCCTCCTCTTGAACTTGACTAGTCGAAGAGGTTAGGGAGACCTCGTGTTCAAGGAGTTTAACTTACTCAACCAGGGTCTCGACCTTGGACTCGGACTTAGCTAACTTTCTAGTTAGAAACTTAATTGCATTATATAATGTACTAATGAGGGACCGACTTACCTTGAGTGTATCTCTTGAACCGGATGCAGATCTGTGGCTTGTCTTGAATAGTGATTCATAGTCCGACTCGTCCTCGGGTTCAGATTCTTGCTCAGGTTCGGACTCCGACTCTGATTTGGTTGGTTTAGCCATGAAGACGAGGTCATCGTCTTCTTCCTTCGATGCCTCTTCCCACGTAGCGTTGAGCGCCTTCTTGAACTTCAGTGCTTTGTTCTTAAGCTTCGGACATTCTGACTTGATGTGTCCAAACTTGTTGCATTCATAACACCTAATGTTAGAACTAGCTTTAGATTTACCATCCTTGGGTTGAGTGACGGGTCATTTTCGGCTCTTAATCATCCTACGAACTAGATTGACTAGTTCGGTCTCCATCTCTAGATCGACCTCCGACTCGTACTCGTCTTCTTTTTCCTTTGGGGGTGACTTACTTGCGGGCTTCTTCTTTGGACCTGTAAAAAGGGCTATACCTTTCTTGGGTACCAAATTAGACTATTCGTGGAGTTCGAATTCTAAAAATAATTCATCTAACCTAATTTTTGATAAGTCCTTAGAAACCTTGTAGGCATCGACCATGGATGCCCACAAGGTAGTTTTAGGAAATGAATTCAAAACATACCTTATGAGGTCACGATTTTTGATCTTTTGTCTGATGGCGTGCAAATTGTTGACGATGTCTTATACACGGGCGTGTAGTTGAGTCGCCGTCTCATGTTCTTGCATTTTTAAATTATATAATTTATTGAAAAGAAGGTCTCGTTTGCATACCTTAGCTTCATCGGTTCCTTCGTGTAGTTCCACTAACTTGGTTCACAAGTCCTTCACACTAATAAAGGGGCCAATGCGATTGAGCTCCTCCTTGGACAAACCACATTGGAGGATTTGAGTCGCTTTGGTGTCGGCTTCGACTTATCTTTTTGTAACATTGGTCCATTGGTCATAATCCAAGGATTCACCCACTTCATTAGTCGGAAGTGTGAATCTTGTTTGGATTATGATCCACATCTCGATCTGAGTCTTAAGGAAGTACTCCATCCGACCCTTCCAATAAAAGAAGTCATCTCCGTTGTAAAAAGGAGGTCGGACGGTGCTAAAACCCTCAAGATGGGACATTGACAAAAAAAACAAGTGAAGAGAAAGAATCTAGCAATGACAAAAACAATAAAATGTACCAAGACTTGCGTCTTGGATTAGTAGTGCGGGAGAAAATTTAAACGAACGAAATCTATAAAAATTCAAAACAAATCTATAAAAAAAGCTAGATTGGTGGTTTCACCAATTCTTAGCGCCCCCGGCTATGATATCAATTGTTGGATCGATTTGAGCGCTAGAGGGGGGTGAATAGTGCACGTTAAAACTTTTTGTTCGTTCGATATAAAATACGAGCAATAAAGAAATGCACAGCAAAAACAAAAAAAACACTATTTCTTTTTTACTTGGTTCACAACCTTCGGCTACTAATCCAAGGCCCTAACAGTCCTAGACCGTGTGCGGAGGACAATCCACTAAAATACTCCTCGTTAGAGGTAGGAGTGAACGATTACAAGAAAACAATAACACTCAATGTAGAGGGACACTCCCCCTCTCCTTGTTACGATTAAAGCTCTGAAAATAAAAAGAATTCACAATTAAGACTCTAAATAAAAGATTTTTATGCCGACGATGAAGAAGATATTGAGCTAAGGTTGAGTCATCGTTGATCCGACGACACTTTGGCGTAGTAGAGTCGTCGTAGGAGATTAGCGTTGCAGGAGCGATTTGGAGAACTTGGAATGATGGAAAAGGGGTGGAGAACCCCTACTTTTATAGCCTTGTGAAACCCTACACGTTGAGATGAGGTTTCATGAGGTGATGGCACCTAACCCTTGAGAAATGGTGATAAACTTTGACTCTCCTCGAGGCTGATCCTTGACCAACAGTCGACTGATCAACCCTATCAGTCGACTGATGGAGGCATTAGTCAACTGATACAAGCCATCAGTCGATTGATGGTAGGGTTTCTAGCTGCAATGAAGAGTTAGCTCAAAAATACAGTTAGTATAAGTAAGCTCGATGGTCATTTACCATTCGATCTCGACTTAGACCTTCCATGGGAAGTCTTGGTCGGATCGACACCTAAGGATGTCCCCGTACGGAGGATACAACCTTACATACACTCACTCACACGAGCTTACCTCAACTTTTACCTTTGAACCTTTGCTTCTGGTCTTCACCTGAGTTCTTCGACTTCCTTCGAAGTCCTCCCGATGTTGCCCGACCACCACGATTCCCTCTGGGTGTTGTTGACCTTCAGCTCTAACTTTAACACTTTTTGCACACCTGATTTAGCTCATGAGATAACAAAATGAACCTAACTTTGTATCATTTGCTATAATCAAAACTCAAGTTCGACTTAGGTGCCTACTGCACCAACAAATAGTTCATCACAAATTGTGAATAGCTACCAGTTAGATTGTGAAGAATTAAGTCAATACTTAATTCATGGTCCATGAAAAATCCTAATGATCCCTATCGCTCAATATAGCTATTCATCTTTAGCGGAAACTGTACTGCAGATGAACCCTCCTTCATTTTCGAGGGAAAGAGGAGCTGGGTGACCTCGAACCTTTCAGATTGCGTCTGCTCATCGAACAATTCTCGAAGATGAAAGACAATTGTATTAGCATCCATATGCTCATGTTGCTTCTGTAACTTAGGAGACATCGACACTAGAATAATGTAACTTGCCATCTCAGAGTCAATAATACGTTTCTGGTAAGCCAACTTTTGGTCACTAGATATATTGTCTACAGGAGGTTTGGGAAGAACCTCTTCAAGGACATAAGCTAGCTTTTCAACCTTGAGAAAAATTCTCAGGTTGTAAAGTCAGTCCAAGAAGTTTAGCCCAGTCAATTTATTGTTGTTCTAAATCGAACATAAATTAATGGAGGTTGACATGCTGTTCTAATTAGTACTTAGACATACAAAAAGAGGTGTATAAGAGAGATGAATTTATAGTAATGTAAACAATTTACATTAGCAAGAAACTCCTACTATTTTTATCAAATTCAATAGCCCTTACTTTGAATTCGAGATATGGTAGGTGATCTCTTAGTGGGTTGATATCCATTATGACTAAGAACAACCTTGGAGAGAGTCCAACAAGTCATTCATAGTCATAATGTTAGGTATCAATAATACCCATTATATATCAAATATATAACTGTCACTTTATGCTATCAACTAATTGAATGTTCACATATACATTAGGTTGTTAACTCATTAACATATATACATCCAATGCATATCACCTAATTGCACCTCTATCCACATTGACCTTGGAGAGAATCCAACAATTCAATGCTTCCAGTTAGGGCTAATCCATTAATCATGAGATCGAATTTAAATGATTTGAACATATCCAATTTACAAGCCAAGCTTAAAGAGAGTCCACCAACCCAAACTTGGAATTGACCTCTGGTCCTTACCATTTAAAATAAACATCGAATTTTATATGAATTAAACATGTTCGATGTCATGCCAGGCTTGGAGAGAGTCCAACAACCCAAACATAAAAAAGAACTCTGGTTCAACTATATTAATGGAAGGTGTTAGCTCTAATATTTGCATGAGGGATTTCAGATTCTTATTGGTCTCATCTATAAAAGGAAATAAACCTAAATATGGAAAAACCAAGGTCACATTAGGAAATAAATTTCCCAATGTGAATGCGAGTCTATGCTTAGGCTCTAACGATGTAGCCAACACCTTCAGTGTTTCTAGGCACATCCTTGGTATTTCTTTTTAGGTTACAAACATATCCTATATGTAAAATCAAGCATACTCTAATCTATCATATATATAAACATGACACAGGTATATTAAAACATCAAACATGCTTAAATATTCTCCTACAACATGTAATCTATGCCAAACGAACAAGGTGACTCTGATACCACTTGTTGGAGATTTCGAGATAATGTGCAGCGGAATAAAGCAAATAAAACAATTTTATTCCATCTCAGACATCCCTTGGGGGTTAGGAAAACTTGCTTTAACATAATCATATAAAAACACACAAGAAGAAGGAGAAGTTATACCTTCGAGATTCTTTTGAATCCGTCGAAACCACAAGCAAGACCAACGGACCTTGTCTCTATCAGTATCCACACCAGGATCACCTGAGACAACTCCTAGAGCAGCAAGCCTTTGTCTCCGATTGATTCTAGCCAACCGACGGAGACAAGAGAAGAGGAGAGAGGAAAAACGGCTACCAAGGGAAAACCTAAATCAGTTCTTAGCTAAAGATTATCAAGGGATCTATTTATAGATCTCTTGATTAGGACATCTTATGAGGCTTAAACGAGAACATATCTTACCATAATTATCCCATAATTAAGGTAAGAACAATCCATGAATTTTTCATAAGATATAATTGTTGGTGCAATCGGCCCAGGTCACGATTGACCAGGACTCGAGTTTGACTCGAGTGACGTTTTGATGTTTGACAAAGTGTTTGACATTGATGTTTGACATTGATGTCGGTTAATATGTTGGGGAGATTGTTTATACAATCGATCCAGGTTATAATTGACTTGATGGTTGACCAGGGTTGACCATGTGATTATGGGAAAGTCCAAGCATGGGTCTTGGCAAGGTAAAGTCCAAGTCATGGGTACTTGGCACATGGAAAGTCCAAGTCTTGAGCACTTGGCATGAGAAGTCCAAGCATGGGTCTTGGCAAATGGAAAGTCCAAGCATGGGTCTTGGCATGGAAAGTCCAACATGGGTTGGCAAGGGAAAGTCCAAGCTTGAGTCTTGGCATTTGGGAAGTCCAAGGGGATTGATATTGGCGGCGTAAAGTCCAAGCGGAGTCTTGGCGGCGTAAGTCCAATGTGCCTTGGCGGTGTAGACACCGTTAGCATGACATAGCCGATGGAAGCACCTGGAAGCTAGCGCGATGGATGAACAAGTCATGGATGACTTGGAGGGATCTGAGAGGCGTGAGGCTGATGGAGGTGGTTAGAAGGCTTAGGTCTAGGCTAAGGGTGGTCTAGCAAGTATGGGGGCACCATACTTGGGTTAAAACCTCATTCTTGAGGTTGGCAGTCGACTGGCATTATGGCCGGTTCGACTGCCGGGAGTCGACTTGAGTTCGACTGCCGTTTGAGAGCTTTGAGGGCTCTGGCGATGATCGCTCATGAATGAGCGGTCGATCGATGTCGATGGCGCGATCGCTAAGATGGCAATGATCGCCACGAGTGTCAAGCATTCGCTCCGTAGCCGACCGGGCACGATCGACTACGGCGTTAGCGATCGGCGCAAATGTTGGCAGTCGACTGGTGAGAGTCCCGTTGGAACTTGTCCAACGTGGATTGAGCCGTTGTCTCACATCTACAGTGTTGGCAGTCGACTGGGGACTCATGGCAGTCGACTGCCAGGCGGAAATCCAGCCCGAGGGAGGATAAAAGCAGCTGTTCGTGGAAGGCTCAAGCATCAGTTCTTGGAGAGCTTTCTTGAGGCGATTTGAAGGCGATTTGCAGGTGCATTTCAGGGCCCTTCAACCTCATCCAAGCAACCAACAAGCAAAGCGCTCAAACCCTAGTTTTGTAAAGTGTTCTTTACATTTCCTTTGTATTTGCTTGTACTTCTTTAGATTATTGTTGTAATCTTGTGTACGAGGTTTCTCCACCTCCGACTTGTTGTCGAGAAGGAGTTTATTGATTAGTGATTGCATTGGCATCGCTAGAGCTCGTTAGAGCTCAATCCGTGGAGTAGGAACCGTGTGGTTCCGAACCACGTTATATGATCGTGTTGTGATTGTGTGTCTTGTTATATTTATTTGTTATTACTATTCCGCTGTGCTAACAAGATTGTAGATGATCGAACGCGAAAGAATTCCATCTACGTACGGTATCACGCTATTCACCCCCCCCTCTAGCGGGCATCAAATCCCTAACAAGTGGTATCAGAGCCTGGTGGCTCTTCAACGGATTAACAACCGGGAGCAATACGCTAGAGGGTAAAGATGGAATTTCAAGACAAGCTAGGTTGGGACATCAACACACCGGTCCCGTACTCATTATATGGACAAGAAGGCTTCGATTCTTGGAAGAGAAGAATTGAAGATTTTTTGATGATGAGGGACTTCGAGGAATGGTCTCTATTAATGGAAGGATTTGAGTATCCTAGAAGACCAAAAGGTGGTTTCCTCAAGAAGAAGAGATGGAGTGAAGATCAACTCCAAAGAATCGAGAAAAACAAGAAGGTAATCAAATTCATTTTTGATTTAATTCCAAATGAATTCTTGTGTAGCCTAGGTGAATGCATGGATGCTAAGGAGCTATGGAGCGATTTGGCAAAGCTCCATGAAAGCCCATCAATGGTCCAAGAGGAAGAGACCGAAGAGGCTAATGCATTATCTTCACAAGGAAGTGAGGACTTGGAGGTTGAGAGATCATCAACATCCAAAGAGGAAGAGGAAGTAGAATCGGAAGTTGATAGAGTCAATTTCGGGTTGGTGGAGGAAGCGGAAGAAGCATCCACCTCAAGGATTGAGGAGGAGAGAACTTCCATCGGAGCAACAAGAAGAAGCTTCAACATCCAATCAAGATGAGAAGCTCAAAATACAACTCGGCACCTACCACCGAACTAGGTAACTCAAACACATCAATCTCAAATAAAAATAATATCATGTGCTTTGAGTGTAGGGAATTTGGGCACTCTGAGCAAGTGCCCAAGAAGATTAGGAAAGCTCCACGGCTCCAAAGTCAAGGATGCGGTTCCCAAATATCAAGAGCAAGGAGCATATCATATGCTTCAGAGTGCAACTCAAGGGGACATTATAGGAATCAATGTCCTAGGGAAACAAAAGACCAAGGGAGCTACACATGTAGGGGAGCCTCTGGGCAAACCACAAGGTATATTTTCAATAATGCACCTTCTTTGGTTAATAGGCAAAGGCATGCTAGGAATTTAAATTCTCTTGCAATTTATGAAAAGAATGCTAATAGGAATAAATATTTTTGCTTAGGAGCTAAAAGTGTCCATTTTAGTAATAAGGAGAAGTTTGGGACTAATGTCCCTAAAAATAATTCATCTAAGGATAAACCTAGGTCAAATAATACTAGACCAATTTTACCTAGGGAGACCATTAGAAAGGTGCAAGAGCACCTAGGTTTCAATCCCAAGTGGACTAGGCATATGCCTAGAAAATCCAATGCCCAAGACTTAAATCAAAACTCAAAAATTAGGCAACTGGAAAAGGAAAATCAAGCCTTGAGGTCAAGGCTTGAAAAATTTGAAAAGACCCTTAAAGTTATGCAAAATCAAATGCAAGGGTCAATTAGTCAAACTTCTGGGTCAAAATCTCAAAGTCAACACTTAGGACCCAAGAAGCAAAAGTCAACCAAAGGCAAGAATGGTTTGGGTCACAAACCTAAGCCTAAGGTGGCTTATCAGTGTATTCCATTTGACTATGGAACACAAACTAGGTCTAGGAAGACCAAGGTCAATAGGGAAGTCATCCCTAGAGTTGACCAAAGGATATGCCTAGTGGCTAGGGTTTCTAGGAAACCTAAGGTGGCCACTAAGAAGGTTGTTAGGGAGGCAATCCCTAAGGTTAACCTAGGCAAGACCCAAATGACCAAGGCTAATAAGCCTAGGAAGGTCATTAGGAAGGTATCTAGGGAAGTTATCCCTAAGGAATATCTAAGTAACCCTAGGAGTTCAAATCGTTTTTGGGTTCCTAAGAGCGTGATTGATTCACGCTAAGATGGGTTTAGGGTGTGTCAACCTTGATTGGATGGGTAGTTAACTCAACCATAACAAAGGTGACACTTTAGGTTATTTTCAAGGTTATGGTTACCTTGAAAATACATTTGAGTTTTTAATCCTAAAAGATTTTAGGATATGCCAATATTAATTATGAAGTTTGATAAAATGATCATTTTGGCACAATTTAGGTTTAGAGGTTGGTGTGCCATTTTGGGTTTTGGCACACTAGGGAGATTAGGTTAATATGGCAAAATATGTTTAATCCCAACAAATAGGCAATTAATATTAAAATTTAGGTGTTATTATACCTATATATTTTATATGCCATGATTTGTTTGCCATATGCCATGACATGACATCATGTTTACTCTTATCATCTAAATGTCATGATCATGCTTAGGATTAAGGTATTAAATGTCATGTGTTTTTAGATTTTATCATATGCCATGACATCATGATCATTGGCCATGATTTATTTTGCTATCATTATGCCATGATCATTTTTATGCATCTAATTTGATTAAAATTGATTTAAGGACTATGGCATGACTTAGAGTCCCATTTATAAGGGAAGCAAATAGAGTTGCCTTAGAAAAATGCATTAAACTCTAGTTTAAGGAGAACAAAACCCACATCTCACATCCAATTGACATGTATGTGTATTTATACACCCTAGATACATGTGAGATGCTAGGATATGAGTTGAGTTCAAGGTGCATAGTTTTTGCATCTAGTTGAACCAAAACTCATCTAATTTTATTGGTGGATCATTGGGAAAGCTTGTGTACAAGTCATGTACTTAGAGCCCAAGGAATATGATCCAAAATAAGGTTTTGAAATCATTTTAAAATCAATCTAGAAAACCTTGGTGAAGTCTATCTTTTGATAGCAATCACCATTGATGAAGTTGATACAAAATAGGGCCAAAACATTGAAAATTTCAATGGTTTTGAGTTTTGTATCAAACTCACTATTTTATGGGTAAATTATTTTTCAAACATTTTTCACCCATTTTTTTGGTCATAAGTATTATACGTATCAAATTTCATGATTTTTCGATATACGTATAATTAGTTATGATTTTCTGAAATTGGATTACGATAGTGAATTTGAGAAAAATTCATTCTGATCGCCATTGGTGGCGTGATCGATAATCAAGTCATCGCTGTGTCTGATTTCGGGTTAACAAGGTTTGTTTAGCCCATGTTCAGCTATGGTAAAGGTTCCTAACCACTCCTAACCCTAGGATATGCTTTGAGAAGCATTATGAAGGGTGAAAATCCATTGGATATGGATTAGGAGTTGTGTTAGGTCAAAGTATCAAATTTAGGGTGAGTAAAAGTTCTATGTTGAACTTAGAACCTTAATTTTGATGGTTTAGAGTTCCTATTGGCTTAGGGGCTTTCCAAGGACATTGTTGGTGCAATGGTCAAGGGGGAGCAAGCCTTTAGGGGGAGGTATCCATCTTGGGATGATGGATATTTTTTTTTATGGGGAGAATGTTATCAATTGAAAATTGATGGGTGTTGGATACCCAATTTGGAAATTGGGAGAGTGAGATAGGAGTGCCTCTCTTGAGTGATATGGGACTTATCACTAGGAAGATGGTAGGCATCCTAGGTATTTTTGATCAAGGGGGAGATTGTAAGATCTCATTGGGACATGAGACATTGACCTCCTTCGAAAGAAAACCTTTTTGATGTTAGTCAAAAAGGGGGAGAATGTTTGGGGGGAGAACATTTGATTTACTTTTTTTTTTTTCACTTGAATGTTTACGGAAGAACATTTGGTGAGTGTTTACCAATTTGGGATAATTGGTAAGGGATTTGAGTTAGTGTTCTAACTCATGATTTGATTGGCTTTTGTCAAACATCAAAAAGGGGGAGATTGTTGGTGCAATCGGCCCAGGTCACGATTGACCAGGACTCGAGTTTGACTCGAGTGACGTTTTGATGTTTGACAAAGTGTTTGACATTGATGTTTGACATTGATGTCGGTTAATATGTTGGGGAGATTGTTTATACAATCGATCCAGGTTATAATTGACTTGATGGTTGACCAGGGTTGACCATGTGATTATGGGAAAGTCCAAGCATGGGTCTTGGCAAGGTAAAGTCCAAGTCATGGGTACTTGGCACATGGAAAGTCCAAGTCTTGAGCACTTGGCATGAGAAGTCTAAGCATGGGTCTTGGCAAATGGAAAGTCCAAGCATGGGTCTTGGCATGGAAAGTCCAACATGGGTTGGCAAGGGAAAGTCCAAGCTTGAGTCTTGGCATTTGGGAAGTCCAAGGGGATTGATATTGGCGGCGTAAAGTCCAAGCGGAGTCTTGGCAGCGTAAGTCCAATGTGCCTTGGCGGTGTAGACACCGTTAGCATGACATAGCCGATGGAAGCACCTGGAAGCTAGCGCGATGGATGAACAAGTCATGGATGACTTGGAGGGATCTGAGAGGCGTGAGGCTGATGGAGGTGGTTAGAAGGCTTAGGTCTAGGCTAAGGGTGGTCTAGCAAGTATGGGGGCACCATACTTGGGTTAAAACCTCATTCTTGAGGTTGGCAGTCGTGCATTATGGCGGTTATTGCCGCCGAGTCGACTTGAGTTCATTGCCGTTTGAGAGCTTGAGGGCTCGGAAGTCGATTGCTCATGGGAGCGATCGTGATCGATAGCGATCGGCGCATCGCCAAGGATGGCGATTGCCCGATCAATGTCGAGCGCACGTGCGCCCGTAGGCCGATCGCCGACTACGAGCGTTAGCGATCGGCTCGCAAATGTTGGCGATCGTGGTGAGAGTCCCGTTGGAACTTGTCCAACGTGGATTGAGCCGTTGTCTCACATCTACGATGTTAGCGATCGGGGAATCATGGCGATCGCGCGGAAATCCACGAGGAGGATAAAAGCAGCTGTTCGTGGAAGGCTCAGGCATCAGTTCTTGGAGAGCTTTCTTGAGGCGATTTGAAGGCGATTTGCAGGTGCATTTCAGGGCCCTTCAACCTCATCCAAGCAACCAACAAGCAAAGCGCTCAAACCCTAGTTTTGTAAAGTGTTCTTTACATTTCCTTTGTATTTGCTTGTACTTCTTTAGATTATTGTTGTAATCTTGTGTACGAGGTTTCTCCACCTCCGACTTGTTGTCGAGAAGGAGTTTATTGATTAGTGATTGCATTGGCATCGCTAGAGCTCGTTAGAGCTCAATCCGTGGAGTAGGAACCGTGTGGTTCCGAACCACGTTATATGATCGTGTTGTGATTGTGTGTCTTGTTATATTTATTTGTTATTACTATTCCGTTGTGCTAACAAGATTGTAGACGATCGAACGCGAAAGAATTCCATCTACGTACGGTATCACGCTATTCACCCCCCCTCTAGCGGGCGTCAAATCCCTAACAATAATCTCCAAAATCGATGAAGACGTGACACGACTATGTGGATTCACATAGCCTGTACGTGTGGATTCACATGGCCTGGCCGTGTGTCCTTCTAGGTGCAACCTAGACTTTGGTCGTTTTTGGCCAGAGCTAGGCACGACCCATGCCAAGTTAGGCACGGTCATGTTAGGCTATGTATGGTCCGTTTGACTTCGTTTAAGTGTGATATTGTCGTGCTAAGTCTGACAAGGCCATAGGAGGTTTCATAGCCTCTATTTTGCACCCCCTTGGTCTGGTCCAACAAGACATATCCTCTATCAACGAGAATCTCATTCTCAGACTTGTTTTACATCTCGAGATCACCCATAATGCGTGTGACCTAATAGATTTTCAGTTATGTTGGTCATTCATAATTAACCCCTTAATTATGAATAGATCATGAGTGACACCTAGCAGTACATCATGACTCCCAATTGACCGAAAAGTCTAAATCGACTTCAGAACATTTTCTAAACCCTTCAACAATTTCAGTTGATCATGCCTTATTTCTTTCACTCATTCTATACCCACTTGGTTCAGAACATGATCTATGTGTTCGTCCCCACTAGGCTGACTACGTTACACCTAGTCTAAGTTATTTTTCTTATCCTGTAGATTCAAGTTACTCTTACATGTTCCCAAGAAGACCATCTTTTTAACATGCTTGCTCTAGCCAGAGACTTCTGAGTAACAATCCTGACAAGAGGTCTAGGATATACATCTCATTTATCAAGAGCGGTGAATCTTCTGTAGGTTATTCAAACACATTCGATCACTTTGGCTTATACCCAATCATCCCCGAGTTACATCTACTATGTAGATGGCTGCGAAGAAGTCTAAGTACAAGGCGCCATGATCAAGGTGACTTGAATACCTCAAGTCTAAGGAAGTTCTCACTTAAGCTGCAATGAGATCTTCAACGACTTATAGAACCATATGAAGTCTCATAGCAAGCCACTCCAATGAACTAGTTACCATAACTAGCATCCACATGTTCACTCTCAGCATCCCTATGCTTCCAATCAGTGAGTACCGAATGCTTGGATAATTCAAGGAGCATAACATATGCTAGTCTCACAAAATTGATGATGTCCAATCTCATCAATTCATCGACTAGGGATAGTTTCAATACTTACATATTTACACATGATGAGATACCTATTAATTGTGATCCAATCATAATTTCTCTCATGCTATGCATCATATTATGGACTTTAGTACATGACTTTAAGATTCAATCAAATACATAGATAATGTATACTCAAATAGTGAATTTTACTAATAACTTCTAAGGTGATTGCCTTAGGACACCTTTCAATTTTTGTTAAAATTTATTGCGCATATTAGTAAGTGTTTTCATCTCCGTTTTCCATTTTTATTTTCTGCGAAAACGAAAAAATACGTTTGGTTCGCATTTTCCATCTCTATTTTCTAGAAAATAAAAGAGCGTTTTCTGAAAAATTGGAAAACGAGAAATAATCGTTTTCTGTTTCCATTTTCGTTTTCCAAAAAATAAAAGAGCATTTTCTGAAAAACTGGAAAATAAAAAAAAATCATTTTCTATTTTCTAAAAAAAGAGAAAATAAAAATAGAAAATAAAAATTTCTCTACGAACCAAACACCACCTCAATTTTTTTTAGGGGAAATAAATAAAATAATAATTAAATGAAAAGAGAGAGGCTAAAGAGAAAGGCCGGGAATTGTTCATTCCGTTTCTGCCCCCAATATATTATATTATATTATTTGTAACTGAGCTTTAGAGCCTCGGTCGCAATCCGCGTGTCCAACACAAGTCCCACACTCACTCCACCTGCTTCTTTTGCTCCATAACCGCAATCCAATGCCTCCGGCGACGACAATTCTGCAGTTTAACTCCAGCCTCCCCCCAGCGGCGGAGGCTTCCGACCGGCTCTCGGTAGACTCCGATCTAGCGGTCGTCCTGGCGGCCCTGCTCTGTGCCCTTATCTGCGTCGTTGGCCTCGCCCTGGTGGCCCGCTGCGCATGGCTCCGGCACTCTGCTGCCGGGCACCCTCCTGCGCCGCCGATCAAAGGTCTCAATAAGAAATCCCTTCGGGCGCTGCCGAAGATGTCGTACAGCGCCGAGGCGGCCGCTGGTGGGTGCCTCGTGGAATGCCCCATCTGCCTCGCCGAGTTCGCCAAGGGCGACGAGATGCGCATTCTTCCGCAGTGCGGGCATGGGTTTCACGTAAACTGCGCCGATGCATGGCTCTCGGCGCACTCGAGCTGCCCCTCCTGCCGCCGCGTGCTCGTCGTTGACACTGCCGTCCCCACTGCCACCTTGCCCTCCTCACGGTGGCAGAGGTGCGGGGAGAGGTCGGCGAATGGGGTTGCTTTCCCAGCCGCAGTGGCAGCTGAGGAAGCTGCCAAGGCTAGAGAGGACGGCCGCGGCAATAGGTTCCTCCCCTGAGCCTTCTTCTCCTCCCTCTCCTGTAGCTTGCCAAATCAACTTCTTCCCCTATTTCGTTATATTTAGCTAGTTATTGGCTTAGATCGAATTCCATGGGTTTGTAATATGATTAACTGGTCGTTTCCACTTATTATCCAGATAGTAAGATCTGCCAACGTGTTCATAATATTTTGCTCCATTGTATCTAATGGAGACAAAAGGTTTGCTCTTCGAGCGAAATCAATGGGTCATATGTGAAAATGTATCCTACAATTGCTTTTAGGCAAGTTGATAAAGAAAGCTGAATCCTGTGAAATGGTTGCTTTACTTTGGTCAAGTTTTTTGCATGTTTATTCCCACTACATGAAGTGGTTAGTGATGACACACCGTAGTGGATATTTCAGAATCAGATTCTGACAGTGGGGAGAGTTTTTGCTGTAGCACTTGAATAAGCAATTCTGTTGGAAATTTGGTTGCTGCTGTCATCGATCATATCAAAGTGTTCAAGCTGACTGTTGGGGCAATTGACTACTAGATTGGATGAATCCTCAGGCTATATTGCATTCAGCAGTATCCCTGTGACACAACCTTCTGCTGTGATTCACACTGAAGCCATCCCCTTCCCTTTCCATACATCTCGGTTACGACCATCTCCATCTCGATATCACTTTCCTGCATTGTATAATTTGTGTTGGCCCACTGCTAGTGTCTGAAAAGCAAAAGAGATGATTTATTTAAGGTTGCTGTTAGGCAATCAAAGCTTCAGAGCAAAGTTTTTTGGTGTCTCGACAGCACGTTCTAAAAGCTCAGAGAGTTCAATCTTCTGGCACCAATTGTTTAGATATTGAAAGTGAAGAAAAGCTGACAAGGAAAGAAGTGCAGTCCTTTAGTTTCTGCCTGAAGCAAATGGCCCTTCTTTTTACTGAATATATAAAATAAAAATGTGTTATCTGCGCGGCAAGAAAAATGTCGAAAAGGTTGATTGCAAGTTTTGGCCTCATTTGGGAATATGAGGCTCGAGGAAATTAAGCTGAGCATAGGTCGGTTGAATTGTGGTTTGCCTACGCTGAACTCAGTTCGACGGAGTTAAGCAAGGTGAGGTTACGTGGAATTCACCTGACCTGAATTACAAATTCTTCGATTGATTTGAATTCGCAGGCACGACAGTCGACAAGTGAGAGATGGGCTTGGAGAAAAGTGCCACTTTAATTTGCATGAACTCTCACAATTAAAGTTCCTCTTTTTAGATGCGAGCTCCACCTATTTGACGCTAGGTTAACATTATATAATCGAATTGTTCCTTCTTTATAGGGCTTCTTTACTAGGATGCGTGCTAAACCATCCATTGTTCAAATTTAGAGCTGCAAACAAGCAAAGTTGAGATATGTTTGGTGTTGTTCCAGTTTGTTTTGATAATAGAGACCAAATTTAATAACGAAAATAATTTATTATAATTTACAATAAATTTTACGACGAATTATAAATTTCGTCACAAATTAGTAATGAAATTTCAAAAAAAAAAAAATTTGTTACAAATTTATTTACATTTGTAACAAATTAAATTTCGTCGCAAATATCGTCACAGTTTTACAACGATTTAATTTTTCATCGCAAATTTACAACGAAAAATTAATTTCGTTGCAAAATTTTGCAACAAAATATAAATTCGTCGTAGAATTTACAGTGAATTATAAATTCGTTGTAAAATTTTGCAACGAATTACATTTTCGTTGCAAATTTGCAACGAATTCAAAATTTATTGCAAGTTTTCCAACAAATTTGGTGACGAAAAATTTTCATCGGACATTTTCAATTATTTGGCAAAAAAACAATGGCGGGAATTAATAAATTTATGACAAATATAATATTCGTCGCTAATTTGGCAACGAATTTAATTTTCGTCGTCAATTTTACAACGAAAAATAGAATTCGTCGTAAAATTTTGCGACGAAAAATAGAATTCGTCACATAATTTTACAACGAAATATAAATTCACCGCATAATTTGCAACGATTTAATAATTCATTACAAATTTTGCGATAAATTTAGTGACGAAATTTTTTCATTGGAATTATAGGCATATACCTAGGAAGAAAAATGTCTCAAGAAACAATGAAAATTCAAAAATTGAGGTACTAGAAAAGGAAAATCAAGTTTTGATGTCAAGATTTGAAAAATTAAAAAAGATCTTACAAAAGATGACAGATATGATTAATGGATCTAATGAACAAAACTTAGGTTTTAGGAGACAAGGTGCATCTAAGGACAAGCAAGACTTGGGTCACAAGCCTAGGTTCAAGGTAGATAAGCCTACCTATCAAAGTGTTTCATATAGTTATGGAACAAGTTCTAAGTCTAGAAAAGTCAAGGCTACTAGAGAAGTCATCCCTAAGACTAATCTTGACAAGTATTTAGTGACTAAGGTTTCAATGAAACCTAGAAAAGCCACTAACAAGGTTACAAGGGAAGCAATCCCTAGGGTTAACCTTGACAAAACCACAATGACCAAGACTTCCAAGCCTAGAAGGATTATTAGAAAAGTACTAAGGAAAGTTATCCCTAGTGAGTACCTAGTAAATCCAAGGAGCTCCAATAGGTTTTGGGTTCCTAGGAACGTGATACCCTTATGCTAGATGAGTTTAGAGTGTGTCAATCTTGAATGGTTAGGTAGTTAACCTAACTATGATAAAGGTGACACTTTAAGATATTTTCAAGGTTTTGAGATTCCTTGGAAATGAGATTGAATTATGTCCTAAAAGATTTTAGGATGTGCCAATGAATTTTATGGAAGTTGAAAAATTAATTAAAATTAGTACAATTAGGTTAAGGGTCAATAGTGTGCTATTTTTGGATTTTTGACACACTTGGGAGATGAATGGTATTATGAAAAATTGGGGTTTAAATCTAGAAAATGACAATTAGGTTTAAAACTTAGGTATTTTATACCATTATATATTTGTCATGTTTTGCTTGTCATATATGTCATGTCATGACATCATGCTTCATATGATCATTTTAATTGTCATGATAATACTTAGGTTGATATATGTCATGCTTACACTTAAGTTATTTTTTATGCCATGACATCATGATTATTGACAAATGCTTTTAAATTATGCACATTCTTATGTCATAATCATCATTCATGTATTTAGGATAATTAAAATCAATTTAAGAACAATGACATGATTTGAAGTCCCAAATATAAGGGAATCAAATAGTGTTGTCTAGAAAAATATATGAAACCCTAATAACCTAAATACACATCTCACAAGAACATTAGATTGACATGTGTGTGTATTGATACACCCTAGATACATGTGAGATGTTAGGAAAATGAGTTAAGTTCAAGGTGCATAGATGTTGCATTTAGATGAACTCAAACTCATCTCAATCATAGGTATAAATCATGAGGAAAGCTAGTATACAAGTCATGTATACTTAGCCCATAGTGTTAGGACAATCAACCCATGGATGATGTGTTTTGATGTGTATGACAAAAGTTTAAGTTAAGATGTTTGTGGATTTGATATGTGTGTTGAAGTCATGCGGGATTTAGTAATTCACACATGGTTAGCTTGACAAAACATTGGCAGATCACCATCTCATGATTCGGTCCTTGAGTCGGTGAAGGATGACATTGCAAAGCCGTGTGCTTGGTGCATCCGAGGGACCACCGGACGAGGAGCATTGGAGTGAAGCCAAAGGAAATAGACTTCAAAGCGAGATGCGAAGGATGACATTGCGAAGCCGTGTTCTTGGTGCATCCGAGGGACGTGACCGAATGAAGAGAACTTCAAGGCGAGGGAGTCCAAGGGAAGATGAGAGTGAGCGATTGTAACCCGGGACGGGGTAGCTCATAGGTGAACTTGGTCAAATGACTAAGTCAAGTGTCGGATGCTCAACCAAAGGTTGGTTTGAGGGTTTTCCCGACATCAGTCGACTGCCATGATATGACAGTCGACTGAAGACTCGACAAGTGTTAGAGTCTGGTTACGGCGATCAATGCGCGAGGATGACGATCGACTCAGACACCATCGATCGATTAGGGTGAATCAGCGCGAAGCTTTGTGATCGAGTGATCTCGTCGATCACTCGACTGTTGGCTCCATTAGTCGACTGATGGGAAGATCAGTCGATTGATGTAGGAGCCGTTGGTTGGAATCCAACGTAGATGAAGCTATTACGAGGCAACGACTACAGAAGCAGTCGACTGATGGCTGCATCAGTCGACTGCTCGGTGCCCAATGGGAAGAATGACTTCTTCTCTATAAGAAGGGACCTTGGGTGGTTAATGCTTCATCTCTAAACTTCCTCCCAAGTGCCTAAACGTTTTCTTCCCTCTTTCTTGCTATTATTTCAATCATATTGTAAAGAGGGAGATTCTTGTAAGAAAGGTTACCTCCACCTAGCTTTGTGCAAAGGAGAGACTAGTAGAATTGTTGTAGGCGTGATTCACCTTGGACGAATCGGTCGTGGATTAGCGGCAAGGACCGTGAACCATGTTACATCGGTTTGTTAGCATTGTTTCTTAGTTGTCTTTATTATTTATATTTTCGTTGCGCTAACAGTACTTGTAGACGATTAAGCGATGAACGATCTTCATCTACGATAAAGGGCTATTCACCCCCTCTAGCCGGCCACCGATCCTCCAACAAGTGATATCAGAGCCAAGGTTGCTTGCCACTGGACTCACCGCCGCAACAAGCACAACAACAAAGATGGCCGGCTCAAACATCCATCCACCCAAGTTTGAGGGCGAATTCGCGTGGTGGAAGAAGAGAATGGAGGTATTCTTTGAAACCAATTTTGAAATTATGTTAATAATGAAAAATGATTTCGAGATACCTAGGGATGAAGAAGGGAGGTTAATTGAGAAGTCAAGATGGACAAAGAAGAAAAGGGAGGAGCACTTGGCGAATTCAAAGGCCAAGCACCACCTTTTCAATGTGCTCCCCCAACAAGAAGTAAACTGGATCGGAGAATGCACAAGCTCCAAGGATATGTGGGAGAAATTAATAGAGCTTCATGAAGACACCTCCGAGGCGAAGCTTGCAAGAAGAGATCTCCTCAGATCACAATTGAGTAACATCAAGCTAGAAAAGGGAGAGAAGATATTATCTTTACATTCACGCTTTAAAGAAATAATAACCGGTTTATCAAGTGTAGGAGAGAAGCTTACAAACCGGGACATGATAATGAAATCCATAGATGCCTTCCCCCGGTCATCAAAGTGGAGCTCAATGGTGGACTCCTTCTACATTTCAAAGAATCTAGAGGTGAGTACTCTAGAGCAATTCTTTTCTAATATGGAGCTTCACGAAACAAGACTTGAAGGTATAGTAGAAGAACCAAGGAGTCAATCAAGGGGAGTAGCTCTAGTGGCCGAAAAAGGGAAGAAGAAGAAGGAGATTGCACCATCTTCATTCGATGAATCATCCTCCTCCTCCATGGATAACAATGAGGAAGCATACATGGTAACGAAGGTGAGACGTGCACTTAAAAATTTTAGATTTAATAAATCTCATGATAGGGGAAGAAGGCCGAGGCAAAAAATTATTTGTTATAATTGACGAGGAGAGGGACACATAAGAGATGATTGTCCCCTCTTGAACAAAAGCAAAAAAGAAAGGAGAAAGAAAGAAGAAAAGAAGAAAAGAAGAAGGGAAGCAAGAAGAAGGAAGATGAAAAGTAAACAAAAGAAAAAGGGAAGGCTAAGACACACAAGGCCACATGGGATGATCCATCTTCATCATCGGAAGAAGATCAAGCCTTCACAAGCCTTGCACTCATGGGAATAGATGATTTGGATTCCACCTCCTCCGAGGAAGAAGAAAGAAGTTCAAGTAAGGAGAGCTCAAGTGAAGGGGGAGCTTCATCCTCATCCTCATCGGGATCGGAGGAGGAAGATATGGTAGGTATGGTAAGAAATCTTCCTACTCAAGAAATTATTTCTATGATTTCTAATCTTACTAGAGATTTATTTAGGAGTAAGAAGAAAAATAAATGCATGTTTGATCAAATTAAGGTCTAGAATAAAAATTAGCAAATGCTTGCTCACATGATGATTATATTCCTCTAAATGTTAATGATGCATGTATTGAAGAAAATAAGGCTTTGAGGGAAAAGGTAGATTTCCTAACCAAGGCCTTGAAAAAATTCGCTATAGGCTCCAATACTTTGAACATGATAATTGGGAGCCCAAGGGCTAGTTTCAACAAGAAGGGCTTAGGCTATAAGGGAAACAAAAATGAAAAGACCTACCATTGCCTAATTGCTAGAGGTCAAGCTAAAAATACAATGGTAGTTAGGAAATGGATCCCTAAGGAATTTTCGGTGAACCCTATTGGAAAGAATCTATATTGGATTCCCAAGTCAATCCTTAAGGGTTAGGAAAACTCTAGGATAGTCAACCATAGTAGACTTTATTTATATCATATTGAATGGTTGACTTAGGATGGTGTGGGTGAAAATTTTTAACATAGTGTTGGGTGATGATAATGTGATCATAATATGAAATCATGAATATTGTTTGTTTTTATGATCATGATATGCAATAATTGAAAATATTTAATCATGATTGATAATATGTGATTTTATGATCATGTTGGGTGTTTTTTAGGATATAGATACTTAACCTTGGTAGAATTGCATGAAAATTGATGGTTAAGTATAATACCTTTAGGATCATCTAACATCCCACCATAGGCTAACTTGATTGAAAACATAGCATGAGTGAGATATTAGGATGATACAAATGACTCACTTATGACTATAACATTTTCATGAGTCATTATAGGTATCATAATAGCAATAATAGACCAATCATGGAGAGAACATATGTTTAATTCATAGACATATTGCCCAAAGATCATGGTTGGATATTTCGAATGTTTTTAAAACTATTTTATGTTTGATAATCTATATGTTCATGTTTTAAAACAATTCAAGGCAAAACTAGGCTTTCAAGTTGATAAAAACTTTAGTGATTTTCAAACTTTTGAGTTTTTGTCTAATTTTAAAAAATAGAATGAATTTTCATAAAAAATCATTTTTCACTGATAAAGAGACTTACAAGAACTATGTTTTCAAAATTTCATGATTTTTCGAATTTCCTAGAATTTTTAATGCATTTCTGAAATGGGTTCCGAAATTAAAAAATTCTGAAATCAGGGTGCATGAGCACAGTAACCTATTTTTATCAGGTTTTAGACTGATTTTGGTTATTTTCTTTTCGTAGACTTGATGTCATGCTTTTATAACTTATGATAGATGTCTTTGATGATGTCAAAGGGGGAGAAAAGGTTAAGTTTAAGTTAATCATGCTAGGGAGAGAGATTATCATGTGTTAAGGGGGAGTTGCATGTATTAAGGGGGAGTTGATATTCATGTTTTACATGCTTTCCTTCCTTATGTTTTTATGTTAATATTTTACCTAACTTAAACATGGTTGCCACACATCAAAAAGGGGGAGATTATTAGGGCAATCAACCCATGAATGATGTGTTTTGATGTGTGTGACAAAGGTTTAAGTTAGGATGTTTGTGGATTTAATATGTGTGTTGAAGTTGTGCAGGATTTAGTAATTCACACATGGTTAGCTTGACAAAGCATTGACAGATCACCATCTCATGACTCGATCCTTGAGTCGGTGAAGGATGACATTGCAAAGTCGTGCACTTGGTGCATTCGAGGGACCACCGGATGAGGAGCATTGGAGTGAAGCCAAAGGAAGTAGACTTCAAGGCAAGACGCGAAGGATGACATTGCGAAGACATGCGCTTGGTGCATCCGAGGGACGTGACCGGACGAAGAGAACTTCAAGGCGAGGGACTCCAAGGGAAGATGAGAGTGAGCGATTGTAACCCGGGACGGGGTAGCTCATAGGTGAACTTGGCCGAACGGCTAAGTCAAGTGTCGGATGCTCAACCAAAGGTTGGTTTGAGGGTTTTCCCGACATCAGTCGACTGCCATGATATGACAGTCGACTACTCCAAGTCGACTGAAGACTCGACTAGTGTTCGAGTCTGGTTTTGGCCGAACAGTCAACTGCCAAGGGATGATAGTCGACTACCGACACCATCAATCGACTGATGGGAATATCAGTCGACTGATCAGGGTGAATTCGGGCACAGAAGCTTTGACAGTCGAGTGATCTCGTCGATCACTCGACTGTTGGCTCCATCAGTCGACTGATGGGAAGATTAGTCGACTGATGTGAGAGCCGTTGGTTGGAATCCAACGTGGATGAAGCCGTTGCTAGGCAACGACTACAGTAGCAGTCGAGTGATGGCTGCATCAGTCGACTGCTCGGTGCCCAACGGGAAGAATGACTTCTTCTCTATACGAAGGGGCCTTGGGTGACTTGGGATGGTTAATGCTTCATCTCTAAACTTCCTCCCAAGTGCCTAAATGTTTTCTTCCCTCTTTCTTGCTATTATTTCAATCATATTGTAAAGAGGGAGATTCTTGTAAGAAAGGTTACCTCCACCTAACTTTGTGCAAAGGAGAGACTAGTGGAATTGTTATAGGTGTGATTCACCTTGGACGAATTGATCATGGATTAGTGGCAAGGGTCGTGAACCACGTTACATTGGTTTGTTAGCATTGTTTCTTAATTGTCTTTATTATTTATATTTCCGTTGTGCTAACAGTACTTGTAGACGATTAAGCGACGAACGATCTTCATCTATGATAAAGGGCTATTCACCTCCCTCTAGCCGACCACCGATCCTCCAACACATAGACCATGATTGAAATTAAGGTTTTTAAAATATTTTAAAATCATTTTGAACAACCTTGATGAAGCCTATCTTTTGATAACAATCATCATTGAAAAGATTGAAACAAAGTTGGCTAAAAACATTGAAGGTTTCAATGCTTTTGAACTTTGTATAATTCTTTGAATTTAAAAGTTATTTTCACAAAAAATTATTTTCCATTATAGTGTTTGGCATAAGTAATGTGTGGTTGAAATTTCATAATTTTTTTGAATTTTCTAGAATTACTTATGCATTTCTGAAGTTCATCTGAAAATTCAATTTCAAAAAATTCAGAAACCAGTTGAGACAGCGCCTCAACTGAAGATGTTGACACTCGACTAGAGCTTTCTCAGTCAATTATTAGAACTGTTTGTGGATTACCAATGTTGGTTTAAGTCATCTGACCATAAACTTAGGTTAGATAACTACTCCTACACCTCTAGTATGCTTAGACACATATTGAAAGGGTGTGATTTTAATTAGAAATGAATTGGAGAGTTAATTAAGATAAAAATCAAATTTTAAGGGAGTTTAAAGTTCAAGTTTTAACTTTTATCCTTATTTTTTTAAGGTTCCTATAGGCTTAGGAACTCTCCAAGGTTAAGGGAGAGTAAGCCTTTAGTGGAAGATTATCCATCTACTGGTGCAAAAGATTGGAATCCGTCAACCTAGCGGCCCCTACCAGCCTGCCCCCGGACCATCGTAAGGGAGGTAAATCATGGTAGGCCTTTGTCCCTTGAGACTAGTAACTAGCGCATGGAGGGACGGCACCCTCACATTTGCGAAGGATTGACCCGTTGTCCTCTGGTGAAACGTCTGCATGCGCTAGCCACTAGGCCATTCCCGCAGGGGTAAAGATTATCCATCTAGGTATGATGGATGATGGTTTATAAAAAGGGAGGAAAAATAGAAGATTGCTTTTCATTTAGTGATAGATCACTAATGAGAATGAAGGCATTTAAGATGATTTTTGACCAAGGGAGAGAATGAAGATTCTCATTGAAAATGAGATATGGTAAACCTTGGTAGACTTTTTGATGTATGTCAACATGGGGGAGAAATAGAAGGGGTTAAGTTAGGATCAACACTATAAACTAAACCCTAAAAATTTCAAAAATTTGAAATTCTAAATTGGGAACACTTCGTTATGCTTTGGCATAAGAAGAATCAAGTTGGGATTATGGGATAACCTAACTTAACGGTGTTGTCAAAAATCAAAAAGGGAGAGATTGTTGGTGCAATCGACTCAGGTCACGATTGACTAGATTCGAGTGAGACTCAAGTAGGATTTCGATGTTCGACAATGGTTGAAAATATGGTTTGACCATATGACAAGTGGATGTCATGGAATATCCAAGGTCATATGAAGGAGATTATTGAAGAAATCCAAGTTGGTCAAGGTTGACTGGACACTTGGTGTGGAGAAGTCCAAGTATGGTAACTTGGCAAAAAAAAAGTTCAAGTATGAATACTTGACAAGGGAAAATCCAAGTCGGTCAAGGGAGATCGGACACTTGGTGTTGGAAAGACCAACGAGGAGTCCTAGCAAGTAAAGACCCAGACGAGGAGTCTTGGAAAATGAAGACTCGGACGAGGAGTCCTGACAAGTGAAGATTTAGACAAGAAGTCTTGGCAGTGAAGTCTCGAAGGCGTGACCTCTTGGCAGTGAAGTCCCGGATGAGGAGTCTTGGTAGTGAAGTCCCAGAGGTGTGACATCTTGGCAGTAAAGTTTCGGACGAGGAGTCTTGGCAAGGGAAGACTCGGTTGATCAGGGAGATCAAGCTTAGCAAAGGGGAAGTCCCAGAGGCGAGGCCTCTTGGCAAAGGTATACCCTAGAGCATGACGATAGCCGATAGAAGCACTTGAAGGCTAGTGCAAGGATGAAGAGTCACAAACTCGAGGGATCTGGGAGATGTGAGGCTGATGGAAGTGGATTGAAGGCTTAGGTCTAGGCCTAGGGTGAGTATCACATATGAAGGGATCATACTTGGGGTGTTAAACCTTAGTGTTGAGGTATAACAGTCGACTGTCAGTTTGGTTCAGTTGATTGGGCTTCGTTTGTAGGCAAAAGAAAGCAAGATGGCCTCGACCAGCGCCTCGACTGGGATAGCAGTCGAGGCGGAACCTCGACTGGAAAGGTGCTCACTGACTCAGGGAGTTGAGTTCTTGGCAGTGGGACTTGGGAAGTCATTCGACCGACACCTTGACTGGGATAGCAATCGAGGAAGAACCTCGACTGGTAAGGTGCTCACTGACTCAGGGAGTCGAGTGCTTGGTAGTGGGACTTGGGAAGTCATTCGACCGATACCTCGACTAGAGGATAGTCGAGGTGGCAGCTTGACTGGTCCACTCAACCAGAACCTCGACTGGTTATGGGAGTGGGGTGTGAGAGGAATCACTCAAAAGCGAGGTAGGCTCGACCAGCGCCTCAACTAGAGTCTAGTTGAGGTGATGCCTCGACTGGATTCAGGACAGGTGTGTAAACTGCTGCTCAGTAGCAAGGCAGACTCGACTGCGCCTCGACTAGTGAAGTGACCATTGTAGGTCAGGAAGCTTCGACGGGGCATTATAAGTGGAGGCTTGATGGTGTTTTCGAGCAGAGATTAGAGGGGTGATTTGAGGGGAGGTGTTTCTGCATTTCAGGGCCTTCAAAGTCATCCCAAAGCAACCAATAAGCAAGCATTCAAAAGTCCTAACTTGTAAAGTGTGTTCACTTGTTTCTTATTTACTTTTGTAGTTGTTGTATTTGCTTGTTGATCTTGTTCTTATTGTTGTAAGATACTAGTAAGAGGTTTCTCCACCTTCGGTGTGTCACCAAGAAGGAGAAGTTTGATATTGGTGGTTTGCATCATTAGAGCTCACTAGGGCTCGACCGTGGAGTAGGAACTAGGGTTCCGAACCACATTAAATTTGTGTTGTGTTTGTGTTGTGATTTGTATTTGTATTCATATTTTCTCTGCGTACTAACGATCATAGACAAGCACGACGAATTCCATCAACGAAATCGATGAATTACTATTCACCTCCCCCTCTAGCGACGCCAACAGTCCTACACTCCTCTTCACCATTGCCTTCGTCACTACAATCCTCCCCCCTCCTCCTCAAAGGTGGATATAGCTGCATTCGGAGACCTTTCTCCAAGGCTAGAAGGATGTTCTTCCTTGGTGTCCTTCTCTCCCATATCCCTATCTCTAGGTCCAGAGGTTGAACCTGCTTCTTCTTCCCTACCACCAGCCTCCCTCCTAGAAGAACCTCCAATCACCTCCCTCCAACCCGACTCTCTTTTTCCTGAGCCCGCACTTCCCCGGGCAACATCTGATTGTTGGGACTGTGATGTATGCTAGAGGGGGGGGGGGGGTGAATAACGTCACTTCATGATTTGGTTGTTCTTGATCATGTTGTGTTTGTCTACAAAAGTGTTATATATAGTGGGATACAATATAAATAGAAATAAAGACAAAAACACAAACACAACACGATATTTTATGTGGTTTCGGAACTAGAGTTCATACTCCACAGTCGAGCTCTAGTGATGCACACCACCACTAACAAACTTCTCATTCTCGAAAAATACTCCGGAGGTGGAGAAACCTCTTACAAGATGTTTACAACAATAAACTACAACTAAATACAAGAAGCAAATACAACAATAAGTAAAGAAAACTTTATAAAGAGAATTTTTGAATGTTTGCTTGTTGGTTACTATGAATTGCTCTTGAAAGTCTGGAATGCAATGCCACTTTCCCTTCAAAATCACCCTAAAAATCGCTACTGAAATCCTCCATCTTGAGTTTCATTTAAAGCATGTTGTTGGCTGATTTTGGACCTAACAGTCGACTTCCAAAAGGCACCAATCGACTGCTCGTCTATCTATTGTCTCATAACGAACTAATCCACGTTGGCATTCTAACCAACAAATACCCTAGAAGTCAACTACCCTTACAAACATTCGACTGTCGCACCATTAGTCAACTGCCCAATCGACTATCACACCTTTTGTGCTCGTGTCCACTATCACTAGTCAACTGCCCACATTGACAGTCGACTGCCATGGACCAGTTGACTGGTGCAATGGACCAGTCGACTGCCAGAGCACTTAGTCGACAGTCTAGCCTTAGTCGACTACACAACCAATCGACTGGTTATAATCCCAATTGACTGCTGATGCACAAAAAAATGACCTCAAATCTCACGATGGAGAACGTCGAGGACTCGAAGTGCGTACTCGCGCTCAACGCTTGTAAGTGCATGGATGACGTCAAGTAATAAAAATATCGATCCCACAAGGACTGAGATTTCAAGTATCGGTTTGTCCAGTGGATGCGTTGTTGTTTAGATTGGTAATATGAGGGTTCACGAATGAGAGGTCATCGATGGTTTGATCTCAGTACGGTGTCACACGGAAGAAGAGAGAAGGTTGCTATGAGAATTTGAATGGGATTCTAGGACTTCAGTTTTGTTTGTGTGTCATAGAACATGCTATCAATTGAATGTATCCAAATTTTCTAGCTAGGGTTTTGTGGAAAGGACATCATACACTATGGTACGAGGATGCCGAATCGATCCCTACGATGAGCCAGAAATGAGACACGTTACCGACTCTATCGCATCCTTCTATCCACAGTTGCAAGCGATGAGGCCAACCTATAGGTTCCTCCTAATATCCCCTAAATCTTAGATATGAGGATTGTCACTCCTCGTATCATCTACGCACAGAAGATAGAAAACCAAAACACAAAGCTATAAATCTAAACAAGCATTCAACTACAAATAGATTTCAAGAATGGAAACATATTTGAAATAGCAATGTTCTACAAAATACAAAATACTCCCTAATCCTAGAATCAGAGAATCTACTCCATGGATATGAGAAGAGAGTCACAATACATTCTAGAAATCATGAGTAAAATGATAAACGTGCAAGAAATAGGAATTACAATGTAATTGCAGCTCTTCCCTCTGGCATTGTGGTGCTGATCTTGATCTTTGAGCGGCTCTCTCCTTACCTGATGCGAGTTCCCAAAGCTTGTTAGGGCTCCAGAGTGCCATCCTGGTCGGCGTGCCTCCCCCTTAGGGTTTGGGCAGAGCTTTTCTTATATAGACATCATGTCGGATCGCTGCAAAATCTGGAAAAACCCTAATCGCGTCAAATCATTTGGCCGCCACACGACCGTGTGAAAACACATGGCCTGGCCATGTGTCGGGATATGGCGATCGTTTTCGCCTTATGAACATGCCGTGTGTAAACACACGACCTGGCCGTGTTCCCTTCTGCGTCTAACTACCAAATGTCTTCTTTTTGCTCCAAAAGTGTATCGTTATCCCCACGAAACACTAACCTGCACACAATAGTATATAGAGCAGATCTCCAAATCAAAACATAGGAAATGCATGGACAACAAAGTAAAATATGCATGAAACTAACATAAAATGAGATGAGATGTGAGTGAAAACTACTCCTAAAACCCTATATATTTTGCTCACATCAATTCCCTCAGACTTAAGTCTTTGCTTGTCCTCAAGCAAACCTCATTGCCATGAAATTTTAAAAGGTGTTGTTTCATACTTAGCATGTTAACTAGATTTATCAAGTGGTATTTGCAATCAAAGTAAAATAGATATGTTCTAGAAATTCACTAAGTTAGCTCCTTGTGCTTGTGCTAAGTGAATCTTCTTAGGGGATACTCGTTCCATGGTGAGTTAAGTCATCATCCTATAGCTTTCCTAAGATCTCTGACTCTTAGGCACTTACCTGTCCAAAGCGAGGGACGTTCCCTAAATATAGCACAAAGTCTCAAAGGCGTGCTCGGTATTGAGAGAAATTGGTAAGTGTTTCCTCAGTAATCTAGCTCGGTCTCAAAGGGGCACCTAACCATTTCCACTCACGACAACTGTTTTATTATCCCTTATAATCTCTTTTTCTTCTTTCTTTTCTTTTTCATTTCTTTTTCTCTCTTTTTTTTCTTTTTCTTTTGTCTCTTTTATTTCTCGGCTCACTGGGATTTTGATTTTTCCGAATGGGCTTACACAATCCGAGCATCTCTAGTAACTAAAATGCTAAACTTAGGATCACCTGTGGATTCCAAAGTACTAGACTACTGAGATGAATTATAACTAGGTATGTACTAGATTCTCCCTTTCATAGTGTTTGACATGTGTAGGTGTAAAAATAAAAACTAACCAGTGTAAGTCTAGAACATTCATTAGAACAAATAAAATAAAATACCATGAGATAAATGAAGTTAAGCTACCTATGGGAACAACTCATGTAAGTAACTTTAACAAAAATACTACTGAGGTAGCTTATAGGTAGTAAACACTAAGTTCTAAAAGAAACTAAACAACTAATGCATGAATAAATGAATGCTAACTAAAATGTAAACAATAGGAAAGAAATCACTTCTAGAAACAAAACAAAACTTGGCCCCCCCAGAAAGTGAAGCATACCTCTAGTATGGTGGATGAGGTGGAAAGTCTAATAGCCTCGGCATCACGGGGTCCTGAGAGAATCTGCTGCTGAGTCGCTGATGCCACATGTATATGTGGTCGATCTGAGAGCTGGTGGATGTGACGACTGCTCAGTGCTCCTACTCCCTAGCCCACTGTGCTTTCTCGGCTTGCATATGCTGTCGCATCTCCTGGTGGTAGGCGGCCTCCACTTGGCGATGGGTAGCCTCCTCCTGGAAGTAGATGTGGGCCTCATCGTAGAACTCCTCGGCATGCTAGAAGTGCTCCCGGAAGCCCTAAAAGTTCGCCTGTGTGTAGACGCTCTGCTCTTCCCATCGTTGCCTCTGTGTCTATTTCTTGACATATATGTCGTCGAGGCGCGATTGAAACTTCGAAAAATCATAAGAAGATGTACTTTCATTTTGCTCAAAAGTAGAAAAAGATGGTGGTGCAGGTGCAGGCTCATGTCGATGTGGGCTAGGTGAGCTCCTATGCATGTGTGGATTGGAGGGAGAGTGATGCAAAGGGGGAGAGATGGGCGCCGATGTGGATGGTCCCTCATATGGCGGGGACTCCACTATCAGGTCTAAGTGCCAGTTGGTGCGTGTGGTGATGGTGGTACGATCAGGGTTGGGGAGCCTAAGGGTCGTCAGGTTTTTCCATACAAAGCATAAGGAGTGTCCCTCTCTTACAATCATCTTCATGGCCATGCACACTCCCAGGTCGATCCTAGAGCTCCCCTCTATGCTATCTAGTGCAGTGTAGTCGTACCTCATCCTATGGCAAATGTGGGTAAGTAAGCCCCCCTCTCGCTGCTTTGCCCATTTTCACTAAGTGCCTAATGAAATGGGACCCTACATCGATGCTACTCCGTTCTTGTAGCATGTCCCATAGGCAAAGCATCTCACTAGCTCTCACTACACCGTCACTCTCCCCACGATAAAAAATAGTGCTTGCCATGATTCGGTGGAGGTATTAGAAAATGGAGTTATGGAGGTGTGATGCTTTAGCCCTAGAAGGGTTGTAAGCGTGCTCTTCTGTTAATTCAGTCCAAAATATTCGAGAGTTGAACCCTATAGGAGTTCTTTTCTCTCCCCCACTCGGCAAGCCAAAGTATGAGTTCCATTGGTGTAGTATCCATTCATGGTAAATGTTAAATATCCTAAAGGTAATCCTACCCTCTTCGCTCTCTCTATCCATTAAACCTTCAGCTTCTAAAGAACATAAAAATTCCAAAACTATCCTAGGGTAGGTTGGGTGTCTTATCCCTGTTATCTCTCCCCACTCTATTTTTACAAATAGGGCTTGAATATCTCCCAACAACCCTAAGGACTCTAGTAAATCATCATCAAGATACCTAGTTGCAGTGATTTTATGAGTGGAAAGCATGTTATATCGATCCCTATGTTCATTGTTGCGAAAAAGAAGGGTTGGAAGAGCGTTACCCTCCTCCGGAGCTTGAGGGGCGTCGGTTCTCCTTGCTCGTTGCTCCGAAGCACCGGATCAAGATACCACTTGCTTGGTCCTCCTCATCCTTTCTTCTTTTGGCTTCTTTGAAGGTTGGAAAAACTTCTAGGTGGTGGGGATGAAGGATCCACACGGCTAGGGCAAGAAAAATCGAAATACACAGTGCATTTGGGGTGAAAACGCACGGCGTGCCCTTTTTAACCTCGCACGACACGGCCGTGTGAAAACACACGGCTAGGCCGTGTGCGCCTCAGGTTAGTTGGGCATGACCGTGGGAAAACACATGGTCAGGTCGTGTGTTCCCTTTTTCTCTCCCCTTGTGCACAACGGTCTAAATTTTCTCACATGCTTCGCCGTGTAAGCTAAAAATTGATTTTATTTTTACCTAACAAGTTCTTTCTAGTCCTAATGCTAAATAAAATGGGAATCAAAGTTCAAATTAACCAAATGAATGCAATGAAATCAAAATAAAATCTAAAAACTAAACTTGGGTTGCCTCCCAAAAAGCGCTTGTTTAAGGTCTTTTAGCTCGACCTTATTCCTACGTTTCATTTGAGGTGTTTGAATCTTGATCGTGGGGGAGCAAGATATTTGCTCACCTTACACCTCCTCCCTTGTCATCCCTTATCACCATATCTCTTAAATCTTGCTCGTGGAGGGGCAAGATATATATTAGCTGCTTTCCTTGGTTCAAGATTGAACATGCTTAGCCTCAAGAAATCATTAGGAGTTTGATCATAATATTCTATTTTGTCCAATGCTATAAATAATATAACTCACCACGGACATCCTCAACAAAAGATTGATTAGCCGATTCTATTATGTCGAATGAAATTTTATCATTACAAATCACTAAATGGGCTTCATTATTGGTAACTAAAGTTTTGGTGAGGGTCAAGGCAGGCTATTTTAGATCCTTGAGGTTAGGAGGTGTTTTGATTGAAGCAATGCACTCCTTGATTAAAGTATCAATTATATAATCCTCAAGTTCTCCTTCTAGTGGTGATTGAATGGATTATCCTACTTTATTTCCTATGTCATCTACGTCTCCCTCATTCATTCGCTCAAAGTGAGTCTCTGCCATATTAGGTGTAATCCAGTCATCAAAGCTACCTTGTAGTCATTTGGTTTCTTCATCTACCAGATTTTGTCACATAAATTCCGTGAATTGTTGACTATGCTCGTTGCATTCCTTAGTAACTTTATCTTGCAAGGCTTCTGGGTGGAGACTTGGTTTTAGATAAAATTCACATGGTGATTCATAGCACTCATTCTCGCTTGGGAAACAATATTGAGTCTTTATCTGCGAATGCCGCCGTCAGAATTCATCGTTCGCCGCTTGTTGTGTTTGAATAAAATCTTCCATCATCTACTCAAGTCGGGATTTAGGCGGACAATATTGAGGGTTTAAGTAGCCAAGGTCATAAGTATATGAATAGGAATCATCTTATGGCCACTCGTTGTAATTGTAGGCGACATTTTCTTGTTTATATTGTGAAGGTTCTAATATATTTGGGCAATCATTTATGGTATGCCATGTTTCATCACAATGCTCACAATAAATGTTACCGAAACTCACAACATTAAATTTACTAAAATCATGAGTAAAAGCATGCATTGTTATATGCAGGAAATTATAAATAAGGAAAGAGCAACTGAATAAACAAAACTGAAATAAAATAAAATAAAATAAAACAAGAAATTTAAATCTAGCCTAGGTCCTATCCAATTATCCATTTTCTTGATTCGATATCGAATCAATTGTTAGGGCAATCAACCCATGTGATATAGTTTTGATTTGTGTGGAAAAGAGTTTAAGTTAGGGTGATTGGATTTGATATGTGCGTTGGAGTCTTGCAGGACTTAGTAATTCGCACATGGAGCTTAGGCAAGTGTCACCACTCACAACCTCGTGCTTGAGTCGGAGAAGGAGCATTGCAGAGCCGTGCGCTTGATGCTGCCGAGGGACCGCCGGACGAGATGACTTGAAGCGAAGTAAAGGAAGTAGACTTCGAGGGCAAGAGACGCGAAGGAGCATTGCAGAGTCGTGCACTTGATGCTGCCGAGGGACGTGGCCGCGAATGAAGAGAGCTTCGGCGAGAGACTTCGAGTGAGATGAGAGAATGAGTGAATTGTAAGTAGCTCATTAGGTGAACTTGGCCGAATGACTGAGTGTCGAAGGCTCGATTGTAAGGGTTGAGGTTTACCTGACAGCTGGAAGCTCAAACGATTGTAAGTTTGAGTTTTATCCGGCACCAGTCGACTGCCATGTCATAGCAATCGACTGCTCCAAGTCGATCGTCTATCGACTGGTGTGGCTGATGAGTCAAATCGACATCAGTCGACTGCTGAATGGGAGCAGTCGACTGATAGCACTGTGCACGGGGACAGAAGCTAGTCGAGCTCGCGGGTCACTCGACTGGAAGTCGACATCAGTCGACTAATGTCAACATCAGTCAACTGATCGTATAACTATTGGAGAATCGACCGCGGATCCCATGAATCCGGCCTGGTCAGAAGCCATTGGAGTCGACATCAGTCGACTGATGTTTTCATCAGTCGACTGATAGTGCTCAACTGGAAGAATTGCTTCCTCTCTATAAAAAGAGAGGGTGGGGGCTTATATATGATAAATCTTCATGCTCAAAACATTCTACTAAGCACCCCACAAAGCTCAAACTCCTTCTTCTAGTTTTCTTTCATATTTATTGTAAAAGAAGGAGTGATCTCTTGTTGTAAAGGTTTACCTCCACCTTGCTTGGGCTAAAGGGAGAGACCAATAGTGGATTGGTTGCGGAGTGATTCACCGGAGAAAAATCGGACCGTGGATTAGCGGCGAGGCCATGAACCACGTTATATCTTGTTTGTTAGCATTTTTTATCTTTTGATTGGTTCTTAATTGTCTTTGTTTCATATTTCCACTTGCGCTAACGTTACTTGTAGACAATTAAGAATGACTTCCGCTCATACGATGAAAGAGGGCTATTCACCCCCCTCTAGCCGGCCACCATCGATTCCCTACATCAATTAGTCCCTGACAACGACGCCAAAAACTTGATGCATACAAACGCGACCTCAAATCTCACGATGGAGACCGTCGAGGACTCAAAGTGCACGCTCGTGCTCAACGCCTGCAAGTGCATGGATATCGTCAAGTAATACAATTATCGATCCCACAAGGACTGAGATTTTGAGTATCAATTTGTCAAGTGGATGTGTTGTTGTACGGATTGGTAATCTGAGGGTTCACGAATGAGAGATCGTCGGTGGTTCGAACTCAGTACGGTGTCAGATGGAAGAAGAGAGAAGGTTGCTACAAGGATTTGAATGGGATTCTAGGACTTTAGTTTCGTTTGTGTGTTGTAGAACATGCTATCAATCGAATGTATTTAGATTTTCTACCTAGCATTTTGTGGAAAGGACATCATACACTATGGTACGAGGATGCCGAATCGATCCCTGCGACGAACTGGAAATGAGACACGTTACCGACTCTATCGCATCCTTCTATCTACAATTGCAGGCAATGAGGCCAACCTATAAGCTCCTCCTAATATCCCATAAATCTTAGATTCGAGGACTGTCACTCCTCATATCTTCTATGCACAGAAGATAGAAAACCAAAACACAAAGCTATAGATCTAGACAAGTATTCAACTGCAAATAGATTTTAAGAACGGAAACATATTTGAAATAGCAATGTTCTACTCAACACAAACTACTTCCTAATCCTAGAATCAGAGAATCTACTCCATGGATACGAGAAGAGAGTCACAATACATTCTAGAATTCATGAGTAAAAAGATAAATGTGCAAGAAATAGGAATTACAATGTAATTGCAGCTCTTCCCTCTGGCATTGTGGTGCTGATCTTGATCCTCGAGCGGCTCTCTCCTTCCCCGATGTGAGTTCCCAAACCTTATTAGGGCTCCAAAGTGCCGTCCCGGTCGGCGTGCCTCCCCCTTAGGGTTTCGATAGAGCTTTCCTTATATAGACATCACGCCGGATCGTTGCGAAATCTAGAAAAAACCCTAGTCACGTCAAATCGTTTGGTCACCACACGACCGTGTGAAAACAAATGGCTTGGTCATGTGTCGGGCTGTGGTGGACATTTTCGCCTTCTGAACATGGTCGTGTGTAAACACACGGCCTGACCGTGTTCCCTTCTGCGTCCAACTACCAAATGTCTTTTTTTTGCTCCGAAAGTGCGTCGTTATCCCCATGAAATGCTAACATGCACACAAAAGTATACAGAGTAGATCTCCGAACCAGAAAATAGGAAATGCATGGACAACAAAGTAAAATATGCATGAAACTAACATAAAATGAGATGAGATGTGAGCAAAAACTACTTCTAAAACCCTATATATTTTACTCACATCAATTCCCCCAGACTTAAGTCTTTGCTTGTCCTCAAGCAAACCTCAGTGCCATGAAATTTTAAAAGGTGTTGTTCCATACTTAGCATGTTAACTAGATTTATCAAGTGGTATTTGCAATCAAACCAAAATAGATATGTGTAGAGGATCTCGTGATCATTAGAGGGGGGGGGGTGAATAGCCTCGTTCGTCGTTTGTTGATGAAACTCGATCGTGCTTGCTACAAGATGTTAATATGCAGTGGAAATACAAAATATACTATACAAATACACAAGCACAATCCATAACACCACTATGTAATGTGATTCGGAACTGAATGGTTTATACTCCACGGATCGAGCTCAAATGAGCTCTAGCGATACGTACAACACCACTAATCAAATAAACTTCTTCTCAGAATAATTCGGCGGTGGAGAAATCTCGTATAAGTAATTACAAAAGTAATACAATTAGAATACAAGCAAATACAATAATGAATTGCAATACAAGTAAAGAAAACAACTTTACAAGAGCTTTTGATTGCTTGCTTTTGGTTGCTTGAAGAATAGCCTTGGAGACCTCAAATTGCAACAGAAAATCGCCCTAAAGAAGCTCAAGAACCATACCAAAAATCCTCCCTTTGTGCTCCTTTTAAACCTGCAATTTAGGCTAATTTTTGCCTGACAGTCGACTGATCAGGACCATCAGTCGACTACCCCTGTAACCATTGTCTCACAACGGCATAAGCCACATTGGATAAGTTCCAACGGATAGACCATCA
Organism: Wurfbainia villosa; assembly: GCA_025175895.1. Classification (NCBI taxonomy): domain Eukaryota; kingdom Viridiplantae; phylum Streptophyta; class Magnoliopsida; order Zingiberales; family Zingiberaceae; genus Wurfbainia; species Wurfbainia villosa. Next base: position 113,927,570 of record CM045987.1, on the reverse strand, counting down.
GTCGACTGATGACTCAATCAATCGAGTGTTCGGGCCGATCACTCGACTGAAGAGCACTCTGTGCTCGACATCCCAACTAGCAGTCGACTGATCTCCAGATCAGTCGACTGATGAGGCCATCAATCAACTGCTAGGCCAATTCCAGCAGTTAAACTCCCATTGACTCACACTAGTCGACTGACCCATGGTCCCAATCGATTGATATACCTCAAACATGAGGTTTTAACCCAAGTTTGGTGCCCCCATACTTTCTAGACCACCCATAACCTAGACCTAAGCCTTCTAGCCACCTCCGTCAGCCTCGTGCCTATCGGATCCCTCCAAGTCATCCATGACTTGTTCATCCATATGCTAGCCTTCAGGTGCTTCCATCAGCTATTGTCATGCTAACGGTGTCTACACCGCCAAGGAACATTGGACTTACGCTACCAAGACTCCCGCTTGGACTTTACGTCGCCAATCATTGGACTTATGCCTCCAAGACTCTCGCTTGGACTTTACGCCGCCAATATTCCCCTTGGACTTTTCCTTGCCAACCCATGTTGGACTTTCTATGCCAAGACCCATGCTTGGACTTTACATGCCAGGTACTCAAGACTTGGACTTTCCCAATGCACTTTCCCAATGCCAAGTGTCCCACTTGGACTTTCTATGCCAAGTACCCATGACTTGGACTTTACCATGACAATCACATTGTCATATGTTTTTGTTGAACATCAAAACATCGCTCGAGTCAAACTCGAGTCCAGTTAATCGTTACTTGGGTTGATTGTACCAACAATATGTTCTAGAAATTCACTAAGTTAATTCCTTGTGCTCGTGCTAAGCGAATCTTCTTAGGGGATACTCGTTCCATGGTGAGTTAAGTCGTCATCCTATAGCTTTCCTAAGATCTCCGGCTCTTAGGCACCTACCTGTCCAAAGCGAGGGTCGTTCCCTAAATCTAGCACAAAGTCTCAAAGGCGTGCTCGGTATTGAGAGAAATTGGTAGGTGTTTCCCCAGTAACCTAACTCGGTATCAAAGGGGCACCTAATCATTTTCACTCACGATAACTATTTTTTATCCCTCATAATCTCTTTTTCTTCTTTCTTTTCTTTTTCATTTCTTTTTCTCTCTCTTTTTTTTCTTTTTCTTTTCTCTATTTTATTTCTCGGCTCACTGGGATTTTGATTTTTCCGAATGGGCATACACAATCCGAGCATCTCCAGTAAATAAAATGCTAAACTTAGGGTCACCTGTGGATTTCAAAGTACTAGACTACTGAGATGAATCATAACTAGGTATATACTAGATTCTCCCTTTTAGAATGTTAGACATGTGTAGGTGTAAAATTAAAAGCTAACCAGTATAACTATAGAACATTTATTAGAGAAAATAAAATAAAATACCATGAGATAAATAAAGTTAAGCTACCTATGGGAACAACTCATGAAAGTAACTTTAAAAATACTATTGAGGCAGCTTATAGGTAGCAAACACTAAGTGCTGAAAGAAACTAAACAACTAATGCATGAATAAATGAATGCTAACTAAAATACAAACATTAGGAAAGAAATCACTGCTAGAAACAAAACAAAACTTGGGGCCCCCAGACTTAAGTGAAGCATTCCTCTAGCATGGTGGACGAGGTGGAAAGTCTAATAGCCTTGGCATCTCGAGATCCTAGGAGAATCTGCTGCTGAGCCACTGATGCCACATGTATATGTGGTTGATCTGAGAGCTGCTGGATGCAGTGGCTGTTCGGTGCTCCTCCTCCCTATCCCACTATGCCTGCTCAGCTCACATATGCTGCTGCATCTCCTGGTGGGAGGCGGCCTCCGCCTGGCGACGGGTAGCCTCCTCTTGGAAGTAGACGCGGGCCTCGTCGTAGAACTCCTCGGCGCACTGGAAGTGCTCTCGGAAGACTTGAAACTCCGCTTGCATGTAGACGCTCTGCTCCTCCCATCGCTGCCTTTGTGTCTGCTGCTCGACATATATGTCATCGAGGCGCGATCGGAACTCCGAAAAATCATAGGTAGATGTACTTGCATCATGCTCAAAAGTAGAAAAAGGTGGTGGTGCAGGTGCAGGCTCATGTTGACGTGGACTAGGTGGACTCCTATGCTTTTGTGGACGAGAGGGAGAGTGATGCAAAGGGGGAGAGATGGACACCGATGTGGATGGTCCCTCATATGGCGGGGACTCCACTATCAGGTCTAAGCGCCAGTTGACGCATGTGTTGATGGTGGTACGATCAGGGTCGGGGAGTCTAAGGGCCGTCAGGTTTTTCCTTACAAAGCATAAGGAGTGTCCCTCTCTTACAATCATCTTTATGGCCATGCACACTCCTAGATCGATCCAAGGGCTCCCCTCTATGCTATCTAGTGCAGTGTAGTCGTACCCCATCTTATGACAAATGTGGGTAAGCAAACCCTCCCACATTAATCTCTCCTCTCGCTGCTTTGCTCATTTTCACTAAGTGCCTAATGAAATGGAACCCTACATCGATGTTACTCCTTTCTTGTAGCATGTCCCATAGGCAAAGCATCTCGCTAGCTCTCACTACACCGTTACTCTCTCCACGACCAAAAATAGTGCTTGCCATGATTCGGTGAAGCTATAGGAAAATGGGGTTTTGGAGGCGTGATGCTTTATCCCTAGAAGGGTCGTAAGTGTGCTCTCCTATTAATTCAGTCCAAAAGATTCAAGAGTTGAACCCTATAGGAGTTCTTTTCTTTCCCCCACTCGGCAAGCCAAAGTATGAGTTCCATTGGTGTAGTGTTCATTCATGCTCAATGTTAAATATCCTAAAGGTAATCCTACCCTCTTCACTCTCTCTACCCATTAAAACTTCAGCTTCTAAAGAACTTAAAAATTCTAAAACTATCTTAGGGTAAGTTGGGTGTCTTATCCCCATTATCTCTCCCCACCCTATTTTTGCAAATAGGACTTGAATGTCTCCCAACAACCCTAAGGACTCTAGTAAATCATTATCAAGATACCTAGTCGCAGTGATTTTACGAGTAGAAAGCATGTTATATCGATCCCTATGTTCATTGTTGTGAAAAAGAAGGGTTGGAAGAGTGTTACCCTCTTCCGGAGCTTGAGGGGCATCGGTTCTCCTTGCTTACCGCTCCGAAGCACCGGATCGAGATACCACTTCATCCTTGCTTCTTTTAGCTTCTTTGATTGTTGGAAAAACTTCTAGGTGGTGGGGACGAAGGGTCCACATGGCTAGGGCAAGAAAAATCGAAACACACGGCGCATTTGGGGTGAAAACGCACGACGTGCCCTTTTTAACCTCGTGTGACACGGCCGTGTGAAAACACACAGCCAGGACATGTGCGACTCGGGTTGGTCAGGCACGACCATGGGAAAATACACGACCAGGCCGTGTGTCCCCTTTTTCTCTCCCCTTGTGCACAACCGTCTGAATTTTCTCACACGCTTTGCTGTGTAAGCTAAAAATTGATTTTATTTTTACCTAGCAAGTTCTTTCTCGTCCTAATGCTAAATGAAATGTGTTGGGAGATCGATTGGCCGGCTAGAGAGGGGTGAATAGCCCTCTTACGATGGATGTCGGAATTCTCTCATCTACAAAGCTTTAGCGCAAGCGGAATATACAAATACAAATAAAGACAACACAAAAGATAGACAAGCAATACAAACACGAGATGTAACGTGGTTCACGGCTACGCCGCTAATCCACGGTCCGATTCGTCCAAGGTGAATCACTCCTCCAAATCTATCCACTAGATCTCTCCTTTGCACAAAGCTAGGTGGAGGTAACCTCTTTTACACAAGGATCACTCTTCTACAATAGAATAGAGATTAGAACAAGTAGAAGAGTAGGGAATCGTGTATGGCACTTTGGGAGAAATTTAGAGCTCAAGCATTAGCCTCCCAAAGCCCCACCCCCTTCCTTTTTATAGAGGAAGAGGGTTTCTTCCCGTTGACACAGGATCAGTCGACTAATGCCCTCGATCAGTCGACTGATCCCGTAGCCGTTGCCCAATAACGACCGCTTTCCACGTTGGATTCCATCCAACGATATTGACATCACCGATCGATCCTACCATCGACCGATCGATGCTCGATCAGTCGAGTGCTCAATGGAGTCGACTCAATTCTGCGCCGCAGATGCGCAGCATCACGATCGTGACATTCCACGGCGTCATTGCCGATCATCGATCGATCATTGCCGATCATCCATGGCGCCGCGCAAGCACTAAATCGGTCTTATACCAGTCGATCGAACCATCGACTTAGAGCAGTCGACTGCCATGACATGGCAGTCGACTGGTGTCGGAAAAACCCATCCGACACTTGGCCAAATGGCCAAGTTTCACCTAAGAGCTACCCTTCCCGGGTTACAATCGCTCACTCTCATCCCTCGGAGTCCCTCGCCTTCGAAGTTCTCTTCGTTCGCGGCCACGTCCCTCGGCAGCATCAGGCGCACAACTCTGCAATGCTCCTTCGCGTCTCTTGCCTTGAAGTCTACTTCCTCCGGCTTCACTCCAAGCTCCTCGTCCGGCGGTCCCTCAGATGCTCCAAGCTCATGGCTTCCGCAAAGCTATCCTTCACCGACTCAAGGCACGATTCATGAGATGTGAAACTCTCCACGGCTCCATGTGCGAATTACTAAGTCCTGCACGACTTCAACGCACATATCAAATCAACATAACACACTAACTTAAACCCTTTTCCACACACATCAAAACCTTATCATGGCAAAAGATTGCCCTAACAATCTCCCCCTTTTTGATGTGTGGCAATTCGTTTAAGTTAGGTAAAAACATTTGATATAAATTTTAAAGGAAAGAAAGCATGTAAACATAAACATGATATAGCAACATGCAACTCCCCCTTAATCCATGAAACTCTCTCTACAAATTCTCAATTTTCTCCCCCCATCATAATTTACTTAAACATAATCAATTCTCCCCCTTTGACACCATAAAAAAGATTAACACTAAGTTATAAACTCATGGCATCAAGTCTAATAGAAGAAAAATACCAAAAATTAGTTTAAAAACTGAATTCGGCCATTACTGTTCTGATTTACATTCACCACGATCGGTAGTTCTTCACTACCAATTCTAATTTTCGAACCGAATTTCAGAAATGCGTTAAAAATTCCAGAAAATTCGAAAAATCATGAAATTTTGGGAACATATTTCTTGTAAGGTTCTTTATCAGTGAAAAGTAATTTTTCATGAAAAATCATCATATTTTCACGTTTTTGCCAAAAATCCAAAAGGTTTAAAAACCACTAGGTTTTTGACCATTCTAGTATCAAGTTTAACACCTAGTTTTGGTTCCAATTGTTTCAAAACATGAATACATAGATTTTAGATTAAGAAATTGTTTTGAAAACATATGAAATATCCAACCATGATCTTTGAGCAATATGTATATGAATTAAACATAAGCCTTCCCCATGATTGGTCTATTATTGCTATTTTGATACTTTAAATGACCATCTAAATGCCATAGGCATTAGTGGACATTTGTATCATCCTAACATCTCACCCATGCTAAGTTTTCAATCAAAGTAGCCTATGGTGAGTGTGAGATGCATCCTAGAGGGTATTTGTATATACTTAACCATTATATTCATACAATTTTATCAAGGTTAAGTATCAACCTAATAATCCTCATGATCATAAAGCCATATATGAATGAATTCTACATTATGATCATGAAATACATGTATTCATTGAATTGTTATCATGCATTGGGTATTATATCATGATAATAAGCAAAATATCACCTAAGGCATGATTTAAACCCTATTTCTCATGATGACGTGCCAAATCTCAAAATCATAAATCATGATTGCAAACATACATAGCAATTACATTAATCATCATGATTTAAGCATTATTAACTATTTATAGGCACGTTATCATCACCTAACACTATTTAAAAATGTTGTCCCGCCATCCTAAGTCAACCAAAATATGATATAGGTCAATTGCATATGGTTGACTACCTTAGGGTTTTCCTAACCCTTAAGAATGGATTTTGGAACCCAAAATAAGTTCTTGCCTATGGGGTTCACTAGATACTCCTTGGGGATCCATTTTCTAGCTATTACCTTCTTCTTATCTTGTCCCCTAGCAATTAGGCATTTATAGGCCTTTTCATTTTTCTTTTCTTTGTATCCTAGGCCTTTCTTATTAAAGCTAGCTCTTTGACTCCCTATGATCATGTTCAAGGTGTTGGAGCCTATAGTGAATTTTTCTAGGGCTTTTGTCAAGTAATCTACCTTTTCCCTTAGAGCCCTATTTTCATCCATGCATGCATCACTAACATTAAATGACATATATTCATGTGAGCATGCATCATTTAAGCTAGAAGAAATATTATCATTATCATTATCATTTAAGCATGCATTTTCTAGCTTATTTTCCAATGCCTTAATTTGATCAAGCATGTTTTTATTTTTCTTTTTCATTCCAAATAAGTCCTTAGTTAAACTAGAAATTATGGAAACTATTTTCTTAGGAGAGGCATTCGTTACCATAGTTTCCATGTCCTCTTCTTCTTCTTCGGATGAGGAGGATGTAGAGGCTCCCCCTTCACTTGAGCTCTCTCCACTTGAGTTTGATTCTTCATTTTCGGTGGAGGAGCAATCCAAGTCATCGAAGGCCATCAATGCAAGGTTGGAATAGACTTATTCCTCTTCTTCAGATGAGGAGGAAGAAGCAAGGTCATCCCATGTCTTTGCTTTGAACGCCATGGCCTTTCCCTTTTCCTTTGCCTTCTTCTCCTCTTCCTTCTTTCTACTCCCCTTTTTCTTCTTCTTTTCTTCTTTCTTCTTCCTTTCTTCCTTGCTCTTGTTTAGGAGGGGACAATTATCCCTTATATGTCTCTCTCCTTGGCAATTGTAACAAATCACCTTTCCTCTTGGTCTTCTATTCCTATAATTTGATTTGTTAAATCGAAAACTTTTTAAAGCACGTCTTACCCTCCTTACCATATATGCTTCTTCCGTGCTATCCATGGAGGAGGATGAGAATGCTTCGTCATCGAAGGAGGAAGGGACTTCCATCTTCTTCTTCCCCTTATTTGCCATCAATGCTACTCCCCTTGAAGGTTGGATTCTAGGCTCTTCTTGTATTCCTTCAAGCCTCGTTTCATGGAGCTCCATGGTTGAGAAGAATTCCTCCAAGGTGCTCACTTCTAGGTTCTTGGAGATGTACAATGAGTCCACCAGAGAACTCCATCTTGAGGACCGGGGAAAGGCATCTATGGCCTTCATTACCATATCCCGGTTGGAGAGCCTTTCACCTACACTTGTTAGCCCAATCAAAATCTCTTTAAACCTAGAATGCAATGAAGTTACCTTTTCTCCCTTTTCTAATTTGATGTTTGATAGTTGGGAGCGGAGGAGGTCTCTTCTTGCTAGCTTAGCCTCCGAGGTACCTTCATGAAGCTCTACTAGCTTCTCCCACATCTCCTTAGCACTAGAACATTCCCCTATCCTATTGACTTCTTGTTGGAGGAGTACATTATAGAGGTGGTGCTTGGCCTTTGAATTTGCCAAATACTCCTCTCTTTGTCTTTTGCTCAATCTCGATTTCTCTAATGGCTCCCCATCTTCGTTCCTAGGCAACTCGAAATCGTTTTCCATAATTAACAATATTTCAAAGTCGGTTTCGAAGAATACCTCCATTCTCTTTTTCCACCAAGAGAATTCGCCGTCGAACTTCGGTGGGTGGATGTTTGAGCCGACCATTTTTGATGTAGAGCTTGTTGCGGCGGTTAGTCCGGTGACAAGCAACCTTGCTCTGATACCACTTGTTGGGAGATCGATTGTGTTGGTGCAATCGGCCCAGGTCACGATTGACCAGGACTCGAGTTTGACTCGAGTGATGTTTTGATGTTTCGACAAAAACATATGACAATGTAATTGTCATGGGAAAGTCCAAGTCATGGGTACTTGGCATGGAAAGTCCAACATGGGTTGGCAAGGAAAGTCCAAGCATGGTCTTGGCATGAAAAGTCCAAGCATGGTCTTGGCATGGAAAGTCCAAGCATGGTCTTGGCAAGGAAAGTCCAAGCATGGTCTTGGTATGAAAAGTCCAAGCATGGTCTTGGCATGGAAAGTCCAAGCATGGTCTTGGCATGGAAAGTCCAACATGGGTTGGCATTTGAAGTCCAAGGGGTTTGATATTGGCTGCGTAAAGTCCAAGAGGGAGTCTTGGCAGCATAAGACCAATGGTTGGCGGCGTAAAGTCCAAGCGGAGTCTTGGCGGCGTAAGTCCAATATGCCTTGGCGGTGTAGACACCGTTAGCATGACATAGCCGACGGAAGCACCTGAAGGCTAGCGCGATGGATGAACAAGTCATGGATGACTTGGAGGGATCCGAGAGGCGTGAGGCTGATGGAGGTGACTAGAAGGCTTAGGTCTAGGCTAAGGGTGGTCTAGCAAGTATGGGGGAACCATACTTGGGTTAAAACCTCATGTTTGAGGTGTGCGGTGCCATGTGGCTCAACTAGGGTTTGAGTGGGTTATGGCCTAACGAGTTGGATCGATGCCGAGCAGCGATCGGCCGATAGTGTAATCGGTCGACCGGGTGCTCGAAATCGCCACGAATCGGAGTCGAGACTTCGATGGTCGAGTGAGGACTCCATCGATCGACCGATGGTAGTCATAATCACACCGATGAAGGTTCCGTTGGACTTATCCAGTGTGGATCTAGCCGTTGTCTCACGACAACAGTGGCATCAGTCGACTGATGGTCCCGATCAGTCGACTGATCGACTTTTTCCAGCACAGGTTGAAGTTATATAAGGAGCTCGTGATGGAGGAAAAGACAGCAATTTTCTTGAGCGAAATTGAAGGGGGAAGTTGGTGCTTTCCAGTCCTTCAAAGCTAGTTCAAGGCAATCAAAGATCAAGCAATCCAAAGCTCTTGTAAAGTGTTTTTCCTTTACTTGCATTTGTAATTCATATTGTATTTGCTTGTATTTACTTGTTTATTGTTGTAAACATTTGTACGAGGTTTCTCCGCCTCCGACTTGTTGTCGAGAAGGAGTTTATTGATTAGTGGTGCTTGTGGCATCGCTAGGGCTCGTTTGAGCCCGATCCGTGGAGTAGGAACCGTGCGGTTCCGAACCACGTTACATACTCATGTTCGTGTGTAATTGTCTATTTCGTTATTGTATTATTTCTATTTCCGCTGCGCACTAACGAAATTGTAGACACGAACGAGATCGAATTCCATTGACGCTATTCACCCCCCCTCTAGCCGTTTCAAATATTCCCCAACAAGTGGTATCAGAGTCCGGGGCTCTTCTACGGATCAACAACCCGGAGTCAAGAAGCTAGAGGGAAGAATATGGAATTTGAGGAAAGATTGGGTGACGACGTCAACATCCCACCTTCCTTCAACCGTGAACATTTTGCGTATTGGAAAGGTAGGATGGAATATTTTCTAATGACGAATATAGAAAATTGGTTTGCCGTGACTATAGGTTTTGATGCTCCGAGAGGAGAAAACGGCAAAATCCTCAAGATGAAGAGATGGACCGAGGAGCAACGGGAAAAATTCAAGACAACCGTTAAGGTAACAAAAATGTTGATTGATTTGATACCTAACGATATTTTTTCCAGATTAGGAAGCTATAGGGATGCCAAGGAGTTGTGGAACAAGTTGATCAAGTTCCACGACAATCCCGAATCGGTCCAAGAAGACTTGGAAGAGGAGGAAACCGAAGAAGAATCATCATCATCCTCACAAGAAAGTGAGGAGTCAACTTTCGGGTCGGAAGAGGTGGAGGAAGTGGAAGAAGCATCCACCTCAAGGATTGAGGGGGAGGAGAGAACCTTCATATCGGAACATCGAGAAGAAGAGCCTTCAACATCCAATCAAGATGAGGAAGCTCAAAATTCAACTCTGGCACCTACCACCACCCTAGGTAACTCAAACACTTTATCTTCCAATAAAAATCATATTATGTGTTTTGAGTGTAGGAAATTTGGGCACTATAAGAACAAGTGCCCAAAGAAGATTAGGAAAGCTCCACCGGCACCAAAAGTCAAGGATGCCGGTTCCCCAACACCTAAAGGCAAGGAGCACATCATATGCTTTAAGTGCAATTCAAAGGGGCATTATCGGAGTCAATGCCCTAGGGGGAAGAAGAAGGGGCAAGGAGGAGCATCACAAGTAGGGGGAGCTTCTATAGCTAACCCTAAGGTATATTTTAATAATGCATCTTCCAAATTTAAAAGTCAAAAGCATGCTAGAAATTTTAATTCTCTTGCAATTCACCATGAAAAGCATGCTAGAGATAGATATTTTTGCTTAGGAGCCAAGAGGGTAAATTTTTCAAGAAAGGAGAAATTTGGGACTAATGTCCCTAGAAAAACTCTTCCTAAGGAAAGCATTAGGAAAATAGAAAACCACTTAGGCATTAACCCTAATAAGGGTAGGCATATGCCTAGAGAAAATGCCAATGCCCAAGATGTAAATCAAAATTCTAAAATCGGGCAATTAGAAAAGGAAAATCAAGTCTTGAGGTCAAGGCTTGAAAAACTTGAAAAGACCCTTAGGAATATACAAAACCAATTTAAAGGGTCAAATGGTCAAAGTCAAAGGCCCAAAAGTCAAAGTCAACACCAAGGACCTAAGAGTCAAAAGTCAACCAAAGGCAAGCAAGGTTTGGGTCACAAACCTAAGCCTAAGGTAGCTTACCATAGTGTTCCATTTGACTATGGAACACAAACTAGGTCTAGGAAGACCAAGGTCAATAGGGAAGTCATCCCTAGAATTGACCAAAGGGTATGCCTAGTAGCTAGGGTTTCAAGGAAACCTAGGGTGGCCACTAAGAAGGTTGCAAGGGGAGTTACCCCTAGAGTCAACCTAGGTAAGACCCAAATGACCAAGGCTAATAAGCCTAGGAGGATCATTAGGAAGGTATCTAGGGAGGTTATCCCTAAGGAATACCTAATTAACCCTAGGAGCTCAAATCTGTTTTGGGTTCCTAAGAGCGTGATTGATTCACGCTAGATGGGTTAGGGTGTGCCAACCTTAAATGGATGGGTAGTTAACTCAATCATGGCAAAGGTGGCACTTTAGGTTATTTTCAAGGTTATGGATACCTTGGAAATAGATTTGAATTATCATCCTAAAATATTTTAGGGTGTGCCAATATTATTTGAGAAGCTTGATAAAATGGTCAAATTGGCACAATTTAGGTTTAGAGGTCGTAGTGTGCCATTTTGGGTTTTTGGCACACTTGGGAAAATTTAGGTTAATATGGCAAAATATACTTAATTATATCAAATGGCAATTAATATTAAAATTTAGGTATTACTATACCTATATATTTTATATGTCATGCTTTGTTTGTCATATAACATGCCATGACATCATGCTTATTTTTAATCATTCTATATGTCATGTACATGTTTAGGATTAAGGTTTAAATGTCATGTGTTTTTAGATTTCATCTTATGCCATGACATCATGATTATGAGCATGTGTTTATCTATATCATCTTAAATGCCATAATCACTCATGCATTTAAGATAATTTGATTGAAATTGAATTAAGGACAATGGCATGACTTGGAGTCCCATTTATAAGGGAATCAAGTAGGGTTGCCTTAGAAAAATGCATGAAACCCTAGATTAAATGAACCAAAACCCACATCTCACATCCAATTGACATGTATGTGTATTTATACACCCTAGATACATGTGAGATGCTAGGATATGAGTTAAGTTCAAGGTGCATAGTTTTTGCATCTAGATGAACTAAAACTCATCTAATTTCAATTGTGGATCATTGGGAAAGCTTGTGTACAAGTCATGTGCATAGAGCCCAAGGAATATGATCCAAAATAAGGTTTTGAAAACATTTTAAAATCATTTTGAAAAACCTTGGTGAAGTCTATCTTTTGATAGCAATCACCATTGATGAGATTGATACAAAGTGAGCTTAAACTTTAAAGTTTTTAGTCACTTTTGGATTTTGTATCAATTTCTCTATTTTATGGATAAATTATTTTTCAAACATTTTTCACCCATTGTATTGGTTATAGGTATTATACGTATCAAATTTCGTGATTTTTCGATATACGTATAATTATTTATGATTTTGAAATTGATTCGATAATCAAATTCGAAATTTCAGATTATCGATCGACGCTCTTAGTGGCAATGAGATCGATGAGTTGCAATGATCGTAGCTGACAGAGTCGACTGCCAAGGCTGATTTCGAGAAAACTAGGTTTGGTTAGCCCGTGTTCAGCCATGGTAAAGGTCCCTAATCACTCCTAACCTTAGGATATGCTTTGGGAAGCATTATAAAGGGTGAAAATCCATTGGATATGGATTAGGAGAGTTGTTTAGGGTTTGTATCAATGTTAAGGTGTTGGAAAGTTCAATGTTGAATTTCTAACCTTAATTTTGATGGTTTAGAGTTCCTATTGGCTTAGGGACTTCTCAAGGACATTGTTGGTGCAATGGTCAATGGGGAGCAAGCCTTTAGGGGGAGGTATCCATCTTGGGATGATGAATGTATTTTTCTCCTTGAAAAGGAGAAGTTATTGGGAGAATATGACATCAATTGGGAAATTGATGGGACTTTTGAGAGACCCAATTTGGAAATTGGGAGAGTAAATGGGATTGTCTCTCTTGAGTGATATTGGACTTATCACTAGGAAGATGGTAGGCATCCTAAGTATTTTTAGATCAAGGGGGAGATTGTAAGATCTCATTGGGACATGAGACATTGACCTCCTTGGGGAGAAAACCTTTTTGATGTTAGTCAAAAAGGGGGAGAATGTTTGGGGGAGAACATTTGGAGAGTATTTACCAATTTGGGATAATTGGTAAAGGATTTGAGTTAGTTTTCTAACTCAATAATTTGTTTAGTTTTTGTCAAACATCAAAAAGAGGGAGATTGTTGGTGCAATCGGCCCAGGTCACGATTGACCAGGACTCGAGTTTGACTCGAGTGATGTTTTGATGTTTCGACAAAAACATATGACAATGTAATTGTCATGGGAAAGTCCAAGTCATAGGTACTTGACATGGAAAGTCCAACATGGGTTGACAAGGAAAGTCCAAGCATGGTCTTGGCATGAAAAGTCCAAGCATGGTCTTGGCATGGAAAGTCCAAGCATAGTCTTGGCATGGAAAGTCCAAGCATGGTCTTGGCATGGAAAGTCCAAGCATGGTCTTGGCATGGAAAGTCCAACATGGGTTGGCATTTGAAGTCCAAGGGGTTTGATATTGGCTGCGTAAAGTCCAAATGGAAGTCTTGGCAGCATAAGACCAATGGTTGGCGGCGTAAAGTTCAAGCGGAGTCTTGGCGGCGTAAGTCCAATATGCCTTGGCGGTGTAGACACCGTTAGCATGACATAGCCGACGGAAGCACCTGAAGGCTAGCGCGATGGATGAACAAGTCATGGATGACTTGGAGGGATCCGAGAGGCATGAGGCTGATGGAGGTGGCTAGAAGGCTTAGGTCTAGGCTAAGGGTGGTCTAGCAAGTATGGGGGAACCATACTTGGGTTAAAACCTCATGTTTGAGGTGTGCCAGTCGACTGGTGCCATGTGGCAGTCGACTGGACCGAGTCAACTAGGGTTTGACTGCGGGTTATGGCCTAGCAATGATCGCTGAGTTGTGCTGATCGGTGATGGCTCGAGCAATGATCGATAGTGTAATCACCGACCGGGTGCTCGAGAAATCGGCCACAGATGGAGTCGCGACTCGACTGGTCGAGTGAGGACTCCATCACCGATCGATGAAGGTTCCGCTTGGACTTATCGAGGATCTAGCCGTTTGTCTCACGACAGCGGTGGCATCGATCGATGGTCCCGATCAGTCGACTGATCGACTTTTTCCAGCACAGGTTGAAGCTATATAAGGAGCTCGTGATGGAGGAAAAGACAGCAATTTTCTTGAGCGAAATTGAAGGGGGAAGTTGGTGCTTTCCAGTCCTTCAAAGCTAGTTCAAGGCAATCAAAGATCAAGCAATCCAAAGCTCTTGTAAAGTGTTTTTCCTTTACTTGCATTTGTAATTCATATTGTATTTGCTTGTATTTACTTGTTTATTGTTGTAAACATTTGTACGAGGTTTCTCCGCCTCCGACTTGTTGTCGAGAAGGAGTTTATTGATTAGTGGTGCTTGTGACATCGCTAGGGCTCGTTTGAGCCCGATCCGTGGAGTAGGAACCGTGCGGTTCTGAACCATGTTACATACTCGTGTTCGTGTGTAATTGTCTATTTCGTTATTGTATTATTTCTATTTCCGCTGCGCACTAACGAAATTGTAGACACGAACGAGATCGAATTCCATTGACTCTATTCACCCCCCTCTAGCCGTTTCAAATATTCCCCAACAGATTGGCCAGCTAGAGGGCGGTCAATAGCCCTCTTACGATGGATGTTGGAATTCTCTCGTCTACAAAGCGTTAGCGCAAGTGGAATATACAAATACAAATAAAGACAACACAAAAGATAGACAAGCAATACAAACACGAGATGTAACGTGGTTCACGGCTACGCCGCTAATCCACGGTCCGATTCGTCCAAGGTGAATCACTCCTCCAAATCTATCCACTAGATCTCTCCTTTGCACAAAGCTAGGTGGAGGTAACCTCTTTTACACAAGGATCACTCTTCTACAATAGAATAGAGATTAGAACAAGTAGAAGAGTAGGGAATCATGTATGGCACTTTGGGAGAAATTTAGAGCTCAAGCATTAGCCTCCCAAAGCCACACCCCCATCCTTTTTATAGAGGAAGAGGGTTTCTTCCTGTTGACACAGGATCAGTCGACTGATGCCCTCGATCAGTCGACTGATCCCGTAGCCATTGCCCAATAAAGACTGCTTTCCACGTTGGATTCCATCCAACGGTATTGACATCACCGACCGTGATCCTCATCACCGATCCGATGCTCGATCAGTCGAGTGCTCAATGGAGTCGACTCCATTCTGTGCCCATGCAGCATCATCGACCGACATTCCTCGGCAACGATCGCCGGCATCACGATCGCTACCCGATCCATGTGATCGCCAAGCACTAAATCTGGTCTTATATACGATCGAATATCGACTTAGAGCGATCGCCATGACATGGCAGTCGAATGGTGTCAGGAAAACCCATCCGACACTTGGCCAAATGGCCAAGTTTCACCTAAGAGCTACCCTTCCCGGGTTACAATCGCTCACTCTCATCCCTCGGAGTCCCTCGCCTTCGAAGTTCTCTTCGTTCGCGGCCACGTCCCTCGGCAGCATCAGGCGCACGGCTCTGCAATGCTCCTTCGCGTCTCTTGCCTTGAAGTCTACTTCCTCCGGCTTCACTCCAAGCTCCTCGTCCAGTGGTCCCTCGGATGCTCCAAGCTCACGACTTCCGCAAAGCTATCCTTCACCAACTCAAGGCACGAGTCATGAGATATGAAACTCGCCACGGCTCCATGTGCGAATTACTAAGTCCTGCACGACTTCAATGCACATATCAAATCAACATAACACACTAACTTAAACCCTTTTCCACTCACATCAAAACCTTATCATGGCAAGAGATTGCCCTAACAAAATGGAAATCAAAGTTCAAATTAACCAAATGAATGCAATGAAATCAAAAGAAAACCTAAAAACTAAACTTGAGTTTCCTCCCAAGAAGCGTTTGTTTAAGGTCTTTTAGCTCGACCTTATTCCTACGTTCCATTTGAGGTGTTTGAATCTTGCTCATGGTGGAGCAAGATATTTGCTCAGTTTACACCTCCTTTCTTGTCATCCCTTATCACCATGTCTCTTAAATCTTGCTCGTGGAGGGGCAAGATATTTATTAGTTGCCTTCTTTGGTTCAAGATTGAACATGCTTAGCATCAAGTAATCATTAGGAGTTTGATTATAATATTCTATTTTTTCCAAATGCTATAAATAACATAACTCACCACGGACATCCTCAATAAAAGATTGATTAGTATATTCTATTATGTTGAATAAAATTTTATCATTACAAATCACTAAATGGGCTTCATTATTGGTAACTAAAGTTTTGGTGAGGGTTAAGGCAGGCTCTTTTAGATCCTTGAGGTTAGGAGGTGTTTTGATTGAAGCAATGCACTCCTCGATTAAAGTATCAATTATATAATCCTCAAGTTCTCCTTCTAGTGGTGATTGAATGGATTGCACTACTTTACTTCCTATGTCATCTACGTCTCTCTCATTCATTCACTCAAAGTGAGTCTCTGTCATATTAGGTGTAATCCAGTCATCAAAGCTACCTTCTAGTCATTTGGTTTCTTCATCTACTAGATTTTGTCACATAAATTCCGTGAATTGTTGACTATGCTCCTTGCATTCCCTAGTAACTTTATCTTTGCTCCAGACTTGTTAGCAATACGTAAACTGAAGATTCATAGCACTCGTTCTCGTTTGGGAAACAATATTGTGTCTTTGTCTGCAAATGCCGCCGTCGAAATTCATCGTTCGCCCTTGTTGTGTTTGAATGAAATCTTCCATCATCTGCTCAAGTCGGGATTTAGGCGGACAATATTGAGGGTTTAAGTAGCCAAGATCATAACTATATGAATAGAAATCATCTTGTGGCCACTGGTTGTAATTGTAGGTGTCATTTTCTTATTTAAATTGTGAAGGTTCAAATATATTTGGACAATTGTTTATGGGATGCCATGTTTCACCATAATGCTCACAATAAATGTTACCGAAACTCAACATTAAATTGACCAAAATCATGAGTAAAAGCATGCATTGCTATATGCAAGAAATTATAAATAAGGAAAGAGCAACTGAATAAACAAAATTGAAATGAAGTAAAATAAAATAAAAAATAAAACAAGAAAAGTAAATCTAGCCTAGGTCCGATCCAACTATCCACTTTCTTGATTCGATATTGAATCAATCAATCCCCGACAATAATGCCAAATACTTGATGCACACAAATGCGACCTCAAATCTCGTGATGGAGACCGTCGAGGACTCGAAGTGGTGCTCGTGCTCAACGCCCGCAAGTGTACGGATGTCGTCAAGTAATAAAAAATATCGATCCCACAGGGACTGAGATTTCGAGTATCGGTTTGTCTAGTGGATGTGTTGTTGTTCGGATTGGTAATCTGAGGGTTCACGAATGAGAGGTCGTCGATGGTTCGAACTCAGTATGGTGTCACATGGAAGAAGAGAGAAGGTTGATACGAGAATTTGAATGGGATTCTAGGACTTCGGTTTCGTTTGTGTGTCGCAGAACATGCTATCAATCGAATGTATCCAGATTTTCTAGCTAGGTTTTTGTGGAAAGGACATCATACACTATGGTACAAGGATGCCGAATCGATCCTTGCGACAAGTCGGAAATGAGACACGTTACTAACTCTATCGCATCCTTCTATCCACAGTTGCAGGCGATGAAGCCAACCTATAGGTTCCTCCTAATATCCCCTAAATCTTAGATACGAGGACTGTTACTCCTTGTATCGTCTACACACAGAAGATAGAAAACCAAAATACAAAGCTATAGATCTAAACAAGCATTCAACTGCAAATAGATTTCAAGAACGGAAACATATTTGAAATAACAATGTTCTACTCAACACAAACTACTCTATAATCTTAGAATCAGAGAATCTACTCCATGGATACGAGAAGAGAGTCACAATACATTCTAGAATTCTTGAGTAAAACGATAAATGTGCAAGAAATAGGAATTACAATGTAATTGCAGCTCTTCCCTCTGGCGTTGTGGTGCTGATCTTGATCCTCGAGCAGCTCTCTCCTTCCCCGATGCTAGTTCCCGAAGCTTTTTAGGACTCCAGAGTGCCGTCCCAACCGGCATGCCTCCCCTTTAGGGTTTGGGTGGAGATTTCCTTATATAAATATCACGCCAGATCGCTGCGAAATCTAGAAAAAATCCTAGTCGCATTAATTCATTTGGTTGTCATACGACCGTGTGAAAACAAATGGCCTGGACGTGTGTCAGGCTATGGCGCCCGTTTTCGCCTTCTGAACATGGCCGTGTGTAGACACACGGCATGGCCATGTTCTTTTTTACGTCCAGCTGCAAAAATATCTTCTTTTTGTTTTGAAAGTGAATCGTTATCCCCATGAAATGATAACCTGCACACAAAAGTATACAGAGTAGATCTCCGAACTAGAAAATAGGAAATGCATGGACAACAAAGTAAAATATGCATGAAACTAACATAAAATGAGATGAGATGTGAGCAAAAACTACTCCTAAAATCCTATATGTTTTGCTCACATCAACTGCTACGAGTTGTCTAGGCTCCCAAGTGCTGAACACTCGACTAGTCGACTGACCCAAAGTCCTAGCCAACTTGTAAACCTCAAAAGTAAGGTTTAGCCCAAGTATGATTCCTTCATACTTGATCGACCACCCTTGGCCTATGCCTTCTAGCCACCTCCATTAGCCTCACGCCTCCATCAGGGTCCATTTGAGTCCTCCAAGACTCATTCACCCTTCACGCTAGCCTTTAGGTGCTTCCAACAGTTATGTCATGCCTTCGGATACCTTTTCCAAGAAGTTGCACCTTTGAAACTTCTCCATTGGCAAACCTCAATTCTTGAACTTTCACCGCCAAGACTATACACTTAGACTTACGTGGTCAAGACTACACCCTTAGACTTTTCCTCCTTTGCCAACTATCAATAACTTGGACTTTCACTGCCAAGACTATATACTTAGACTTACGTGGCTAAGACTACACCCTTGGACTTTCCATTTTCCAAGTATCCAAACTTTGATTTCTCCATGCCAAGACCGTTCTTGGAAGTTCCCTTACCAAGTCTCCAAACTTAGACTTCTCCATTTCCAAGACCATTCTTTAACTTTCCATGCCAAGTATCCAAACTTAGACTTCCCCTCGAGTCTGGTCAACCTTGACCAGAGGTTTGATTACTCCAACAATCTCCCTCAAATAATCTCCCCCATATGACTTTGGATGTCCCAATCATCCACTAGTCATATGGTCAACATATGATCAAACCATATCCAACCGTATTGACAAACATCAAAACAAGACTCGAGTCCCACTGGAGTTTGGTCAATATTGACCTAGGGCCTATTGCACCAACAATCTCTCTCTTTTTGATGTTTAACTGTTGGACTTTCCGAGCCATAAAAACTGCTTTTTGCATTGCGGAAACCTCGGAAGGCCGGCCACGGATCCGTGCGAAGTATAACAAAAATAAATTCATGTATGTGTTATGGAAACCTAGATCTACTTTAGATCTATATGATGAGAGCATTACCCTCGATGCGATGCCCTTCACTTATCCCGCTCGTCCAAATGGCTTATCGGAACTCAAGAGTACCAAGTGTACACTCCTCTATTGGTATCCACACGGACAAATGGTGGAGAAAAACAACCTAGAGTGTGCTAGCACTCCTTGGTAGTCTCGGCAAGATGAGGAATGGGAAAGATAAAGAAGGAGAGAAAGGAAGAAGAAGAAGATGTTAATTCCAATAACTTCACCCAATGAATAAAAGTGGCCGACGACTTTGTTTTGGGGGGTTACATGCATGCATGTAACTCCAAGAGCCAATGGCTCTTGGTCTCCCTCATGAGGTGGCACCACATGATAAGTCCATGATGATGTGGAACATCATCATTGGTCGGCCCCCATGCCAAGTCACCATGACATGGCAATTGGTCAAGTCAAAATTGACCATTCATCTTCCCTCTCAAGTCAAGTCAAACTTGACCTCTTATCTCACATGGTTGATCAAATCTAACCACTTGATTCAAGTCAATTTGATTTGATGAATCTCTATTCATTAATTTAAATTGACTCAATGAATCAAATCTAAATTAGACTCATTCAATACTTGAATCAAATTGAGTCTAACTCAATTAGTCTAATTTGGATTACTCTTAATCCAATTTGGTTCATCCCATGAACCTAATCCTCATTGTTCATCATATGAACCTAATCTCCATCTAATTTCCCTTTGTGTGTGACCCTATAGGTTCTTGTAACATTGGCAATGCTCCTAAACTGATTTAGGAACATAAGCAATGAGCGGTATCTAGCAACACATCATTGCTACCTAAGTTACAAGAATGTTGAGATCCAACATCACCTTTGTGACTACTAATTGTGACTCCCACAATATGTGACAATGTCCCTCTATCCTTGACATCTAGATTGACTAATTGAGGCATAGACCGTGTCATCCTCGGTACAATCTATATCTTGAACTCCAAGTAGACTCACTCTAATCAAATGAGTTCAATATCTCATATTGACTCATTTGGGCATGGCCATGCACTTCGTTGTCTCACTCTATCAAGAATAACGATGTCACTCCCGTCATATAGGAGGGAGAGATCCCATCTACATCACTCACATCCCTCCGCATAATTTGTTACATACCCAGTAATCGCCTTTATAGTCCACCCATTTACGGGTGACGTTTGACGAAGCCAAAGTATGCAACTCCTTATGTAGGGAACCATGGTGACTTCAGGTCCAAGGACTAATAGTCACATGAGAAAGTATATGACACTCATATAATGATCCATGATACTTTCTCATGGCGGGTCATTCAGTATACATTCTCCAATGCATACCTATGTGTCAACTTGATATCTCATATCCATGACTTGTGAGATCAAGTCATCGTGTTGACCTACATGCTAGTCTCTACGCATTAACATTATCCCTAAATGTTAATACTTGAGTAGGAATGATTAAGAGTAGTGTTCTCTATATCATCTCATTATCGATTCAACCAATCGATTGATATAGATAAGAACCTTCTACTCAAGGATGTTATTATACTTAGTTATTTGGCACCAATACAAGTAAATATAATAACCATGCCTTTATAAATAAGAATATGATACAATAAAGTCCATACAACAATCATCACATGATTGACTCTAGGGCTTTCACTAACAATCTCCCACTAGCACTAGTGCCAATCACCGTAGTATATAATACCTAATGACCTAGTATGACCATCATGCTTTTTCTATGCCAAAGCCTTGGTCAAGGGATCTGTGATGTTAGCCTCTGTGGGTACTCTGCAAATCTTCACATCTCCTTTATTGATAATCTCTCGAATGAGATGGAAGCGCCGTAGTATGTGTTTGGTCCTCTAGTGTGAGCGAGGTTCCTTAGCCTGCGCTGTAACACCCCAAAATTTTTCTCCAAAATTTTATTATAGAATTTAAATTCATGTCTAGTAGATTATATATGGAATCCTGGAAAAATGATGATAAAAGAATAAAAGTGGAGAGGTGAGGATTGAACCTTAAACCTCTTGGTGAGAGTTAACTCTTACCATGCATGTGATGACCAAGTGCTCAGCAGTAGCTTACTGTTGGAGAAAGAGGAGAAATGCTAGATGAGTGTGAGGAGGGTAAATGAAGAGGCATGAAAAGAGAAGAGACACTTCTCTTCCTCCCTTTATAAATAAGAGTGAAGGTTTCATTTGACCACTTCTTCTTCCTTTTTCCTCCTTCCACCGAAACCCTAGGGCTCCTTCTTTGAGTTTTGGCCAAAGCAAACTAGGGTTCCACCCTAGTGAGTTAAGCAAAGAGAAGGGTTCATCTAAGGGGCTAATCTTCATCTAAGGGTCAAGAGCACCAAGAAGGGTTCTAGGGCAAGATTATTTTTTTAGTCTCCTCTCCAATCAAGGTCTCTCTTATTAAGGGGTAACCAATTATAAGTGGTAAGATTTCCCTCACCTGCAGTATATTTTCTCTTGTAGGACATGATATATGAAAGAAATGTGATGCTTTATACCATACAAGTTTCGGCCAACTAGGGTTTTAGGGCTAGGGTTGCATGAAAACACTCCTTATGAAATTAGGATATGTTGTATGTCTTCATGTATAAAGGTTATGTGACAAAAATAAAACTTTTGTGCCCTTAATGTTTCGGCCAACTAGGGTTTTAGGGCTAGGGTTGCATGAAAACACTCCTTGTGAAATTATGATATGTTGTATGTCTTCATGTATAAAGGTTATGTGACAAAAATAAAACTTTTGTGCCCTTAATGTTTCGGCCAACTAGGGTTTTAGGGCTAGGGTTGCATGAAAACACTCCTTGTGAAATTATGATATGTTGTATGTCTTCATGTATAAAGGTTATGTGACAAAAATAAAACTTTTGTGCCCTTAATGTTTCGGCCAACTAGGGTTTTAGGGCTAGGGTTGCATGAAAACACTCCTTATGAAATTATGATATGTTGTATGTCTTCATGTATAAATTTTATGTGACAAAAATAAGTTTTCTTGTGCCCTAATGTTTCGGCCAACTAGGGTGTTAGGGCTAGGGTGGGGTCTAAGTACCCAACTTCATGTGCAAATACTCCCCCTAAGTTTATGATATGTTATGTGACACTTATGTAAGCTTCATGTGCAAAAAAAAAATGTATGAACCCCTCCCTAGTGATTTCGGCCACTTAGGGTACCTAAGCTAGGGTTAAGATTATGTGCTTAAATTGGTGTACAAGAATTCCCTTAGAATTCATGATATGTTGCATGATTGTATGTATGCCTATGTGATGAACATGTTTATGATTTAATATGCCATGAAATATGCCTATGTGATGAACATGTTTATGATTTAATATGCCATGAAATATGCCTATGTGATGAACATGTTTATAACTTAATATGCCATGAAATATGCCTATGTGATGAGCATGTTTATGCTTGATATGCCATGAAATATGCCTATGTGATGAACATGTTTATGATTTAATATGCCATGAAATATGCCTATGTGATGAGCATGTTTATGCTTGATATGCCATGAAATATGCCTATGTGATGAACATGTTTATGATTTAATATGCCATGAAATATGCCTATGTGATGAGCATGTTTATGCTTGATATGCCATGAAATATGCTTATGTGATGAACATGTTTATGCTTTAAGACCCCTTTAGGGTATTCTTATGTTATGAATGCATATATGCTATGAAATGTCTAAGAAGATGCTTCCCCTTTTTATGTTGGGATTAAGAGCTCTCTTTATGATAAGATAAGACGGAGATGCTTCCCTTTTTATATTGGGGATTAAGAGCATTCTTTATGATATGATAAGAAAGAAAAGAAAGAAAATTAAGTATTTTACTTTGTAAGAGGTTAAGTACCCAACCTGTTAGGTGGTCGTTAATCAAATCCAAGGGACATAAGAAGACGTAAGAGGTCTTGCCCTGGTAAGACGTAAGAGGTCTTGCTCTAGTAGGTCTGGTGGCTAGCTACCCCAGCCTATTAGGGAACGCGCTTTATGTGGTACTTAGCCTGGGGCCCCCCTTCATGTTATGATTATGTTGAAGTATCTATATGTATATGTTTTGAAAAGAAAGGACTTGTATGAAATTGTGCAATGCTTATGGTTAAGTTTAAGAATGCTTATGATTATGTCCTTTATGCATGTTTAGGATTGATGATGTCATGAATGCTTATGGTTAAGTTTAAGAATGCTATGATTATGTCCTTTATGCATGTTTAGGATTGATGATGTCATGAATGCTTATGTAAATTTTATGCCATGCTTATGTTTCATTACGTTAGTATGCTAATGTTTAGTGTTGATATGAAATACTTATGTTATTTATGCTAGTATGCTCGTGTTTTCTAATTATTCGATGTAATTTGTGGCTTTTGTGAGTAGGCAAGAATCTTACTAAGCTATATGCTTATAGTTTATGTTGTCCATATACTGCAGATAAAGGAAAAATGAACTAGAGGAAGTAACAGGAGGGGCAAGGTGTGTGTGATAGTGGCATGGTGGAAAAAGACCCTATTACTCTCTGCTTTTATTTATATGCTCAATGAATAACTTAAGACATTTGCTTCCGCTTTTATGACTTGTGATTTATTAGTACCATGTTGGATGTTGCTTAGTTTATGTTACTGTTCACCTTACTTATGAAAGTTGATATGTTAGAACTCATGAATGGATCATGTTAATAATAGTTACATTCTCTAATTTTTATGTTATGCATGTTATAAAATGAGCTACGATATGGTAACATGCTAATTTATGGTTATGATATGTGATGCATGTTATAAAAGAAGATATGATATGTTAACATGCTAATTAGGTCTATGATATGTGATGCATGTTATAAAAGAAGATTTATGTCATGATAACATGTGTTTGATTATGTAGATTGTGAAATGATCCCCCCTATGTTATGTTATATATAAAAAAAAAAGTAGCGCCGCCCTGAGAGCAGATAAGGGCGGGCGTTACATGCGCAATAGCTCCATTGGTGTCACAATAGAGCTCTATAGGATCTGCTATGCTAGGAACCGCCCCAAGCTCAGTAATGAACTTGCGGATCCAAACTGCCTCCTTTGCTGCCTCTGATGCAGCGATATACTCAGCTTCTGTTGTAGAATCAGCAACTGTGTCTTGCTTCGAACTCTTCCAGCTCACAGCGCCACCATTCAAGCAAAACACGAATCCTGACTGTGATCTATAATCATCCTGGTTAGTTTGGAAGCTGACATCGCTGTAACCCTTTACAGCTAGCTCCTCATTGCCTCCAAATATCAAGAAATATTCTTTAGTCCTTCTCAAGTACTTAAGAATATTCTTGACTGCTATCTAGTGACGCTCACCTGGATCTGACTGGTATCTACTCGTCAAGCTCAAAGCATACGAGACATCAGGACGAGTACACAACATGACATACATGATAGATCCTATAGCAGATGCGTAAGGGATCTTATCCATGCGATCTCTCTCCTCTCTAGAAGAAGGACTTTGAGTCTTCGAAAGACTCACACCATGTGACATCGGCAGAAGTCCCTTCTTGGAATTTTGCATAGCAAACCGTAGTAATATCGTATCAATATATGTACTCTAACTTAGGCCAAGAAATCTCTTAGATCTATCTCTATAGATCTTGATGCCTAGAATACAAGCTGCTTTACCTAAGTCCTTCATTGAGAAGCACGTCCCCAGCCAAGTCTTCACAGACTTTAGCGAAGGGATGTCATTCCCAATGAGTAGTATGTCATCCACATACAATACAAGGAAGACAACTGTGTTCCCATTAACCCTCTTGTAGACACAAGGTTCATCTTCATTCTTGATGAAACCAAACTGTTTGATCGCATCATCGAATCGAAGATTCTAGCTCTGAGAAGCTTGCTTTAGCCCATAAATGGACCTTTGCAACTTGCATACTTTCCCAGTATACCGTGGATCTACAAAACCCTCAGGTTGTGTCATGTACACATCCTCGAGTAAGTTTTCATTCAGAAATGCGGTTTTGACATCCATCTGCCAGATCTCATAATCGTGGTATGCTACAATAGCAAGTATGATCCGAATGGACTTAAACATCGCCACTGGAGAAAAGGTTTCATCATAGTCAATACCATGACTTTTCTTGAAACCTTTAGCCACCAATCAGCCCTTATAGGTATGCGTAAGTCCATCCATGTCAGTCTTTCTCTTAAAGACCCACTTACACCCAATGGGTTTGACCCCTTCAGGTGGATTAACCAAAGTCCATACTTGGTTGGTGTACATGGATTCTATCTCGGATCTCATGGCCTCTAGCCATTTCTCAGAATCTGGGCTCATCACAACTTTCTGATAGGAGGTAGGCTCATTCTCAATGAGCATAACGTCATCATGGTCAGACAAGAGAAATGAGTATCTCTTAGGATGACGACGTACCCTATCAGACCTGCAAAGAGGTAGGTCTACCTGAACAGGTGGTTGTTCCATAACTCTTTATGCAACAATCTCATCACCCATAACACTTTGTGGTTCCTGTTCAACCTTCATCAAGGCCTCAGTGCTATGGTCCTTATCTTGAATTTCTTCAAGATCGAACATACTTCCATTAGTTTTTCTAGAAACAAAATCCCTTTCTAGAAATACCCCAGTCTTTGCCACAAACACTTTGTGCTGACTGGGAATGTAGAAGTAATATCCCTTCGTCTCCTTGGGATATCCAACAAAATAGCACTTATCGAATTTGGGTCCCAGTTTGTCTGAGACTTGATGTCGAACGTAAGCCTTACAAGCCCAAATCTTCATGAAAGACATCTTGGGATTTCTCCCTGTCCATATCATATATGGTGTCTTTATCACAGCCTTGGATGGTACACAGTTAAGTGTAAAGGCTACTGTGTCTAGAGCATATCCTCAAAAGGATATAGGAAGATCTATGTGACTCATCATAGATCGTACCATATCTAATAGAGTACGATTCCTCCTTTCGGATACACCATTCTACTGTGGTGTTCCAGGAGGAGTGAGTTGGGATAGAATCCCACACTCAGCTAGATAGTCACGAAATTCATGGCTAAGGTATTCACCACCTCGATCTGATCGAAGTATCTTAATACTCTTGCCAAGTTAGTTTTGTACTTCATTCTTGAAATCTTTGAACTTTTCAAAGGATTCAGATTTATGTGTCATCAGATACACATAACTATATCTACTGAAGTCATCAGTAAATGTAATGAAGTACCTGTAACCACCTCTAGCAGCAATATTGAAAGGATCGCATACATCACTATGTATAAGTCCTAACAAGTCTGTTGCTCTCTCGCTGTGTCCACTAAAGGGAGTCTTGGTCATCTTGCCTAAAAGACAAGACTCGCATGTCTCATATGTTTCAAAATCAAATGAGTCCAACAGCCCATCCTTATGGAGCTGAGATAAGCGACTCTCATTTATGTGACTTAAGCGATAATGCCAGAGATAGGTTTGGTTCAACTCATTTGACTTGAACCTTTTGGTACTTATGTTATAGATGAGGCTCTCTAAGTCTAGAAAGTAGATTCCATTCATTAGAGATGCACTACAATAGAACATATCATTTAAATAAACTGAACAACATTTGTTCTTTATTATAAATGTAAATCCTTTCTTGTCCAAACAAGAAACTGAAATTATGTTCTTAGTTAAAGCAGACACATAACAACATTCATCTAGTTCTAGTACAAGCCCAGTGGGCAGAGATAGATCATAAGTTCCTACAGCAACATCAGCAACTCTTGCTCCATTGCCTACTCGTAGGTCCACCTCGCCCTTTGTCAATGCCTTGCTATTTCTCAGCGCCTGTACATTGGTACAAATATGAGATGCACATCCGGTATCTAATACCCATGATGAAGAAATAGATAGATTGACTTCTATAACATTTATACATGAAGTAGAAGTCTCACTTCTCTTCTTCTTAAGATCTTCCAGGTATGCTTTGCAGTTACGCTTCCAGTGTCCAGCTTCCTTGTAGTGGAAACAAGCCCCTTCTTTGGCCACCCCTCCTTTGGGTTTCAGTTCTTTGCCTTTGCCCTTGGCTTGGGACTTTCCCTTACCTTTAGGCTTGCCCTTGCCTTTCTTCTTTTGTACCATCAAAATGGAGTCAGATTTTCCCTTCTTAAGGTTGAGCTCAACAGTTCTCAACATGCTGAGCATCTTAGGCAGTGGCTTATCAATTTCATTCATGTTGTAATTCATGACAAATTGATTGTAGCTTTGTGGCAAATACTGCAAGATCAAGTCAGTGGCCAGTTCTTGGCCAAGTGGTGACTCATATATATATCAACATATATATATATATATATATATATATATATATATATATATATATATATATATATAAATTAATTGCGATGTGTTCATTGCCCTACTACGATCTTCTCGAGCCAATAAGAAGATCGGACGGTCAACCTAGGGTTAGTGACTTCTCCAAGCGCCTCCTTTGACCACCATGTGTCATCGACACCCTTCTCGTAACTCCGTCTACTAGTGGACCTTCCACCGCTCAATTTTGTACATTACAAATATGAAACTTGAGTTAAATTCGAGTCTAAAACTATTTACAACTAGAATTTTAAAAGAAGAGGCACGACGCGCATGTCACATACCCTATTCAACATGCACAACCACAAAAATGGCATGCAGGCCGTATTATGAATTACAATACATTTATCATCCAATCATATTAGGGTTCTTGGGCCATGACCATCACAGAATTATACATAATTCTAAATTATGTATATTATAGAAATTTCTATAATTTTTCCTATTTTTTTCAATTTTATGAGTCACCTCTCCGTAACGGTCCCGCTAAGCGGTTTCTGGGCGCAATCGCGGGACAAGGCCCCTTTCGGGGATAGGGGAAATACCCCTACTCGCAAAAATAAACTTTGCGAGTATCCCTACTTGATCTTACAGTGACTTAAGTCGCTGTCCCAAAAACCTAAAACGAGAACTCGCCGTTTCAGAGAGTTTTTCTCGGTGGTTGAAGCCTACAAGTGTCCCAACACTTGTTGCTTTGACTCTTCGAGAAAAATATCCAAAATATCTATAAAAATAGGAAATTTACAGAAACTTAAAAATATATAATTTTTATATCTAATACAAAAATACAAATTTAAAACACATACATGCTTCACACGTGGCTCTGATACCACTGTTGGACTTTTCGAGCCGCAAAAATCGCTTTTTGCATTGCGGAAACCTCAGAAGCCCGGCCATGAATCCGTGTGAAGTATAACAAAAATAAATTCATGTATGTGTTATGGAAACCTAGATCTACCTTAGATCTACATGATGAGAGCGTTACCCTCGATGCGACGCCCTTCGCTTATCCCGCTCGTCCAAATGACTTGCCAGAACTCAAGAGTGTCAAGTGTACACTCCTCTATTGGTATCCACACGGACAAATGGTGGAGAAAAATAACCTAGAGTGTGCTAGCACTCCTTGGTAGTCTCGGCAAGATGAGGAATGGGAAAGAGCAAGAAGGAGAGCAAGGAAGAAGAAGATGATGTTAATTCCAATAACTTCACCCAATGAATAAAAGTGGCCGACGACTTTGTTTTGGGGGGTTACATGCATGCATGTAACTCCAAGAGCCAATGACTCTTGGTCTCCCTCATGAGGTGGCACCACATGATAAGTCCATGATGATGTGAATCATCATAATTGGTCGGCCCCCATGCCAAGTCACCATGACATGGCAATTGGTCAAGTCAAAATTGACCATTCATCTTCCCTCTCAAGTCAAGTCAAACTTGACCTCTTATCTCCCATGGTTGATCAAATCTAACCACTTGATTCAAGTCAATTTGATTTGATGAATCTCTATTCATTAATTTAAATTGACTCAATGAATCAAATCTAAATTAGACTCATTCAACACTTGAATCAAATTGAGTCTAACTCAATTAGTCTAATTTGGATTACTCTTAATCCAATTTGGTTCATCCCATGAACCTAATCCTCATGGTTCTTCATATGAACCTAATCTCCATCTAATTGCCCTTTGTGTGTGACCCTATAGGTTCTTGTAACGTTGGCAATGCTCCTAAACCGATTTAGGAACATAAGCAATGAGTGGTATTTAGCAACACATCATTGCTACCCAAGTTACAAGAATGTTGAGATCCAACATCACCTTTGTGACTACTAATTGTGACTCCCATAATATGTGACAATGTCCCTCTATCCTTGACATCTAGATTGACCAATTGAGGCATAGACCGTGTCATCCTCGGTACAATCTATATCTTGAACTCCAAGTAGACTCACTCTAATCAAATGAGCTCAATATCTCATATTGACTTATTTGGGCAGGGCCATGCACTTCGTGGTCTCACTCTATCAAGAATAACGATGTCACTCCCGTCATATAGGAGGGATAGATCCCATCTACATCACTCACATCCCTCCGTATAATTTGTTACATACCCAGTAATCACCTTTATAGTCCACCCATTTACGGGTGACGTTTGACGAAGCCAAAGTATGCAACTCCTTATGTAGGGAACCATGGTGACTTTAGGTCCAAGGACTAATAGTCACATGAGAAAGTATATGACACTCATATAACGATCCATGATACTTTCTCATGGCGGGTCATTCAGTATACATTCTCCAATGCATACCCATGTGTTAACTTGATATCTCATATCCATGACTTGTGAGATCAAGTCATCGTGTTGACCTACATGCTAGTCTCTACGCATTAACATTGTCCTTGAATGTTAATACTTGACTAGGAATGATTAAGAGTAATGTTCTCTATATCATCTCATTATCGATTCAACCAATCGATTGATATAGATAAGAACCTTCTACTCAAGGACATTATTATACTTAGTTATTTGGCACCAATACAAGTAAATATAATAACCATGCCTTTATAAATAAGAATATGATAAAATAAAGTCCATACAACAATCATCACATGATTGGCTCTAGGGCTTTCACTAACATTGATAATACGTTTAAGTTAGGCCAACCAATAATCCCAACTTGCCTCTTCCTATGCCAAAGCATAATGAAGGTTTTCCTAACTTAAACCTTCACTTCTCCCCCTTTGGCATACATCAAAAGCGTACCAATGTTTTTCAATGTCTCATCTCCCAATGAGATTCCACATTCTCCCCCTTGGTCCAAAATCATCTAGGATGCCTTCACTCTTCTTAATGATACAACCCTTATCACTAAATGAGAGACAATTCATAATGAAGGTTTACCTGACCCTCACTTCTCCCCCTTTAGGAAAAAAAATTCCATCCATCATCCCTTGATAGACTAACTCCCCCTCAAGGCTTGCTCTCCCTTGATCATTGCACCAACAATGTCCCTGGAGAGTTCCTAAGCCTATAGAAAATCTAAACAATAAAAAATAAGGATAAAAGTTCAACCTTAAACTTTAACTTCCCTTAAAATTTAATACTCCACCCTAAATAACTCTCCTAATCATTTTCAATGATTATTTCACCCTTCCAATGCTTTCCAAATCAAATTCTAGAGTTAGGAGACATTAGGGTACCTACGAGTGCTGATAACTAGCTAAACAAACCTTGTTCAGTTAATAGCAGACACAAAAGTCAACTGAAATCAGAAATCAATCGACGACACCACCATCAGTCAATTGCTCCAAGCAGCAGTAGACTGATTTTTATAAAATGTAGAAAATAGTTTTCAGAATTGAGTTTTAGACATTCATAAGTAATTATACATAATTTGAAAAATAAAAAAAAATCATACATACAATACCTATGTCAAATACAATGGGTGAAAAATAGTTTTATAATAAAATGTCCATTAAATTGAAAGATTGATACAAAGTTCAAAAGCATTGAAATTTTTCAATGTTTTGTCTAACTTTATGTCAATATGATCAATGGTGATTGCTATCAAAAGATAGACTTCACCAAGGTTTTCTAAAATAATTTTAAAACCTTATATTGCATCATGGTCTATGAGCTAGATGTACATGACTTGTACATTAGCTTTCCTCATGATTACTCAATGTCATATTATGAGTTTGAGTTCATATAGATGCAACATCTATGTGTTGGTGCAATCGGCCCAGGTCACGATTGACCAAGACTCGAGTTTGACTCGAGTGATGTTTTGATGTTTCGACAAAAACATATGACAATGTAATTGTCATGGGAAACTCCAAGTGGAACACTTGGCATTTGGTAAAGTCCAAGTCTTGAGTACTTGGCATGAAAAGTCCAAGTGGGACACTTGGCACATGAAAAGTCCAAGCATGAGTCTTGGCAATGTAAAAGTCCAAGCATGGGTCTTGGCAATGTAAAGTCCAACATGGGTTGGCAAGGAAAGTCCAAGCATGGTCATGGCATGAAAAGTCCAACATGGGTTGGCAAGGAAAGTCCAAGCATGGTCTTGGCATGGAAAGTCCAACATGGGTTGGCAAGGGAAAGCCCAAGCTTGAGTCTTGACATTTGAGAAGTCCAAGGGTTTGATATTGGTAGCGTAAAGTCCAAGCGGGAGTCTTGGCAGCATAAGACCAATGGTTGGCGGCGTAAAGTCCAAGCGGAGTCTTGGCGGCGTAAGTCCAATGTGCCTTGGCAGTGTAGACACCGTTAGCATGACATAGCCGAGGGAAGCACCTAGAGGCTAGCGCTATGGATGAACAAGTCATGGATGACTTGGAGGGATCCGAGAGGTGTGAGGCTGATGGAGGTGGCTAGAAGGCTTAGGTCTAGGCTAAGGGTGGTCTAGCAAGTATGGGGGCACCATACTTTGAATTAAAACCTCATCTAATCGATGTCTACGGTCGGCCGATCGCTAAGGGTCGATTAATGATCGCTAGTTCACGACGAGCAGATGCTCCAGAGCCGATCGGGCGATACGACTACGCGCCCGCCGATCGCCAATGTTGTCATTCGACTGCCAAGAGATCCGTTGTTGTTTTTACAATGTGGATCGAGCCATTGTCTCATGACAACAGTGGCATCTGACCGGGACTTATGGCGGTCGTGATGGCGAAATCAGTCGCGCGCAAGGATAAAAGGAGCTCGATGGGAGGGGTTTTGCAACCGATTTTCTTAGACGTTTTGAAGCGATTTGCTGTTGCAAATCAGGGCTTTCAAGTGCTAGTCCAAGGCAATCAACAAGCAAGCTTCTAAAGAGTTTTTGTAAAGTGTTCTTTACTTCTCTTGTTGTATTTCTTCTTATATTTTCTTGTTGTATTTAGATTATTGTTGTAATCTTATTGTAAGAGGTTTCTCCACCTCCGACTTGTGTCGAGAAGGAGTATTTGTGATTAGTGAGTGCGTGTGCATCAGTAGGGCTTTTTAGAGCTCGATCCGTGGAGTAGGAACTGTTCGGTTCCGAACCACGTTATATCCTTGTGTTCGTGATTGTATCTTTTCGTTATTGCTTTGATTATTTCTATTCCGCTGCACATAACGAGTTTTGTAGAGAGGATCGCGAACGAATTCCATCGACGTACGAATTCAACGCTATTCACCCCCCCTCTAGCCGTTCTAAATATCCCCAACACTATGCACCTTGAACTTAATTTATTTTTCTAACTTCTCACATGTGTCTAGTTGTATCAATACACACACAAGTTATCCTTATAGTTTTTGCGATGTGGGTTTTGTTCTTCCCTAAATCTAAAGGTTCATGAATATATCTAGGTATATCCGATTTGATTCCCTTATCTTAGGACTTCAAATCAATGTCATTGTCCTTAATTTTAAATTAATTATTTTAAATGCATGAATATGATCATAGCATAAATGATGCATAATTTAAGCACATGCCAATGATGCATTATGTCATGGCATAAAAACAATCTTAAGTGTAAGCATGACATTAAACATTCTAAGCATTATCATGATATTTAAAAATAATAATATGAGTATAATGTCATGACATGACATATGACAAACAAAGAAAGACAAATATAGTATATCAAGGTAGAAAAATACCTAAGTGTTAAATCTAATTGTCATTTACTAGAATTATATCACTTTTGCCATAATGCCTAATTTCCCTCAAGTATGCCAAAAACCCAAAATGACACACTATGACCCTAAGCCTACTTGTGCCAATTATGATCAATTTTTCTCCCTTTATAATTTCTATTGGCACATTCTAAAATCTCTTAGAATTAAACTCTAAACTCATTTTCAAGGTATCACATAACCTTGAAAATGCCCTAAAGTGTCAACTCTACCATGGTTAAGTTAACTACCCATTTATTTGAGGATGACACACCCTAACCCATCTAGCATGAGGGAACCACGCTACTAGGAACCTAAAACCGATTTGAGCTCCTTGGATCAACAAGGTATTCACTAGGGATAACTTCCCTAGATACCTTCCTAATGACCCTTCTAAGCTTTGAAGCCTTGGTCATTGTGGTCTTTTCAAGGTTAATCCTAGGGATAACTTCCCTTGTAACCTTGTTAGTGGCTTTCCTAGATTTCTTTGAAACCTTAGCCACTAGACATCTACCATGGTCAACTCTAGGGATGACCTCTCTTATGACCTTGGTTTTCTTAGACCTAGAGGCGGTTCCATAGTTAAATGGAACGCTACGGTAAGATGACATTACTTTCTTAGACTTAGGTTTGTGACCCAAACCTTTCCTATCATTGGATAGTTGTTGCCTCCTAACCCCTAAATTTTGCCCATTTGACCCTATAATCATGTTTTCCATTTTATCAAGCTTAGACCTTAAAGCATGATTTTCCATTTCTAATTTCCCAATTTTTGAATTTCTATGATCTCTTGAGATATTCTTTTTCTTCCTAGGCATATATCTAGATTTCTTGAGGTTATTGCCTAGGTTGTTGGTATCCTTAGGTGTAATTGACCTAGTATTATTCTTAGGCCTATATTCATGAGATTTTGCACCTAAGTAAAAAGCCTTACTCCTAGCATGCTTTTTTATCATTAAAAATTGCAAGTAAGTTATGAGCATGCTTTCATTATGAAATAAAGAAGATGCATTATTAAAAGTTACCTTAGGCTTTGCCTTTGAAGCTCCCCCTAGACTTGAGCTCTCCCCTTTGCCCAACCTAGGGTGCCTCCCCCTAGGAAATTGGCTTTGGTAATGCCCTTTTTGTTGGCATTTGAAGAACACCATGTGCTCCTTGCCTTTGCATATGTGGGCTCTAGCCTCCTTCACCTTCTCCTTGGCCTTAGATGACACTTGAGCTTTCTTCTTGATCAATCTAGGACACTTGCTTTTGTAGTGCCCTTGTTCCCTACACTCAAAGCATATTATATGATTTTTATTTTTAATAGATATGCTTGAGTTACCTTCTTGAATGGTAGGAGAATTTTGAATTTCTTCTTCATTTCTCCTGGATGTAGATGACTCTTCTTCTTGTTCTGGCATTGAGAATGGTCTCTCCTCCCCCTCAATCCTAGAGGTCGAGGCTTCTTCAACCTCTTCCAACTCAGATATTGAGCACCTCTCAACTTCCGAATATTCACTCTCTTGAGAGGATGAGCATTCCTCCTTAGACTCCTCCTCTACTTCTTGGGTTGGTGAGGGTTCTTCATGAAACTTGGCTATCTTGCTCTATAGATCCCTTGTATCATCGAATTCCCCTATGTTGTACAATAAATCCTTAGGTATTGAGCTAGTTAAAATTATGGCTACCTTTTCATTTATTTTGGATTTGCAGATTTTCTCCTCGGTCTACTTCTTCTTCTTGAGGAGTCTTCCCTTCTTGTCTACTGGGGCTTCAAATCCATCCATGATGATGAACTAATCCTCTATGTCCATCATCAAGAAGGTCTCTAGCCTCGTCCTCCATGTCGAAAAATCTTCTCAGTCGAATGATGGAGGGATCCAGATGTCATAGCCGAATCTGTCAGTAGGCTCCATTCCCTCTAGCATTGTGCTCCCTTTGTTGTTAATCCTTGAAGAACGACCAACTCTGATACCACTTGTTGGAACTGTGATATGCACTAGAGAAGAGTCAATAGCGTCTCTTCATGATTTTATTGTTCTTGATCGTGTCGTTCTTGTCTACAAAAGCGTTATAAAAAGCAAAATACAATACAAATAGAAATAAAGACAAAAATACAAACACAACATGATATTTTACTTGGTTCAGAACTAGGGTTCCTACTCCATGATCGAGCTCTAGTGATGTACATCACCACTAACAAACTTCTCCTTCTCGAAAAATACTTCGAAGGTGAAGAAACCTCTTACAGGATGTTTACAACAATAAATAATAAACTACAACCAAATACAAGAAGAAAATACAACAATAAGTAGAAAACTTTACAAAGAGAATTTTTGATTGCTTGCATATTGGTTGCTTTGGATTGCTCTTGAAGGTCTGAAATGCAATAACACTTTCCCTTCAAAATCACCCCAAAAAATTTCTACCGAAATCCTCCATCTTGAGCTCCATTTAAAGCATGTTGTTGGCTTATTTCACACCTGACAGCCGATTGCCAAAAGGCACTAGTTGAATGCTCGTCTATCCATTGTCTCACAATGAACTAATTCACATTGGCATTCTAGCCAACAGATACCCTAGAAGTCGATCGCCTTACCAGCGACATTGCCCGATGTCATTGCCCGATCCAACTATCACAACTTCTGTGCTCGTGTCAACTATCACCAATCGACTGCCCACATTGGTAGTCGATTGCCATGGACCAGTTGACTGGTCCGAGCTACTAGTCGACTCCATAGAACTTAGTCGACGGTCAAGTCTTAGTCGACTACACAACCAGTCAACTGGTTATAATCTCAGCCGACTGCTATGAGTTGATTAGGCTCCTGAGTACTGAACACTCGACCAGTCAATTGACCCAAAGTCCCAATCAACTGGTAAACCTCAAAAGTGAGGTTTAACCCAAGTATGATCCACTCATACTTGATTGCCCACCCTTGGCCTAGACCTAAGGCTTCTAACCACCTCCATCAACCTCATGCCTCCATCAGGGTCTGTTCGAGTCCTCCATGACTCGTTCACCCTTCGCGCTAACCTTTAGGTGCTTCCATTGACTATGTCATGCCTTCGAGTACCTTTTTCAAGAGGTTGTGCCTCCGGGACTTCTCCATTGGCAAGCCTCAATGCTTGGACTTTCACCGCCAAGATTACATACTTGAACTTACGTGGCCAAGACTACACCTTTGGACTTTTCCTTTACTAAGTATCTGATGGGGTCGGGATTTTTTCTGATTGAGATTAAGCTTTTCTTGAGCTTTCTATGTGAAATACTAAGCGGTTAGTGTGTTTCCCAAGCATTATGTTCATTTTTTGGGCAATAAGTACTTTTCCCGAGCAGTGTATTTATTTCCTGAGCAGTATGTATGATTTTCGATCACAGTAGGGATGAGCAAGGCAATGTTGTTCAGTGACTAAAGATGGTGTTGACAGAGCAGTGTATGTGTTTCTCGAGTAGTATATGTGTTTCCCGAGAAGTGTGTATGATTCCCGAGCACAGTGGGGGGAGCAGGGTAGTATTGTTCAATGAATAAGTATGGTGCTAGTAGAGAGGTTAGTGTATTTCCCGAGCAATATGTTTATTCCCCGAGTAGTATGTTTATTTCCCGAGTAGTGTGTATAATTCTCGAGCATAGTGGGGGGAGCAGGGCAGTATTGTTCAATGAATAAGTATGGTGCTAATAGAGCGGTTAGTGTGTTTCCTGAGTAGTATGTTTATTCCCCGAGCAGTGTGTTTGTTTTCCGAACAGTATGTTCATTTCCTGAGTAGTATGTTTATTTCTTGAGCAGTATGTATGATTCCCGAGCACAGTGGGGGAGCAAGCCAGTATTGTTCAATGAATAAGTATGGTGCTAGCAGAGCGGTTAGTGTGTTTATTCCTTGAGCAGTATGTTTGTTTCTCGAGCAGTGTGTTCATTTCCCGAGCAGTATATTTATTTCCCGTGTAGTGTGTTTATTACCCGAGTGGTACATTCATTTCCCGAGCCACTTAGGGGTTTTGGGGTTTCTTTCTAAATATGGTGGAATAAGGAGGAGAGGGTATGCCGGAGTATGGGAAGTGGTAGGAGGAGGTTGAAAATAATTAGTTTAATATATTTAATCATTTATTTCTATATTTTATTTAATTAATACATGGCAGGGAAGTATACAATGTATAAAATATTTGAAGGAGATATTTTGAATTAAAGTGGGAAAAGCGGTTATAGGGGACAGCTTGGCAAAGGGAATTAAAGTGAATTCACCTCAAGGAGAAGGTGGGGTGAACCATCTATAAAAGGGACAGAGGAGGGAAGGATCGAGGATAGTTGTTTCTTCGCTATTCAGTACCTCAAAGATTTTCTTCTCACTTCTTCATTTTTTTTCTACATTGCCATTTTCTTCATACAGTTACTGACTTGAGCATCGGAGTGGCCACGCCAAGAAGCCGACCCATTTCTGACCCTCATTCTCACAAAGTGACAGATCCAACTCTATTGTAAGGATCCAAGGCGATTTGAGAAGAATATATTGTTGGTGCAACAATGCTCCAAGCATTTATATGTTTTGATGTTTGGATAATCATCTAAGTTAGGCAATATCTTGTGATCTAATTGCGAATATGTTTAAGTGATAGGGAAATCCAAGGATGAAGACTTGGTAAAAGAGAAGTCCAAGTATGATCTTGGCAAGGGAAGTCCAAGGGATGGACTTGGCAGCATAAGACCAAGCTTGTAGTCTTGGCAGCATAAAGTCCAAGTGAACCTTGGCAAAGGAAGTCCAAGGGATGGACTTGGCAGCGTAAGACCAAGCCTGTAGTCTTGGCAGCGTAAAGTCCAAGTGAACCTTGGCAAAGGAAGTCCAAAGTAAGGTCTTGGCAGCATAAGTCCAAGCTTGTAGTCTTGGCGGCGTAAAGTCCAAGCATTTGGCAACCCAAGACATGACGAAACCGAAGGAAACTCCTAAAAGTAAAGCGCAAAGGATGAACAAGTCGCAGACTCGGAGGGATTCTGAAGGCACAAGGCTTAATGAGGAGCTAGAAGGTTGAGTCTAGGTCTAGGGTATAAAATCAAGTGTGAATTACTCATACTTGATGAGTATTAGTCGATTGATACGATGTATCGCCGACCGTCGCGCTCGACCGAGTTAGGGTGAAACCACGACCATCACCGACCGCCTTGGTCGAGCATGATCGATACCGCCATCGATCGCTAAGGGAATCGATCGATCAAGGGAATATCGCCACGGAACGCGCCTCACTCGACGCGCTTGATCACTCGATCGATCCCCATCACGATCGATGGAGGATCACCGGTGATCACTTGGCCATTGGAGATTGCGGCTATGAATCTCCGCGGAGATCGCGTTTCAGAAGTCGTTGGCTTCGGCGGCAGTCGACTGATGGTAAGCATCAGTCGACTGATCGAAGCCTAATGGGAAAAATAGCCCCTCTTCTATAAAAAAGGGTCATGGGGAGTTTGGTGAAGCTAGTGCTCTTGCTCCTAACTACACCCTCGTGCTCACCAAGCTTTCCAAGTGTTTTTAGTGATTCAAAACCTCCTCTTCTCTTGTTCTTGATCATCCATCATTGTAAAGAAGAGGAGAGCATTGTAAGAAAGGTTTCTCCACCTTGGTTCATCCAAAGGAGGTTCTAGTGAAGATTGATTAGGGCTAATCCACCTTACGGATTGCCGTGGAGTAGGAGCGTCATCTCGAACCACATTACATCGGGTGTTAGCTTTGTTTCTTGCTTTGATTTGTGTTTATATTTTGTATTGCTTCCGCTAACGTTTTTGTAGAAACGAGGAAAGGCTAATCACCCCCCCTCTAGCCATTCCAATATTCCTAAAAAGTGGTATCAGAGCCCGGATAGCTTGGAAGATCTCACCATCAACCAAGACATCAATGGCTCTTCAAGAGGGATATAACACCGCTAAGCCACCGCTCTTCGATGGGAGTCATTTTGCGTATTGGAAAGGTAGGATGAAGTACTATCTTATGAGTAATATTGAAATTTGGCATAGCATTGTAGATGGCTTCAAGTAACCGGTGGATGAACATGGAGACCCTATTCCAAGCAAGGATTGGACAAGGGAGATGAACCGGAAGTTCGAGTCAAATCCGAAAGCCGTACTCACCATCCAATGCGGCATTACAATGGAGCAACTCAACAAGGTGGGGCCTTCAATCCAAGGAGCTATGGGAAAAGCTCATTGAGCTAAATGAAGGTTCTAAGGAGTCAAAGAGGGCCAAGAAGGACCTACTAATTGGACAACTTCAAGCCTTCCAAATGAAGATGCATGAAACCGTAAGTCAAATGCATGGAAGGTTCAAGGAAATTGTGAATGGACTTCACATCATAGGTGAGCGAGTTGACAATCGGGACTTGGTAAGGTATATTCTTCAAGCGTTTCCTAGAAATTCTTTATGGACTTCTATAGTTGATGCCATTAAGGTAACTAGGGATCTTTCTCAAATTAAAATTGATGAATTATTTTGTGAGTTTGAATTGCATGAGCAAACTAACATGTCTTCTAAGGAAAAGGGTTTAGCTCTATTTGTTGAGAAGAAAGAAAAGAAGAAGAAAGAAAGGAAAGAGGTGTCATCATCATCCGAGTCGGAGCGTGAGTCAAGTAGTGATGGAGACTCGGCTAGTGAGATGGCCCATTTTGTCAAGAAGTTCCTTAGAAAATCAAAGGAATTCAAGAATAGAGAAGCAAGGAAGGGGTCCCATTCTTCAAGAGGTAAAATTAGTGGTAATTCAAATTTTAACAATAATGTAATTTGCCATGCTTGCAATAAGGGGCACATAAAGCCAAATTGCCCGGAGCTAAAGAAGAAGGAGGAAAAGGAAAAGAAAAAGAAGGACAAGAAGGAGAAGAAGAAGAAGGAGGCCATGGTGGCTCAAACCACATGGGACACACCAAGTGTTGAAGACTCCTCCTCCGATGATGAGCTTTGCCACATCACACGCCATGTGGCACTCATGGCATTAGAAGATGATTCCGGCACATCAAGCCAAGAAGACTCCTCAAGTGATGAATCGTCATCTAGTGACGATGAGGTAATGAACTCTCCCAAAGTTACGCTTCTTTATAAATCAATTGCCTATCTTCAAGAAGCTCTAGATAAGTCTAAATCTAAGGTTAAGAGCATGAAGGTAGAACTAAAGGCTATTAGGAATGAGAAACCCTCACATGTTGATTCTTGCATGCTTAAGGAAGAAAATGACAAACTTAAGGATGAGGTTAGTGAATTGAAAGCATGTTTAGAGAAATTTTCAAATGACTCAAAATGTCTTGATATGATCCTTAGTCGACAAAGAGCCGTTTACAACAAGGCCGGTTTAGGATATAAGACAAAAGAAAAAGAAGTTTCTTATATTTCATTGATTAATAGGAAAGCAACCATTAAGGGAAAAGTTAAGAAAGCATGGGTACCTAAGAAGCTTTTACTTAATGTTACCGGTCCAAATGTTTGGGTACCAAAAGCTTGTGTTTTTCATGTGATTTAGGTAGGAGAGCGAGGTATGTGGATTGTGAATAGCGGTTGCTCAACACATATGACCGGAGATGTGAGCAAGTTCTCCACAATTAAATATGTGAAGAAGGGAGCGGTGTCCTTTGGGAATAGTGGAAAACTCAAGATATTAGGTAGAGGTACAATTGAGGTATCCCCCAAAATTGTCATTCACAAAGTTTTACTAGTTGAAAATATGAAATTTAATCTATTAAGTGTTAGTCAACTTTGTGATGCAAACTATCATGTCTCTTTTGAATCCTCTAAATGCATGATTAGACACAAGGAATTAAATGATTGCATGTTAGTTGGATATAGGAAATCAAATATCTATTATGTTGATCTTTCATATGCTTCTAACATTTCTACTAAGTGCTTTGTTGCAAAAGAAGAGGAAAGTTGGCTATGGCATAGGAGATTGGGGCACATCAACATGAAAAACATAGCCAAGGTAGCCAAGATGGAGTTGGTCAAAGGACTACCAAAGATCAAGTATGTCAAGAATAAAATGTGTGATGCATGTCAAGAGGGAAAACAAACAAAGGCATCACACAAAGGTAAAACCCTAATTAATACTTCCTTACCATTAGAATTATTGCATCTTGACCTATTTGATTGTCATAGTACTCCATCTTTAAATGGCAACAAATATTGTTTGGTTATTGTAGATGATTTCTCTAGGTATACTTGGGTCTACTTTATGAAACATAAGGATGATACCTTAGAAATAATCATAGGATTTAGTAAAAGGGTTGAAAATGAAAAGAGTCTCAAAATCAACCGGATCCGTATGGATCATGGTGGTGAATTTGAAAACTTAAAATTTTCACAATTTTGTTTAGAGCAAGGGTACAAGCATGAGTTCTCTTGTCCTAGAACACCCCAACAAAATGGGGTGGTGGAAAGGAGAAATTGTGCCCTACAAGAGGCGGCTAGGACTATGCTTAATGCATATTCTCTACCTAGCTACTTGTGGGTGGAAGCGGTTAATACCGCTTGCTATATCCAAAATAGGGTTCAAATCCATAGGTTTTTAGGAAAGACACCTTTTGAATTATGGAATGGGACTATTCCCACAATTCATTATTTTAAAGTCTTTGGATGTAAAGTTTATATTCTAAACACCAAGGATAACTTAGGAAAATTTGAATCCAAAGCGGATGAGGGAATCCTAGTTGGATACTCATCCACAAGTAGAGGATATAGAGTCTACAATAAGAGAACCCAAGGGATTGAGGAGTCCTCCAATGTTCAATTTGATGAAGCTACTAGTACCTACCCTAGAAAGTCCTCTATTGATAAGGATATTAATGACAATAATCAAGACATTACCCAAAAACATCAAAACTTGACCATTAGGGGTAATGATCAAGGGGGAGGAAGAGGAGACTCCGATGATGAAAGAAGGGTGGAAGATAATAATGATCAAATTGAAACCCCTTCTAGAAACCTAAGAATTCATCAAGATCATCCACTTGACCAAGTAGTAGGAGATCTATCTCAAGGAGTAAGAACTAGGTCATTTCATAGACCTCCTACTAGTCAAGTAGCTCTTATCTCACAAATTGAGCCCAAATTGATCAATGATGTATTAAATGATCCGGATTGGATTTTGGCAATGCAAGATGAATTGGCTCAATTTGAGAGAATTCAAGTGTGGGAATTAGTACCTAGACCCAATGATAGCACCATAATTACTACAAGATGGCTCTTTAGGAATAAGCTAGATGATCAAGGAAATATCACTAGAAATAAGGCTAGGTTGGTTGCTAGGGGATTCAATCAAGTTGAGGGGCTTGACTATGATTAGACTTATGCCCCGGTTGCGAGGTTAGAATATATTAGGATTCTCTTAGGGTATGCTTTCTACATGAGATTTAAACTTTACCAAATGGATGTTAAATCGGCATTCTTAAATGGTTATATTAAGGAGGAAGTATATGTAGAGCAACCACCTGGATTTGAGAACATAGATTATCCAAATCATGTATGTAAGCTTAGGAAAGCATTATATCGGTTAAAACAAGCTCCCCGGGCATGGTATGAAAGATTGTCATCTTTCTTAATTTCTAAGGATTTTAGAAGAGGCCAAGTAGATCAAACATTGTTTATAAAGTCAACATTAAAAGATATATTCATAGCCCAAGTATATGTTGATGATATCATTTTTGGGTCAACGAATGATGATCTTCTTCAAGACTTTATAAAAAATATGGAAAATGAATTTGAAATGAGTT
The DNA here is from genome assembly GCA_025175895.1 of Wurfbainia villosa. Lineage (NCBI taxonomy): Eukaryota > Viridiplantae > Streptophyta > Magnoliopsida > Zingiberales > Zingiberaceae > Wurfbainia > Wurfbainia villosa. The sequence continues at coordinate 113,884,648 of CM045987.1, read as the reverse complement.
TGGTTGGAGATCTTACCTTTTTCCTAGGTTTACAAGTCAAACAAACCAATGAGGGTATTCATATTTATCAAACCAAATATGCAAATGAAATGATCAAGAAATTTGGTTTGAAAAATGCCAAAATTGTAACCACTCCTATGGCCACTAGCACTAGAATAGATAGTGATCATGAAGGTAAATCAATTGATCTTAAACTTTATGGGAGTATGATTGGTAGTCTACTATACCTAACCGCTAGTAGACCCGATATTTTATTTGCGGTAGGTATGTGTGCAAGATACCAATCTTGTGCCAAAGAATCACATTTAGTAGCCGTTAAGAGAATATTAAGATATATTAAAGGCACCCTAAATGTAGGACTTTGGTATCCTAGGACTAGGTCATTTGAATTGCTTGGTTATACCGATTCCGATTATGCCGGGTGCAAATTGGATAGGAAAAGTACTAGTGGTGGATGCCAATTTCTTGGGTCCTCCCTAGTTAGTTGGAGTAGTAGGAAGCAACATTGTGTTGCTTTATCAACCACCGAAGCCGAGTATGTGGCTATGGGTGGTTGTGTAGCTCAATTACTTTGGATGAGACATACTCTTGTGGACTATGAGCTACACTACTCTAACATTAAAGTTTATTGTGATAATGTGAGTACCATCAACTTGACCAAAAATCCGGTACATCACTCTAGGACCAAGCACATTGAAGTGAAACATCACTTTATAAGAGATCATGTGGCAAGAGGGGACATTGAACTTAATTATGTAGAATCTAAGTCCAACCTTGCCGATATCTTCACAAAAGCTCTTCCCGAATTTTCATCATTAAGGAGGGAGCTTGGTATGTGCTTTGTAGAGTAAAACTCTAGGTTTGCATGATCCTATACTTTTATAGTAGATTTATACCTTGATGCATCTCACAAAAAGCCTTAAGAAACCTTGATTTTTGTATTGAGACACTTAGAACCATGTGAGATGATAGGGAAGGTGTACTTGGCTCATCATGCTTGTTATGATGCATTACTATGAGCCAATAACACACCTAGAGACATAAAAACCTTATTGACCAATCATTGGGAAGGCTTGTATTCAAGTAATGAATACATAGCTCAAAGAACATGGTTGGAAATTCCAAATAATATATATTTTGAACTATGTTCATCATATTTTGAAAAACAGTTTTCAAATGGAACACAAAAGTAATACAAAGTTTGCAAAATCTTTAGAACTTTTGTTAGGTTCCAAGTTTGTATCAATCTTGAAATCTAGAAAACATATATTTTTCAAATTATTTTTCCTTAATAAATTATGATTTCAGAAATATGTACGCAAAGTTTTGTGATTTTTCGAGATTTCTGGAATTTCTAACGCATTTCGGTTAATTTAAAAGGTGAAATTTCGATTTCAGTGATCGGAGTTCAAAACCAAGTGATGACATAATCGTATTTTCTGATAACAGCTCCATTTTATGATATTTATTGTATCCTTGATGTCCTACAACTTTAGCTTGATAATATTGCGTATAAAAAAAAGGTTTAGGACTATTTAGTGCAGTGGTTTAGGGGGAGTTTCATAAAATTGTATCTTTTTCGTCTCCAAATCCATTGTTGGTGCAAAGTTAGGACTTAATGTTTTTAAATTTCTGTTATGCTTTGCTTCAAATATTATTTACACATTATAAAGCTTATCTTGGATTAAGGGGGAGCTTTAATTTTAATTTTATACCTTAGTCCAAGATCCAACACCTTTGATTCCTTCATTTTTGAATCCTTCTCTTTTTGATGTATGTCAAAGGGGGAGAAGGGATGTTTAAGTTGGATGATTATGTGTGTATTCTTAAATACCTAACTTATATGATTGTCAAACATCAAAAAGGGGGAGATTGTTGGTGCAACAATGCTCCAAGCATTTATATGTTTTGATGTTTGGATAATCATCTAAGTTAGGCAATATCTTGTGATCTAATTGCGAATATGTTTAAGTGACAGGGAAATCCAAGGATGGAGACTTGGTAAAAGAGAAGTCCAAGTATGATCTTGGCAAGGGAAGTCCAAGGGATGGACTTGGCAGCATAAGACCAAGCTTGTAGTCTTGGCAGCATAAAGTCCAAGTGAACCTTGGCAAAGGAAGTCCAAGGGATGGACTTGGCAGCGTAAGACCAAGCCTGTAGTCTTGGCAGCGTAAAGTCCAAGTGAACCTTGGCAAAGGAAGTCCAAAGTAAGGTCTTGGCAGCATAAGTCCAAGCTTGTAGTCTTGGTGGCGTAAAGTCCAAGCATTTGGCAACCCAAGACATGACGAAACCGAAGGAAACTCCTGGAAGCAAAGCGCAAAGGATGAACAAGTCGCGGACTCGGAGGGATTCTGAAGGCGCAAGGCTTAATGAGGAGCTAGAAGGTTGAGTCTAGGTCTAGGGTATAAAATCAAGTGTGAATTACTCATACTTGATGAGTCGATCGGACCGATACAATGTATCGATCCGACCGTCAGCGATCGACCGAGTCGTAGTGAAACCACGACCATCGATCGACCGCCTTGGTCGAGCAATGATCGATGCCGCTATCGCCGACCGCCAAGGGAATCACCGATCGGTGATCAAGGGAATATCGCCCACGAATGCGCCTCACTCGACTGCTGCCTTGATCACTCGACTGATCACCCCATCAATCGACTGATAGAGGGATCAGTCGACTGATCACCTGGCCGTTGGAGATTGCGGCTATGAATCTCCGCGGAGATCACGTTTCAGCGTTGGCCCGGCGATGATCGATGGTAAGCATCAGTCGACTGATCGAAGCCCAACGGGAAAAATAGCCCCTCTTCTATAAAAAGGGGTCATGGGGAGTTTGGTGAAGCTAGTGCTCTTGCTCCTAACTACACCCTCGTGCTCACCAAGCTTTCCAATTGTTTTTAGTGATTCAAAACCTCCTCTTCTCTTGTTCTTGATCATCCATCATTGTAAAGAAGAGGAGAGCATTGTAAGAAAGGTTTCTCCACCTTGGTTCATCCAAAGGAGGTTCTAGTGAAGATTGATTAAGGCTAATCCACCTTACGGATTACCGTGGAGTAGGAGTGTCATCTCCGAACCACGTACATCGGGTGTTAGCTTTGTTTCTTGCTTTGATTTGTGTTTATATTTTGTATTGTTTCCGCTAACGTTTTTGTAGAAACGAAGAAAGGCTAATCACCCCCTCTAGCCATTCCAATATTCCTAAAAAGCCATTTCTTGCCATTTTCTTCATACTGTTACTGACTTGAGCATCGGAGTGGCCACGCCAAGAAGCTGACCCATTTCTGACCCTCATTCTCACAAAGTGACAGATCCAACTCTATTGTAAGGATCCAAGGCGATTTGAGAAGAATATATCTTTTTATCTCATCTCTAACCCTCTTTGGTGACAGATCTAGTAATCCATAAGAAGGAGGAGGGAGATCTTGGTAGGTCGAAGAAGTGAACACCATCAGTATCTATAACTTGGACTTTCACCATCAATACTACACACTTGGACTTACATGACCAAGACTACACCCTTAGACTTTTCATTTTTTAGGCATCCAAACTTTGACTTATCCATGCTAAGACCATTCTTGGACTTTCTCTTGCCAAGTCTCCAAACTTAGACTTCTCCATTACCAAGACATTCTTGGACTTTCCATGCCAAGTCTCCAAACTTGGACTTCCCCTTTTAAGCCACCAAGGAGGGGTTCTCTCCGTCCGTAGCAGTAAAAGACCTAAAAAAATCAACATAGGTGAAACCAAATACCAACCTATCTAGCATAGGCACTCTGATGTTTAAGTCAGAAAATGATCGCCAGAAGAGCAGTATAAATGTAGTAGAAAAAGCAGTAAGTGTAGAGTCCTCAAAATAATGTAAGAATGGTATTTTGAAGAAGAATTGATCGACCCCTTTTTCTCCACTTCTACCTCCTTTTATTCCCCTATAATCCTAGGGCAAGCTGTCATGTAACAAACTGTGATGATGACCATCCACGTGAAAGAGCCACGTGGACCTTGGTGAGGCTGCATTTTAGACCGTTAGAGAATGATTCCTTCATGGGACCCCTGAGGCATCTCAAGCGTTTATCATGAAGGATGATGTGTATGCATCCATTGTAACAAACTGATAAAGGAATATTTTACGAGGTCCCCACCCTTTAATAAACTAAGGTGGCATTTAGTTGATGGATTTGGAATGAGGGAATGGGAATGAGAATCATATATAGTGTTTGGTTAATAGGTTTGGGATTGAGATTTTGGAATTATTTATAGTTATTTGGGAATCAACAAAACCCACCCTAAGTGGTGGGTTTGAATTTCATTCCTATCAATTCGTCGCTTGTTGTTATCCGTTATCGCTCATTGGTAGTCGCCCATCGCTCGTCGATCATCGCCCATCACCCGTCACCCATCGCCCGTCACCGGTCGCCCGTCGCTCGTCGCCCATCGCCCATCGCTCATCACTCGTCCCCTATTCGACGGTCATCAGCCATCGGTCATTGACCGCTAAGGTCGTCGGTCATCGACGTCAATGGTCACCGATCATCGACCGTCGTTGGTTGACGGTCGTGGGCCGTAGGTCCTTGATTGCCGACCGTCGACCGCTGGGTCGTCGGTGGCCAGCGGTTGCCATCGACTATTTATCATCGACGATCGCCGCTCACCGCCGACCGTTGATTATCGACGGTCACTAGTCCTTGATCGCCGCGCCCACCACTGTCGATCGTTGATCGTTGGTTGTCCATCGTCGGTTGTTGGTCGTCGATCGTTGGTCGCTCGATCGTGGCCCGTAACCCGTCGACGATGACATCGACGTCGTCTCTTCCTTCATTCCCAACTTATAAACTAAACAATATTATTGGAATGACTAAACTTATTCCCATTCCACCCTACTATCAAACTCATTCTCATTCCTATTCCCACACTCAAACCAAATGCCACCTAAGTGTTTCCTTCTTCATAAAGGAGACCCATGTTAATTGATATATTATTCCTTTTTCATTATTCACTCCATGAATCTCAATCATTGAATGTATTTCCTAAGTAATTCCTTCCTTGACCCGCTGAGCTGACGTCCTTCAGCTCGACCCTCGTCTTATTCCCCTGGCTGAACTTCCTCAACTCGACCTTTAATCTATTTCCCGAGCTAACCTCCTTCAGCTCATCCCTTGGCTTATTCCCCCGGTTGACCTCTCTCAGCTCAACCTTTAATCTACTTCTTGAGATGACCTCCTTCAACTCGTCCCTCAGCTTATTCCCCGGGTTAACCTCCTTTAGCTTGTCCTTCAATCTACTTTCTGAGATGACCTCCAGCTCGACCCTTGGCTTATTCCTCGAGTTGACCTCTTTCAGCTCGGCCTTCAATCTACTTCCCGAGCTGACCTCCTTCAGCTCGGCCTTTGGCTTATTCCTTGGGTCGATCTCTCTCATCTCGACCTTCAGTTCATGAAGACCATCTTTCCCTAGGCTCCTTGTCTCTTATACTTAGTCAAATTATGGTAGTATCAACCTATATAACATCATTTTTCATTGCATAGTACTCATTCTTTTCAATACCTCAAAATAATATTGTTGGACTATTATGATTACTAGAGATGGTGAATAAGAATTCGCTTTGTTTGTTGCATACTTGTCTATAATTTGTTAGCACAATAAAAAATAAAATAGAACACAAGCACAAAACACCTCTATTTTACTTTATTTGAAACCAAAATAAAAAATAAAACATAACAAAAGCACATATCACCTCTATTTTACTTGATTTGAAACCTTTGGTTCCGACTCCACGACCTAAAGTTCTAGTAATAACACCACTATTCTTTCTCTTTGCCTAACACCTTTCAAAGGTGGTAAAACCTCTTACAAAATTTATTTTTACAAGTAAAAAAAACCAAATACAAATATATAAATGATATTGAATGCAATTGAAATAAACAAGTTTACACAAACAAAAAACTTTGGTTTGATCACATTGTGGTTGCTCCTTGAAAGTTTGAAATATAGAAACACTCTCTCATGAACCTTCCAAGAATTCGATTACCGAAATCTCTAGAAAATCTCCTTTATAGGGCTTCCGATTGTGGCTGAAATTCACCTATCAATTTATTCTCCTATATTTATAGACTACTTATCATCAATCGAATGTTATTATGGCTTTGTTTTGTTCAATGGCTCCTTCCAACTCAATATCCAATCATCAGTGGACTGCATATACATAACAATCACTATTCATCATTAGTCGATTTTTTGAATCGACTGCAAAACTTTCTATGTGTTTTGTAGTATCATCAATTGAGTTCAACACTCGACTGATGTATTAGTCGACTACCAACATCCAACAGTTGAATGCTCATACGACATATCTATCTAAACCCCTAAATTCATGATTTTAGATTCATTAGTTGATTAGTAATCCTATATCATTTGATTGATATCTTTGTTCTAATCTTATCAAGGCTGAACTTGTTAGGGCAATCAACCCATGTATGATGTAGTTTTGATGTGTGTGGCAAAGGGTTTAAGTTAGGTTGCCATGTTGATTTGATATATGTGTTGAAGTCGTGCATGACTTAGTAATTCACACATGTGTTGGCTTGACGAAAGCATTGGTGGGTTCACCATCTCATGGCTCGGGTCTTTGAGTTAGTGAAGGACGACATTGCAAAACCATGCGCTTGGTGCATCTGAGAGATCGCCGAATGAGCAGCATTGGAGTGAAGCTAAGGAAGTAGACTTCAGGACAAGACGTGAAGGATGACATTGCAAAGCCGTGCGCTTGGTGCATCTGAGGGACGTGGATGGATGAATAGAACTTCGGCGAGAGACTTCAAGGGAGATGAGAGAATGAGCGAAGTGTAACATAGCTCATAGGTGAACTTGGCCGAATCAAGTGTTGGATGCTCAACCAAGTAGGTTGAGGTTTTACCCGACAAGTTGAATGCTCAAACTAGGGTTTGAGGTTTTACCCGACGTATGGTTAAGTCGGATGCTCAAACATTAGTTTGAGGTTTTTACCCAATGAAGTGGAAGTGTCGGATGCTCAACCAAGTGGGTTGAGGTTTTACCCGCCCGTTAGATGCTCAAATAAATGGTTTGTTTGAGGTTTTATCTGACACCAGTCGACTGATATAGATATCAGTCGACTGATCTGGGTCGATGGCACTCGACTAGTGTTCGACTGAAGCTTTTTTGGCTTAACAGTCGACTGCTCGACCATTAGTCAACTGCCAAGGGACGACAATCAACTGATCGAGGTGAATTCTGGCACATAAGGTTTTGGAGTCGACTGATCACTTAAGCCACTCGATTGATGGCTCCATCAGTCGACTAATGAGGCTGATTAGTCGATTGATGTGGGAGTTGTTGGCTGAAAGCCAAGGTGGATAAAGCCGTTGCGAGGCAACGACTACAGCAGCAATCGACTAATAACTGCATCAGTCGAATACTCAATGCCCAATGAGAAGAATGACCTCTTCCCTATAAGAATAGGCCTTGGGGTGCTCTTAGAAGGCTAATGCTTAACTCCTAAACTTCTCCCAAGTGCCCAAAACATTTCCACTCCTCTTTCTTGTGTTTATTTCAATTATATTGTAAGAGGGAGTGATTCTTGTATGAAAGGTTTACCTTCACCTTGAAGGAGAGATTAGTGATAGGTTTAGGGGTGATTCATCTGGAACGAATCGTTCGTGGACTAGCGACAAGGGCCATGAACCACGTTACATACTTGCATTTGCATTTGCTCTCTCTTTTCTCTTTGTATTTATCTTAATTATTTGTTTAGTTTTGTTTCCCTTGTTCTAACCTTAATCATAGACAATCAAGAAGCGATCGAGTTCCATCGTATATTCACCCCCTTCTAGCCGACCATCGATCCTTCGACAAGTGGTATCAGAGCGAGGAGCTTGTTGCGGACTCATCACCAACACAAGCACGATAAGAGATGGTCGGCTCCAATATTCATCCGCCTAAGTTCGAAAGAGAATTCGCTTGGTGAAAAAAGTGAATGGAGGTATTTTTCGAAACCAATTTCGAAATCATGCTAATCATGGAAAACGGTTTTGAGATGCCTAAGGATGAAGAGGGGAGACTACTAGAGAAGTCAAGGTGGACCAAGAAGAAAAGGGAGGAGCACCTTGCAAATTCAAAGGCCAAGCACCATCTATACAATGTGCTACCTCAATAAGAGGTAAACTGGATAGGAGAATGCTCTAGCACCAAAGAAATGTGGAAGAAGCTAGTAGAGCTTCATGAAGGCACATCCAAAGCCAAGCTATCAAGAAGAGACCTCCTCCACTCCCAATTGAACAATATCAAGCTAGATAAAGGGGAGAAGGTATTATCTCTTCATTTGCATTTTAAAGAAATAATTAACGGTTTAACAAGTGTAGGCGAGAAGTTATCAAATCGGGACATGATAATGAAGGCTATTAATGAATTCCCCCGGTCATCAAATTGGAGCTCCATGGTGGACTTATTTTACATTTCAAAGAATCTATAGGTAAGTACTCTAGATGAATTTTTCTCTACTAAGGAGCTTCACGAAACTAGACTTGAAGGGATAGTAGAAGAACCAAGCAAAAATTCAAGGGGAGTAGCACTAGTAGCCAACAAAGGGAAGAAGAAGAAGAACACACCCTCCTCATCTGATGAAGAATCCTCCTCCTCCTCAATGAATAGCAATGAAGAGGCCTATATGGTAAGGAAGGTAAGACGTACTTTAAAGAATTTTAGATTTAACAAATCTCATGATAGGAGGAGGACTAAGAAGGTGATATGCTACAATTGCCAAGGAGAAGGGCACATGAGAGATGAATGCCCTCTCTTAAACAAAAGCAAGGAAGAAAGGAGAAAGGATGACAAGAAGAAGAAAGGCAAGAAGAAAGAAGAAGGAGAAGAAGACAAAAACCCACAACCTTAAAGAGGTGACGTGGGATGATCCATCATCCTCATCGGAGGAAGAAGAAGCATTCACCCACCTAGCACTAATGGGAGTTGATGACATAGCATCCACCTCCTCCGAAAAAGAAGAAACAAGCTCAAGTGAGGAGGAGAGCTCGAGTGAAGGGACAATGTCCTCATCTTCATCATCATCATCGGAAGGAGATTGGGTAAGCAAGGTAACTAAATTACCCTCCAATGATGTAGTTTCTATGATTACTAGCCAAACTAGGGACTTATTTAGGGATAAGAAGAAGAACAAATGCATGCTTGATGAAATTAGAACTCTAGAAGAAAAATTGAAAAATGCATGCTCACATGATAATGATATTTCTTCTAGTGTAAATGATGCATGCTTAGTAGAAGAAAATAAGGCTTTAAGGGAAAAGGTAGAATTTCTTACCAAGGCCTTAGAAAAATTTACTATTGGCTCAAATACCCTTAACATGATAATTGGGAGCCAAAGGGTTAGTTTCAATAAGAAAGGCCTAGGTTATAAGGGATCCAAGAATGAGAAAGCATACCATTGTTTAATTGCAAGGGGTCAAGCCAAAACAACTATAATGGTAGCTAGAAAATGGATCCCAAAGGAATACTTGGTGAACCCCATAGGAAAGAATTTGTATTGGGTTCCCAAGTCAATCCTCAAGGGTTAGAGGAACTTAGAATAGTCAACCATAAGTGGACTTAATTTATATCATGATAAATGGTTGACTTAGGATGATGTGGGTAGTGATATTTGAATTATGAGCATGGTGGATGATGTGATTATAATGTTTAAATCATGATACTTGATATACTTGATATACATGTTTATAATCATGATTCATGATTTGGATGGTAGTGTTGGATGATGATAATGTGTGACCTATGACCTTGAATGTTATACTTGATTTATCATGATGTGTAGTTAAGGATAATACTTGAATTCATGGTCATGCTTGTTGATACTTAACCTTGATAGAAATTGCATGAAATTGATGGTTAAGTACAATACTTTAGGTACATCTCACACTCACCATAGGCTAACTTGATTGAAAACATAGCAAATGAGTGAGATGTTAGGATGATACAATTGATTCACTAATACTTATGGCATTTAGATGGGTCATTCAAAGTATCAAATTAGAGCAATCATATACCAATCATGGGGAAAACTTATGTTTAATTCATAGACATTTTGCCCAAAGATCATGGTCGGATATTTCAAATGTTTTAAAACCATTTTATGTTTGATAATCTGTATGTTCATGGTTTAAAACGTTTCTAAGGCAAAACTAGCTTTAATATTGATACAATGATTGAAGGTTTTTAAGACTTTTGAGTTTTTGCCAAATGTTTGAAAATTAAATGAATTTTCACAAAAAAAAAAACTATTTTTCACTGATAAAGGAACTTATTAGAATTATGTTCCCCGAATTTCATGATTTTTCAAATTTTATGGAATTTTTTTATGCATTTCTGAATTTCGGTTAGAAAATCAGAAAACTGATCTTTCATGCCTGCTGATCGCCATTCGATAGCAGAATCATTCTTTGGGATCACAAACAACCTATTTTGACAGGTTTTGAGGATGTTTTTGTTATTTGTCTCTCTTTAGACTTGATGTCATATTTGTATAACATATGTTTAATGTTTTTGATGGTGTCAAAGGGGGAGAAATATTGGTTTTAAGTTAATCATGCTAGGGGGAGAGAATTAGAATGTGTTAAGGGGGAGTTGCATGTATTTAGGGGGAGTGTTTGATACTCATTATGTTTACATGCTTTCCTTGCCTTATTGTATTTTTTTAATGGTTTACCTAACTTAAACATTGTTGCCACACATAAAAAATGAGGAGATTGTTAAGGCAATCAACCCAAGTATGGTTTACGGTTTTGATGTGTATGGCAAAGGTTTAAGTTAGGATGCTTATGTGATTTGATATGTGTGTTGAAGTCATACAGGACATAGTAATTCACACATTTGTTGGCTTGAATAAAGCATTGGTGGGTTCACCATCTCATGGTTCGGGTCTTTGAGTCGGTGAAGGACGACATTGCGAAGCCGTGCGCTTGGTGCATCCGAGGGACCGCCGGACGAGCAACATTGGAGTAAAGCTAAAAAAGTAGACTTCAGGGCGAGACACAAAGGATGACATTGCGAAGCCGTGCGCTTGGTGCATATGAGGGACGTGGTCGGACGAAGAGAACTTCGGCGAGGGACTTCAAGGGAGATGAGAGAATGAGCGAAGTGTAACGTAGCTCATAGGTGAACTTGGCCGAATGGCTAAGTCAAAAGTCAGATGCTCAACCGAGTGGGTTGAGGTTTACTTGACAAGTCGGATGCTCAAACTAGGGTTTGAGGTTTTACCTGACATATGGTTAAGTCGGACGCTCAAACATTAGTTTGAGGTTTTACCCAACGAATGGGTGTGTCGGATGCTCAACCGAGTGGGTTGAGATTTTACCCGACCGTCGGATGCTCAAACAAGCCATTTGTTTGAGGTTTACTCGAAATTAGTCGACTGCCAAGTATTGGCAGTCGAACTGCTCCAAGTCAACTTGAGTTCGACTGGTGTTCGACTGAATTGGTTGACCAACAGTCGACTGTCGGAAGTGACAGTCGACTATCAGAAATCGTCGTGACACTGAATGCTTCATAGCCGACTGTTCAGTTGACTACGGGGTCATCAGTCAAATCAATGGTATTGCCAATCGACTGCTCAGGCGATCGTTGGACCGTGACGACTGCAGTTCAGACGGTGTCAGAAGCCATTGGAAGGGTGGAAGTCGACTGCTATATTGCGGCAGTCGACTGATGAAACCCCAATGGGAAGATTTCACCTCTCTCTATAAAAAGAGAGGGTGTGGGTTTTAGGGAGGTTAATCTTCATGCTCCTAAGTGCTCCCTAAGTGCTCCACATGTTCCCAACTCCTTCTCCTTGCTTTTATTTCAATCTTATTGTAAGAAGGAGTGTTTGTTGTAAGAAGGGTTACCTCCACCTTACTTGGGCAAAAGGAAAGACTAGTGAAGGTTTAGGAGTGATTCACCTGGAACGAATCGGTCCGTGGATTAGCGGCAAGGGTCGTGAACTACGTTACATCTCCGGTGTTAGCGTTTGTGCTTCCATGTCTTTTGTATTGTCTTAATTGTTTTGTTTAGCACTTGTTTCCGCTGTGCTAATCTTCATTGTAGACAATTAAGAGCGAGTAATTTCCATCGTACACATCGAGGGCTATTCACCCCCCTCTAGTCGACCACCAATCCTCCAACAGAACTTTCATTTTTCTTAGTATCAAGTTGACCTCAACTTATTAGGACTTTTTTTGCCTAACTTCTGATCAAACGTGACTTGCTAAGACTTCACTATTACCAAAATATAAGTCCTTAATATGTTTGGGCTTTCCTTCTCATTCCTAATATTTGATCCTCCATAACTTGTTAGGATTCCACTTCTCATACCTAACATTTGATCCTCCAAAATCTATTAAGAATTCACCTCTCATTCCTAACATACTACACTTCTTGACTTGTTAGGACTTTACTCATATACCTAATATCTGGTCTTCTATGACCTATTAGGACTTCACTTACACGCGTAATATTTGGTCCTTTATGACCTGTTAAAACATTGCTTATATGCCTAACATCTAATCCTTGACTTATTAAGACTTTCATCATTGTCAAGTATTTGGTCAAATATAACTCACTTGAATTTTACTCTTGGTAACTTTCTGTTAAATTTTCAACTGGTCAACTGTGACCCATTTGAATTGCCAAGTGTCTAGACTTCTAATGTAGCTACCAAATGTCTAGTTGATCATGACCTACTTGGACTTCATGACTTATCAAATATCCATCAATCTTGACCTATTTGATATATTGCCCAACTATTAAATATCGAAACCAAATTCGAGCTTGATAAATTTTGATTAGAGTTTGATTGCATCAACAAATATCTTAGACAATTCACATCGAACGAGTTGGAGAACCTTGAGCTCCTTGAGGAGAATTGAAAGGCAATCCCAATTGCTTCTCAAGATTTTCGAACCATTACACAATCATCAAGGAACTTGGAGTTCAGAGCTTGTAGTCGAACCTTTTTTTATCTTAAAGGAGAGACTTCACCTTGCCATCTATCCCTTTTGACATCCTCTTAAACAATGAATCAAGTGAATATTTCATTGCCTTATCCTCCTACCTATTTGTTTCGATCTCCAATACCAAATTTCTAATCATATCACAAAATCTATATGGGGTCAAGAGTATAACAAATTATGAAAGTTTGATAGGACAAGAATTTATCTGTATTTTATGGGAGAAGGACCAATGTGATTAATGCGAAAGAAGTTTATTCAAATCGTGGGTTATTGGTTTCGACCAAACTTAGTTGGCTAGGTCCAGTAAGTTAAGCTAGATGAAACTATGTGGGCTCAATTCATTTGAATTGCAAATAGTTTCAACCAAGTCAAATTGAGATAAATTCAGAGTGGGCCGAGGTGGGGTTGATGAGTTGAAGTGGGTCCAAGTAGAGATGAGGATTAAAGTGGAGGCCCGGGTCAGTGAGACTCTTGAATCTTGGTGGATCAAGGGAAGAATATATCCTAGGTGAGCTTAGTGGTATGAGTTGGAGAAAATATTTTTTTGATGCAGCTCACTTGCAATTTCCTTCCACAGAAGACTCGGAGAAGGATGGGTTCTCGCGATCTGCAGCAGTAGTTCACTATCAAAGTAAAGACATGTTAGATGACATCGGGGATTCGGACTATGGCCCTCCGATGCCTAAGTCAGACAGGGTGACAAAAGATGTAAGAGAAGTGTATCATTGAAAGAGAGCAAGTGCAAATAGTGTTCTCTCTCATTTGTTACCTTGTTCTCCCTTTATATAACTACTAAAAGATGTCTTTTCCACCCCCACAACTCTTCTCTACAATACCTTTTGGGCAGGATGTTAGGGGACAAGTTATGTACCAAACCTCCCTACAGCGTGCCACGTGATTAAGCTTATCATCACTGTAGTCAGTTAGGGGACCAGTAAAGGATAATCATTTGGAAGAATATTCACTAAGGCTCCTCGAATGCCTGAGTCAGAGGGTTGTCCTTATCAGTAACCCTGCTATCTAGTCGGGTGGTCGGCTTGTTGATCGGTCGACTGAGTTGAGTGGGTAGGAAGCAAAATAACTAAGTTACTATGCAACTGAGCTATTAGATGACCGAGATGCCAAGGGGATGAGATGCTAAGGGGTTGAGCTGCCAAGGGGTTGAGATATTATATGGCTATGCTACCAAGGGGCTGAGCCGAGTGACATGCTGAATCCCGAGTTGTCAAATGTCGCATCCTCCTCTCCTGACTTATGGTCCACTTCCCTCATGACTTTTTCTCCTTCTCTTCTTAGTCTTGGTGGCCCTTTCGTGGTCCTTCCATCCTTATGGGTCTCTCATTCCAAGGAATGGCCCATTAGCGATTTCTAATAGTATCATTGGTTACCCCCTCCCCCCCCCCCCCCCCAACCCCCCCCAAAAAAAAACAATCATACCATTAATAAGGTCTGACGTCCGTGATGGATGGTCGAACTTCTCGGCCTTGTCATTCTTAGGTTGAAATTGTTTTAGGATTACGCACCCTTTTTCTTGCTTACTCGATTTTTCCTTAAGTTCTCTATCCCTTCACTGCCTCCTTGCGACAAACAATCATCATTGCATGACTCGGTCTTTTCTCACAAGATCTTTATAAAGAGGAGAGCCCCTGCCCTCCTCCTTTATTGCGACTTCTTCTTCTTCTTGAAGTTCCTCTCATTTTCAAGTTCGAGTAAGTGTTTTCTTTTCCCTTCCTTTTGTTTCATTGATGATGTCTTCTTATAAGAGGGTGGGAGGGTTATCGGGTCGTCCCTAGTTTTAAACTACAATATCCACTTTAACTTGCTTCTATCCCTTCTTCCCTCAATTGCAACATTACTTTCCAAAGACTGTCTGCTTGTTCTTTGCAAAACCTATCGAACAAACCCATTGCCCTCCCTTGGGTTGTTATTACTTCTTTGTGGGTCAACTCGAGGGTGGTCTCTCTTACCTATTCCTCTCATTTATCTCCAAATCTTGGATTTCTACTGAATAGCCATAAATCAACTAGCCCCCTTTCTGACTCCTAGTCGAGGCTGTCATAATTTGTGAGCATTTATAGCTTCTTCTCTCCCCCTTGATGTTCCAAAGTCTTTTCCAACTGAAAATGACAGAGTTGGGTGTCTTCTACTTTGTCAGTCAACCTGAATACTAATTTCTACAAGGGATGTCTTCTTCCTATAAAGGTTGGAAAAATATATACTTCTTCTTCCAATTGCCTGACCCTCTTCCCCATTCTGATTCATGGAGGACCGACATTCTTGATGTTCCTTCTCTAAAGGAATGTTGATCGATGTGCCCCTTTGGCAACTCCCAAAATATCCTCCAGGACCACCATTACAGCATTCACATCCTTCTAGATGAGTAGTTTCTTGGTCATTTCAGGATATCCCCCTTCATTCCTGATGACCCCACTTTGATAGGTAGTCAAGAATTATCTGGGAATTATGCTGGCAGCAATGAAAGGTACTGATTAACATGTATTTTATTTTACAAACAACATCATGCAAGCAGCCATGGTGGAAGCTCTAGTAAAATCGTGAAGGTAAAAAGGGCAAGGCGGGGTCCTCTGGTCCAT
The DNA here is from genome assembly GCA_025175895.1 of Wurfbainia villosa. NCBI lineage: Eukaryota > Viridiplantae > Streptophyta > Magnoliopsida > Zingiberales > Zingiberaceae > Wurfbainia > Wurfbainia villosa. Next base: position 113,869,050 of record CM045987.1, on the reverse strand, counting down.
CCTCTCCTTTTCCTCTGGGTCCTTCCTTAGGAGCTGAACAGTCTATTGGTGCAATTGACCTAGGTCATGATTAACTAGACTCGAGTTTTGACTCAAGTAGTATTTTGATGTTTGACAATGAGTTGACTATTGTTTGACAATGGGTTAACTATAAGGTTGACATGGGTTTAACCATGTGATGGAGAAGTCCAAGTGGGACACTTGGCATGAAAAGTTCAAGTCTTGAGTACTTGGCATGGAAAGGCCAAGCATGGGTCTTGGCAATGGTAAAGTCCAAGTCTTGAGTACTTAGCATGGAAAGTCCAAGTCTTGAGTACTTGGCATGGAAAGTCCAAGCATGGATACTTAGCATTTGGAAAGTCCAAGCATGAGTCTTGGCAATTGGAAAGTCCAAACATGAGTCTTGGCATTTGGAAAGTCCAACATAGAGTTGGCAAGGAAAGTCCAAGGGTGTCATATTGGCGACGTAAAGTCCAAGCGTGTGTCTTGGTAACCTAAGTCTAATGTTTGACAGTGTAAAGTCCAAGCGTGTCTCTTGGAAGTATAAGCCAAAATGTGCCTTGGCAATGTAGACCCAATTAGCATGACAATAGGATGGACACATCTGAAGGCTAGCGTATGGATGAACAAATCATGGATGACTTGGAGGGATCCAATAGGCATGAGGCTGATGGAGGTGGCTAGAAGTGTTAGGTCTAGGCTAAGGGTGGTCTAGCAAGTATAAGGGGATCATACTTGGGGTAAACCTCATGTTTGAGGTTTAGCAATAGATTGGGATTATGGACTAGTCGACTAGTATGTGTTTTGACAATTAGAAATCGAGTCAACTCTGAGTAGTCGACTGGTCGGGAGTTGACTATCGCTTGACTGTGGCCGCATGGCCTTGGCAGTTGATTGTCAACTTTGGGTAGTCGATTGTTGTTTGTGACCACAAGCATAGAAAGCTCGGTAGTCGACTTGGAAGTTGACTAAGGGCTTGGCAGTCGACTGATGGTAATTACAGTTGATTGCCAGTGTATCCGTTGGCTAGAATTCCAACATGGATTAAGTCTGTTATGAGACAACGACACTGTAAGAAGTTGACTGGTGACTTTGGACAGTTGACTGTCAGGCACGGAATCAACCCGATGTAGGCATAAAAGGAGAAATTCATGGAGGATTTCGGCCATGGTTTTCTTGAGCGGTTCTAGGGGTGATTTGAGGCGAAGTGCTAGTGCATTTTAGGGTCCTTCAAGCTCGTCCAAGCAACCACATCAACAAGCATTCAAAAGTCCTAGTTTGTAAAGTGCTCTTTACATTTCATTTGTATTCTTGTTGTATTTGGTTGTATCTTCATTCTTATTGTTGTAAGAACTACTGTAAGAGGTTTTCTCTACCTCCGAAGTGTTTTTCGAGAAGGAGAGGTTGATTAGTGGTGGTGTGCATCACTAGAGATCATTTGAGCTCAACCCATGGAGAAGGAACCCTAGGTTTCGAACCACGTTATATCGTTTGTGTTTGTATGCTTGTTGTGTTTTGTTTTTTACTATTATATATATTCAGTTGTGCATAACAAGTTTTGTAAACGAATGCGACGAATTCTATCAATCGAATCGAAATCGCTATTCACCCCCTTCTAGTGTGTCATCAATGATCCTACACAGTCACAAGCCTTGCTCCCTACCGCCTTAGTTCCAAAAACTTGAGGTAAATGAAAAAGAACTCAGAGCTCCACAAGGGCCTAACCCCCAGAAAAGAAGTAGAAAAAAGCTTCTTCTTCTAGTCCAACGCCCCTTGATCCTTTCCCTGATTCCCCCCTTTCTTCTGATGATGTTCCTCTTATTCAGCATCGCCGACCTTGATGACTAGACCCTTTTCCTTCCCTGACTGATAGGGCAACTTCCTCCCTATTGGTTCTTTCTTCTCTAGAGGAACATGGTCCTTCTCCCCCTTAGATCGGTCGCCTTGATGCACTAATACCAACACTTCCTCCTTCACCTCCTGCTTTTGAACACCCAGCTTTCTCCCCTTCATCATTATTGCCTCCTTCATCTTCTAGATCACTCCCCTGATTACCCCTGCTTTAGTACCGAAGGTTGCAGAAGTTCTGGAGTTCCCTCTCGTGGTTTCTCCCCCTAAGGAATCATCCAATACGATACTTCTCCCTCCTCCTCTAGCGAGGAGTCTCCCGATATCTCAAGAGGCACTTCCTACCTCCACGACTGCAGCGACAACCTTGGCGACACTTCCTCCCTTGAGCCCACCTTTGGCTTCCCTCCATACGGTACTCCACACACGGTCCATGGAGGATCTAAAACTCCTAACCTAGGCAGAGTTACAGGCCCCCTTAGAGCGACTGCCAATGATATAGCTTTGGTAAGTGTTTTATCCCTTTCTTCCCCTTCTCTTAATCATTCATCATGACTTCCCTAATCTCTTATTGGCTCAGGTCGTTGCTAATTATAATGATGCAATTCAACGAGTGGCAAATGATAACTCACATTTTGACATGTTATTTTGTATTTATTCCTTGGTATTTTAATCCACTCGTATGCCTAATTCGATGTATTTATCATGTTTTATGAACGTTGGATTGTTTTAGAATTTTAATGCAAATATATGCTAATTTGATGTTCTTAGCACTAATTTGACGTATACTTTATTTTGTAGGACATATCAAGGAGTTTTAGAGCTTATTCATCAGTGAACCATGACCATGCGAGATCCTAAAGATGGTTGGGTCGTGTCCCAAGCTGTAAAGATGAAAGAAATGAAGAAATGTGACCTCCAAAGAGACACACAGGTGGGATGTGTTAGAAAAGAGCGGTTGTGTGTCATCCTTTGCCAAGTGACCAAAGCCACACACGACCTTGCCTTGCCAAAAAGGCATGACCATGTCACGGGTAGGGTTTGTGCTGGAGCACTTTTAAAACCCACAAAAGCTAGAGAAAACATCATCTCTTCTTCCCTAGAGCCCTAGAAGCTGCCCTCCCCTCTCATCCATCCATTTATTCTCTTCATATTCGAGGGAAGACTGATTCATCAAGGGATTCCGACGACATCCATCATCTTCCACCGCGTCCACTTTCTCCTATAGATTCAAGGAGAAGTTCTGCCCCAATAACAACCATCCAATCTTAAACTGATCTGCGCTAGCTCGGAGCATCCATCAAGCTACTAGATTCAGAAGCTTACGCCATCCCACATCCGCTGCTGCATTCGGAGACTTGATTGAGCTCAGTTGGACTTAGTCGGAGGAACTTGTTCACACACCAAGTACATCTTGGGTTGATTAGATCATTTATCTTTTGTTTAGTTTAGCTTAATTTTCTACATGTCAAATGTTTGTTTAATTGCCCCTTACATTTATGTTAGCTTTGCTTATTGCTTTTAATTATTCTTGCAAGGTGTTTGTCTTAATGTTTCCTATGATTTGTGTTATTTCATTTACCGCACTGTAAGTGTTTGATTAAATTCCTACTCTACTTTACTTGCTACATGTTTTAATTACTTGCATGTTGTTTAGAGTTTTAATTGCCTTACAATCGTAAGTTAGATTTTTAAATCCCAAAATCTCTCATTTATATTAGAAAATCCAAAAGCAATAATGAAATAATCCTAAGGAAACCATTCTATGGATTGCATATGTTGGGAGATGACCCGAGTCATCTCTATGCTACATAAGTGTAGAGGGGGTTCAGTTACTTATAAATCTTGTTTTGTAATGGCGGTACGACATGCTTTTATCAGAAAATGGTGTCGTTGTCGGCGACTGTAATGGTGCTTGATAGATTAGGATTGTTCATTATTTTTCTTGTTTTTCTACTTCATTTTTCTATCGACGAAACTGTTAGTATCTCTATTTGCCTCAAATTTGACAAGTAGATGCATTAGGGTATGGAGAACAATACTCATGGCTTTGCCATGAATAACAACCTATGTTGGCCAAATTCCATCGTTTATACCACCTTTTAAATTTTTCAAACATTTTCATTTCATTTTTTGTTTTTATTTTCATTTATTTTTATTTCCTTAGTGGTTGTAAAAATTGAAAAAAAAATATTTAGAGGTTCATTCTTTTATTTCTGGTATCCATGTATTTTATCATGTTTATTTCCCGTGTCTTTTAATTTTGTTTGCTTGTCTTTCATGTAAGGCCAGGAGATTCTTTTGTCAAAAATATAGATCCTTATTATAAAAAATTTAGAGGTTTTAATCAGGCTTATAATTCAAATCAGAGTGTACAACCACGTGTATTTATTATTGAGCCTCAGAGTTACCCATGACAATATCAGATGTATATGATCTAGCTCCTAGTTCATATAGTTATGATTGGGGAGATCCTTTAACTTAGTATTATTGACCCCAACAAATTTCAGAGCAGCATGAGTACTTCCAACCGCAACAATGAGATAGGTATGAATCATTTTCAAATATCTATAATTATGGTTGGATGGGTCATTCGGGGTTCGTAAACACACAACAAAACATTCCTCAACCTTATCACAACAATTCAAAGTGGATTGATCATCAAAACTTTGATAATGGGAATGAGCAATAATAGCATGATTAACCTTTCCCAACATATTAGAGTACAATATACCAAGACTACAGTGAAGAAAACCCTGCTCCTAGTCAATCAAATACACAGACAATAGAAAAGCTTTTACAGTTAGCATCATTGCTACAACAACAACAACAACAACAACAAATGAGCAATAATCATCAACGACAACAAAAAGGATACTGGACATGTAAATCTAGTTAAATCAAATTGCATCATTCATGAGCCAGATGCAAGCACAAGAGTTCATTTAACCTCCGTCAGAGACCATTTCTATGGATATCAATGTGCTTGGGGAGATGGATCGTAAAGTGAGTGATAGGCATGTCTCTGATTCATCTACTCCACAAGACTCCTATGATTCTTTATATTGTGATGTTATTGTGGACACTAATGGATGTGAATTTATAGATGATGTTGTGGAAGATGAAGTGGATGATGATACTAGTGGCTTGGATTTACTCTATGAAGCTATTTTTGCCACTAATACTGAGATATCTGCAATGGAAGTAGGGATTAGAAAATTGGTTGAGGATGATGTTGGCGAGTTGCTAGCTCCTCCTATTTGTAGTTTTATTGCAAATGATGTTGCAGAGGAGATAGTACCTACAAATGTTTTATGTTCAACTAAGCAACCACTTGGTAAGCCTGACTAAAATTATCCAGAAGATATTGAGTTGATTTCCATGGAAGTGGTGGATTATTGGAGGCCCCTAGACTTGACACTTCCATCATAACTGAAGACGCCAAGAATTTTTCTAATGAAGGCCTTGATAGAAAATGTAATAATCTAGCTCCAAGGCTGGACACTTTTTATGAATCGCCTTTGACCGCTATAGAGAACATATGATGAGGTGACTATATTGGAGGGAGTGACATGGAACTATCCTAATCATGCCATGAAGGCACTCACCCCCACTCAGTCCATCCCACCACTGACATGGATTCTTAAGTTGAACCATCTTTAGCCGCCATGATGGGATTTCTTTCGAAGCACTCCATTGCCTGCATGGCTCCTCTTGCCGAACCTTCTCCAACCACCAAGACCTCAGGGGAGTTTGCTCCTTCTCATCTATTTTATTTTTCATTGTATATATGTTTCTTTTAATTTGTTTGTTTTTGTTTTAGTGGTTATGTTTCAATTGTGTGTTTTTGTTTTGTCTTTTTTTGAGATAAATTCCCTATGCATTCCTTTATATCTTCTTATAAGTCATGAAATCTAGTTAAATTTGATTGTCGAATTTTGAGATTTATTATCATGAATGGATTATTTGATTGCAAGTGGTTACTACTTGGTGATGGATTCTGTGTTGATAGATTGAGATGTTTTTTTTTTACATTCTTAGTGAGGATTGTGTCTATTTTTATTGCTTGTGTGTGGTGCACTTGTGGTTATTGTAACTCTAGAACTTGCTTTGATTCTTTTGAGACTACGCAACCATAGATTTTCATGATTATTATGAAGACAATCTCATCTATTTTCCTTTACTTCTTTTGTTGTCACATGTTTATTGAATAACATTCTAGTCGTTTATCATTTCTATTTTTCTTCCTTCCATTACATTCTTCTCCATTTCTTTTGTAGATGTGGGATATTTAGTTATTCCATGATGAGTGTTTTACCCAGGATGGACAAAAATTTAAGTCTGGGGGAGAGGAGTAGCTCAGAAAAATTTAGTGGAAGCATAGGCAAACTGTGCTTGATCACCATGAGTTAGTCATGCTTTTTATCTTTTTAGTTAAGCTTGATGATAGAGCATAGGAAAGTGCAATGCATGCCAATAAAAAAATTTGTGAAAAAAAAGTTGTTGAAGAAAAGAAAAAAAATAGTGAAAAAAAAGTTTTTTTGCCCAAAGCAATAAAGGCAATGAATTTTTTTTTTTGACATGTTATGCAATTTTTATATATGTATGATAGCATTTTTGTGATGGACATCCTTTGTTGCAACCATTGAGAGCTTTATTGTATACCATGAGTGGTTTTGTATTGTAGAAAGTGATAAGGGTTGTTTACTTGTTTATTGGGTTGTAAAAAGCTAGCTTGGATGGAAATTTTTGGAGCAATATTTTCTTGTACTCATCCATGTAGCATTCTAGTATTTCCATATCTTCTTTCATTTCTTTAGCTATTTCATTTCTTATGTTTATTTACTTACACATATACTATCATTTTCCTTGATTCATGTTTCCCTTACATTCCTAATAAGCCTTCAAAGTGTACATTTTTATGTGTATATAGTGGTGAAGAGTATAAGGGAACCAAGCATATGGTAGTGTATAAACCAAAAGTAACTTGAGTGAACTCCACTATTATATGCTTATGAGAGTGAGAGAAACTACCACTTACCTGTTGGTGCAATCGGCCCAGGTCACGATTGACCAGACTCGAGTTTGACTCGAGCGATGTTTTGATGTTTGACATGGAAGTTTGACATTGATGTTTGACATTGATGTCTGATAATGTTTTGGGGAGATTGTTGATACAATCGACCCAGATTATGATTAACCCGACTTGAGTTTGACTCGAGGGGATTTTGATGGTTGACTAGGGTTGACCATGTCATGGAAAGTCCAAGCATGGGTCTTGGCAAGGAAAAGTCCAAGCATGGGTCTTGGCATGGAAAGTCCAACATGGGTTGGCAAGGGAAAGTCCAAGCTTGAGTCTTGGCATTTGAGAAGTCCAAGGGGTTAGATATTGGCGGCGTAAAGTCCAAGCGAGAGTCTTGGTAGCATAAGTCCAATGGTTGACGGCATAAAGTCCAAGCGGAGTCTTGGCAGTGTAAGTCCAATGTGCCTTGGCGGTGTAGACACTGTTATCATGACATAGCCGATGGAAGCACCTGAAGGCTAGCTCATGGATGAACAAGTCATGGATGACTTGGAGGGATCCGAGAGGCGTGAGGCTGACGGAGGTGGCTAGAAGGCTTAGGTCTAGGCTAAGGGTGGTCTAGCAAGTATGGGAGCACCATACTTGGGTTAAAACCTCATGTTTGAGGTGTGCCAGTCGATGGTGCCATATGACAGTTGACTGGTGTGAGTCAACTAGGGTTTGACTGCGGGAAGTGTCTCTGATCGCCAAAGGTGGGCGATTGATTGTTTGGCTCAGCGATCGACCGATCATGATGATTGGATCGGTGCTCGAGAATTCGAGCACGAATGTCGAGACTGATCATTGCGGGGTTAGCGATCAGTGAAGGCTCCATTAGTTGACTGATGGGTATGATCAGTCGACTAATGATGGATCCGTTGAATTTTTCCAGCGTGGATCTAGCCGTTGTCTCATGACAACAGTGGCATCAGTCGACTTATGGTCCCAAGCAGTCGACTAATAGGCGATTTCCAGCCCAGGTAGTAGCTTTAAATGGAGCTCATGGAGGAGGAAATCAAAACCGGTTCTTGAGCTACTTTGGAGCGATTTGTTGCTACAAATTAGGGTCTCCAAGGATATTCTTCAAGCAACCAAAAGGAAGTAATCCAAAGACAATTGTAAAGTATTTTTCCTTTACTTGTAGTGTATTTCCTTATTGAAATTGCTTGTATTTATTTCTTGCTATTGTAAGATCATTTGTACGAGGTTTCTCCACCTCCGACTTATGTCGAGAAGGAGTTATTGTGATTAGTAGTGTGTATTTGTATTGTTAGGGCTTTTAGAGCCCGATCAGTGGAGTAGGAACCATTTGGTTCCGAACCACGTTATATTTCGTGTTGTGAATTGTGTTTGTCTTGTTTCGTTATTGCTATTATTTCTATTTCCGCTGCGCTAACGAAATTTGTAGATGAAACGAATTCCATCGAGTATCGAAACGCTATTCACCCCCCTCTAGCGGTCAATGAATCCTCTACAATTGGTATAAGAGCTAGGAGCTCTTCTACGGACTAACCGCCGGGAGCAAACCGCTAGAGGAAGAAGATGGAAGTTCAAGAACAACTAGGATGAGACATCAACACACTGGTCCCATACGCAGTATATGGACGAGAAGGCTTCAATTCTTGGAAGAGAAGAATTGAAGATTTTATCATGATGAGAGACTTTGAGGAGTGGTCCATCTTAATGGAAGGATTTGAATATCCAAGAGGACCAAAAGGTGGCTTCCTCAAAAAGAAGAGATGGAGTGAGAAGCAACTCCAACAATTCGAGAAAAACAAAAAGGTAATCAAATTTATTTTTGATTTAATTCCTAATGACTTCTTATGTAGCCTAGGTGATTGCATGGATGCCAAAGAGCTTTGGAGGGAATTGGCCAAGCTCCATGAAGACCCATCACCGGCTCAAGAAGAGGAGGCCAAAGATGAATCCTCATCATCACAAGTGAGTGAGGATTCGAAAGTTGATAGGGAGTCAACCTCCGAATCGGTGGAAGAAGAAGAAAAAGTGGAAGAAGTCTCCACTTCAAGAATTGAGGGGGAGGAGAGACCATCCACATCGGAGCAACCTCAAGAGAAGCCATCCACCTCTGGGAGAGATGAAGAATCCACTCCAACCACTACAAATACCCTAGGTAACTCAAGCAATTTAGGTTTAAACAAAAATCATATAATTTTCTTTGAGTGTAGGGAATCTGGGCACTATAAGAGCAAGTGCCCAAAGAGAGTAAGGAAAGCTCCTCCGACACCTAAAAGTCAAGAAAAGTCAAAGGATGCCAGTGTCCCCACCAAGAAGAGCAAGGAGTACGTTGTGTGCTTCAAATGCCAACAACCGGGACATTATAGAAGCCAATGCCCTAGGAAAAAGGAAGGAGCATCACAAGTAGGGGGAGCTAAGCATGCTAGAAATTTCAATTCACTTGCTATTACCCTTGAAAAGCATGCTAGGAACAATAAATATTTTTGTTTAGGAGCTAAGAATGTCCACTTTTCAAATAGGGAGAAATTTGTGACTAATGTCCCTACAAAAACCTTACCTAGAGAGACAATTAGAAAGGTACAAGAGCACCTAGGTTTTAACCCCAAATGGACTAGGCATATGCCTAGGAAGAACCATGCCCAAGGATTAAATCAAAATTCTAAAATTGGTCAATTAGAGGTTAAAAATCAAGCCTTGAGGTCAAGGCTTGAGAAACTTGAGAAGACCCTTAAGATTATACAAAATCAAATAAAAAGGTCAAATGGTCAAAGTCAAGGGTCTAGGTCCAAAAGTCAAGGCCTAGGGCATAGGAGACAAGAGTCAACCAAGGGCAAGAAAGGTTTGAGTCACAAACCTAAGCCTAAGGTGACTTATCATAGTGTTCCTTTTGATTATGGAACACAAACTAGGTCTAGGAAAGCCAAGATTACTAGGGAAGTCATCCCAAAGGGTAACCAAGGTGTGTGCCTAGTGGCTAGGGTTTCAAGGAAACCTAGTGAAGCCACTAAGAAGGTTACAAGGGGAGTTACCCCTAGAGTTAACCTAGGTAAGACCCAAATGACCAAGGCTAACAAGCCTAGAAGGGTCATTAGGAAGGTATCTAGGGAGGTTATCCCTAAGGAATACCTAATTAACCTTAGGAGCTCAAATAAATTTTGAGTTCCTAAGAGCATGATTGATTCATGCTAGATGGGTTGAGGGTGTGCCAACTTTAAATGGAAGGGTAGTTAACCTAACCATGGTAAAGGTGCCATTTTAGGTAATTTTCAAGGTTATGGATACCTTGGAAATAGATTTGATATTATGATCCTAAAAGATTTTAGGATGTGTTAATACATTTTTGGGATTATAAAAAATCAATTAAATTGACACAATTTAGGATTAGAGGTTATAGTGTGTCATTTTGGGTTTTTGGCACACTTGGGAGAAAAGTGATAATATGACAAAATATACTTAATTATATCAAATGATAATTAATACTAAGTTTTAGGTATTATTATACCTATACATTTTATTTGTCATGCTTTGTTTGCCATATAACATGGCATGACATCATATTTATTTTTAATCATTTAATATGTTATGATCATGTTTAGGATTAAGGTTTAATATCATGTGTTTTTAGATTATATCATATGTCATGACATCATGATCATTGGTCATGCTTAATTTTTCTATCATTTATTCCATGATCATTCATGCATTTAAAGTTGATTAAAATTGATTTAAGGACAATGTCATGACTTGAAGTCCCATTTATAAGGGAATCAAGTAGGGTTGCTTTAGAAAAATACATGAAACCCTAGATTAGGATGAACAAAACCCACATCTCACATCACATTGACTTTTGTGTGTTTTATACACCCTAGATATATGTGAGATGATAGGATATGAGTTAAGTTCAAGGTACATAGTTTTTGCATCTAGATGAACTTAAAACTCATCTTATCTTAATTGTGGATCATTGGGAAAGCTTGTGTACAAGTCATGTACATTGAGCCCAAGGAATATGATCCAATATAGGTTTTCAAAATCATTTTAAAATCCATTTAGAAAACCTTGGTAAAGCCTATCTTTTGATAGCAATCACCATTGATAAAGTTGATACAAAGTGAGCTAAAACATTGAAGTTTTTCTTCACTTTTGAACTTTGTATCAATTCCAATATTTTATGGGTAAAATATTTTTCTAACATTTTTCACCCATTGTATTGGTCATAAGTATTGTACGTATGAAGTTGTGTGATTTTTGAAATTACGTATAATTATTTATGCTTTTTCAAAATACATTTATGATAACTGAAAACGACCGCCTCGTGGCAATGATCGATAGTACGATACTGATCGATCTTTGATAGAGTCGACTGTCAGGCTGATTTCGAAAAAAACAAGATTGTTTAGCCCATTTTCAGTTATGGTAAGGTTTCCTAACAACTTCTAACCCTAAGATATGCTTTGGGAAGCATTATAAAGAGTGAAAATCCATTGGATATGGATTAGGAGAGGTGTTAGGATGATGTATCAAATTTAAGGTGTGAAGAGTTTATGTTTGAACTTTGAACCTTATTTTTGATGGTCTAGAGTTCCTATTGGCTTAGGGACTTCCCAAGGACATTGTTGGTACAATGGTCAAGGGGGAGCAAGCCTTTGGGGGGAGGTATCCATCATGGGATGATGGATGATATTTTTTCTTATAAGGGGGAAATGGGAATTTTTGAGATACCCAATTTAAAAATTAGGAGAGTGTATAGGATTGCCTCTCTTGAGTGATATGAGAATTATCACTAGGAAGATTGTAGGCATCCTAGGTATTTTTGGACTAAGGGGGAGATTGTAAGATCTCATTGGGACATGAGACATTGACCTCCTTAGAGAGAACCTTTTTGATGTATGTCAAAAAGGGGAGAAAGTGAAATTACCAATTTGGGATAATTGGTAAGAGAATTTGAGTTAGTGTTCTAACTCAAAGTTATGTGTTTTTGTCAAACATCAAAAAGGGGGAGATTATTGGTGCAATCGACCAAGGTCACGATTGACTAGACTCGAGTTTTACTCGAGCGATGTTTTGATGTTTGACATAGAAGTTTGACATTGATGTCTGATAATGTTTTGGGGAGATTGTTGATATAATCGACCCAGATTATGATTAACCAGACTCGAGTTTGACTCAAGGGTATTTTGATGGTTGACTAGGGTTGACCATGTCATGGAAAGTCCAAGCATGAGTCTTGGCAAGGAAAAGTCCAAGCATGGGTCTTGGCATGTAAAGTCCAGCATGGGTTGGCAAGGGAAAGTCCAAGCTTGAGTCTTGGCATTTGAGAAGTCCAAGCGGGAGTCTTGGCAGCATAAGTCCAATGGTTGACGGCGTAAAGTCCAAGCAGAGTCTTAGCAGCGTAAGTTCAATGTGCCTTGGCGGTGTAAACACCGTTAGCATGACATAACCGATGGAAGCACATGAAGGCTAGCACATGGATGAACAAGTCATGGATGACTTGGAGGGATCCGAGAGGCATGAGGCTGACGGAGGTGGCTAGAATGCTTAGGTCTAGGCTAAGGGTGGTCTAGCAAGTATGAGAGCATCATACTTGGATTAAAATCTCATATTTGAGGTGTGTCAGTCGACTGGTGTCATATGACAGTCGACTGGTGTGAGTTAACTAGGGTTTGACTGTGGGAAGTGTCCTAGCAATCGACTGCCAGAGGTGGATAGTCGATTGCTGGCTCGAGTAGTCGACTGATCATGTGATCAGTCGACTAGTGCTCGAGAATTCGGGCATAAAATGGAGTTGAGACTCCACTGCAGGGGTTAGCAGTCGAGTGAAGGCTCCATCAGTCGACTGATGGGTATGATCAGTCGACTGATGGTGGATCCGTTGGATTTTTCCAGCGTGGATCTAGCCATTGTCTCACGACAACAGTGACATCAATTGACTGATGGTCCCGAGAAGTCGACTGATAGTCAATTTTCAGCCTAGGCAGCAGCTTTAAATGGAGCTCATGGAGGAGGAAATCAAAATCGGTTCTTGAGCTACTTTGGGGCGATTTGTTGCTGTAAATTAGGGTCTCCAAGGCTATTCTTCAAGCAACCAAAAGCAAGCAATCCAAAGGCAATTGTAAAGTGTTTTTCCTTTACTTGTAGTGTATTTCCTTATTGAAATTGCTTGTATTTATTTCTTGCTATTGTAAGATCATTTGTACGAGGTTTCTCCACCTCCGACTTATGTCGAGAAGGAGTTATTGTGAGTAGTAGTGTGTTTGCATTGCTAGGGCTTTTAGAGCCCAATCTATGGAGTAAGAACTATTCAGTTCCGAACCATGTTATATTTCGTGTTGTGAATTGTATTTGTCTTGTTTCATTATTGCTATTATTTCTATTTCCGCTGTGCTAACGAAATTTGTAGACGAAACGAATTCCATCGAGCATCGAAATGCTATTCACCCCCTTCTAGCGGTCAACGAATCCTCTACATTACCTTGTGAGATTTAGTCATTCTCAGTCTAGTCAGGATGGGTTGAAGTCTCCATGCTTGCTAAACTGTGTAGGATTTAAGTCCATATATGATTGCTCGAGTCTGTGAGAATTGACGATCCTATACTACATTCTTTCACAATTTTCTATATATGATTAAGAATTGCTAGGGGAATGTGTCTTTAATCATTTGTTTTATTTTGTTTACTTGCACGAGACATGCAAGAATAAGTGTGGAAGAATTGATAACTCACATTTTGACATGTTATTATGTATTCATTCCTCGGTATTTTAATCCACTTGTATGCCTAATTTGACCTATTTATCATGTTTTATGAGCGTTGGGTTGTTTTAGCACATTAATGCAAATATATGCTAATTTGATATCTTTAGCACTAATTTGAAGTATACTTTATTTTGCAGAACACATCGAGGAATTTCGGGGCTTATTCATCAAGGAACCATGACCATGCGAGGTCACAAAGATGGTTGGGTCGTGTCCCAAGCTGTAAAGATGAAAGAAATAAAGAAATGTGACCTCCAGTGAGACACACGATTAGGTCGTGTTAGAAAAGCATGATCGTGTGTCGTCCTCTACCGAGTGACCAGAGCCACACACCACCTGGCAGTGCCAAAATGGCATGGTCATGTCGTGGGTAGGGTTTGTGATGGAGTACATTTAAAAGCCACAAAAGCTGGAGAAATTGCCATATGTTCTTCCCTTGAGCCCTAGCAGCCACCCTCCACCCTCATCCATCCACTTTTTGCCTTCGGATTCGAGGAGGAATTACTTTATCGAGGGATTCCGACGATGTCATCTATCTTCCAACTCATCCACTTCTTCCTTCAAATTCGAAGAGGAGTTCCGCTCGATGACACATCTTCGAGCTCAATCGGATCCAAAAGAGTTTAGAGTATCCATCAATCTACTGGATTCAGGTGTTTGCGTCATCCCACATCCACCGTCTCTTTTGAAGACTGATCGAACTCTATTGGACTTAGTCAGAGAAACTTGTTCATCTCTAGGCATATCTTGGGTTGATTAGATCATTTATTTTTTTTGTTTAGCTTAGATTAATTTTCTACATGTCAAGTGTATGTCAATTTTTCTTTACATTTGATTTACTTTGTTTAGCTTAATTTTAGTCATGCACGTTACATGTTTGATTAATTGTCTCTTACAAATTTGCTTGTTTTAATTTCCATACTTTAAGTGTTTGATTTAATTCCTGCATTGTTTTACTTGTTGAATGTTTCAATTACTTGCCTTATTAGATTAGCATTTTAATTACCTTGCAATCGTAGGTTAGAATTCTCAATCTAAAACCCCCATTTACAATAGAAAACCCAAAGCAATAATGAAAATTATCGTAAGTATACCACTCTACTGATTGCACTCGTTGGGAGACGATCTGAGTCATCTCTATGTTACCTTAGTGTAGAAGGGGTTCAATTACTTATAAATTTTATTTTGTAATGGTGGTATGATATGCTATTATCAGCGGATTATCAATCCCATTTGGAATCCCGCCACTTGGCCTCCCAAACTCAGTTAAGTAAAGTGACTCAAAACCTCTTAGAATCATCCCGCCGTGAAGTCGAGTTGAAGTCCAATGTAGAAACTTTATAGAAGGCTTGTTCGTAGCTGAGGAAGCAAACTATGGAGTTGAGCAATGAGTGGGATAAGGCCCGACAACTGGTAGACTCTCAACTTGTAGAATTGCATGGACAAGAAGAGGTTCGCCGCCAGAATAACTCCTTAACCACTGAGCTAGCCCAATGTTGAGTCCAACTTCAAGATTCTAAAGCTACGAGAATGAGGTTTTAAGCTGAGGTGGCCCAACTGACTTGGGAAGCGGATTCCACGACCGAATGGGAACTCCTCACAAGAAGGGAGAAGGATAGGGTTCTCTTTCTATACAGGGACAGCGAGGCCTTGGTGATCACCCCACTGTCATCCGGGACTTAGCTCTAGGGCATATGAGACAATTGGGGTCACTCATCTCTGACCTCTCCCATGATGTTACTGATCTTACTGCCCGTCTCAACTCTATGTGGATAACCCAATCTAAAGATTTGAAGCGGCTAGGAGAGGAGATAATTAAAATATCCCAAGAATGGGATTAGCTTCACACTGCTTCGGCTTCACATAAGGAGATGGAGGAGGCTCAACAACAAGTTCTGGAACAACAAATGTTGTAAAAGCTAGCTCCCAAGGTGGTCTATTTCTTCCAGATGGGCTTTGATGGGGCAATGCAGTAGCTGATTGATAGGGGATACCCAACACCTCAAGACTATGCCTCTCTCCTCAGTTGCAAGGATGCCCTACTTGTATACCTAGCAGAGGCTTTTGACTTATAACCCTTTCCCTAGCCCCCCCTGATAGCTGCATTTTTTATTGCGCTATTTTTACTTGTTGATTAGATCTTTTAGGCTCTTTGATAGGATAATTATTGTTATTTGGGATGTTTTTACATATTGAGCCTATTTGCAATTAATTACATTAATTCCTATAATTTCAGTATTTTTCATGAATTTCATGTGATTTTGTAGGAACATCTAATGAGGATCTAATTGGAGCAATCACAGCCGTCGATCCAGATCAAATCTGAGCATTATGGACCGTCCGAGGAAAGTGATTGATTTTGAGCCATCCATCTGGATCTGGAGCGATCCGGCCCGTACATTAAGATCTACACGTCTTGGCCGTTCATCTGGACCGTTGGATCGTGATTATACCTTCAGACGGATCAGATCCGTCCATTGCAATTCAGATGGATCACAGCCGTTGGATCACAGCATGCTTAGGAGATTAATTGGATTCATTTAACCTAGCTATATTTGGGCGGCTGAGATCAGATTTGGCACAATCGGACGGCTCAGGAAAATCACTTAATAAACCAACTTCTTCCCAGCTTCGACGAAGCGCGCGACAGAACAGTGCGGGCGGCGTCTTCTTCCCCTCGCGAGCGCGGCGACCGGCGACTCCACGAGCGATCGACGGCAGGCCAGCGATTCCGAGTTCCTCCGATACCGGTGGCGGCGATCGGCCCAAACCAATCCTTGGTGGCGGATCCGATCGTGTTGGCGGTGATCCAAAGCGAGGCGAGGCGGGATTCCGGCGAGTTCATCCTTCACCGGCATTTCTCCTTCATTCCGGCGGCTGGGATAGGCCGTTCCATCTTGCCGGAGTCACCCACAGGTTGTGCCGATTGGACAATCCCATTTTCACCGCCGGAGAAGAATCCCATTCCACTGTCCGGTGAATCCAGATTCGTCGGAGCAGTGACCGCAATCATCCATCTGTCCTTCCTCCTACAGACGCGATTGGGGCAACCGCATTCACCACGGAGTGGTTGTTCGGTTTGTTGTGATCGCCGTGTGGTTACTCTGGTCGTATTTTATTTGGATTTTGCTCAGTGTGTTTGTGTTAAACATTCGGGATTTCATGTCAATTACATTCTGCATTTTATTCCAAAGGTGATTATGCAATTGTTAGTAGTTGATTAGGTTTGTTTTGGTTAATTGTTGATTTATTTACATGCAATGCTATTTCTATCATTTTGTTATGCTTAGTTGTTAATTACATTCATCGTGCATTTTATTAGATTTAATATTGGCATTTGTTATTTAGTTGTAGGTTAGTTTAATTTCTTGTTGCTAATGTACTAACCCCATCCAAAATTGTCTAATCAAGGTATTATATAGACAATATGGTGTTTTGGTTGAGTGCTTTCATTATTAGGTTAGATTTCATTTACATTCGACCGATTCTTAGTATAGTGACAAGGTCACGGTGCACTGGTTGAATTGCTTCGTTTATTGCATTTCGTTTATTGCAATTTTTAGTGATTTGCTTGATCACGCCGTATAGTGACGATCGCGGTTGGGTTGTTCACCTTTGTTTGATCGATTACCGAGTATAGTAGCGGTCTGCGGTGCTTGGTAAACTTTCTTTGTTCATTAGAATAGTTGTTTGTTACTCATTATTTGGTAGTTAGAGTTACTCTTTGTATATTCAATTCCATGTTCGCTTTTGATTTTGCATTTTAATAAATTGAAAACCCCAATGTTTATACGTTTAAAAACAAGCGTCCGACCATTAGGTTGTTGGGAGATGACCCGAGTCAGTCCTATACTGCATTAGTGTAGTTAGGGGGTTCGGTAAATAATTTGGGAACGGTATTGCGACATTAAAAATCGTTCTGATCAAATTTTGGCGCCGTTGCCGGGGAACTTTAATGGGTTCGTTTGTCTTTAAACTGTAGTTTGTTTGTTTGTTTTCTTTTTCTTTTGTTATTATTGTTTTTCTTATCATTTCTATTTGTTTCTCATTGAATTTGTTTGTGTGGATGACTAGGTCTTGGTGCAATAATTCACTTGAGTTTTATGTAGCGCTTTTCTCTTCCTCGGAGGCCCAAACTAGGAAGAGGGTTGTTGAAGAAAAGGCTAGGGAATTCAGGAGCTAGTAAAGTTCCAAGTATCTTGGAGGATATGGAATGTGTAGGGACTGCCCCAAGGATCACTTCCATCAGATGTTTGTGAGTAATGTAATTTCATGGTCGAGCATGGGATCGTCTTAGGTTGTATTATCTCTGTGTATGGTATTGAAGTAGATCCTGCTACAATTCATATTATATCCTCTTTATCTTACCCCGCTTCTGTGCGGGAAGTTGTGCTTTTCTAGGTCATGCAGGTTTCTACAGACATTTTATCAGAAACTTCAGTCAGATTGCCCTACCCTTGACCAAATTGTTGCAGAAGGAGGTGGTATTTCAATTTGACAGGATTGCGATAGAGATCAAGCCCACTCCCATAGCAGATTCTTTTCCAGATGAGAAACTTTTTCACCTGTAGGGTAAGACACCATGGTATGCAGATCTTGCTATTTATTTAGTTGTCGTGTTGTACCTTCACATTTTACTCATGCACAAGTCTAGAAATTGAAAAGTGATGCTAAGTAGTATGTATGGGATGATCTTTATCTTTGAAAATTTTGTATTGATCGGATCCTTAGATGATGTGTACTTGATTATGAGTTTCATTCCATACTTACTTATTTTTTTTGCATTCTCGGCTTGTGGGGGCATTTTGGACCCCAAAAGAAGCTACTAGGAAAGTTTAGAGTCTAGTTTGTATTGGCCCACCTTATTTCATGATGCCTCTAAATTCTACAAGTTTTGTTAGCGATGTCGATGAGCAGGGAATATAGGGCGTAGAAATGAAATGTCTCAAAAACTTTGTTATTATGTGAGATTTTCGATATTTGAGGTATTGATTTTATGGGTCCATTTCTGTATCTTTGTATTTTCACCACCAGATCGATGATTCTCTATTTGTTGTGGATTTTGTTTGGTCTCACATATTTTGCAGATTTGTAGTACACAAGGCGATCATTAGCGATCAAGGGTCTCACTTTTGCAACAGACTCATGAAGTGTCGAGCAAAGAGATCAAGTCTATTCTAGAGAATACGGTGGGGTCAGACATGATGTTTTTTCTCCGACATGACAGGGGAGTGTGTTCTTTTGTTTACTGTATTTTCTTCCTTCTCATGTTCGGAAATAACTTGTTGTTTATTTGTTTAGTATTTGCCTGTTTGCCTAGGTTGTTTAGTTGTTTTCGTTGAGTCAAATAATATTCCTCTATGTATGCCTTAGTAGCATTTCAGAGGTGGTAAAAATTAGTTAAGTTTGATCATTAAATTATGGATTTTTGTGTATGATAGGAGACTTCACTTGCATGCAGTCACTTGTTATGATGGTGAACTTTTTATTGATAGACCAAGCTTGATTTTTATTCACCTAGTGAGGTTTAAGCCATTTCAATCATTTACCCACTTTAGTGTGATACACGTGTGATACTTGTTACTCTAGAACTTGCTTTGAGTCTTTTCAAAACTGCAATAGCATTTATTCGCATGAATATGATAAAGGATTTCATTCTTGGTTCTTGTCCTCACTTGTGTTGCTTGTCTAATCCGCTTGATACTTCCATGTTGTTGTACACGTCATATCCTTACATTTACCATTTATTGTCTTTGTTATCTTCGTGGATTATCTTTTCTCATATCTTTTGTCCCCATATTGGAAGAATAACTTGATAAGTTGTTTGTTCGAGACGGACAAAGTTTTAAGTGTGGGGGAGGACATTCTGTTTCGTTGGGCAGGGATTTGCTACAGAGCTTGGCCATTCAGAACTTAATCGACTTACAGCTCTGAAAATAGTAGGAAAATTGAGAGATTGGAAGCTACTGCAATGGGCTATTTGGGTCTATGTGATGTTTAGCTATTGGATACAGCTGCTGTGTTCTTTCTGGTTTCAGGCCATGAGATCTATTTACAAGTATCACCAAGAATCAAATTGTTGTTGAAGCTACATGAAGTGCTACCTAAATTTCAGATTGGAATGAACCACGTGCTGTCCGTTGTTGTACAGAAGTCTATCACAGGCTTCCAGATATTAAGAAAATTAGGGATAACTGCAGAGCAATATGGCTATCTGGATTCATGGATTAAATTGATGCAGTTCAGACCGGTTGGAGACTTTGGAAGGATGCAGGAATTGCTATTTTGAGTAAGAAGTTGGGATCTGGTGCAGCAGCAGAGTTTATGGAAATTGAATTGATTGCTTGGTGAATCTTAGTTTTGAATCTGAAGAAATCAAGGGTGCAGAAAACTTGACAAATGTAATTTATGAAGTCATCTCAGCGACAAATGTAGTTAGTTAGAATTTGAAGCAGAGAAAAAAAAATAATAGCATCCTTACCTATACGTGAAGCCCAATTTCAACCTCAACAAGGGTGCAACAGCTCCTGTTGCTGTGAAATTCTGATAAGCTGGTAGATTACAAGGCCAACAAGTTAAAATTCTGCTTATGGAGTCAGATCTTAGGAATGGATTGAATGTGTTGGTTGTATCAGATTTCCAGGAGTTGTACGTGCAAGATCTGGATTGAATTGGGTTGAATCTGAAATTGGCGTCCACTGTTCTGAATTTGGAAAAATCCAGTAGTAGGCAGATGAGGGATTTTAGGAAAATTGATGCCTACTCAAAACGTTCAATCAAAAAAAAAAAAAAAGATTTGAGCAGCATGTTTCCAGAAAGAAGCAACATGCAAATACCAAGGAAGAAAGTGATTGGCATCAAGTTCTGTTAGTGAAGTTCACGAACTCATTTAAATGGTTTTACCATTTTCTCGACTTCCTCGATGACGCTTCTCTTTCTCTTTGTTGTAGTAGACGGAAGGGCGTGAATTTACGAGTTATTAGCTGCAGAATAAATGTTGGTTAGCTGGATACTTGGAGCAATGGAGGATTCAATACATTGACCAACAAGTTTTGCTTCATGAATCTCGTGTGTGCCAAATCAGAGATCCTGATAAGAAATAGCATGGTTTTCAATAAAGTTAGAGCAAGCAGTGGTAGGGTGCGACAATAGGTGAAAGGCTTCATAGTTTGGAAGTCGAAATTGAATTCGTGGATGCTATAGGTCGGTTACCAAAAATGGTTTCAGAAAGTTGGTTGAGTTGCAAAGAGTGGTTGCTGGTCGGCTGCAAAATATTCTGAGCATTCAATTTCTGAAAAGAGAAAATATGATAGATGCAATTCTGAAAAATGCATGAGTCATCAAAGATCCAAGAGGCTGTGCTTACACGTGGATTGGTTATTTTTACCAAGTCGGACTCGCAGTGTAGAGATAATCTGCATGTTCACTTCATGAAAAACCTGCATATTGTCAAGGAATTGTAACCTTGGAGAAGCTGCACGTGTAAGTATAGAGGAGTTAGTTACAGTCTGAAAAAAAAAAATTTCTGGGAAAATGCATGAATCACCAAGCTACAAGAAAATTTGTTACTGCAGCTGGACACGTGAATTCAAGGACTGGATCAGATCAAGGTTGGATTAAAGGAAGTTTCCGCATTCAGAGATAAAATCATTGCAATTCAGAGATTGGGTGGAGCAGAGTTCACACTAAGCCATGGAATTCCGGATGTGTATTAGGTTGGAAATTTGTTATTGCAGCTAGACATGTTCTATCCCAAAATTATCAAAAGATGATGGTGTTTTGTAACCTGTTTGAGAGATTTTCTGATCAAAGCTTCCCCAACACTGAAACTTCAAAGGAAATGGAAATCTGAACATTACTGTAATGTTCAGATTTGCAGGAAATGGAAACACAGGAGAAAATATTTCACAAATAGTCCCGATAATGGCAAAGAATATAAATATTATGATGAGTCTGATAGTGTCCGGAAAAGAATGTCTGTTGTAATTAGATTTCCCAATAGCAGTGTGAAAGTTCTTGTGAAGGGTGCTGACAGTTCAATGCTTGCTAATCTAGATGCAGAAGATAGTAAGAATACCAAAGTAAAACCAGCAACAGAAAATCACTTAGCTGATTATTCATCACATGGTTTGAGAATTCTGGTTATTGCTGCTAGGGATTTAAAGGATGCTGAATTTTCCGAATGGCAAGCAAGATATGAAGAGGCTAGCACTTCGCTAATAGAGAGATCAATAAAGCTACGCCAAGCAGCTTCTCTAATTGAGAAATCTAATTCTTCTTGGAGCTACTGCTATTGAGGAAAGCAAAACTGCATGTTAATAGTGGCCCACGAGTTTGTAGATTTTCAGCGATTTGAATGGATTCACTTGTGTTGTTATTTATTATTCATGATTATATCAATGTGTAATTCCTAGGTGCAGTGGATCCATTCTCATTTGGAATTGAACTATATAAAAAAAAAAAGATTTTGAGAAGTTTTCAAAGGGCAATGAGCGCTTTTAGAAGGCAATGGCAATGAGATGGATTATGAGAAGAGAATGGATGTTGTTGAGCTTATCATCTTGGATCGTCATTGGAATATTTTCCTCCACACACCACTTTTGAATGCAACTAATCAGTTTATTCTTCCAATTCTTCTATTGTTATTCGCTCATTATATCTTGATCTTCGGTATGTTTATTTTGCGATCTACATCCGATCTTGTTTTGATATTCGATAAATCCTTTTGATTCATGTATGGAATGTATTGATAGCGGTGAGAAGTAGGCGATAAGCAAGCATATGGTAGGACAAGATTACATGATGTTTTGAGGGTACCCCACTCCTATGATCATTATGTGAGCATGAGTGCATATATCCATTTGGGAGGTTTTATATCGAGCTTGGTTTATTTGATTTGGATCAGTAAACCATCAAACATGTTGGATTGTAGGAGTCGGATCTTTTGAATATCCTAGATCCTGTTGGTGATCCTAAGTAACTTATTTTTCTCATTATTGATCTAGGTATTACTAGGGAATGAGTTAGGGAGTTAGTGTTTCTTTGTTTTTGTTATTGCAGACGCGCAAAAATAAGTGTGGGGAATTTGATAATTTGCATTTTTATTGCGCTATTTTTACTTGTTGATTAGATCTTTTAGGCTCTTTGATGGGATAATTATTGTTATTTGGGATGTTTTTACATATTGAGCCTATTTGCAATTAATTACATTAATTCCTATAATTTCAGTATTTTCATGAATTTCATGTGATTTTGTAGGAACATCTAATGAGGATCTAATTGAAGCAATCACGGTGCCGATCCGGATCAAATGAGCATTATGGACCGTCAAGGAAAGTGATTGATTTTGAGCCATCCATCTGGATCTAGAGCGATCCGCCCGTACATTAAGATCTACACGCGTCTTGGCCGTTCATCCGACCGTTGGATCGTGATTATACCTTGACGGATCGGATCGTCCATTCATCGAATTCGGATGGATCACGGTAGTTGGATCACAGCATGCTTAGGAGATTAATTGGATTCATTTAACCTAGCTATATTTGGGCGGCTGAGATCAGATTTGGCACAATCGGAAGGCTCAGGAAAATCACTTAATAAACCAACTTCTTCCCCGGCGAAAGCGCGACGAGCGATGCGGCGGCGTCTTCTTCCTCGCGGCCGCGGCGGCCGGCGACTCCACGAGCGATCGACGGCGAGCCGCGGATTCCGGTGAGTTCCTCCGACGGTGGCGGCGATCCCACCAATCCTTGGTGGCGGATCCGAATCTTTGTGTTGAGCGGTGATCCAAAGCGAGGCGGCGGGATTCCGAGTTCATTCTTCACCGGCATTTCTCCTTCATTCCGGCTGGATAGGCCCGTTCCATCTTGCCGAGTCACCCACGGTTGTGCCGATTGGACAATCCCATTTTCACCACGAGAAGAATCCCATTCCACTGTCCGGTGAATCCAGATTCGCCGGAGGCGATGGACGCGATCATCATCCATCCTTCCTCCTCCTGCCACGATTGGGGCAGCTTCGCATTCACCACTGGAGTGGCTGTTCGATTTGTTGTGACTGTCGTGTGGTTACCGGTCGTATTTTATTTGGATTTTGCTACCAAAGTGTGTTTGTGTTAAACATTCGGGATTTCATGTCAATTACATTCTGCATTTTATTCCAGTGCAATTATGCAATTGTTAGTAGTTGATTAGGTTTGTTTTGGTTAATTGTTGATTTATTTACATGCAATGCTATTTCTATCATTTTGTTATGCTTAGTTGTTAATTCTGTTCATCGTGCATTTTTATTAGATTTAATATTGGCATTTGTTATTTAGTTGTAGGTTAGTTTAATTTCTTGTTGCTAATGTACTAACCCCATCCAGAAAATTGTCTAATCAAGGTATTATATAGGACAGTATGGTGTTTTGGTTGGAGTGCTTTCATTATTAGGTTAGATTTCATTTACATTCGACCAGTTGCCGTATAGTGACAGTGCGGTGCCTGGTTGAATCGCTTTCGTTTATTGCATTTCGTTTATTGCAATTTTTGTATTTATTTGATCCTTGTGCATGGTATAGTGAGTGCATGGTTGGGTTGTTCACCTTTGTTTGATCAGTGTACCGTATAGTGACAGTGCGGTGCTTGGTCGCTTTCTTTTGTTCATTAGAATAGTTGTTTGTTACTCATTATTTGGTAGTTAGAGTTACTCTTTGTATATTCAATTCCCATGTTCGCTTTTGATTTTGCATTTTAATAAATTCAGAAAACCCCCAATGTTTACTTCTGTTTAAAAACAAACGTCCAGCCATTAGGTTCGTTGGGAGATGACCCGAGTCAGTCCTATACTGCATTAGTGTAGTTAGGGGGTTCGGTAAATAATTTGGGAACGGTATTGCGACATTAAAAATCGTTCTTATCACCCCCCCCCTTTTTATTTTTTTGGAAGGCCTTTGCTACGTGAGAATATTTTGACTATGCTTGATTCTCAAGTGCACTTCGTAACTATAATTTGCTTTAAAGAGGATGGGTGTCGCTTTGTTGTCCTTCCTTAGATGTTTATAAAGGACTTGCCCACCATCAACTTCCTAGTGATCATACGTCCTTCTCCTTTAGTTCTCCCTTCCGCTAATACCTCTTCCAATGGTGTCTCCATATCAATAATCGTCAGGTGATCTTTATTGATTTTTTCCAATGCTTCAGGCACTTCAGACTCAAAAATGCACTCTACATATACTTTCAAATGCCAACTTCTTCCTCCTTGAACTGCCCTTGGAACACCGTCCGACCGTCAAGGAGCTCCCGGTAGGTTTCCCTTCCCTTATTTTGGCAATCGACTATTTTGCACTTTAGCATCAGCTGCTCCCCCCGGCTCCCCCACCCTCCTCCTTGCCGGCCTAGTCAAATGGAGAGTCTTCTGTGGGTTCATTTTTTACTATTCCTTCAGTTTAATTGGTGGTCCATGGGGGTGGGGAAGGTCTCCCTGTTGGTGCAGAGAGCATCACTCCTTAGTTTTGATAAATGAGCCATAGTTAAAGTTAGGAATTACTTGTGTTTTAATATGCATGTTAAGTGTGCAGGCTTAACAGAAAAGTCCTAGTAGATCATGTTGATTGAATACTAGGCAAGGGACTTGACAGATTAGGAGGATCAGACACCAAGCAGGAAGTCCAGATGGGTTAGGAGACTGGTCATCTAGCATGAAGATCGATTGGGTCAGGAGACTGGACAATCAACATGAAGTCCAGCTGGGTCAGGAGACTGGACAGCTGGTGGAAGTCCTAGTGGGTCAAATCGGATGTCAAGTATGGTAAGTCTGACTAGACAGTCGGCAGGTAAGCCTCGAGTGAAGAGGTGAGTTCGAGTCCTTAGGCGGGGACAAAGCTAGGTGTTGATCCGACGGATAGTCCGTGTGGGACTAAGAAGTCAAGATTGAGCAGTATTACCACTGTCATTCCATTTCATATTGTATTTTGTGCTAATCTCACTTTGCAAATATCCAGTCGACTGATTGGTTTCCAATCGACTAGGTATAGTTCAGTTGACTTGGATGCTCCATGAGCTCCATTTAAAGCTTATGCCTGGGCTGGAAATTGCCGATCAGTCGACTCATCAGGACTATCAGTCGACTGATGACACTGTTGCTATGAGACAACGGTGTAATCCACGTCGGAAAAATTTAACGGATAGGACATCAGTCGACTGATCATGTCCATTAGTCGACTGATCGAGCCTTCACTCAATCTAACCCGGGATGAGTCTCGACTTCGATTCTGTGCGAGATTTCGAGCACCGGTCGGTGATCACAAGATCGATCATTTGCCTACCTAGCGATCATTGCTAGGGCACTCCCCGTAGTCAAACCCTAGTTGACTCATGCCAGTCGACTGTCATATGGCACCAGTCGACTGGCACATCTCAAACATGAGGTTTTAACCTCAAACATGAGGTTTAACCCAAGTATGGTTCCCCCATACTTCCTAGACCACCCTTAGCCTAGACCTAAGCCTTCTAGCCACCTCCATCAGCCTCGCGCCTCTCGGATCCCTCTTAGTCATCCATGACTTGTTCATCCATTGCACTAGCTTTCAGGTGCTTCCATCAACTATGTCATGCTAACGGTGTCTACACCGCCAAGGCACATTAAACTTACGCTGCCAAGACTCCGCTTGGACTTTACGCCGCCAACCATTGGACTTATGCTACCAAGACTACCGCTTGGACTTTATGCCGCCAATATCAAACCCCTTGGACTTCTCAAATACCAAGAATCAAGCTTGGACTTTCCCTTGCCAATCCATGTTGGACTTTCCATGCCAAGACCCATGCTTGGACTTTCCTTGCAAACCCATGTTGGACTTTCCATTGCCAAGACCCATGCTTGGACTTTCCCAAATGCCAAGTGCCCCACTTGGACATTCCATGCCAAGTACCCAAGACTTGGACTTTTCCATGACAATCACATTGTCATATGTTTTTGTCAAACATCAAAACATCTCTCGAGTCAAGCTTGAATCATAGTCAAACGTGACTTGGGTCGATTGTACCAATAATCTCCCCCTTTTTGATGTTTGACAAAAACCAAACAAACCATTGAATTAGACCATCTAACTCAAACCGATCATACCCATCAATTTTTCCAATTGATGTCATTCTCCCAATAAGTTCTCCCCCTTTTTGACTAACATCAAAAAGGTTCTGTCCAAGGAGGTCAATGTCTCATGTCCCAATGAGATCTTACAATCTCCCCCTTGGTCCAAAAATACCTAGGATGCCTACCATCTTCCTAGTGATAAGTCTCATATCACTCAAGAGAGGCAATCTTATACACTCTCTCAATTTCTAAATTGGGTATCTCAAAATCCCATTTTCCCCCTCATGAGAAAAATATACCATCCATCATCCCATGATGGATACCTCCCCCTAAAGGCTTGCTCCCTCTTGACCATTGCACTAACAATGTCCTTGGGAAGTACCTAAGCCAATAGGATCTCTAAACCATCACAAATAAGGTTGGAATTTCAAACACCTTAAATTGATACATCACCCTAACACCTTTCCTCATCCATATCCAATGGATTTTCACCCTTTATAATGCCTTCCAAAGCATATCCTAGGGTTAGGAGTGGTTAGGGAACTCTAACATAGCGGAAAATGGGGTAAACAAACCTTGTTTTCCCAAAATCAGCTTTGCAGTTGACTATATCAGAAATCAGTCGACTGCCTTGCACATCAGTCGACTGCCACCAAGAGCAGTCGACTGATAACTGAAATTTCCAAATTTTAGTTATCAGAAATGAATTTTAAAAATTCATAAATAATTCTACGTATATCAAAAAATTATGAAAATTCATACGTATAATACTTATGACCAATATATTGGGTGAAAAATGATATAAAAATATTTTACCCATAAAATATTGAAATTGACACAATGTTCAAAACCATTAAAATTTTTAATGTTTTGACCCTACTTTGTATCAACTTCATCAATGGTGATTGCTATCAAAAGATAGACTTCACCAAGGTTTTCTAAAATAATTTTAAAATGTTTTTAAAACCTTATTTTGGATCATATTCCTTGGGCTCAATGTACATGACTTGTACACAAGCTTTCCCAATGATCCACCAATAGTTAAAGATGAGTTTTAGTTCATCTAGATGCAAAAATTATGCACCTTGAACTTAACTCATATCCTAGCATCTCACATGTATCTAGGGTGTATAAATACACATACATGTCAATTTTAATGTGAGATGTGAGTTTTGGTTATCCTAATCTATGGCCTCATGCATTTTCTAAGGCAACTCTACTTGATTCCCTTATAAATGGGACTCCAAGTCATGCCAAAATTCTTAACTCAATTTTAATCAATTTAGATGCATGAATGATTATGGCATTAATGATGGTATAAATAAACACATGCTCATAATCATGATGTCATGGCATAAGATGGAATCTAAAAACACATGACATTAAACCTAATCCTAAAGGCATGATCATGACATATTAAATGGTTAAAGATAGATATGATGTCATGACATGTTATATGGAAAACAAAGCATAACAAATAAAAAGTATAGGTATAAGAATACCTAAATTTTAATATTAGTTTCCATTTGATATAATTAATTATATTTTGCCATAATATGAATTTTCTCCCAAATGTGCCAAAAACCCAAAACGACACACTATGACCTCTAATCCTAAATGCGTCAACTTAATTGATTTTTCATAATTTCAAAGATGTATTGGCACATCCTAAAATCTTTTAGGATCATAATTTCAAATCTATTTCCAAAGTATCCATAACCTTGAAAAATTACCTAAAGTTCCACCTTTACCATGGTAGGTTAACTACCCTTCCATTTAAAGTTGGCACACCCTAAACCCATCTAGCGTGAATCGATCACGCTCTTAGGAACCCAAAACCTATTTGAGCACCTAGGGTTAATTAGGTATTCCTTAGGGATAACCTCCCTAGATACCTTCCTAATGACCATTCTAGGCTTGTTAGCCTTGGTCATTGTGGTCTTACCTAGGTTGAATCTAGGGGTAACTCCCCTTGCAACCTTTTTAGTGGCTTCCCTAGGTTTCCTTGAAACCCTAGCCACTAGGCACACACCTTGGTTACCCTTAGGGATGACTTCCCTAGTAACCTTGGTTTTCCTAGACCTAGTTTGTGTTCCATAATCAAATGGAATATTGTGATAGGTCTTTTTGGGCTTAAGTTTGCCCTTAGATGGTTCTTGTTTCCTAGGTCTTGACTTTTGACCATTTGACCCTAGGTTTTGACCACTTGACCCTTGAAATTGATTTTGCATCTTCCAAAAGGTCTTTTCCAATTTATCAAGCCTTGACCTTAACACTTGATTTTCTAACTCTAATTGTCCAATTTTTGAATTTTGATTTGGTCTTTGGGAAATACCATTTCCTCTAGGCATATGCCTACCCTTTTTAGGGTCAATGCCTAAATGGTTTTCTATTTTCCTAATGGTTTCCTTAGGTAGAATATTTTTAGGGACATTAGTCCCAAATTTATCCTTATTCCTAAGGTTTACATTCTTAGCTCCTAGACAATAATATCTATTATTTCTAGCATGCTCTTTATGATAAACAACAAGATTGCTAACATTATTTCTAGCATGCTTTTTAACATAAATTGAAGGTGCATTATTAAAATATAACTAAGGGTTAGCCTTAGCTCCCCCTACATGTGATGCTCCTTCCTTATCCTTGATTTCCTTCTTCCTAGGGCATTGACTTCTATAGTGCCCCTTTTGATGGCACTTGAAACATACTACAAGCTCCTTGCCCTTCCTAATTGAGGCACCGACATCCTTTGAATTTGTGTCGACTTTTGGTGTCGGAGGTGTCTTCTTGACTCTTTTCGGGCACTTACTCTTGTAATGCCCACTTTCCCTACACTCAAAGTAAATTATATGATTTTTATTTAAAATTACATTGCTTGAGTTACCTAGGTCCGTGGTGGTAGCCGGAATTGCTTCTTCACTTCTTCAGGAGGTTGAAGCAACTTCTTACTCTTGCTCTGGCGTGGGAATTCTCTCCTCCCCCTCAAACCTAGAGGTGGAGGCTTCTTCCTCTTTTTCTACTTATTCTTCCTATCAACTTCCGAATCCTCACTCGCTTGTGAGGATGAGGATTCATCTTCGGCCTCCTCTTCTTGAGCCGAAGATTGGGTCTTCATGGAGCTTGGCCAATTCCCTCCAAAGCTCCTTGGCATCCATGCAATCACCTAGGCTACACAAGAAGTCATTAGGTATCAAATCAAAAATAAATTTGACTACCTTGTAGGAGATCGTTGGAATGCTAGAGGGGGGGGGGGGTGAATAGCTTGTGATCGTTTCGAGATGGATTTCGATTGTGTTTGTCTCTACGAATTTTGTTAGCACGCAGCGGAATAATAATAGTAGCAATAATGAAACAAGACAATCACGCAAACACAAATATTTAACATGGTTTGGAACCGAACGATTCCTACTCCACGGATCGAGCTCTAAAGAGCTCTAGCGATGCCAATGCAATCACTAATCACAAATACTCCTTTTCGATACAAGTCGGAGGCGGAGAAACCTCGTACAAATATTCTTACAACAATAAGAAATAGATACAAGCAATTACAATAATGAAATACAATGCAAGTAAAGAAAACTACTTTACAATTGCTCTTTTGAATGCTTGATCTTTGGTTGCTTGAATTGCACTTGGAGACCCTGATTTACAACAGCAAATCACCCCAAAAGACCTCAAGAAACTCTATTAATTTCCTCCTCCTCGAGCTCCATTTAAAGCTTCAACCTGGGCTGGAAATCGCCGATCAGTCGACTGCTTGGGACCATCAGTCGACTGATGCCACTGTTGTCGTGAGACAACAGCTAGATCCACGCTGGAAAAATTCAACGGATCCATCATCAGTCGACTGATAATGACCATCAGTCGACTGTTCGAGCCTCCACTCGATTGCTAAACCTAGTAGTCGAGTCAGACTCCATTCTGTGCCCGAAAAATCGAGCACCAATCGATGATCACACGATCAGTCGACTGCTCGGCCAATCAGTTGACTGCCCACCTATGGCAGTCGACTGCTAGGCCAATTCCCACAGTCAAACCCTAGTTAACTCAGGCCAGTCGACTGACACACCTCAAACATGAAGTTTTAACCCAAGTATGGTGCCCCCATACTTGCTAGACAACCCTTAGCCTAGACCTAAGCCTTCTAGCCACCTCCGTCAGTCTCACGCCTCTCGGATCCCTCCAAGTCATCCATGACTTGTTCATTCATTGCGCTAGCCTTCAGGTGCTTCCTTCGGCTATGTCATGCTAACGGTGTCTACACTGCCAAGGCACAATAGATTTACGCTGCCAAGACTCCGCTTGGACTTTACGCCGCCAACAATTGGACTTATGCTGCCAAGACTCTCGCTTGGAATTTACGCCGTCAATATCAAACCCCTTGGACTTCTCAAATGCCAAGACTCAAGCTTGGACTTTCCCTTGCCAACCCATGTTGGACTTTCCATGCCAAGACCCATGCTTGGACTTTCCAAATGCCAAGCGTCCCACTTGGACTTTCCAAATGCCAAGCGTCCCACTTGGACTTTCCATGCCAAGTACCCATGACAATCACATTGTCATATGTTTTTGTCGAATATCAAAACATCTCTCGAGTCAAGCTTGAGTCCTGGTCAATCGTGACCTGGGCCGATTGCACCAACAATCTCCCCCTTTTTGATGTTTGACAAAAACCAAACAAACCGTTGAGTTAGACCATTTAACTCAAACCAATCATCCCCATCAATTTTCTCAATTGATGTCATTCTCCCAATAAATTCTCCCCCTTTTTGACATCAAAAAGGTTCTCTCCAAGGAGGTCAAAGTCTCATGTCCCAATGAGATCTTAGAATCTCCCCCTTGGTCCAAAAATACCTAGGATACCTACCATCTTTCTAGTGATAAGTCCCATATCACTCAAGAGAGGCAATCCTATACACTCTCTCAATTTCCAAATTGGGTATCTCAAAATCCCATTTTTCCTCCTCATGAGGAAAAAATAACATCCATCATCCCTTGATGGATACCTCTCCCTAAAGGCTTGATCCCTCTTGACCATTGCACCAACAATGTCCTTGGGAAGTTCCTAAGGCAATAGGAACTCTAAATAATCAAAAATAAGGTTTAAAGTTCAAACATGAACTCTCCCATCCTTAAATTTGATACAAACCCTAAACGTCTCTCCTAATCCATATCCAATGGATTCTCACCCTTTATAATGCTTCCCAAAGCATATCCAAGGGTTAGAAGTGGTTAGAGACCTTTATCGTAGCTGAACACGGGCTAAACAACCTTATTTTTCCTGAAATCAGCTTAGCAGTTGACTTTATTAGAGATCAGTCGACTGCTACTCCCATCAGTCGATTGACACAAAGGGCAGTCGACTGATAACTGAAATTTTAAAATTTCAGTTATAAGAAATGAAATTCATAAATTCATAAATAATTATACATATATTGAAAAATCATGAAAATTCATATGTATAATACTTATGACCAATACAATGGGTGAAAAATATTTGAAAATTATTTTACCCATAAAATAATGAGTTTGATACAAAACTCAAAACCATTAAAATTTTCAATGCTTTGGTCCTATTTTGTATCAACTCTATCAATGGTAATTGCTATCAAAAGATAGACTTCACCAAGGTTTTCTAAAATGATTTTAAAAATATTTTTGAAACCTTATTTTGGATCATATTCTTTGGGCTCAATATACATGACTTGTACACAAGCTTTCCCAATGATCCACCCAATGAAATTTGATGAGTTTTAGTTCATCTAGATGCAAAAACTATGCACCTTGAACTTAACTCATATTCTAGCATCTCATATGTATCTAGGGTGTATAAATACACATACATGTCAATGTAATGTGAGATGTGGGTTTTGTTCTCCTAATCTAGGGTTTCATGCATTTTTCTAAGACAACACTACTTGATTCTCTTATAAATGGGACTCCAAGTCATGCCATTGTCCTTAAATCAATTTTTATCAACTTAAATGCATGAAGTGATCATGGCATAGATGATAGCATAATTAAGCATGGCCAATGATCATGATGTCATGACATATGATATAATCTAAAAACACATGACATTAAAACCTTAATCCTAAACATGAACATGACATATAAAATGATTAAAAATAAGCATGATGTCATGACATGTTATATGACAAACAAAACATGGCAAATAAAATATATAGGTATAATAATACCTAAATTTTAGTATTATTTTCCATTTTATATAATTAATTATATTTTTCCATATTGTCAATTATTCTCCCAAGTTTGCCAAAAACCCAAAATGACACACAACACCTCTAAACCTAATTTGTGCCAATTTAATTGATTTTTCATAATTCCAAAAATGTATTGGCACATCCTAAAATCTTTTAGGATCATGATATCAAATCTATTTTCAAGGTATCCATAACCTTGAAAATTACCTAAAGTGCCACCTTTACCATGGTTGAGTTAACTACCCATCCAATCAAGGTTGGCACACCCTAAACCAATCTATCGTGGATCAATCATGCTCTTAGGAACCCAAAATTTATTTGAGTTCCTAAGGTTTACTAGGTATTCCTTAGGGATAACCTCCCTAGATACCTTCCTAATTACCCTTCTAGGCTTATTAGCCTTGGTCATTTGAGTCTTACCTAGGTTGACTCTAGGGATAACTCCCCTTGCAACCTTCTTAGTGGCCACCCTAGGTTTTTTAGAAACCCTAGCCACTAGGCATCTACCTTGGTCAACTCTAGGGATGACTTCCCTATTGACCTTGGTCTTCCTAGACCTAGTTTGTGCTCCATAATCAAATGGAACACTATGATAAGCCACCTTAGGCTTAGGTTTGTGACCCAAACCCTTCTTTCCATTGGTTGACTTTTGTCTCTTAGATCCTAGGTGTTGACTCTTGGTCCTAGACTCTTGACTTTGACCATTTGACCTTTCAACTTGATTTTGCATAATTCTAAGGGTCTTTTCAAGTTTTTCAAGTCTTGACCTCAAGGCTTGATTTTCAATCTCTAATTGCCCAATTTTAGAATTTTGATTTGGTCTTTTGCCAATGTTCTTCCTAGGCATATGCCTAGTCCAATTGGGGTTGATGCCTAGATGTTCTCCTATTTTCCTAATGGTTTCCTTAGGTAGATTATTTTTAGGGACATTAGTCCCAAATTTCTCCTTATTCCTAAGGTGAATATTCTTAGCTCCTAGGCAAAAATATTTATTGCTCCTAGCATGCTTTTCATGATAAATAGCAAGTGAATTGAAATTCCTAGCATGCTTTTATCTATTAACTAAAATAGGAGCATTATTAAAATATACTTTAGGGTTTGCCTTAGTAGCTCCCCCTACTTGTGATGCTCCCCTTTAAGTCTTCTTCTACCCCTTTGGACATTGATTCCGGTAGTGTTCCGGTTGTCGGCATTTGAAGCAAATCACTTGCTCCTTGATTTTGGTTGTTAGGGGACCGGCATCCTTGACTTTTGGTGCCGGAGAAGTCTTCTTGACTTTCTTTAGGCACTTATTCTTATAGTGCCCAAATTCCCTACACTCAAAACACATAATATTATTTTTATTTTGAATTGAGGTGTTTGAGTTACCTAAATCAATGGAGGTCGGAATCGGATTTTGTGCTTCTTCATCTTGACCAGATGTTGAAGCTTCTTCTTGATGTTGCTTCGGTGATCTAATCTCCTCCCCCTCAATCCTAGAGGTGGAGGTCTCCTCCGATTCTACTTCCTCTTCCTCCTTGGATGTTGATGGTCTCTCATCCTCCAAGTCCTCACTTCCTTGTGAGGATGATGCATTTGCCTCTTCGGTCCCTTCCTCTTGAACCGGTAATGGACTTTCATAGAGCTTGTCCACTTGGCTTCATAGCTCCTTGGCATCTACATAATTACCTAACATACACAAGATATTGTTAGGTATTAAATCAATTAAAAATTTCATTACCTTATCATTTTTTTCAAAGGCTTGGACTTGCTCTTCGGTCCATCTCTTTTTCTTGAGAAACCCTCCCTTTGGTCCTATTGGATAGCTATATCCCTCCATTAAGATGGACCATTCTTCGAAGTCCCTCATCATTAGGAAGTCTTCGATCCTTGTCTTCCATTGTCTAAACCCTTCTTGTCCATAGAAGGTATAAGGCATAGGTGTGTTGATATCCCATCCTAGTTGCTCTTGAACTTCCATCTTCACCCTCTAGCGTGCTCCCTTAGTTGTTAAACTTGAAGAGCGACCTCGTTCTGATACCACTTGTAGGAGATCGTTAGAATGCTAGAGGAGGGGTGAATAGCTTGTGATCGTTTCGAGATGGATTTCGATTGCGTTTGCCTCTACAAATTTTGTTAGCACACTGCGGAATAATAATAGTAGCAATAACGAAACAAGACAATCACGCAAACACAAATATTTAACGTGGTTCAGAACCGAACGGTTCCTACTCCACGGATCAAGCTCTAAAGAGCTCTAGCGACGCCAATGCAATCACTAATCACAAATACTCCTTCTCGACACAAGTCGGAGGCGGAGAAACCTCGTACAAATATTCTTACAAAAATAAGAAATAGATATAAGAAATTACAATAACGAAATATAATGCAAGTAAAGAAAACTACTTTACAAGTGCTCTTTTGAATGCTTGATCTTTGGTTGCTTGAATTGCACTTAGAGACCCTGATTTATAGCAGCAAATCACCCCAAAAGTCCTCAAGAAACATTATTGATTTCCTCCTCCTCGAGCTCCATTTAAAGCTTCAACCTGGGCTGGAAATTGCTGATCAATTGACTGCTCAGGACCATCAATCGACTGATGCCACTGTTGTCGTGAGACAACGGCTAGATCTACGCTGATAAAATCCAACGGATCCATCATCAGTCGATTGATAATGACCATCAGTCGACTATTCGAGCCTCCACTCGACTGCTAACCCCTGCAGTCAAGTCAGACTCCATTTTATGCCCGAAAAACCGAGCACCAGTCGACTGATCACACGATCAATCGATTGTTCGCCCAATCAGTTGACTGCCCACCTATGGTAGTCGACTGCTAGGCCAATTCCCACAGTCAAATCCTAGTTGACTCATGCCAATTGACTTCCACATGGAACCAGTCGACTAGCACACCTCAAACATGAGATTTTAACCCAAGTATGGTGCCCCCATACTTGCTAGACAACCCTTAGCCTAGACCTAAGCCTTCTAGCCACCTCCGTTAGTCTCATGCCTCTCGGATCCCTCCAAGTCATCCATGACTTTTTCATCCATTGCACTAGCCTTCAGGTGCTTCCATCAGCTATGTCATGCTAACAGTGTCTACACCGTCAAGGCATATTGGACTTACGCTGCCAAGACTCCGCTTGGACTTTACGCCGCCAACCATTGGACTTATGCTACCAAGACTCCCGCTTAGACTTTACAACGCCAATATCAAACCCCTTGGACTTCTCAAATGTCAAGACTCAAGCTTGGACTTTCCCTTGCCAACCCATGTTGGACTTTCCATGCCAAGACCCATGCTTGGACTTTCCAAATGTCAAATGTCCCACTTGGACTTTCCTTGCCAAGTACCCATGACTTAGACTTTCCCATGACAATCACATTGTCATATGTTTTTGTCGAACATCAAAACATCTCTCGAGTCAAGCTCGAGTCCTGGTCAATCGTGACCTGGGCTGATTGCACCAATATACCTTCTTGTTTTTCTCAAATTGTTGGAGTTGCTCCTCGCTCCATCTCTTCTTTTTGAGGAAGCCTCCCTTTGGTCCTCTTGGGTATTGGAATCCTTCTATTAGGATGAACCACTCCTCTAAATCCCTCATCATCAAAAAATCTTCAATCCTTCTCTTCCAAGAATTGAAGCCTTCTCGTCCATATAGGGTGTAGGGCACCAGTGTGTTGATGTCCCAACCTAGTTGTTCTTCCAATTCCATCTTCACCCTCTAGCGTCTTTTTCTTATCTCCTGGCAGTTAGTCCGTAGAAGAGCCCCAGGCTCTGATACCAATTGTAGAAGAAATGTGACCGCTAGAGGGGGTGAATAGCGTCGATTCGTTACGTCGATGAAAATTGTTGCGTTCGTCTACAATTTTTGTTAGCGCGTAGCAGAATAATAGTAAAGCAATAACGAAATAGACAAACACACAGTTACACAAGTATTTAATGTGGTTTAGAACCGAACGGTTCCCACTCCACGGATCGAGCTCTAAAGAGCTCTAGCGATGCCAATCACACACCACTATGTAATAACTCCTTCTCGACACAAGTCGGAGGT
The DNA here is from genome assembly GCA_025175895.1 of Wurfbainia villosa. Taxonomy (NCBI): domain Eukaryota; kingdom Viridiplantae; phylum Streptophyta; class Magnoliopsida; order Zingiberales; family Zingiberaceae; genus Wurfbainia; species Wurfbainia villosa. The sequence continues at coordinate 113,832,074 of CM045987.1, read as the reverse complement.
GGAGAAACCTCTTACAATAGTTTACAACAATAAACTAAATACAACAAGCAAATACAATATGAAATACAACAATAGATGCAAAGAAAACTTTACACAAAACTCTTTTGAATGCTTGCTTGCTAGGTTGATTGAGTAGCACTTGGAGACCCTGAATTGTAGCAGCAACTCACCCCAAAACACCTCAAAGAACCTTGTTGATTTCCTCCTCCATGAGCTCCATTTAAAGCTTCTACCTGGGTTGGAAATTGTCGAACAGTCGACTGATCGGGACCATCAATCGACTGATGACACTATTGCTGTGAGACAATGGTGTAATCCACGTTGGAAAAATCTAATGGATAGGACATCAGTCGACTGATCGAGCCTTAACTCAACTGCTAACCCCAGCAGTCGAGTCTCAACTCGATTCTGTGCTCGAGATTCCAAGCACTAGTCGACTGATCACAAGATCAGTCGACTGTTCAACCAATCAGTTGACTGCCCACCTCTGGCAGTCGACTACTAGGGTACTCCCCACAGTCAAACCCTAGTTGACTCATGCCAGTCGACTGCCATATGACACCAGTCGACTGGCACACCTCAAACATGAGGTTTAACCCAAGTATGGTTCCCCCATACTTGCTAGACCACCCTTAGCCTAGACCTAAGCCTTCTAGCCACCTCCGTCAACCCTCGCGCCTCTTGGATCCCTCCAAGTCATCAATGACTTGTTCATCCATTGCATTAGCCTTTAGGTGCTTCCATCGACTATGTCATGCTAACAGTGTCTACACTGCCAAGACACATTGGATTTATGCTGCCAAGACTTCGCTTGGACTTTACGTCGCCAACCATTGGACTTATGCTGCCAAGACTACCGCTTGGACTTTACGCCGCCAATATCAAACCCCTTGGACTTCTTAAATGCCAAGACTTAAGCTTGGACTTTCCCTTGCCAACCCATGTTGGACTTTCCATGCCAAGACCCATGCTTGGACTTTCCTTGCCAACCCATGTTGGACTTTCCATTGCTAAGACCCATGCTTAGACTTTCTCAAATGCCAAGTGTCCCACTTGGACTTTCCATGCCAAGTACCCAAGACTTGGACTTTCCCATGACAATCACATTGTCATATGTTTTTGTCGAACATCAAAATATCTCTCGAGTCAAGCTCGAGTCCTGGTCAAACATGACCTGGGTCGATTGCACCAACACTAATTAAATGATGGAAATATAATATTTATTCTTCATTTCATATTGTAGATCACTATATCATCAAATACATTGAATACTCTCTCTCTGAGATTTTTCCTTGAAAAGGACAAGCTCAATGGAGCTAATTTCTGGACTGGTATAGAAACTTGAGAATTATTCTCAAGCAAAAATGAAAATTGTATGTCCTAGAGCAACCCATTCCTGAATCACCCACCACTACTGCCACTTGTGCTAATAAGAATGCTTGTAAAATGCATTAAGATGATGCATTAGATGTGTCATGCCTTATGCTTACTACTATGAACTCTAAGCTTCAGAAGTAACATGAGAACATGGACTATTTTGATATGGTTGCACATTCTAAACAACTATATCAAAGGCAGGCAAGGCATGAGAGATCTGAGGTATCAAAAGCATTATTTCAATGCAAACTGTAAGAAGGAACGTCTGTAGGAACTCATGTACTCAAAATGATTGGATATGTTGAGAACCTTGAAAGATTGGGATTTCCATTGGGTCAAGAATTGGTCACTGACCTTATTTTTGTAATCATTGTCTGAAGGCTATAGTCAATTTGTCATGAACTATAACATGAATGAAATTGAAAAACCTTTGCCTAAGTTGTTAAGCATGTTGAGAACTGCTGAAAGAAATCTTAAGAAGATCCAACTTAGTACTGTACTCATGGTTAAAAAGGTCAAAGGCAAAAAAAAGTCCAAAGGAAAGGGTAAGACACAAGATAAAGGCAAGGTCAAAGCATTGAAACCTAAAGGTGGGGTGACTAAGGAAAGAACTTGCTTCCATTGTAATGAGATCGGACATTGGAATAGGAATTGCAAGTTGTACCTAGAGGAAGTCAAGAAGAAGAGAAGAGAGACTTCTGTCTCAGGTATATATGTTATAAAAGTTAATATATCTATTTCTTCTTCATGGGTATTAGATACTAGTTGTGCTTCTCACATTTATACTAATGTGCAGGGCATGAGAAATAGTAGATCATTGTAAAAAGGAGAAGTAGACCTATGCATAGGCAATGAAGCAAGAGTTGTTGCTCTAGCTGTAGGAGCATATTCCTTATCTTTGCCTAGTGGTTTTATCTTGGAACTAGAAGAATGCTATTATGTACCTGCTATAACTAAGAGCATTATCTCTATCTCTTGTTTGGATAAGAATAGTTTCTCATTTATAATAATAAAGAACAAATGTTGTTTTGTTTATTTAAATGAAATATTCTATTGCAGAGCACATCTTTTTAATGGGCTCTATGTTCCAGATTTTGAAAACCCAATCTATAACATACATACCAAATGGTTCAAATCTAATGATATGAATCAAACATATCTATGACATTGTTGCTTGGGTCACATAAATGAGAGTCACATATCATAACTCCATAAGGATGGACTTTTGGACTCATTTGATTTTGAATCATATGAGGTATGTGAATCTTGTCTACTAGGCAAGATGACAAAGACTCCTTTTAGTGGACACAACGAGAGAGCTAATGATTTGTTAAGACTCATACATACTGATGTTTGTGGCCTTTCAAAGTAGCAGCTAGAGGAGGCTATCAGTACTTCATTACTTTTATTGATAATTTCAGTAGATATGACTATGTGTATCTTATGAAACACAAATCTAAATCCTTTGAAAAGTTCAAATAATTCAAGAATGAGGTACAAAACCAACTTGGTAAGAGTATTAAGATGCTTCGATCAGATCGAGGTGGGGAATACCTTAGCTAAGAGTTTCATGACCATCTGGTTAAGTTTGAGATAATATCTCAACTCACTCCCCTTGGAACACCACACTGAAATGGTGTATCAGAAAATAGAAATCGCACATTATTAGATATGGTACAATCAATGATGAGTCAGACAGATCTTCCTTCTTTCTTCTGGGCATACACTCTAGAGACAGTTGTTTTCACCCTTAACCGCATTCCATCTAAGGCAATCATAAAGATACCATATATGATATGGACTGGGAAGAGTCCCAAGATGTCTTTTTTGAAGATTTGGGGTCGTGAGGCATATGTTTGACATCAAGTTTTAGATAAATTAGGACCCAAATTAGACAAATGACATTTCGTCAGATATCCCAAGAAAACTAAGGAGTATTACTTTTATAATCCCACACAAGGCAAAGTGTTTGTTGCCAGAAATGGTATTTTTTTGGAAAGAGAATTTATTTCTAAATGAGTTAGTGGGAGTAAAGTTGATCTTGAAGAAATTCGAGACACACAAATAGCCTTGAAGCCTTGATGGAATTCGAACATGCACCACAAGGTGGTGAAGATTATGAATCTATAACACCGCATTAAGTTGTGGCACAACCTATTCGAGTAGACCATGCTCTGCACAGATCTGATAGGATACATTGTTAACCTGAGAGATATTCTTTTTTCTTGTGTGACCACGGTGATGTAATGCTTGCTGATTTCAATGAGCCTACATCCTATCAAGAAACTGTAATGAGCCCAAATTCTAAGAACTGACTAGAGGCCATGAGATTTGAAATGAAATCCATGTACACTAATCAAGTATGGACTTTGGTTGATCTACTTGAAGGGGTCAAACCCATTGGGTGTAAGTGGGTCTTTAAAAGAAAGACTGACATGGATAGACATATGCATACATATAAAGGGTGATTGGTAGCGAAAGGTTTCAAGCAGATTCATGGTATAGACTATGATGAAATCTTTTCATCATTTGCAGTGCTTAAATCTATTCAGATCATGCTTACTATTGCAGCTTACTATGATTATGAGATCTGGTAGATGAATTTCAAAACTGCATTTCTTAACAAAAATCTACTTGAGGATGTGTGTGCATGACACAACCTGAGAGTTTTGTAGATCCAAAAGATGCCGGAAAGGTATGTAAATTGCAAAGGTTCATTTATGGTTTAAAGCAAGCTTCTAGAAGTTGAAATCTTCGATTTGATGATGTGATCAAAACATTTTGTTTCATAAAGAACTAAGATGAACCTTTTGTCTACAAGAGTGGGAGAATAGTTATTTTTCTCATCTTATATGTAGATGATATACTACTCATTGGAAATGATATCCCTATGCTACAGTCTGTAAATACTTGGCTTGAGAATTGCTTCTCAATGAAAGACTTAGGAGAAGCAACCTATATATTGGGCATCAAGATCTATAGAGATAGATCTAAGAGATTTCTTGGACTAAGTAAGAGTACATATATTGATAAGGTGCTTAATCATTTTGCCATGCAAAATTTCAAGAAGGGATTCCTACCAATGACACATAGTGTGAGCCTTTCGAAGGCTCAATGCCCTTCTTCTAAGAAAGAAAGGAATCACATGGATCAGATTCCTTATGCATCTGCTATAGGATCTATCATGTACGTCATGTTATGTACTTGCCCTGACCTTTCGTATGCGTTAAGAATGACGAGAAGATACCAGTCAGATCCAGGTGAAAGTCATTGGACAGTAGTCAAGAATATATTGAATCGAAAGCGTCGCTAGAGAAGGGTGAATAGGGAGTGTGAAATCTTTTTATCTTTTCGTTCGTTCGATTAAAACACAGAGATTCACAGCGAAAAGTAAAGAACACAAGTTTGTTTTTACTTGGTTCACAGCCCAACGGTTGTTAATCCAAGGCCCCGCGATCCTTGACTGTGTACGAAGGGGCAATCCACTATAGAGTCTCCTCCTCGTTGGAGGTAGGAGACAACAAGCACAAAAATGAAAGCTCGAGGATGAGGCAACAAACCTACCTCACCTCGTTATGATTAAAACCACAAATATAATAAATGAAAACAAACTTGCTGTTGTCGATGAAGATATTGTAAGCTTGCCATTGCATCGGCGTTATGACGGTGTTACGACATTAGAGCTTTGACATTATGGGAGCACGTTGAGAGCAAGATGGATGATTATTGGGTTCGAGTCCTCCCCTCCTTTTATAGACTTGTGCCTTGGAATAAGTCTAGATCCATATCCTCAACTTGTGGAACTTATCATGAGGTGACACATTATCTTATCACAAAGTGGCGACGTCAAACGTTATCCTTTTTTACCTTGCGTATTTGGCTGATTTGTCACCATCAGTTGACTGATTCCCTTCATCAGTTGACTGATGTGCAGTAGTCAACTTCCAATAGCCAGTAGTCGATTGCTAGCCTGGTCACTCCCCTACAATAAGAGATTAGTACGAAATATGGTAAATATGGCAGTTACTTACAGTCCAATCTCGACCTAGACCTTCCATTGGAAGTCTTAGTCGGATCGTCACCTATGATTATCCCGGTACAGAGGACATGACCTTACCATCTCTCTTCGCACTCGTGCTTACCTCTGGTCCTTTATGACCTATCTCTTTGCTTCCGGTCTTCACCTGGGTTCTTCGACTCCCACGAAGTTCTCCCGGTGTCGCCCGACTACCACAGTTTCTTGACTTGAGATTCTCCAGGTGTCGCTGACCTTCAACTCAGCTTAATCATTCCTGCACACTTAGTTCAGCTCATGAGATAATGATATGACCTTAACTTTGGGTCTTTTCTATAATTAAAACCAAGGTTTGATTATCTGGTGCCCTTGTACCAACAGAATATTCTTAAGTACTTGAGAAGAATAAAAGATTATTTCTTGATATTTAGAGGCGATGAGGAGCTCATTGTAAAGGGTTACAACGATGCAAACTTTCAAATAGACAAGGATGATTCTAGATCATAATAAGGGTATGTATTTTGCTTAAATGGTGGTTTTGTGAGCTAGAAGAGTTCAAAGCAAGATACAGTAGCTGATTCTACTACAAAGGCCAAGTATATTGTTGCTTCAACTGTAGCAAAAGAGGTTGTTTGGATCAGAAAGTTTATTTTCAAGCTTAGTGTTGTTCCTAGCATACTAAGCCCCATATCCCTCTATTGTAATAACAATGGAGCTATAGCACAGGCTAAAAAACCTCGATCTCATCAGCGATCCAAACACATACTACGGCGGTTCCATCTCATTCAAGAGATCATCGATAGAGGTGATGTGAGGATATGTAGAATATCAACCGATGCTAATATTGTGGATCTTTTGAACAAGGCTTTAGCACAAAGGAAGCATGATGGTCACACTTGTTGGAGCTGAAGCTCCAAGTTATGTTTTGGTGTTTGACAAAGGTTTAAGTGAAGTGAGAAATCCAAGGGTAGACCTTGGTGAAAAGTACAAGATGGTTAATTCCTTGGCAGGTGGAGAAATCCAAGGGTAAACCTTGGGGAAAAGTCCAAGATGATTAATTCCTTAGTAGGTGGAGAAATCCAAGGGTGGACCTTGGTGAAAAGTCCAAGACGATTAATTCCTTGGCAGTAAGAAATTTCTTGCGGGAGTGGCAAGGTGAAAAATCCAAGAATGGATGATGGTCGGAGTCTTAGCAAGTAAAGGGTCTCTAGGTAGAGTCTTTACTAGGAGTGTTTCAGTCTTAGAGCTGACTGAAACAATGGGTCTTAAGGATAATAATGAGTTGACATCTCAATTGTTGTCCTTACTGCATTCATCAGGTGGAGAGACTTATCTTCGACAAGGTACAGTTGAGGCAGCACCTCGACTGATCTTATGGAGTAGTCAGCGGTGGGAGTCGAAGCTCGACTGTTGCAGGACAAGCCACAGTCGAGCTGAAACCTCGACTGATCCTAAGCTGAAGGTTACAGATGCAAGCCACACTCACCCAGTGCCTCGATTGAGTCATGATAGATTAGTGAACCTTAATAGGTTCGACTAGTGCAGTCGAGGCAAAGCCTCGATTGGTCTTGGATAGTTGCGGACAGAAGCGAGGCCAGCTCAACTGACACCTCGACTATAGCAAAATAAACTTGTGTTTCGACCTATGTAGTTAAGGCAGTGCCACGACTAGCCCTTTATAGAAATACACAGATGTAAGGCACACTCGACTGGTGCCTCAACTGGCAGGAAGACAGTTCACGATTCTGGTGGGAAAATTCTATCTGTTTCTCCTCTTGTCTGGATTTTATAGGTTTCCGCTCGAATGAATGACCAAATACTTTGGTTTGTCGACACTTTCCAAGCTTCTGGAATGGTGTGGACGAAGTTGATTGGAGATTGGAGTAAGGATCATGGTATTAGGGTTTGCGCATAAATAAAAATAGGGTGGAGTTCTCTTCGATGAACAATGCACGCATACAATGCTCTTGCTTTGTTTTTTCGGTGATTGATAGACAACACTTCTTGCTCTTGAACTCTTGCTGGTGGTTGATCGATCTGTTGTTGAAAGTTGTGACCATCGCACCTATCGCTATAACATACGACTCTACTGCTGTTTCGACAACTTGGACGCCTAGAATCACTGTTACACTCACGACCATCTTGTAGATTCCTTGTCTCGACTGTAAGGGTATTTGTTGTTGGTGTTATTACTTTTCTTTCTATTTGCGATAGTTTAGAATTGCACATCTGTCAAGGTTGTGTTTGGCTATTATTTTTCATGTTATTCAGATTCCTTTATTAAGTTCATATCTAGGGAGTCTGAAAGTTGTAAGTTGGTTTAAGAGGTTTCTCCATCTTTAAAGATTTCTTCAAAAAGGAGAAAATATAGAGGTAGGCCTTGGATTAGCATCTCTAGGAGAGAGCTGTGAACCAAGTAAAATTGGATGTGTCATTTTCTTTTTGTTGGTTGCTTGTGAGTCGGATGCATAGATTGTGATTGTGTAGTTGCATTTGTTGTGCTCTGTGTGTATGGTCAAGTTGTCGTTAGTTTTTTCCGCTACATCTTTTGATTTAAAAAGGAATTTTGTTTTTTAAAAAATGATACATATCTCTCCCCCTCCCCCCCCCCCCTCGTGTAGTTATCGATCCTATCAAGTTGTATCAGAGAAAGAGCACTAATTACCGAGTTTAACAACCTTAGAGTAGTAGTCATGCAAGAGGGATTCATCACAAACTGACCTCCATTTTTTGATGGAACTAACTTCCAATACTGGAAGAGTCGGATGGAGTACTATCTCATGACCAAGATAGAAATGTGGTTCTCCATCATGGAGGACTTCATTACTCCAGTAGATGACACTGGTAAAGTCTTGGGGTTGGCTCATTGAACGAATGAGCAAAAGAACAAAGCATAGGCTAATCTAAATCCACTGTGACCTTATAGTGCGGCTTGGAAAAAGAGAAACTGAATAAATTTGGGCCTTTTAGCAGTGCACAAGACTTATTGAACAAACTACTTGAGCTGCACGAGGATACTAGGGACTCATGTATAGCCAAGAGGGATTTGTTCCTAAGTCAACTCCAGAACTTTTCTATGAAGGACACTAAATCTGTCAGTGAGCTTCATGGAAGATTCAAGGAGTTGTTCAATGGTCTCCACTCTATTGGAGAGAGTGTTGAGAACCGAGATTTGGTTAGGTACGTTCTTAAATTGTTTCCCCGAAATGCCTTATGGTCATATATGGTGGATGCTTATAAGGTATCAAGGGACTTGTCAACTATTAAAATAGATGAGTTGTTTTGTGAAATGGAATTGCATGAACAGACTAATAAAGATCAAAAGGAGAAGGGTATGGCTTTGTTTGCAGGTGATCAGAATAAGGAAGAGAAGAAGAAGAAGGAAAAGGAGTTGTCGTCGTCCTCTTCTACCGAATCTGATGGAGACGATGAGTCCTCATTCAGCGAGGTAGCCAACTTCGTGAGGAGAATGATGAGGAGGAGCAAGAGATTTAATAGAAAGAAAGGTAAGGCAGTTGATAATACAATTGATAAAATGAATATAGTTTGCTATGAGTGCAGCAAGAAAGGATACTTCAGAAATGAGTGCCCTCGACTCAAGAAGAAGGAAGAAAAGAGGAAAAGAAGGAAAGCTTTGAGAGCTACGTGGGATGAATCCTCATCTAGGTCATCGGAAGAGGACAAGGAAGAGAAGACTAGTAGACATGCTCCTCTGATGGCATTGGAGGACTTTGGGATAGAATCAGAAAGCAGAAGGTTAGTGTAGAGTCAGACTCGAGTTCATCATCTTCGGATGATGACAAGGTAACCTCTGAATTTGTAGATTGCTATAAGACAATTGCTTATTTAACTGATATGTTAGATAAATCCAGGGCTAAGGTTAAATTGTTAAAATATAAAATAGGACAATTAAAGAACAATAAGGAGCATGAGATAGAAGCTAGTGTCAACTCTTCTGAATTTGTTAAGCTTGTGGATGAAAATAGATCTCTGAGAGCACAGGTGAACGATCTCAAGTGTACAATTGAGAAATTCACCTCTAGCTTTCATACGTTGAATATGATTTTAGAATCACAACGGGTTGTGTTGGTGCAATCGGCCCAGGTCACGATTGACCAGACTCGAGTTTGACTCGAGTGATGTTTTGATGTTTGACGTGGAAGTTTGACATTGATGTCTAATAATGTTTTGGCGAGATTGTTGATATAATCGACCCGGGTTATGATTAACCGGACTCGAGTTTGACTCGAGGGGATTTTGATGGTTGACTAAGGTTGACCATGTCATGGAAAGTCCAAGTCTTGAGTACTTGACATGTAAAGTCCAAGCATGGGTCTTGGCAAGGAAAAGTCCAAGCATGGATCTTGGCATGGAAAGTCTAACATGGGTTGGTAAGGGAAAGTCCAAGCTTGAGTCTTGGCATTTGAGAAGTCCAAGGGGTTTGATATTGGTGGCGTAAAGTCAAAGCGGGAGTCTTGGCAGCATAAGTCCAATAGTTGGCGGTGTAAAGTCCAAACGGAGTCTTGGCAGCGTAAGTCCAATTTGTCTTGGCGGTGTAGACACCGTTAGCATGACATAGCCGATGGAAGCACCTGAAGGTTAGCGTATGAATGAACAAGTCATGGATGACTTTGAGGGATCCGATAGGCGTGAGACTGACAGAGGTGGCTAGTGTTGGGTTTTTCCGAGCCGCAAAAACCGCTTTTTGCGTTGCGGAAACCTCGGAAGCCCCGGCCACGGATCCGTGCGAAGTATAAAAATTATAATTACATGTATGTGCTTACAAAAATCCTAGATCTACCTTAGATCTAAGAGGTTAGAACGTTACCCTCGTAACGACGCCCTTCGCTTATCCCGCTCGTCCAAAAGTTCGCCGGAACTCGAGAGTGTCAAGTGCACACTCCTCTATGATATCCACACAAGCAATAGGTGGAGAGAAATGCCTTAGAGTGTGCTAGCACTCCCTTAGGAATTTTGGCAAGATGAGGTTTGGAGAGGTAGAGCTTGAGAGGAAGATCACCAAGGTTGAAGATGAAGTTATTGGAATAACTCACCAAATGAATTCACCACCCATAACCCCTAAGTGGCCGGCCACTTCATGGAGGGGGGGTTACATGCATGCATGTAACTCCCATGACCCTTGGTCTCCCTCATGATGTGGCACCACTGACAAGTCAATGATGATGGAGCACCATCATTGGCCATGCCTAGTCATCATCATGACATGGCATTTGGTCAAGTCAAACTTGACCTTTCATCTTCCCTCTCAAGTCAAGTCAAACTTGACCTCTAATCTCCCATGGTTGATCAAATCTAACCACTTGACTCAAGTCAATTTAATATAATGAATCTCTATTCATTAATTTAAATTGATTTGATGAATCAGATCTCAATTAGACTCATTCAACACTTGAATCAACTTGAGTCTAACTCAATTAGTCTAATTTGGATTACTCTTAATCCAATTTGGTTCATCCCATGAACCTAATCCTCATGGTTCATCATATGAACCTAATCTCCATCTAATTGCTCTTATGTGTGTGACTTATAGGTTCTTGTAACGCTGGCAATGTCCCTAAACCGATTTAGGAACATAAGCAATGAGCGGTATCTAGCAACACATCATCTACCCAAGTTACAAGAATGTTGAGCTCCAACATCACCTTTGTGACTACTAATTGTGACTCTCACAATATGTGACAATGTCCCTCTATCCTTGACATCTAGATTGACCAATCGAGGCATAGACCGTGTCATCCTTGGTACAATCTAAATCTTGAACTCCAAGTAGACTCACTCTAATCAAATGAGCTCAATATCTCATATTGACTCATTTGGGCATGGCCATGCACTTCGTGGTCTCACTCTATCAAGAATATCGATGTCACCCTCGTCATATAGGAGGGATAGATCCCATCTACATCACTCACATCCCTCCGCATAATTCGTTACATACCCAGTAATCGCCTTTATAGTCCACCCATTTACGGGTGACGTTTGACGAAGCCAAAGTATGCAACTCCTTATGTAGGGAACCATGGTGACTTCAGGTCTAAGGACTAATAGACATACTAATAGCCACATGAGAAAGTATATGACACTCATATAACGATCCATGATACTTTCTCATGGCGGGTCATTCAGTATACATTCTCCAATGCATACCCATGTGTCAACTTGATATCTCATATCCATGACTTGTGAGATCAAGTCATCTTGTTGACCTACATGCTAGTCTCTATGCATTAACATTGTTCCTGAATGTTAATACTCGACTAGGAATGATTAAGAGTAGTGTTCTCTATATCATATCATTATCGATTCAACCAATCGATTGATATAGATAAGAACCTACTACTCAAGGACATTATTATATTTAGTTATTTGGCACCAATACAAGTAAATATAATAACCATGCCTTTATAAATAGGAATATGATACAATAAAGTCCATACAACAATCATCACATGATTGGCTCTAGGGCTTTCACTAACAATCTCCCACTAGCCCTAGTGTCAATCACCGTAGTATCTAATACCCAATGACCTAGTGTGACCATCATGCTTTTTCTGTGCCAAAGCCTTGGTCAAGGGATCTGCGATGTTAGCCTCTGTGGGTACTCTGCAAATCTTCACATCTCCTCGATCGACAATCTCATGAATGAGATGGAAGCACCGATATATTCGGCCTCTGTTGTAGAATCAATAACTGTGTCCTGCTTGGAACTCTTCCAGCTCACAGTGCTACCTATTCAAGCAAAACACGAACCCTGACTGCGATCTATAATCATCCTCAGTGGGTTTGGAAAGTGGCATCATGTAACCCTTCTGGCTAGCTTCTCATGCCTCCAAATATCAAGAAATATTCTTTAGTCCTTCTCAAGTACTTAAGAATATTCTTGATCGCCTATCCGATGGCGCTCACCGGATCTCGAGTATCTACTCGTCATGCTCAAAGCATACGAGACATCAGGACGAGTACACAGCATGGCGTACATGATAGATCCTATAGCAGATGCGTAAGGGATCTTATCCATGCGGTCTCTCTCCTCTCTAGAAGAGAGACTTTGAGTCTTCGAAAGACTCACACCATGTGACATCGGCAGAAGTCCTTTCTTGGAATTCTGCATGGCAAACTGAAGTAATACCGTGTCAATGTATGTACTCTGACTTAGGCCAAGCAATCTCTTAGATCTATCTCTATAGATCTTGATGCCTAGAATACAGGCTGCTTCACCTAAGTCCTTCATTGAGAAGCACGTCCCCAGCCAAGTCTTCACAGACTGTAGCAAAGGGATGTCATTCCCAATGAGTAGTATGTCATCCACATACAATACAAGGAACACAACTGTGTTCCCATTAACCCTCTTGTAGACACAGGGTTCATCTTCATTCTTGATGAAACCAACCTGTTTGATTGCATCATCGAATCGAAGATTTTAGCTCCGAGAAGCTTTCTTTAGCCCATAAATGGACCTTTGCAGCTTGCATACCTTCCCAGTATGCTATGGATCTACAAAACCCTCAGGTTGTGTCATGTACACATCCTCGAGTAAGTTTCCATTCAGAAACGCGGTTTTGACATCCATCTGCCAGATCTCATAATCGTGGTATGCTGCAATAGCAAGCAAGATCCGAATGGACTTAAACATCGCCACTGGAGAAAAGGTTTCATCATAGTCAATACCATGAATTTGCTTGAAACCTTTATCCACCAATCGGCCCTTATAGGTATGCGTAAGTCCATCCATGTCAGTCTTTCTTCTAAAGACCCACTTACACCCAATGGGTTTGACCCCTTCAGGTGGATCAACCAAAGTCCATACTTGGTTAGTGTACATGGATTCCATCTCGGATCTCATGGCGTCTAGCCATTTCTCAGAATCTGGGCTCATCACAGCTTCCTGATAGGAGGTAGGCTCATTCTCAATGAGCATAACGTCATCATGGTCAGACAAGAGAAATGAGTATCTCTCAGGCTGACGACGTACCCTATCAGACCTGCGAAGAGGTAGGTCTACTTGAACAGGTGGTTGTTCCACAACTCTTTGTGCAACAACCTCATCACCCACAACACTTTGTGGTTCCTGTTCAACCACCATCAAGGCCTCAGTGCTATGGTCCTTATCTTGAATTTCTTCAAGATCGAAGGTACTCCCACTAGTTTTTCTAGAAACAAAATCTCTTTCTAGAAAAACCCCAGTCTTTGCCATAAACACTTTGTGCTGACTGGGAATGTAGAAGTAATATCCCTTAGTATCCTTGGGATATCCAACAAAATAGCACCTATCGGATTTGGGTCCCAGTTTATCTGAGACTTGACGTCGAACGTAAGCCTCACAATCCCAAATCCTCATAAAAGACATCTTGGGATTTTTCCCTGTCCATATCGTATATGGTGTCTTTACCACAGCCTTGGATGGTACACGGTTAAGGGTAAAGGCTGCTGTGTCCAGAGCATATCCCCAAAAGGATATAGGAAGATCTGTGTGACTCATCATAGATCGTACCATATCCAATATGGTACGATTCCTCCTTTCGGATACACCATTCCACTGTGGTGTTCCAGGAGGAGTGAGTTGGGATAGAATCCCACACTCAGCTAGATAGTCACGAAACTCATGGCTAAGGTATTCACCACCTCGATCGATCAGTATCTTAATACTCTTGCCAAGTGGTTTTGTACTTCATTCTTGAATTCTTTGAACTTTTCAAAGGATTGATTTATGTGTCATAAGATACACATAACCATATCTACAAGTCATCGATAAATGTAATGAAGTACACCTTAACCACCTCTAGCAAGCAACATTGAAAGGACCACATACATCACTATGTATAAGTCCTAACAAATCTGTTGCTCTTTCGCTATGTCCACTAAAGGGAGTCTTGGTCATCTTGCCTAAAAGGCAAGACTCGCATGTCTCATATGATTCAAAATCAAATGAGTCTAGCAGCCCATTGTTATGGAGCTGAGATAAGCGACTCTCATTTATGTGACCTAAGCGACAATGCCAGAGATAGGTTTGGTTCAACTCATTTGACTTGAACCTCTTGGTACTTATGTTATAGATAGGGCTCTCTAAGTCTAGAAAGTAGAGTCCGTTCATTAGAGGTGCACTACAATAGAACATATCATTTAAATAAACTGAACAATATTTGTTCTTTATTATAAATGAAAAACCTTTCTTGTCCAAACAAGAAACTGAAATGATGTTCTTAGTTAAGGCAGGCACATAACAACATTCATCTAATTCTAGTATAAGCCCAGAGGGCAGAGATAGATCATAAGTTCCTACAGCAACAGCAGCAACCCTTGCTCCATTGCCTACTCGTAGGTCCACCTCGCCCTTTGTCAATGCCCTGCTATTTCTCATTGCACTACAAATGTGAGATGCACATCCGGTATCTAATACCCAAGATGAAGAAATAGATAGATTGACTTCTATAACATTTATACCTGAAGTAGAAGTCTCACTTCTCTTCTTCTTAAGATCTTCCAGGTATGCCTTGCAGTTACGCTTCCAGTGTCCTGCTTCCTTGCAGAAGAAGCAAGCCCCTTCCTTGGCTATCCCTCCTTTGGGTTTAAGTTCTTTGCCTTTGCCCTTGGCTTGGGACTTTCCCTTACCTTTAGGCTTGCCCTTGCCTTTCTTCTTCTGCACCATCAAAATGGTGTCAGATTTACCCTTCTTAAGGTTAAGCTCTGCAGTTCTCAACATCTTTGAGCATTTGCAATGACTTATCAATTTCATTCATGTTATAATTCATGACAAATTGATTGAAGGCTTTATGGCAAGATTGCAAGATTAGGTCGGCGACTCTTGGCCAAGTGGGAATCCCAACCTTTGTAGGTTTTCTACGTACCCAATCATCTTGAGTACATATGTACCTACGGGAGTCCCTTCTTGCATTTTGGACCCAAATAATGCCTTAGAGACTTCATATCTCTCATGCCTAGCTTGTCCTTGATATAGTTGATGAAGATGTCCAACCATATCATAAGCATTCATGAACTCGTGTTGCTTCTGAAGCTCAGAGTTCATGGTCGCGAGCATTAGACATGACACATCTAATGCATCATCTTGATGCTTCTTGTAAGCATCATTGTCAGCTCGCGAGGCATTGGCAAGAGGTGCCTCCGGAATGGGCTGCTCCAGGACGTACAGCTTCCTTTCTTGGGTGAGAACAATTCTCAAGTTCCTATACCAGTCCAGGAAATTTGCTCCATTGAGCTTGTCCTTCTCAAGGACAGATCGCAGAGAGAGAGTGTTTGTGGTTGTCGACATAGTTATCTACAACATACAATGCAGAGAATTAATATCATATTTCTTTTATCATTTAATTAGGCCTTTAATCAAATGATGCTCCCATTGAATTATAGGAATTTTGTAGAATCGAGTTATGGATGTGGTCAAACCACATTATTAGATTCAAACAAACTAGCTATAATTCTTGCGGGACAAGATCCACATCATACTAAGCCTTGAGTTAGCTTTGGCTAAATCGCCCAAGAATTAGTACGATCGGTGGGTAACACATTACCGATTACATCTCTATGCAACTCTTGTTTATAGGATTAAGACCCACATTTACAAAAGACCTTGAGTTAGCTTTGGCTAAATCGCCCAAGATTTAGTGTAAATGCGATCTTAACCTATCTTTCCAACGATTGGAATATGCCTATAGTTCTACTCGATCCAATTGAGTTAACTAGTTTTGCTCAATCTAATTGAGCTTACTCTAACCCGAGTCGTGATAGGCGGGACCAAGATTGTCCCTCCACACCCTACCAAGATAATATGTGTTGCTCTGCTTTGGCAGATTCAACAACGACAAATGATCGAGGTAGTGATGGGTATCAAGGCTCGGTAGGCATTTTCGAGTTGATTCGATTATGATCTAATCTAATCGTAATGTGTATCTTATACGCATTTAGGCCTTTATTATCCTATATTAGCATGCATCATATACATACATTAATTATTCTAGCATGCATCATATACATACAAGAAAATTAACCTAGCATGCATCATATACATACAAACATTTTTTCTACTAGCATGCATCACATACATACAAGCAAAAAATCAATTAACTATATATATATAGTATATATATATATAGAAATATATATATATATATATATATATATATATATATATATATATATATATCAACCTATATATATATAATTAAATGTGATATAGTCATGGCCCTACTACGATCTTCTCAAGCCAATGAGAAGATCGGACGGTCAACCTAAGGCTAGCGGCTTCTCGAAGCGCTTCCTTTGACCGCCATGT
This sequence comes from Wurfbainia villosa, assembly GCA_025175895.1. Taxonomy (NCBI): domain Eukaryota; kingdom Viridiplantae; phylum Streptophyta; class Magnoliopsida; order Zingiberales; family Zingiberaceae; genus Wurfbainia; species Wurfbainia villosa. The sequence continues at coordinate 113,815,380 of CM045987.1, read as the reverse complement.
ATGTCAAATCACCCTTCTCGTAAGCTCGTCTTCAAGTGGACTTTCCACCGCTCCATTTTGTACATTACAAATCTGAAACTCGAGTTACATTTGAGTCTAAAACTATTTACAACTAGAATATTAAAAGAATAGGTGTGGCGCAGTCAGTCGCAAAACACTTTACAACACGCACAACCACAAAAGCTGCGCAGTAGTATTATGAATTACAACACACATAATCCAATCCAATTGGGTTATTGGGCCATGACAATCACAGAATTATATATAATTCTAAATTATGTATTTTTTTACAGAAAATTTCTATAATTTTTCCTAATTTATTTTGAATTTATGAGTCACCCCTCCAAAGCGGTCCGCTAAGCGGTTTTAGAACGATCGCGGGACATGGCCCTTTCGGGATAGGGGCAGCGCCCTACTGCATAAAATAAACTTCGCGAGTGTCCCTACAATGATCTTACAGCGACTTAAGTCGCTGTCCCAAAAACCTAAAGCGAGAACTCGCCGATTCGGAGAGTTTTTCTCGACAGTTGAAGCCTACGAGTGTCCCAACACTCGTTGCTTCGACTCTATGAGAAAAATACCCAAAAATTCTATAAAATAAGAAAATTTACAGAAACATATAAATCTGTAATTTTTATATCTAATATAAAAACTATAAAAATGAAACACATACATGCTTATGCGTGGCTCGATACCAGCATTGGGTTTTTAGAAGCCGCAAAACCGCTTTTTGTGTTGCGAAACCTGAAGCCCGCCACGCGGATCCGTGTGAAGTATAAAAATTATAATTACATGTATGTGCTTACAGAAATCCTAGATCTACCTTAGATCTAAGAGGTTAGAACGTTACCCTCGTAGCGGCCGCCCGCTTATCGCTCGTCAAAAGTTCACGTGCACACTCCTCTATGGTATCCACACAAGCAATAGGTGGAGAAATGCCTTAGAGTGTGCTAGCACTCCTTAGGAATTTCGGCAAGATGAGGTTTGGAGAGGTAGAGCTTGAGAGGAAGAGCACCAAGGTTGAAGATGAAGTTATTGGAATAACTCACCAAATGAATACACCACCCATAACCCCTAAGTGGCCGGCCACGTCATGGAGGGGGGGGTTACATGCTTGCCTGTAACTCCCATGACCCTTGGTCTCCCTCATGGTGTGGCTCCAATTGACCAAGTCAATGATGATGTGGAGCATCATCATTGGCCAGCCATGCCTAGTCATCCTCATGACATGGCATTTGGTCAAGTCAAACTTGACCTTTCATCTTCCCTCTCAAGTCAAGTCAAACTTGACCTCTAATCTCCAATGGTTGATCAAATCTAACCACTTGACTCAAGTCAATTTAATATAATGAATCTCTATTCATTAATTTAAATTGATTTGATGAATCAAATCTCAATTAGACTCATTCAACACTTGAATCAACTTGAGTCTAACTCAATTAGTCTAATTTGGATTACTCTTAATCCAATTTGGTTCATCCCATGAACCTAATCCTCATGGTTCATCATATGAACCTAATCTCCATCTAATTGCTCTTATGTGTGTGACCCTATAGGTTCTTGTAACGTTGGCAATGTCCCTAAACCAATTTAGGAACATAAGCAATGAGCGGTATCTAGCAACACATCATTGCTACCCAAGTTACAAGAATGTTGAGCTCCAACATCACCTTTGTGACTACTAATTGTGACTCTCACAATATGTGACAATGTCCCTCTATCCTTGACATCTAGATTGACCAATCGAGGCATAGACCGTGTCATCCTCGGTACAATCTAAATCTTGAACTCCAAGTAGACTCACTCTAATCAAATGAGCTCAATATCTCATATTGACTCATTTGGGCATGGCCATGCACTTCGTGGTCTCACTCTATCAAGAATATCGATGTCACCCCCGTCATATAGGAGGGATAGATCTCATCTACATCACTCACATCCCTCCGCATAATTCGTTACATACCCGATGTCGCCTTTATAGTCCCCCCATTTACGGGTGACGTTTGACGAAGCCAAAGTATGCAACTCTTTATGTAGGGAACCATGGTGACTTCAGGTCTAAGGACTAATAGTCATACTAATAGCCACATGAGAAAGTATATGACACTCATATAACGATCCATGATACTTTCTCATGGCGGGTCATTCAGTATACATTCTCCAATGCATACCCATGTGTCAACTTGATATCTCATATCCATGACTTGTGAGATCAAGCCATCTTGTTGACCTGCATGCTAGTCTCTACGCATTAAAATTGTCCCTGAATGTTAATACTCGACTAGGAATGATTAAGAGTAGTGTTCTCTATATCATCTCATTATCGATTCAACCAATCGATTGATATAGATAAGAACCTACTACTCAAGGACATTATTATATTTAGTTATTTGGCACCAATACAAGTAAATATAATAACCATGCCTTTATAAATAGGAATATGATACAATAAAGTCCATACAACAATCATCACATGATTGGCTCTAGGGCTTTCACTAACAGCTAGAAGGCTTAGGTCTAGGCTAAGGGTGGTCTAGCAAGTATGGGGGAACCATACTTGGGTTAAAACCTCATGTTTGAGGTGTGCTAGTCGACTAGTGTCATGTGGCAGTCGACTGGTGTGAGTCAACTAGGGTTTGACTGCGGGAAGTGCCCGATGATCATGCCCAGTGGGTAGTCGATTGCTGGCTCTAGCGATCGGTGATCGTAATGTCGGATCGGGTGCTCAAGAATTTGGGCACAGAATGGAGTCGAGACTCGACTGCGGGGGTAGCAGTCGAGTGAAGGCTCCATCAGTCGACTAATAATGGATCCGTTGGATTTTTCCAGCGTGAATCTAGCCGTTGTCTCACGACAACAGTGGCATCAGTCGACTAATGGTCCTAAGTAGTCCACTGATCGGCGATTTCTAGCCCAGGCAGCAGCTTTAAATGGAGCTCGTGGAGGAGGAAATCAACAATGGTTCTTGAGCTACTTTGGGGCGATTTGTTGCTGCAAATCAGGGTCTCCAAGACTATTCTTCAAGCAACTAAAAGAAAGTAATCCAAAGGCAATTGTAAAGTGTTTTCCTTTACTTGTAGTGCATTTTCTTATTGTAATTGCTTATATTTATTCCTTACTGTTGTAAGATAACTTGTACGAGGTTTCTCCACCTCCGACTTGTGTCGAGAAGGAGTTATTTGTGATTAGTGGTTGCGTGTGCATCACTAGAGCTCTTTAGAGCTCAATCCGTGGAGTCCGAACCACGTTAAATACTTATGTATTCGTATTTGTCTTTATATTGTACTTCTATATTCCGCTGCGTACTAACGATTGTGTAGAGATAAGCACGAACGAATTCCATCACGCAGCGAATCGACGCTATTCACCCCCCTCTAGCGGTCAACATTTCCTCTACAATTGGTATCAGAGCCCGGGGCTCTTCTATGGACTAATCACCAGGAGCAAAGACGCTAGATGGTGAAGATGAAGTTGGGAGAACAACTAGGTTGGGACATCAACACACCGGTGCCTTACACCCTATATGGATGAGAAGGCTTCAATTATTGGAAGAGAAGAATTAAAGATTTTATCATGATGAGAGATTTTGAGGAGTGGTCCATCTTAATGGAAGGATTCGAATATCCAAGAGGAACAAAAGGTGGCTTCCTCAAAAAGAAGAAATGGAGTGAGGAGCAACTCCAACAATTCGAGAAAAACAAGAAGGTAATCAAATTTATTTTTGATTTAATTTCTAATGACTTCTTGTGTAGCCTAGGTGATTGCATGGATGCCAAGGAGCTTTGGAGGGAATTGGCCGAGCTCCATGAAGATCCATCACCGACTCAAGAAGAGGAGGCCGAAGATGAATCCTCATCCTCACAAGCGAGTGAGGATTCGGAAGTTGATAGGGGGTCAACCTTTGAATCGGTGGAAGAGGAAGAAAAAGTGGAAGAAGCCTCCACTTCAAGGATTGAGGGGGAGGAGAGACCATCCACACTGGAGCAACCTCAAGAGGAGTCATCTACATCCGGTTGAGAGGAAGAGCAAGCTCAAAAGACCCTCACCACCACCCTAGGTAACTCAAACATTTAAACCTCAAATAAAATTCATATAATGTGTTTTGAGTGTAGGGAAATCGGGCATTATAATAGCAAGTGCCCAAAGAGAGTAAGGAAAGCTCCTCCGGCACCTAAAAGTCAAGAAAAGTCAAAGGATGTCGGTGTTCCCACCAAGAAGAGCAAGGAGCATGTTGCGTGCTTCAAATACCAACAACCGGGACATTATAGGAGCCAATGCCCTAGGAAAAAGGAAGGAGCATCACAAGTAGGGGGAGCTAAGGCTAACCCTAAGGTATATTTCAATAATGCTTCTACTTTAATTTATAGGCAAAAGCATGCTAGAAATTTCAATTCCCTTGCAATTTATCATGAAAAGCATGCTAGGAACAATAAATATTTTTGCCTAGGAGCTAAGAATATTCATTTTAATAATAAGGAGAAATTTGAGACTAATGTCCCTAAAACAAATTTATCCAAAGACAAATCTAGGTCAAATAATTCTAGACCAATTCTACCTAGGGAGACAATTAGAAAGGTACAAGAGCACCTAGGTTTAAACCCCAAATGGACTAGGCATATGCCTAGAAAGAACAATGCCCAAAGACCAAATGAAAAATCGAAAATTGGGCAATTAGAATTGGAAAACTAAGCCTTGAGGTCAAGGCTTGAGAAACTTGAAAAGACCCTTGCAAAAATGACAAATCAAATGCAAAGGTCAAATGGTCAAACCATAGGGTCTAGAAGTCAAAGTCAACACCTACGGCCTAAGAGACAAAAGTCAACCAAGGGCAAGAAAGGTTTGGGTCACAAACCTAAGCCTAAGGTGGCTTATCATAGTGTTCTATTTGATTATGGAACACAAACTAGATCTAGGAAGACCAAGGTTACTAGGGAAGTCATCCCTAAGGGTAACCAAGGTGTGTGCCTAGTGGCTAGTGTTTCTAAGAAACCTAAGGTGGCTACTAAGAAGGTTGCAAGGGGAGTCACCCCTAGAATCAACCATGGCAAGACCCAAATGATCAAGGCTAACAAGCCTAGAAGGGTCATTAGAAAGGTATCTAGGGAGGTTATCCCTAAGGAATACCTAGTAAACTCTAGGAGCTCAAATAGGTTTCGGGTTCCTAAGAGCGTGATTGATTCACGCTAGATGGGTTTAGGGTGTGCCAACTTTAAATGGAAGGGTAGTTAACCTAACCATGGTAAAAGTGGCACTTTAGGTAATTTTCAAGGTTATGGATACCTTGGAAATAGATTTGATATTATGATCCTAAAAGATTTTAGAATGTGCCAATATATCTTTGGAATTATGAAAAATCAATTAAATTGGCACAATTTAGGATTAGAGGTTATAGTGTGCCATTTTGGGTTTTTGACACACTTGAGAGAAAAGTAGCAATATGGCAAAATACAATTAATAATAACAAATGGCAATTAATACTAAGTTTTAGGTATTATTATACCTATATATTTTATATGTCATGCTTTGATTGTCATATAACATGCCATGACATCATATTTATTTTTGCCATTTAAATATGTCATGATCATGTTTAGGATTAAGGTTTAATGTCATGTGTTTTTAAATTATATCATATGCCATGACATCATGATCATTGGCCATGCTTAATTATTTCTATCATTTATGCCATGATCATTCATGCATTTAAGTTAATGAAAATTGATTTAAGGACAATGACATGATTTGAAGTCCCATTTATAAGGGAATCAAGTAGTGTTGCCTTAGAAAATGCATGAGACTTTAGTTTAAGATGAACAAAAACCCATATCTCACATTAAATTGACATGTATGTGTATTTATACACTCTAGATACATGTGAGATGCTAGGATATGAATTAAGTTCAAGGTGCATAGTTTTTGCATCTAGATGAACTAAAACTCATTTTATTTCATTGGTGGATCATTGGTAAAGCTTGTATACAAATCATGTACATTAAGCCCAAGGAATATTATCCAATATAGGTTTTCAAAAATATTTTAAAATCAATTTAGAAAACCTTGGTGAAGTCTATCTTTTGATAGCAATCACCATTGATGAAGTTGATACAAAGTGAGCTAAATCATTGAAGTTTTTCTTCACTTTTGAATTTTGCATCAATTTCGATATTTTATGGGTAAAATATTTTTCTATCATTTTTCACCCATTGTATTAGTCATAATTATTATACGTATGAATTTTCATGATTTTTCGATATACGTATAATTATTTATGAATTTTAAAAATCCATTTCTGATAATTGAAAATCAGATTTTTTCAGATTATCGATCAGATACTATAGTGGCGATCGGTGATGTCAAGCGATCGTGATTTACGAAGGACTCATTTGCCAAGCTGATTTCAGGAAAAACAAGGTTGTTTAGCCCATTTTTAGCCATGGTAAAGTTCCCTAACCACTCCTAACCCTAGGATATACTTTGGGAAGCATTATAAAGGGTGAAAATCCATTGGATATGGATTAGGAGAGGTGTTAGGATATTGTATCAAATTTAAGGTGTGGAGAGTTCATGTTTGAACTTAGAACCTTATTTTTGATGGTTTAGAGTTTCTATTGCCTTAGGGACTTCCCAAGGACATTGCTGGTGCAATGGTTAAGGGGGAGTAAACCTTTAGGGGGAGGTATCCATCATGGGATGATGGATGTTATTTTTCCTCATGAGGAGGAAAATGGAATTAGGAGATACCCAATTTAGAAATTGAGAGAGTGTATAGGATTGCCTCTCTTGAGTGATATGAGACTTATCACTGGGAAGATGGTAGACATCCTAGGTATTTTTGGACCAAGGGAGAGATTATAAGATCTCATTGGGACATGAGATATTGACTTCCTTGGAGAGAACCTTTTTGATGTTAGTCAAAAAGGGGGAGAATGTTTTGGGGGAGATTGTTATGGAGAGTGTTATCAATTGATATTATCAATTGTCAATTCGAAGAATTGGGGAGAATGTTTGGGATTACCAATTTGGTATAATTGGTAAGGAGATTTGAGTTAGTGTTCTAACTCAAAGATATGTGTTTTTGTCAAACATAAAAAAGGGGGAGATTGTTGGTGCAATCGGCCCAGGTCACGATTGACAAAACTCGAGTTTGACTCGAGTGATGTTTTGATGTTTGACATTGATGTCTAATAATGTTTTGGGGAGATTGTTGATACAATCAACCCGAGTTATGTTTAACCGGACTCGAGATTGACTTGAGGGGATTTTGATGGTTGACTAGGGTTGACCATGTCATGGAAAGTCCAAGTCTTGAGTACTTGGCATGTAAAGTCCAAGCATGGGTCTTGGCAAGGAAAAGTCCAAGCATGGGTCTTGGCATGGAAAGTCCAACATGGGTTGGCAAGGGAAAGTCCAAGCTTGAGTCTTGGCATTTGAGAAGTCCAAGGGGTTTGATATTGGCGGCGTAAAGTCCAAGCGAGAGTCTTGGCAGCATAAGTCCAATGGTTGGTGACGTAAAGTCCAAGCGGAGTCTTGGCAGCGTAAGTCCAATGTGCCTTGGAGGTGTAGACACCATTAGCATAACATAGCCGATGGAAGCACCTGAAGGTTAGCGTATGAATGAACAAGTCATGGATGACTTGGAGGGATCCGATAGGCGTGAGGCTGACAGAGGTGGCTTAAAGGCTTAGGTCTAGGCTAAGGATGGTCTAGCAAGTATGGGGGAACCATACTTGGGTTAAAACCTCATATTTGAGATGTGCCAGTCGACTGGTGCTATGTGGCAGTTGACTGGTGTGATTGAACTAGGGTTTGACTGCGGGAAGTGTCCCAACAGTCGATTGCCAGAGGTGGGCAGTCGACTGCTATCTCTAGCAGTCGACTGATCATGTGATCAATTGACTGGTGTTCAAGAATTTGGGCACAGAATAGAATCGAGACTCGACTGCGGGGGTAGCAGTCGAGTGAAGGCTCCATCAGTTGACTGATGGGTATGATCAGTCGACTGATGATGGATCCGTTGGATTTTTCCAGCATGGATCTAGCCATTGTCTCACGACAATAGTGGCATCAGTCGACTGATGGTCCCGAGCAGTCGACTGATCGGCAATTTCCAGCCCAGGCAGCAGCTTTAAATGGAGCTCGTGGAGGAGGAAATCAACAATGGTTCTTAAGCTACTTTGGGGCGATTTGTTGGTGTAAATCAGGGTCTCCAAGGCTATTCTTCAAGCAACCAAAAGCAAGCAATCCAAAGGCAATTGTAAAGTGTTTTCCTTTACTTGTAGTGTATTTTCTTATTGTAATTGCTTGTATTTATTTCTTATTGTTGTAAGATAACTTGTACGAGGTTTCTCCACCTCCGACTTGTGTTGAGAAGGAGTTATTTGTGATTAGTGGTTGCGTGTGCATCACTAGAGCTCTTTAGAGCTCGATTCGTGGAGTAGGAACCGTTCGGTTCTGAACCACGTTAAATATTTGTGTATTCGTATTTGTCTTTATATTGTACTTCTATATTCCACTGCATACTAACGATTGTGTAGAGACAAGCACGAACAAATTCCATCACGCAACGAATCGACGCTATTCACCCCCCCCTCTAGCGGTCAACATTTCCTCTACAGGTTGTTTATAACAAAGATGGAATAGGTTATAAACCTAAACATCAAGAACTTAGTTTCATTTCCCTACTTTCTAGAAACTCAGGTAGAAAGACTAAAATAGCTAAGGCATGGATTCCTATAAAATATATTTTGGAAGCTAATGGACCCAATATTTGGGTTCCGAAGTCCTCTATCTTTCGTGTTTAGCAGGCATCAGTTAAGTGGGAGTGTCCATCAACCTGGTTTGTAGATAGTAGATGCTTCAAGCACATGACCGGGGACTTATCACTATTTTCCACATTGCAGGACAAAACAGAGGTATTGTTTCGTTCGGTAATAGTGGTAGGTTAAAAGTTATAGGAATAGGGAATATCTGTATATCTAGTAATGTACTTCTTGTCAAAAACATGTCTTTAAATCTGTTAAGTGTAAGTCAGTTATGTGATGTTGGATACAGGGTTGAATTCAATTCAACTCAGTGTCTAGTGAAACACAATATTTCAGGTTCTACCATGTTAGTAGGAGTTAGGAAGGAAAATATATATCATGTGTATTTTGACAATGCTACTAATGTATCTGCCAAGTGTCTTATGTCTAGAACAGATGAGTCATGGTTGTGGCATAGGAGGCTTGCACATGTCAGCCTGAAGAATTTGAGGAGACTAGCTGGCAAGGAACTTTTAAGGGGGCTGCCACTACTAAAGCTTCAGAAAGACAGGTTATGTGATGCCTGTCAGAAAGGTAAGCAAATGAGGGCATCACATAAGCCCAAGAATATTGTAAGTACCTCTATTGCTTTAGATTTGTTGCATCTAGACTTGTTTGATTGTAGCAATGTTAAATCCTTGAATGGTAGTAGATGTTGTTTGGTTATTATTGATGATTATACAAGATATGCTTGGACGTTTTTATTAAAATATAAGGATGAAACAATAGAGATTTTTATTTCTTTTAGTAGAAGAGTTGAAAATGAGAAAAACACAACCATTAAAATCCTTAGGAGTGATCATGGAGGGGAGTTCCAAAATACTTGGTTTAGGGACTATTATTTGGAAAGAGGGTATAAACATGAGTTTTCTGTTCCAAGAACACCTCAGCAGAATGGTGTTGTGGAAAGAAAAAATTGGGCCTTGCAAGAAGCAGCAAGAAGCATGCTTCATGAGTACGCTCTTCCAAACTACTTGTGGGTCGAAGCTATAAGCACAACCTGTTATGTTCAGAAAAGGGTATTGATATATAGGCTTTTAGGAAAAACATTACATGAGATGTGGTTTGGGAAACCATTGACAGTCAAGTATCTTAGGGTGTTTAGTTACAAGGTGTTTATTCTAAATACCAAAGATCATCTAGGTAAGTTTGCTGCTAATGTTGATGAAGGTATCCTTGTAGGGTATTCTTCTATTAGCAAAGCATATAGAGTGTATAACAAGAAGTCGAAATTGATAGAAGAATCACCAAACATTGTATTTAAGAAAGATGAAAAATTTGGTGATACTCGAGAAATTGAGGAAGAAACTAAGTTTGGAATGGAGAAGATCAAATTACATGAAAACACTAAAGTAGGGAGAGCTAAGGTTGAGTTTAATGAAGAAAAGGTTAGGCAACAAGGGTCAGTGCTTGAAGATGTATCAAACAACCAAGTACTTGAAACATCTCAAGCACCAAGATCCATTAGGACAATTAGTGGGCATCCCCAAGATCAAATCATTGGAGAACTTCAACAAGGGGTGAGGATCAGATCATCCTTTAGGAATGAAGGAGTTGAAGTTTCATTGATCTCAGAAATCGAACCCAGGATAGTGGAAGATGTTGGAAGATTGTGGCCCGGCTAGGGGGGGGGTTGAATAGCCTTCATGTACGATGGAAATCGCTCGCGTCTTAGTCGTCTACAAGAGTTGTTAGTGTAGCGAAAATACTAAAACCAAAGACAATTAAGTTAAACAAAGATAAAGAGAAAGCAAATGCAAGTATGTAACATGGTTCACGACCCTTGCCACTAATCCACGGACGATTCATATGATGAATCACTCCCATAATCAATCACTAAACTTCTCCTTGAGCTCAATCAAGGTTGAGAAGAAACCTTTACACAAAAACCTCCCTCTTATAATATGATTTAGATGAGAACAAGGAAGAGGAAGTTTGGGACATTTAGGGCACTTGGGGAGCACTTAGGAATGAAGCATTAGAATCCCCAAGGCCCTCACCCCTTCTCTTTATAGAGAGAAGAGATTTCTTCCCGTTGGACAAGCGGCAGTCGACTGATGCATGCCATCAGTCGACTGCTCCTCTAACATCTGACTTACAACGGCTTCTAACTTGTCGTCATCACCGTCCAATGGTAACCCTGGCAGTTGACTGCTGCTATCAGCAATCAACTACTACCTGCATAGCCGACTGATCAATCAGCTATGGAAGGTTCTATGCTCGTGACTACCTTCAACAGTTGACTGACATTCCTTGGCAGTCGACTGATGGTGCAGAAGTAGACTGTCATCCCTTGGCAATCGATTGTTGGGCCAGAAACCCACCAGTCGAACACTAGTAGAGTGCCATTGACTCAGAGTAGTTGATTGCTATCTATAACAGTCGAGTGATGTTGGGTAAAACCTCAAAAAAAAACACTTTGTTTGAGCATCCGATCATCGAGTAAATCTTAAACTACTTGTTTGAGCATCCAACACTTCCATTCGTCAGGTAGAAACCTCAAACTCATGTTTGAGCATCCAACTTATCCAATTGTCAGGTAAAACCTCAAACACAAGTTTGAGCGTCTGACTTGTCAGGTAAAACCTTAAACCTAAGTTTGAGTGTCTGACACTTGACTTAGCCATTCGGCCAAGTTCACCTATGAGTTATCCCATCCCAGATTACAATCGCTCATTCTCATCTCCCATGAAGTCCCTCACCTCGAAGCTCTCTTTGTCCGGTCACGTCCCTCGGATGCACCAAGCGCACGGTTTCCACAATGTCATCTTTCACGTCTCACCCTGAAGTCTTCTTCTTTTGGCTTCACTCCAATGCTACTCATCCGGCAATCCCTCGGATGCACTAAGTCCATGACTTCCGCAATGTCATCCTTCACCGACTCAAGGACCCGAGCCATGAGATAGTGAACTCGCCAAAGCTTCATCAAGCTAACCATGTGCGATTTACTAAGTCCTGCATAACTTAAACACATATCAAATAAAAATCATATCATACATGGGTTGATTTCCCTAACATAAGAGGCTTTGCTTGATCCTGATTGGGCCTTAGCAATGAAAGATGAGCTAGGGCAATTCGAGAGAAGCCAAGTGTGGGACATAGTTTTGAGGCCGGGAAAAGTTTCTACAAATGGTACAAAATGGGTGTTTAAGAATAAGATGAATCATAAAGGAGAGATAATAAGAAATAAGGCAAGGCTAGTCGCTAAAGGATATAATCAGATTGAGGGGGTTAGATTATGAAGAGACCTATGCCCCGGTAGCCCGACTAGAATCCATAAGGTTGATGTTAGCTTTTGCTGCATTCAAAGGCTTCAAACTCTATCAAATGGATGTAAAGTCTACCTTCTGTTAGTAATATATGAGAGATGTCCTAAGGCAATCGCCTTATGTATGAACCATTTATATGATAAATGAAGATTCACTATTTGAGTATACATGTTTTATGTATTTGATTGGATCTTAAACTCATTTCTTGAATATCACGATACGATTCACGGCATGAGAGAATTTGTGATTGGATCACAACTAGTGAGTATCTCTACATGTGTAATTGTGATGTATCGGAATTATCCTAGTCGATGAATTGATGGATTTGGACACCATCAATTACATCGAGACTAGCACGAGTATACTCCTTGGTGTATCCAAGCGGTGATTCTCACTTTTTTGGAGACATAGTGATGTCGGAGTTAATCGTGGATGCTAGTTATGGTAACTAGTTCATTGGAATGACCAGTAGTAAGACTTCATATGGTTCTCTGCATATATAGATATGTCGATGAAGTTCTTCTGTGGCTTAAGTCGATGTTCCTTTGACTTGCGGTATTCAAGTCATCTTGATCATGGAGACTTATGCTTTGACATCTTAAGCAAACATCTCTAAGGAGATGTGGACCCGGGATGATTGGGTATAAGTCGAAGTGATCGAAGGTGTTTGAATAGCCTATAAAGGATTCACCACTCCTTGCGAGGAGATGTATACCCATGGCCTCTCGTCGGATTGTTACTAAAGTCTTTGGCCAAAGCATTACATGTTTAGAGTAAGGTACTCTTCGATACATGTGGAGTAACTAGAAACCGTAGGGCGAGGAAATGATACTTGGGCTAGGTGTGACGTAGTCAGCCTAGTGGGGACTGACACAATAGACCATGTCCTGAACCAAGTGGGTATAAGATGAGTGAAGGGAATGGGGCACGATTCATTCGAGCTACTGAAGGGTTTCAGAAATAGTTCTGGATCAACCGTTGATCTTTTCGGTTAATTGGGGATCATGATGTACTACTAGGTGCCACTCATGATCGTTCTATAATTAATGGTTAATTATAGACGGCCAACATAAACCGGGAACCTATTTGGTCACACGCACAACGAGTGTAATCCAAAGGATTTAAAACGAGCTTGAGAATGGGATTCTCAGACCGAGAGAAACTATGTTTGGTTGGACCAAACATAAAGCGAGCATGAAATTGTTTCAGTCGCAATGGAAGCGTGGATGGGCCGTGTCTTATGAAGACGTAATGGATGAACCAAAATGGTTTGGTTCTAATCCAATGGAGGAGGATAAACCAAAGGGTTTGGTTTATATTAAATGAATGAACCAAAGGTTGGTTCGGTTCGTTTTAACTTAAAATAAACCATCATGGTTTGGTTTATTTTAACTTATCTTAATGGAGCGGGTTAACGGGCTTTATGGATATGATCCATTAACCATTAAGAGAATTAGTTCTCTATAAAATAGGGCTTAAACCCTAATCAAGAGTTGCCGCCCAACCTTGTGTTGCCGCCCAACCTTGTGTTGCCGCCCCTCCCTCTCCTCCCCTAGTCGGCGCCAACCCTAGGATTGCCGCCGCCCAGGTTTTGTGCCGCCGTCCAAGTCATTGCCGGCGACCAAGCTTCAGCCGGTGAACACTCCGGCGACCCTCGGTGATCCCCTATAGGTTTGGCATCAAGGTGAGGCTTTTCTTTCCTTGGTTGGCCGGCGCCTATATCCTCCACCAAGCTGTCCAGTTTTCTGGACAGCTTTTTCTCCTCTCGTCGGAGCGTCGTTTGGACGACAGTTAGTGCTCAGACAACGGCTAACTTACCGGGGATTTGATCTCCGGTAATCCTCTGAGGTGGGGGACGAAGGATTCGTCAATTGGTTGACGAATACCTCTCCGGAGAAGCGAGTTTTGAGAACTCGTTTTAGGATCTGAATTTTGATTCGGATCGTGATCATCTCTCGATCATGTCGTCTTCAACATGAGGCTAGTAACCCGTACGAAGACGAAGCTCGTGACTTAGCGAAGTCATCCCGAGGAGCTCGGCGTGGATACGGATAGAGACGATTCTTACGAGGATCGTTCCGGTTGATGCCGTTCCCGCTACATGTCATACGGAAGGTATAACGTAGATAATTTTCTTTTATTGCAAATTTTAATTTACGGCTATGTCTACACTTGTTGTAATAGCATGCGTGTGTTGTGTGTGTTGTAATAAATATAGATTTATTATTTTTAATTGCTTCCGCTGTGCTCATGTTTACGAAACATGATCGAACACACACACGCCGCGGTGCCGAAAACCCAACAGTGGTATCAGAGCCCAGGTTGTGTTTCAACATAATCGTAAAAATGGTTTTGCGATAGTCATAATGTATTTCTAGAAATTTTCTAATTTTGGAAATTTAGAAGTATTTATGGAAATTTTTCAATTTTGGAAAGTCTAGAAGTATTTATGGAAATCTTCCACTTTTGGAAAGTTGGAAGTATTTATGGAAATTGATATTTTCCATAAATAAAATATTTGATTAGATTCTGGAAATTTGTTTCCTAATTTAATCATGATTTGATTTGGGAAATCAAATCTTAAAATATTTTATTTCCATAAGTAGTTTTAATGATTTAGGAAATTGGTTTCCTAAATAGATTTTCCTTAATCAAATAATTCCATGAATAAAATATGTGATTAGATTTGGAAATTTGTTTCCTAATTTAATTATGATTTTATTTGGAGAATCAAATCTTAAACATATTTTATTTCCATAAATAGTTATGACATATAAGGAAATTATATACATGACATAATTGTATGCCATGTAATTGCATTAGATGCATAACATTATGCCATGCGTGTTGTGACATGTAGATGTATGCCATGTATGCCATGCCATGTAGATAATAGTTATTTGCATGCAAAGAGGATGAGACATAAAAACCCTTAATCAATATTAAAGCCTACACCTTCCATTAATATGGTTAGAACCGAGTTACATTTCTTGTTTTGGGTTGTTGGACTCTCTCCAAGCCGGCTCGAACACAGAATATGTTCAAACCATGGAATAGTTTAATACTAATATGGTAAGAGTTAGAGGTCAATCGTTAGCTTTGGTTGTTGGACTCTCTCCAAGCTGGGCTAATTGGTTGAATGCGCTCTAACCATATTAAAACTATGTCCTGATTAATGGGTTGGCTTTAACCTGGAGCATCGGTTTGTTGGACTCTCTCCAAGGTCGATGTAAAGGGAGGTGAAGTTGGGTGCTATGCATATGATGCATACTTGTTAATGTGTTAACAACCCGATGTATGTGTGAACATTCAATTAGTTGATAGCACATTGTGATAGTTGCATATACGGGATATGCAATCGGTATAGATGATACCTACCGTCGTAGTTATGAATGGCTTGTTGGACTCTCTCCAAGGTTGTTCATAACTATGATGGATATCAGCCCATTCGGAGATGGAACTACAATCTCCCGAAGTGATTTTGGGGTTTTTGAAATTCAAAAAATGAATGGGATTTATAAATGTATATTGATGCATTTTTTAAAAATCATTTTCTCATATATGCTCGTTTTGTATTTCTAGGTCAATAAATTGATCATGACGTCTTTGAATTTGCGCACTATTTTGGATTCGAACAAGCGACTAGGCTAACTTCACAGGTGGCTTAGAAACACGAGAATTGTTCTCAAAGGCGGAAAAGCTTGCATATGTCCTTGAAGAGCCTCTTCTGACGACCGTCCTAAGGGCGATGCAACTCCGGACCAAATGTTGGTCTATCGGAAGCATGTGGCGGTCGGTGGCGAGTTGCATCATGCTAGCGGCGATGGTACCTAGAAGCAGCATGAGCATATGGATGCTAACACTATGGTCTTCCATCTTCATGAGTTGTTCGATGAGCAAGCGAGATCCGAAAGGTTCGAGGTCTCTAGGCTCCTCTTCACCACAAAGATGCAAGAAGGTTAAATGCGTAGAATGCAGTTTGTGCTAAAGATGAGCGGGTACATCAGCGGCTAGCTACCCTCGGTTTTGTGATGGATCATGAGTTAAGTATTGACTTAATTGCATTGTTTGCCCAAGAGTTTCTCGATTTGTGATGAACTATCGGATGAACAAATTGGAATCCACCATTCGAGCTCCTCAATATCTTTGAAGGCTGTGGAGCCTTACATGAAGCATGAGGAAAGCGGTTACTGATGATTGATTCCTCAAGGAAAGGTTCTAAGAGGAAGGCAAAAGAACAGAAGAAAGGAAAGAAAAAGGCAAAGAAGGCGGAACCAGCGCAAAAGGGCACTTGCCATCACTGTGGCAAGGAAGGCCACTGGCGAAGAAACTGCAAGATTTATCTTGATTCCATGAAGAAGAAGAAAGCATCCGATGCCCCATCCTCTTCAGGTATCTTCGTTATTGATTGTCATTCTATTTCCTTAGACACTTGGGTATTGGATACTGGGTGTAGCTCACATATATGTAATGACATACAGGGGCTAAGGAATAGAAGAAGACTTGTCAGAGGGGAGTCAAATTTGCGAGTTGGCAATGGAGCAAAGGTTCTTTGCATGCCATCGGAACTTATTTGCTGAAGCTCCCTAGTGGACTAGTCTTGGAACTAGACAATTGCTATTATGTTCCTTCTCTAATAAAGAACATTGTTTCTATTTCCTGCTTAAATAGAAATGGTTTCCATTTAACGTTTAGTAACAATTGTTGTTATATAACTTTGAATGGCGTACTTTATGGAACTGGAACTTTGAGTAATGGCATTTATCGTTGGGCGTATCGGTGACATTTTCAATATCGAGCGAGCAACACGCGTGCTCGAAGGATAATCACATAGACTCTATATGTGGACATTGTCGTCTTGGCCATATAAGCAAGAAAGCATGTCGAATTACACCGATGTGGAATGCAGGAATCGTTGAATTGGATTCATACGATACATGCGAATCATGCTTAAAAGGCAAGATGACTAAGTTACCTTTCTGGAAAAGGTGAGCAGTGGGAGAGTTACTTAGGTCTAGTACATGATGTATGTGGACCTATGTCAACTCAAGCATTAGGAGGCTATAGCTACTTCATTACCTTCACCGATGATCACTCACGGTTTGGGTATGTGTTCTTGATGAAACACAAGTCTGAAGCCTTTGAAAGGTTCAAAGAGTTCAGAAATGAAGTAGAGAAACAACATGACAAAAGTATTAAAATACTTCGATCGGATCGAGGTGGTGAATACTTGAGTCAGGAGTTTCTTGATTACCTAAGAGACAATGGTATATTGTCTCAATGGACTCCGCCCTATACACCACAGCATAATGGTGTATCTGAGAGGCGTAACCGGACCTTGTTGGACATGGTCAGGTCAATGATGAATCATGCAACTCTTCCCAAGTCCTTTTTGGGTTATGCACTTCAGACAGCTGTTTACTTGTTAAACAGAATGCCTACCAAGGTAGTCTCAACTACTCCATATGAGATATGGAATGGTAAGAAACCTCATGTATCTTACTTGAAGATATGGGGTTGTCCTGCTTATGTGAAGCGGACTGTATCAGACAAACTGGATGCTAAGTCTGATAAATGTCTATTTATTGGATACCCTAAGGAAATAAGGGGTTACCAATTCTATCATCCTGTGGAACAAAAGGTGTTTGTTTCAAGGCATGCTGTGTTTCTAGAGAAAGAGTTTCTCTTGCAAGAAAACAGTGGGAGTGTCGTCGAGCTTGAGGAGGCTCAAGAGACTCAAATAGACATTGATGAGATACCTGGTGAAGCACAACAGCCGACAACTCATAGTGATGAGCAATCGGCTGGACCTATTGTAACACCACATCTTCGTAGATCTGGTAGAACACGCAATATTCCTGAGAGATATGGATTTCTCGTAAGTGAATTGAGCGACGTGTTACTCATTGATGATGAGGAGCCTACCAGTTATGAAGAAGTGCTGACAAGTTCAGAAAGGGATAAGTGGCTTGATGCCATGAAGTCGGAAATGGATTCCATGTATGAAAACCAAGTTTGGAACTTGGTTGACCCACCTGAAGGCATAAAGCCTATAGGGTGCAAGTGGGTTTTCAAGAAGAAAACAGACATGGATGGTAATGTGATTACCTATAAGGCTAGATTGGTGGCGAAAGGATATCGTCAAAAACAAGGTGTTGATTATGACGAAACCTATTCGCCTGTAGCTATGCTTAAATCCATTCGGATGCTCCTGGCCATAGCGGCTCATTATGATTATGAGATATGGCAGATGGATGTGAAAACAACTTTCCTTAATGGAAACCTGCTCGAGGACGTGTATATGATACAGCCTGAGGGTTTCACATCGGTTGATAAAACCAAGGTATGCAAATTGCGATGATCCATTTATGGATTGAAGCAAGCATCCAGGAGCTGGAATATCCGTTTTGATGAGACGATCAAAAGTTTGATTTCTCACAAAATCCAGACGAACCTTGTGTGTACAAGAAGGTTAGTGGGAGTGCAGTCGTGTTCTTAGTATTATATGTCGATGACATATTACTTATAGGAAACGATGTGTCAATCTTACAGTCAGTTAAGGTTTGGTTATCCAAGACATTCTCCATGAAAGACCAGGGAGAAGCAACCTACATCCTTGGGATTAAGATCTATAGAGATAGATCGAAACGGTTGCTTGGTCTTCGCGATCTACATATATAGACCGAGTGCTAAAGAGGTTTAGCATGTCGGAATCAAGAAAGGTTATCGCCCATCGGGCATGGGGTACACCTTTCGAAGTCTATGTGTCGCGCACGAGAAGGCGAGAGGATTTGCATGAGTAAGATTCCCTATGCATCCGATAGGATCTATCATGTATGCTATGTTATGTACGAGGCCCGATGTATAAATGCGCTCGAGTGTCACGTAGATACCAATCCGATCCAGGAATGGATCATTGGGCGGCTGTTAAGATGATCCTTAAGTACTTGAGAAGAACTAAGGATGTGTTCCTAATATATGGAGAAGGGGACATGGTGATACGCGGGTATACGGATGCCAGCTTCCAGACAGACAAGGATGATTCAGTCTCGATGCGGATCGTGTTCACCTTGAATAGAGCGCGATGAGTTGGAAAAGTTCCAAACAAGAGGCGCGGATTCTACCACGAGGCGGAATATATTGCGGCCAGGCGTGAAAGGCGATTTGGATCGAAGTTCGTTCATGAACTTGGTGTGATTCCGCCATTGTTGAAGCAATACGGTCTCTGCGACAACAATGGAGCAATTGCACAGCGAAAGAGCCAAGGTCTCATCAATGATCCAAACATGTGCGCCACGCTATCATCTTATCAGAGAGATCATAAGTAGGAACGAAATACAAATCGAGAAAATTCCCACTGAAAGGAACTTAGCGGATCCTTTGACTAAAGCATTACCTCAAAGTAAGTTTGAGGGTCATGTTAGAGCTTATGGTATTGGATACCGTAGCGATTGGCATTAGGCCAAGTGGGAGTCTGTTAGTAATATATGAGAGATGTCCTAAGGCAATCGCCTTATGTATGAACCATTTATATAATAAATGAAGATTCACTATTTGAGTATACATGTTTTATGTATTTGATTGGATCTTAAACTCATTTACTGAATGTCCACGATACGATTCACAGCATGCGAGAATTTGTGATTGGATCACAACTAGTGAGTATCTCTACATGTGTAATTGTGATGTATCGGAATTATCCCTAGTCGATGAATTGATGGATTTGGACACCATCGATTACATCGTAGACTACGGTATACTCCTTGGTGTATCCAAGCGGTGATTCTCCGGGGAGACATAGTGATGTCCGAGTTAATCGTGGATGCTAGTTATGGTAACTAGTTCATTGGAATGACCCGGTAGTAAGACTTCATATGGTTCTCTGCATATATAGATATGTCAATGAAGTTCTTCTTTGTGGCTTAAGTGCGATGTTCCTTTGACTTGCGGTATTCAAGTCATCTTGATCATGGAGACTTATGCTTTGACATCTTAAGCAAACATCTCTAAGGAGATGTGGACCCGGGATGATTGGGTATAAGTCGAAGTGATCGAAGGTGTTTGAATAGCCTATAAAGGATTCACCACTCCTTGCGAGGAGATGTATACCCATGGTCTCTCGTCGGATTGTTACTAAAGTCTTTGGCCAAAGCATTACATGTTTAGAGTAAGGTACTCTTCGATACATGTGGAGTAACTAGAATCCGTAGGACGAGGAAATGATACTTGGGCTAGGTGTGGCGTAGTAGCCTAGTGAGGGGACACAATAGACCATGTCCTGAACCAAGTGGGTATAAGATGAGTGAAGGGAATGGGGCACGATTCATTCGAGCTACTGAAGGGTTTCAGAAATAGTTCTGGATCAACCGTTGATCTTTTCGGTTAATTGGGGATCATGATGTACTACTAGTGCCACTCATGATCGTTCTATAATTAATGGTTAATTATAGACGGCCAACATAAATCGGGAACCTATTTGGTCACACGCACAACGAGTGTAATCCAAAGGATTTAAAACGAGCTTGAGAAGGAGATTCTCAGACCGAGAGAAACTATGTTTGGTTGGACCAAACATAAAGCGAGCATGAAATTGTTTCAGTCGCAATGGAAGCGTGGATGGGCCGTGTCTTATGAAGACGTAATGGATGAACCAAAATGGTTTGGTTCTAATCCAATGGAGGAGGATAAACCAAAGGGTTTGGTTTATATTAAACGAATGAACCAAGGGTTGGTTCGGTTCGTTTTAACTTAAAATAAACCATCATGGTTTGGTTTATTTTAACTTATCTTAATGGAGCGGGTTAACGGGCTTTATGGATATGATCCATTAACCATTAAGAGAATTAGTTCTCTATAAAATAGGGCGTAAACCCTAATCAAGAGTTGCCGCCCAACCTTGTGTTGCCGCCCCTCCCTCTCCTCCCCTAGTCGGCGCCAACCCTAGGATTGCCGCCGCCCAGGTTTTGTGCTGCCGTCCAAGTCATTGCCGGCGACCAAGCTTCAGCCGGTGAACACTCCGGCGACCCTCCGGTGATCCCCTATAGGTTTGGCATCAAGGTGAGGCTTTTCTTTCCTTGGTTGGCCGGCGCCTATATCCTCCACCAAGCTGTCCAGTTTTCTGGACAGCTTCTTCTCCTCTCATCGGAGC
The DNA here is from genome assembly GCA_025175895.1 of Wurfbainia villosa. Classification (NCBI taxonomy): domain Eukaryota; kingdom Viridiplantae; phylum Streptophyta; class Magnoliopsida; order Zingiberales; family Zingiberaceae; genus Wurfbainia; species Wurfbainia villosa. Next base: position 113,794,162 of record CM045987.1, on the reverse strand, counting down.
GTCGTTTGGACGACAGTTAGTGCTCCGACAGCGGCTAACTTACCGGGGATTTGATCTCCGGTAATCCTCTGAGGTGGGGGACGAAGGATTCGTCAATTGGTTGACGAATACCTCTCCGGAGAAGCGAGTTTTGAGAACTCGTTTTAGGATCCGAATTTGGATTCGAATCGTGATCATCTCTCAATCACGTCGTCTTCAACACGAGGCTAGTAACCCGTACGAAGATGAAGCTCGTGACTTAGCGAAGTCATCCCGAGGAGCTCGGCGTGGATACGGATAGAGACGATTCTTACGAGGATCGTTCCGGTTGATGCCGTTCCCGCTACACGTCATACGGAAGGTATAACGTAGATAATTTTCTTTTATTGCAAATTTTAATTTACGGCTATGTCTACACTTGTTGTAATAGCATGCGTGTGTTGTGTGTGTTGTAATAAATATAGATTTATTATTTTTAATTGCTTCCGCTGTGCTCATGTTTACGAAACATGATCGAACACACACACGCCGCGGTGCCGGAAACCCAACACCTTCTTGAATGGGGTGATTAAGGAAGAAGTGTACGTTAAACAACCACTAGGATTTGAGAGTAAAGAGTTTCCAGACCACATGTATAAACTGAAAAAGGCTCTTTATGGGCTGAAACAAGCACCTCATGCATGGTATGAAAGATTGTCCACATTTCTTGTAGAGAAGGGGTTGAGAAGAGGTCAAATAGACCCCACGCTATTTCTGAAAAGAGATGGTGAGAACATTTTTGTGGCTTAGGTTATGTTGACCACATAATTTGTGGCTCAAATAATAAGGATTATCTGAATGAGTTTATATGACACATGGAGAGTGAGTTTGAGATGAGTCTTGTGGGAGAATTGATATTCTTCCTTGGACTTGATATCAAACTAAGGAAGGTATATATGTTCATCAGTCTAGGTATGCCATGAATCTTCTAAACAAATTTAGTATGGAGAATTCGAAGGAGATATCTACCCCCATGGCACAAAACACAAATCTAGGAAGTGATGAAGGAGGAAATCTATGGATCTAAAATATTATAGAAGTGTGATAGGTAGTCTACTTTATCTCACAGCTAGTCGACCTGACATTTTATATGTTGTGGGTGTGTGTGCTAGGTATCAGGCATGCGCCAAGGAGTCTCATTTAAGTGTTGTGAAAAGAATAATGAGGTATCTTAAAGGCACTATTAAGGTTGGCTTGTGGTACCAACACACTGAATCATTTGATTTGGTTGGCTATACTGACTCTGACTATGCTGGGTGTAAGTTAGATAGGAAGAGTACGAGTGAGGGATGTTAGTTCCTAGGTTTGTCACTAGTGAGTTGGTCAAGTCGGAAGCAACATTGTGTTTCTCTCTCCACCACCGAGGCTGAGTACATAGCCATGGGGGAGAGTGTGTCACAGTTATTGTGGATGACTCATACATTGGAGGACTATGGGTTGTCATATAAGAATGTACAAGTGTTGTGTGAGAACATGAGAACTATTAATTTGACAAAGAATCCTGTCCACCATTCTAGAATGAAGCACATTGCAGTGAGATATCACTTCATTAGAGATCATGTGGCTAAGGGAGATGTTGTACTCAATTATGTTGAGTCGAAGTCTAACCTAGCTGATATCTTTACTAAACCTCTCCCTGAAAAGGAGTTTAGTCACTTGAGAAGGGAATTAGGCATTTGTGTCACTGAGTGAGGATTAAACCTTTCCATGATCATTAGGACTAACTCACCATAACAACAAGAATTTGGGAAGTCTGGATAACTTGGGAAGCATCTCACACAAACTATAGGTTTAACAAAAACTATTTTTGTATTGCTAGTTGGTGGGGTGAGATGCTTAGGTATAACCAACTTACTCGATGTGCTCATTGCAATCTTTGGGTAAGGAGGTTATCGAGATAGTGATCATTAATTTGACCAATGCATAACTCATGTGCATTTGGTCCGAAGATCATAATTGGACATTCCAACCAAGTAAAATTGGTTGGATCTTTTAAAACAATTGCCACTCTAAGGATAATTCCTTAGAATGTTTTTTAAACATGTTCTTTTCACTATGGTGAATTCTATATAAGGATAGGAATCACTATTAGAGGTGTTGATACAAGTAGGAAGAAGCACAAAACACTTATTTTCAGAGTTTTTGAAAAGTGTATCGATCAGAAGAAATTCTAGATATTTTAATTTTCACATATTTTTCTCTATAGGAGTATGATGTTATAATTCTATACGCAAAGTTTCAATATTTATTGATTTTTTTGGAATTTAATATGGGTTTCTAAAGTTGGGTTTGAAAATTACACAGTTCCATTTATTAGAGAATAGTCGAGTCGGCACCTTGACTGGGCTTTAGATCAGACCGAATAGAAGCGAGGTGTTCTCAACTGGGAGCTCGACTGAGCTTCTAGTTGAGGTGCAACCTCGACTGATACCCCTCGTTTCCTCACAGAGTTGAGTGAAACTCGACCAGTGGCTCAACTACTTGCGATGCAGTCTCACAGAGTCGAGTATACCTCGTTTGGGCACTCGACTGCACATCTCCAAAAGCCCGAAGGCCTCGACCAGAGGCTCGACTGGACTATCTTTGGAGTTCTTACCACTTCTAACACTAGAATACGACTGAGAAAATCGAACCGTGGTAAACTTACAGCAAAGTAAACAATAAGAAAAAGGGGAGGTGTTTTCAAACTAAAAATGCGGATAGCATTGAGGGAGAGGGTTTTTGAATTTTGTAAATCTTGATTGATTTTTGAAGTATGTAAATCTTGATTGATATCTGTTTTTGTAAATCTTGATTGATATCTATTTTTGTAAATCTTGATTGATATCTGATCTTGTAAATCTTGATAGATATCTGATTTTGTAAATCTTGATTAATATCTGATTTTGTAAATCTTAATTGATATCTAATTCATAATAATCTAACCACATACCGTTGATGAACCATGTCCTGATCTAATACTCCTAGTTACAAAACCCTTTTAGGTGTTTGCCAAAGAGGGAGGAGAATATGTTTATAGTTTAGGTTATCATTTATCTCCTGTTACTTGTCTTGTGAAAATGATTTACTAATATCTATTGATCAAATGAGTTCTGATTGTAGTCAATCAAGCGAGTAGAGTGATGACTAGTGACCTAAACTTAAACGGATTGTCAAACATCAAAAAAAGGTAGACTGTAGGAGCTGAAGCTCCAAGTTATGTTTTGGTATTTGACAAAGGATCAAGTGAGGTGAGAAATCCAAGGGTAGACCTTGGTGAAAAGTCCAAGATGGTGAATTCCTTGACAGGTGGAGAAATCCAAGGGTAGACTATGGTGAAAAGTTCAAGATGGTTAATTCCTTGGCAGGTGAAGAAATCCAAGGGTGGACCTTGGTGAAAAGTCCAAGACAGTTGATTCCTTGGCAGTAGGAAATTCCTTGTGGGAGTGGCATGGTGAAAAGTCCAAGAATGGCTGATGGCCAGAGTCTTGGCAAGTAAAGGGTCTCTGGGTAGAGTCTTTACTATGTGAGTTTTAGTCTTAGAGCTGACTGAAACAATGGGTCTTAAGGACAACAATGAGTTGACACCTCAATTATTGTCCTTACTGCATTCATCAGGTGGAGAGACTTATCGTCGGCAAGGTATAGTCAAGTCAACGCCTCGATTGCTCAGGAACAGTCAAGGCGGCACCTCGACTGATCTTGTGGAGCGCTCAACAGTGGGAGTCGAAGCTCGACTGCTGCAGGACAAGATGCAGTCGAGTCGGTGCCTCAACTAATCCTGAGATGAAGGTTACAAACGCAAGCCGTACTCACCCAACACCTCAACTGAGGTAGGACATTTTAGTGAACCTTAACAGGTTCGACTGGTACAATCGAGGCGGTGCCTCGATTGGTCCTGGACAATTACGGACAGAAGTGATGCCAGCTCAACTGACACCTCGACTACAACAGAACAAACCTATGTTTCAACCTATGCAGTTGAGGCAACGCTTCGACTATCCCTTTGCAAAAATGCATAGATACAAGGCGCGCTCGACTGGCGCCTCGACTAGTAGGAAGACAGTTCATGATTCTAGCAAGAAAATTCTATCTGCTTCTTCATGTGTCCGATTTTTACAGGTTTCTGCTCGAATGAATGACCAAATACTTTGGTTCGTGGACACTTTCCAAGTTTTTGGAATGGCATGGACGAAGTTGATTGGAGATTTGAGCAAGGATCATGGGATTAGGGTGGTGGAGTTCTCTTCGACGAACAACAAACACATACAACGCTCTTGCTCTGTTTTTTTCGATGATTGATAGGTAACACTTCTTTCTCTTGAACTCCTGCTGGTGGTTGATTGATCTATTGTGGAAAGTTACAACCATCACGCCTGCCGCTATAACATACTACTCTACTGCTCTTCCGACAACCTGGACGCCTGGAATCACTGTTACACTCATGATCATCTTGCCGATTCCTTGTCTCAACTGTAAGGGTATTTGCTGTTGGTGTTATTACTTTTCTTTCTATTTGTGATCATCTAGAATTTCACATCTATCAAGGTTGTGTTTGGCTATTGTTTTTCGTGTTATTCAGATTCTTATATTAAGTTCATATCTAGGGAGTCTAAAAGTTGTAAGTTGGTTTAAGAGGTTTCTCCACCTTTGAAGATTTCTTTAAAAAGGAGAAAAGATAGAGGTAGGCCTTGGATTAGCAGCTCTAGGAGAGAGCTGTGAACCAAGTAAAATCGGTTGCGTCGTTTTCTTTTTGTTGGTTGCTTGTGAGTCGGCTGCGTAGATTGTGATTGTGTAGTTGTGTTTATTGTGCTATGTGTGATCAAGTTGTCGTTAGTTTTTTCCACTGCGTCTTTTGATTTAAAAAGGAAAAAAAATTAAAAAAACCAATACATATCCCCCCCTCTTGTGTAGTTACCAGTCCTATCAACACTAAGTCATTGGGTATTCGATATTTCGGTGATTGACACTAGTGCTAGTGGGAGATTGTTAGTAATAACCCTTAGTGTCAATCAATCATGAGATGATTGGTAAGGGAAATTCATATTTCATAATAAAGGCAAAGTTTATGGTTATTTTATTTACTTCATTGATGTGTCATTTGAATAAATATAATAATATCCTAGGATAGTTGGTTCGAGTCTATGGCATATCAAGTTGGTACACACACACACACACACACACACACACACAAACACTCTCTCTCTCTCTCACACACACACACACACTATACAAAGATAATATTGATATGTTGAGACTAGCATATAGGTCAACTGATGACTTAATCTCACAAGTCATGGATATAGGATATCAAGTTGACACATGGGTATGTATTAGAGAATACGTACCGAACTGACCCGCCATGAGAATGTTTCATGGATCATCATATGAGTGTCATAAAAATTCTCATAGTAGTTCTTAGACCTGAAATCACTATGGTTTCCTACATAAGTTGTATACTTTGGTATCGACAAACATCACTTGTAACAAGGTGGACTATAAAGTCGATCACTAAGTATGCAATGAATTATGTGGAATGATGTGGGTGATTGAGATGGGATCTATCCCTTCCATATGACGGAAGTGATATCTGTGAGCCACTTGATAAAGTAGGACTACTAAAATGCATGGTCATGCTCAAATAAGTCAATATGAGATATTGAACTCATTTGATTAAGGTAGTCTACTTGGAGATCAAGAAACACAAAGATTGATAAGAGGATGACACGATCTATGCGTCATTAATCAATCTAGTTATCAAGGATAAAAGGATTGAGTCATACAATATAATAGTCACAGAAAGGTTATATCGGATCTCGACATTCTTGTCACTTGGGTAGCAATGATGCATTGCTAGATACCACTCATTACTTATGTTTTAAAAGAGGTTTTAGAGGCATTGCCAACGTTACGAGAACCTATTGGGTCACATACAAAAAACATGTTTTTTTGAAGATAGGTTCATTTTAGTTTGACTAAAAGGGACCATTTGTCTCATTGTATGGATTAGATTGAGTTAGATTCAATGCTTGGTCGAAAGTTGAGTTAGACTCAAATTAAACCAATTGAAGAAGAAGAATGGATATGGATTCATCATGCATGATTAATGTGGATTAATCATGAATAAAAGAAGATGAATGGATTTGGATTCATCATGCATAATTAATGTGGATTAATCATGCTTTGAAGAGGGAATACAAAGAGATGCAAAACCTTTCATATTCATAGGATGAATATAAAAGGTCTTTGGATTATGATGCTTAAGTGTGTGCTTTTTGTTCAACTTCTAGTCTTCTTGCCCAAAACTTTTTCCTCTCCTTTTGGGCAAAAGCTTTTGTAGGGTTGCTAGCACAACCAAAGGCTTCTTCTTCTCCAAAGAGAGTGTTTGTGTGGATACCATAGAGGCGCAACCATCCTGATCGCGCTAAGATCCATTTGAAAAGTTGTTGCCGGGATTGTGAAGGGATACGTATCAAGGGTAATCTCTCAACTAGATATAATTGAAAGAATGATCGCTATTTTGTATACACGTGGATCTCTGGAGGGATCCAATTTCCACTGCGTTTTGCGATGGGTTTTTCGCATAAGATCCCAATAAGAAGGTCATATGCCTTGCCACAACCTGATGCACAAAGTCGAGTGGAACTAACAGAAGCTAACTCACTAAGTCTTTAACTAGTTAGACCAAAGCTTAGTCCAAAGTGAGTCAAGTACTTGATTGCTTCATTGACTTTGTCTTATGAAGCGGTTCGCCTGATATCCAAGAAGGTCATATACCTTGCCACTACCTGGAAGTCAATTTTGGAAAACCCTACTTGATTAGCTCAAGCTAAACATGAGTCTAACATAAGTTAAAAAACTTTGAAATTTTTCATTAAAATTAATTAATATAAAATTAAATCCTCATCTCACAAAACACATAGGCTTAACGTGTATTGAAAATCTAGATTGGGTGAGATGATTAAGCTCAATTCTAATTCAATTATACTTAGCTCAATTCTAATTCATTTATACTTAGCTCAATTCTAATTCAACTCTACTTAACCTAATTCTAATTCAACTCTACTTAGCTCAATTCTAATTCAACTCTACTTAGCTCAATTCTAATTCAACTCTACTTAACTCAATTCTAATTCAACTCTACTTAACTAAATTGTTGAGGATTCGATGGCCGCTAGAGGAGGGTGAATAGCATTTTGAATGCGTGATGGAATTCGTTCGCGATGCTTGCTACAAATGATTAGTGCGCAGCGGAAATAAAGAAATAACAATATACAAACATGCAAACACAACTATGTAACGTGGTTCGGAACTGAATAGTTCCTACTCCACGGATTGGGCTCGTAGGATCCCTAGCGATGCCAATCACACACCACTACTAAATAAACACTCCTTCTCGACACAAGTCGGAGGCGGAGAAATCCCTTACAATGATTACACTAAGTAATATGAAAGATACAAGCTAATATAAGTATGAAATACAATGCAAGTAAATAAAAAACACTTTACAAGAGCACTTTGGTTGCTTGATCTTTGATTTCCTTGGATTAGCCTTGAATACCCTGATTTTCAATAGCAAATCGCTCCAATTCGCCCAAGAAAATCCCTGCCAAAAACCCTCTTTCGAGCTACTTTTATAACCAGCAATCGGGATGGATTTTTGCCTATCAGTCGATTGGTCAGGACCATCAGTCGACTGATGACACTGTTGATGTGAAACAACAGTGCAATTCATGCTAGAAAAATCCAATGGATAGGACATCAGTCGACTGATCGAGCCTTCACATGACTTCTAACCGGCGATCGAGTCGGACTCCATTACGTGCTCGATATCACAGCACCGATCGGTGATCACAAGATCGATTGGTTGCCCCACCTCGACGATCATTGCTAGGGCACTCCCCGCAGTCAAACCCTAGTTGACTGATACCAGTCGACTGCCACATGATACCAGTCGACTGATACTCCTCAAACATGAGGTTTTAACCTCAAACATGAGGTTTAACCCAAGTATGGTGCCCCCATACTTGCTAGACCACCCGTAGCCTAGACCTAAGCCTTCTAGCCACCTCCGTTAGCCTCACGCCTATCAGATCCCTCTAAGTCATCTATGACTTGTTCATCCATACGCTAGCCTTCAGGTGCTTCCATCGGCTATGTCATGTTAATGGTGTCTACACCGCCAAGGCATATTCGACTTATGCTGCCAAGACTCCGCTTGGACTTTACGCCGCCAACCATTGGACTTATGCTTCCAAGACTCCCGCTTGGACTTTACGTCGCCAATATCAACCCCTTGGACTTCTCAAATGCCAAGACTCAAGCTTGGACTTTCCCTTGCCAACCCATGTTGGACTTTCCATGCCAAGACCCATGTTTAGACTTTACATGCAAGTACTCAAGACTTGGACTTTCCATGACATGGTCAACTCCAGTCAACCATCAAAATCCCCCTCGAGTCAAACTCGAGTCTGGTCAATCATGACCCGGGTCGATTGCACCAATAATCTCCCCAAAACATTATCAGACATCAATGTCAAACATCAATGTCAAACCTTCATGTCAAACATCAAAACATCGCTCGAGTCAAACTCAAGTCCGGTCAATCGTGACCTGGGTCGATTGTACCAACAATCTCCCCCTTTTTGATATTTGACAAAACCACATACCTTTGAGTTAGAACACTAACTCAAATCTTCTTATCAATTATCCCAAATTGGTAATCCCATAAATTTTCCCAAACATTCTCCCCCTTTTTGACTAACATCAAAAAGGTCTTCTCTCCAAGGAGGTCAATGTCTCATGTCCCAATGAGATCTTACAATCTCCCCCTTGGTCCAAAAAATACCTAGGATGCCTACAATCTTCCTAGTGATAAGTCTCATATCACTTAAGAGAGACAATCCTATACACTCTCCCAATTTCCAAATTGGGCATCTCAAAATTCCATTTTCCTCCTCGTGAGGAAAAATACTATCCATCATCCCATGATGGATAACTCCCCCTAAAGGCTTGCTCCCCCTTGACCATTGCACCAACAATGCCCTTGGGAAGTCCCTAAGCCAATAGGAACTCTAAACCATCAAAAATAAGGTTCATAGTTCAACATTGAACTTTCCAACCCCTTAAATTTGATACATCACCCCAACAACTCTCCTAATCCATGTCCAATGGATTTTCACTCTTTATAATGCTTCCTAAAGCATATCCCAGGATTAGGAGTGGTTAGGGAACTTTACCGTAGCTGAAAACGGGCTAAACAACCTTGTTTTTCCCAAAATCAGCTTATCAGTCGACTGTCTCAGATATCAGTCGACTGAAGTGCCCATCAGTCGACTGCCATCAGGCAGCAGTCGACTGATAACTGAAATTTCGAATTTTAGTTATCAAAAATAAATTTCAGAAATTCATAACTAATTATAAGTAATTCAAAAAATCATGAAACTTCATACGTATAATACTTATGACCAATACAATGGGTGAAAATTGTTTGGAAAATATTTTGCTCATTAAAATAGGAGATTGATACAAAGTTCAAAAACCAATAAAACTTCAATATTTTTGATCTACTTTGTATCAACTTCTTCAATGGTGATTGCTATCAAAAGATAGACTTCACCAATATTTTCTAAAGTGATTTTAAAATGTTTTTGAAAACCTATTTTGAACCATGGACTATTGGCTAGATGTACATGACTTGTACATTAGCTTTCCTCATGATTCATATTGATGATTGAGATAAGTTTAAGTTCATCTAGATACACTACCTATGCACCTTGAACTTAATTTATTTTTCTAACATCTCACATGTATCTAAGATGTATTAAGAACACACAAGTCAATGTAATTGTGAGATGTGGGATTAGGGTTATTATGGCCTCATGCATTTTCTAGGCAACTCTATTTGACTCCCTTATAGATGGGACTTCAAATCATACCATAATCCTTAACTCAATTTTAATTAATGCATGAATGATCATGGCATAAATGATAATCATAAATAAGCATAACCAATGATCATGATGTCATGACATATGAATAGGCTCTAAAAATGAACATGACATAGAAAATAATTCTAAACAATATCATGACATGTCATATGATAAAATAAAATGTGATGTCATGATATGACAAATTTGAATATATAAACCCATTAACACACACATAATCAGACAAAAATACATGATTTTTGATAAACAAAATATTTCATTCAAATATAACTTCAATTTTTACAAGCAAAATAGATGTCTAAAACTCTCAACCTCACTACGAAACTAAAAAACAAGACCCCTAATTTGTGCCTAGCTGTTATCCCCGACAGATGGTGGAGGCGGTGGAGGCTGTTGGCTCAGCGTCCAGGTCCGCATCATCTCGTATATATCTATCTGGCGCTGCTCCAACCGACTGAGCTGCTGACCCATAGAGGATTGTCCCGATATGATCTCCGCCAGTCGTGAGTCAATCGTTTATTGATAGTCCTCGAATCTGACCTCTAGCTGTGCAACACGATCTGAGAGACCTGCTGCTGGTGCATCTGCTAGCACAGGGTCATCTTCCGCAGCATTGGGCCCCTCATATTGTCCTGCAGGCTCTCCAGGCTCAAGAGGTGGCTCCCCATGCACCATGGGATGAGGTCGAGGTACCAGCTCCATCTATCCAGCTCCAGTCCACAGCCTAGCCAATGTGAAGTTACGCACTGAGTGTTGGGATGTATACTGAAAAGTCTATCTTTTGTATGAACATCTTTATTTTGAAATAAAAATCACATGATCATTGTTTGCATATTTATGGTTATGCATATTTGTCTGATACATTACATGGTAGATAACATGGTGTGTAGTGTCACACAGGAGATCATGTTATTGGTTCATTGTAAAGTATAAGTAAAGGCTCACAACCGAGATGGTTTTGGACAAACCATTGGCATGGTTGTGGTGTGATTTGGTATTGGTTTATCTTGACCATAGAATCACACTAGTACACTTTGTGTGTATTGAGCATGACCGACATAGAGGTGATTCGATTTATTGCTGACTACATAATCGAATCGGACCTTAGATATTATGTTGTACATGCTCTTAATCTCGATATAATAACGACCACATATACTTAGTATTCATTTCTTTGATTTACCAATGGGCGAGATTTATAGAGTAAATCGATAGGCTCGGTAAATTAGGAAATGATATTATTTATATGGTGTGTCATTGATTATAGAAGGAAACTATGTCCTATATATTAGGATGATGATGTCCCCTTGAGGGGCTCATAAGGTTGATCATGTAAATCCTGCAGGTGGACTTGGTCCGGCATGATGATAAGGTTGAGTGGTACTACTCATGGAGTTAGATGTTGATTAATTAATTGTCAGTAAATTAATTAATCGACGGACATTCGAGATCTTAAACACGGGGAGAAATATGAGCAAATAATATATGGAGCTCATATTATCTTATGGGGATTGGTGAGGTAGATCAATGATAATTCTCTAGTGGATTGGATTATCATTAATGGATCGGACTTTATGTGGGCTTGATCCATTGGGTGGCCAAGATCCAACTCCTCCTCATGGTCCCTATTGTAGTCTCTTAAAACCTCATGAAGGCTAGATCTAATGGTTGAAATCAAAATTCTAGATCCGATGATGGAGATTAAATCTCTAGATCCGACGGTTGAGATTAAATCTCTAGATCCGACGGTTGAGATTAAATCCCTAGAACCGATGGTGGAGATTAAAGGAGGCTTAGACCTAAATCTATAAAAGGAGGCAAGGGGGTGGGCGGCAAGAGAGATTGGAGAGGGGACAGGGTTTTGGGCGGCAAGGGAAAGGAGGTTGGGCGGCCACAAATAAGGAAACTTCTTTCCTTCTTCTTCCTAAGGTGGCCAGCGCCTATTCTTCTCCTTTCTCTCCTTTGCCCGCGTCCAAAGCTCCTCCATCTCTTCTCCTTGGCCGGTGGAAACAAAGCCTAGGGTCTATTCCCTTGGAGTTTTGGCTGGCATCCACCATCCTTCTTCTCCTCTTGGCCGGCGGCAAGCATCAAGGTTGGTGCTTGGTGGTTGGTTAAAGGAAGGAGAAGAGTTTTGTTTCTATACTGTAGGGGATCGATCGGCCGGCTAGAGGGGGGTGAATAGCCCTCTTTCGTTGGATAATAGAATTTGCTCATCTACAAACAAGATTAGCGCAACGGAAACAACAAGACAAGCAAATCAAGCAAACAAAGACAAAGCAAAAAAAACAAACAATGCTAACACAAAGTCGTAACGTGGTTCACAGCTACGCCGCTAATCCACGATCCCGATTCGTCCAAGGTGAATCACTCCTTTGCGAAATCCACTAAGTCTCTCCTTTGCACCAAGCTAGGTGGAGGTAACCTCTTTACAATTCCTCTTCTTACAATTGAATGAGAATTAGCACAAGAAGAAGAGTGGAAAAACCCTTAGAGCACTTTGGGAGAAGTTATGAGTTGAAGCATTAGGTTCCCAAAGCCCCACACCCTTCCTCTTTATAGAGGAAGAGGGTTTCTTCCCGTTGACACAGGAGCAGTCGACTGATGTCCCTATCAGTCGATTGGTCCTGTAGCCGTTGTCCAATAACGGCTGCTTTCCACGTTGGATTCCATCCAACGGCACTGGCATCAGTCGACTGATATTACCATCAGTCGACTGATGCTCGATCAGTCAAATGCTCCACGAGCTCGACTCCATTCTGTGCCCGAAACACTTACGACCAGTCGACTGATGCCTTCATCAGTCGACTGGTGGTCTCGCAGTCGACTGCCACTCCATGGCAGTCGACTATTGGCACTTGATCCGGACTCGAACACTAGTCGAGTCACCGTCAACTTAGAGTAGTCGACTACCATTAACATGGTAGTCAACTGATGTCGGGAAATCCCATCCGACACTTAGCCAAATGACCAAGTTTCACTTAAGAGCTACTACCCCTTCCCGGGTTACATTCGCTCACTCTCATCCCTCGGAGTCCCTCGCCTTTGAAGTTATCTTCGTCCGGCCACGTCCCTCGGATGCGCCAAGCGCACGGCTCTGCAGCGCCATCCTTCGCGTCTTGCCCTGAAGTCTACTTCCTCCGGCTTCACTCCAAGCTCCTCGTCCGGTGGTCCCTCGAATGCTCCAAGCGCACGGCTTCCGCAAAGCCATCCTTCATCGACTCAAGGACCGAGTCATGAGAGGTGAAACTCTCCAAGGCTCCATGTGCGAATTACTAAGCCCTGCAAGACTCCAACGCACATATCAAATCATAATAACACTCTAACTTAAACCCTTTTCCACACACATCAAAACCTTATTATGGCAAGAGATTGCCCTAACAATCTCCCCCTTTTTGATGTGTGGCAATCCGTTTAAGTTATGTAAAAATATTTGATAAAAACTATTAAGAAAGGAAAGCATGTAAGTAAACATGATTAGCAACTCTCCCCCTTAATACATGAAACTCCTCCTAAATATATTCCCCCTTACTTAAACTATTCTCCCTTACTTAAATATAACATTTCACCCCTTTTGACACCATCAAAAATAATAAACAATGTTTATACAAGCATGGCATCAAGTCTAGAGGTAAACAAAAGCCAAAACATGCCTTAAAATCGGATACAAAAGGTTATTGGGCATATTATCAGGCTACCAATCGACTGGTTCAGACTACCAGTCGACTGGCACATGGATTTTAGAATTTCTGATTTTCCAGGGTGAATTTCAGAAATGCACTAAAAAATCTATAAAATTTGAAAAATCATGAAATTCGGGGAACATATTTCTTGTAAGTATATTTATCAATGAAAAATAGTTTTTCATGAAAAATCATTATATTTCCAAGTATTTGCCAAAAATCCAAGAGCTTTAAAAACCACTAGGTTTTTGATCATGTTAGTACCCATTTTAACACCTAGTTTTGCTTTGGATTATTTCAAAACATGAATACACAGATTTTAAAGTAAGAAATTGTTTTGAAAACATATGAAATATCCAACCATGATCTTTGGGCAATATGTCTATGAATTAAACATAAGCCTTCCCCATGATTGGTCTATTATTGTTATTTTGATACTTTAAATGACCATCTAAATGTCATAGGCATTAGTGGACATTTGTATCACCCTAACATCTCACTCATGCTAAATTTTCAATCAAGGTAGCCTATGGTGAGTGTGAGATGTATCCTAAAGGTATTTGTATATACTTAACCATTATTTTCATGCAATTCCATTAAGGTTAAGTATCATCCTAACAATCCACATGATCATAAAGATGTATATGACTTAATTTTACATTATGATTATGAAACACATGTATTCATCAAATTGTGATCATGCATTAGGTATTACATCATGATAATAAAGAAAATATCACCTAAAGCATGATTTTATCTATTTATAGGTGCATTATCATCACCTAACACTATTTCAAAAATGTTGTCCTGCCATCCTAAGTCAACCAAAAATATGATATAGATGAAATCCTTATGGTTGACTATCCTAGGGTTTTCCTAACCCTTTAGGATGGATTTTGGAACCCAAAATAAGTTCTTTCCTATTGGGTTCACTAAATACTCCTTGGGGATCCATTTTCTATCTATTACCTTCTTTTTATCTTGTCCCCTAGCAATTAAGCATTTATAGGCCTTTTTATTTTTCTTTTCCTTATATCCTAGGCCTTTCTTATTGAAGCTTGACCTTTAGCTCCCAATGATCATGTTAAGGGTGTTGGAGCCTATAGTAAACTTTTCTAGGGCTTTGGTCAAATAATCTACCTTTTCCCTTAGAGCCCTATTTTCATTCATACATGCATCATCAACATTGAAAGGCATATATTCATGTGAGCATGCATCATCATGACTAGAAGAAATATTATCATTTACATTTAAGCATGCTTTTTCTAGTTTATTTTCTAAGTCGTTAATTTGATCTAGCATGCTCTTATTTTTCTTTTTAGCTCTAAATAGATCCTTAGTGAGGCTAGAAATCATAGAAACTATTTTACTAGGTGAAAGGTTAGTTACCATAGTTTCCATGTCCTCTTCTTCGGATGAGGAGGTAGAGGAGGCTCCCCCTTCACTGGAGCTCTCTCCACTTGAGCTTGATCCTTCATTTTCGGAGGAGCAGCAATCCAAGTCGTCAAAAGCCATTAGGGCAAGGTTGGTGACAAAAGCATTCTCCTCTTCCGATGATGATGAGGAAGAAGGATCATCCCATGTCTTGGCTTTGAATGCCTTGGTCTTCCCTTTTTCTTTGGCCTTCTTCTCTTCTTCCTTCTTTTTGCTCCCCTTTTTCTTCTTCTTTTCTTCTTTCTTCTTCCTCTCTTCTTTGCTCTTGTTTAGGAGAGGACAATTGTCCCTTATGTGTCCCTCTCCTTGGCAATTGTAACAAATTACCTTTCCCCTTGGTCTTCTCCTCCTATCATTAGATTTATTAAATTGAAAACCTTTTAAAGCACGCCTTACCCTCCTTACCATATAAGCTTCTTCCGTGCTATCCATGGAGGAGGAGGAAGATGCTTCATCATCGGAGGAAGAGGGGATCTCTATCTTCTTCTTCCCCTTGTGTGACATCAAGGCTACTCCTCTTGAAGGTTGAACCTTTGGCTCTTCTTGTATTCCTTCAAGCCTCGTTTCGTGGAGCTCCATTGTTGAGAAGAACTCCTCCAATGTGCTCACTTCTAAATTCTTGGACATGTAGAAGGAGTCCACCATTGAACTCCATTTCGATGACCGGGGAAAAGTGTCGATTGCTTTCATAAGCATATCCCGGTTCGAAAGTTTTTCTCCTACACTTGTTAGTCCAATCAAAATTTCTTTAAACCTAGAATGCAATGAGATTACCTTTTCTCCCTTTTCTAATTTTATGTTGGATAGTTGGGAGCGGAGGAGGTCTCTTCTTGCAAGTTTGGCCTCCGAGGTACCTTCATGAAGCTCTAGTAGCTTCTCCCACATCTCCTTCGCACTAGAGCATTCCCCAATCCGGTTAACTTCATGTTGGAGGAGTACATTGTAGAGGTGGTGCTTGGCTTTTGAATTTGCCAAATATTCTTCTCTTTGCCTCTTGCTCCACCATTCTTTCTCCAATGGCTCCCCATCTTCATTCCTAGGCAACTCGAAACCGTTTTCCATAATTAATAAAATTTCAAAGTCGGTTTCAAAGAATACCTCCATTCTCTTTTTCCACCAAGAGAATTCGCCTTCGAACTTTGGTGGGTGAATGTTAGAGCCGGCCATCCTTGAATGTGCTTGTTGTGACGGTTAGTCCTCAACAAGCTTTCCTTGGCTTCGATACCACTTGTAGGGGATCGATCGGCCGGCTAGAGGGGGGTGAATAGCCCTCTTTCGTTGGATAATGGAATTTGCTCGTCTACAAACAAGATTAGCGCAACGGAAACAACAAGACAAGCAAATCAAGCAAACAAAGACAAAGCAAAGGAAACAAACAATGCTAACACAAAGTCGTAACGTGGTTCACGGCTACGCCACTAATCCACGATCCCGATTCGTCCAAGGTGAATCACTCCTTTGCCAAATCCACTAAGTCTCTCCTTTGCACCAAGCTAGGTGGAGGTAACCTCTTTACGATTCCTCTTCTTACAATTGAATGAGAATTAGCACAAGAAGAAGAGTGGAAAAACCCTTAGAGAACTTTGGGAGAAGTTATGAGTTGAAGCATTAGGTTCCCAAAGCCCCACACCCTTCCTCTTTATAGAGGAAGAGGGTTTCTTCCCGTTGACACATGAGCAGTCGACTGGTCCTATAGCCGTTGTCGAATAACGGCTGCTTTCCATGTTGGATTCCATCCAACGGCACTGGCATCAGTCGACTGATATTACCATCAGTCGACTGATGCTCGATCAGTCGAGTGCTCCGTGAGCTCGACTCCATTCTGTGCCCGAAACACTTACGACCAGTCGACTGATGCCTTCATCAGTCGACTGGTGGTCTCGCAGTCGACTGCCACTCCATGGCAGTCGACTGTTGGCACTTGATCCGGACTCAAACACTAGTCGAGTCACTGTCGACTTAGAGTAGTCGACTACCATTAACATGGTAGTCAACTGATGTCGGGAAATCCCATCCGACACTTAGCCAAATGGCCAAGTTTCACCTAAGAGCTACTACCCCTTCCCGGGTTACATTCGCTCACTCTCATCCCTCGGAGTCCCTCACCTTTGGGGTGCGTTTGGTTCAAGTAATCATACATAACCTTGGTTATGTGATTACCAGGGAATAAAATATAACCTTAGAATAAAGTATAACCTTAGATCAAAACCTTGTTTGGTTGGAGGTTTTAATATATAACTTAGTTTAACATTTTACTAAATTATCCTTTGTCTTTGCTCAATCAATTCGATGACGACGACAGAAATATTAATGACGACGGCAGCGATCTGCCATCAGCAGTACCCAGCCGACTAGCGGTGGCGGTGACCGACCAACGATCGACCGACGACAGTGGTGACCGGTCGTCGACGACGACGGTCGACCGACCGAGGGCGATGATGGTGGTCAACCGATCGGCGACGGCAACGACGATCGATCGACCGGCGGCGATAACGATGGGCGACCGATTGGCGACGACGACGACGGTGACTGGCCGGGCGACGGCTGCCGTTGGTCGTCAGTCGGCGACGGGCGACGGTGGCGGCGATCGGCCGGCGACGGGCGGTGGCGGCGACGGCGGTGGTGATGGTAGCAGCGGTGGTGGCGGCGCGGCAAGCGATGGCGGCCTGGCGGCGGCGAAGCGGCGCGGTGGCCGATGATGGCGGCAGCGGTGGCCGATGGCCGGCGGCGGCGGTGGCCGATGTGGCGGCGGTGGCAGCGGCGGCGGCGGCGCGTGGCGGCGGCGGGCGGATGGCCGGCGGCGAAGCAGCGGGTGGTCGGCGGCAGGTGGCGGCCGGCGGCGGCGGCGTAGCGGCCGGCGACGGAGCGCCGGTGGTGGTCGCGGCGAGCGGCGGCGACGGCAGCAGCGATCAGCGATCAGCGGCGGCAGCGGCAGCCGGCGGCGAGGCGGGCGGCCGGCGACCGCAGCGACCGGCGATTAGCGATGGCGCGACAACGACGGTGACGCGGCGGCCGACACCGGAGGCCGGCGGACGGCGGCTACTAATAGCCAGGTGGCGGCGCGCTAACGCGGCAGCGGCCGGCGGCGGCGGCGGCGACCGATGACAAATCGATTGAGTTTTGACATATTGAGATTTAATATATTGCTAGGGGTAATATTGGAAAAAAGTTTCCTTAACCCCAGGAATCAACAAAAACCTTGGTTCTCCAAGGTTTTCCGATTCCCCCTAAAAAGGATTTTGTTCATAACCAGGTAATGAACAATTACCAGGTAATTGTTTATAACCTAAACCAAACAAGATTTTTGTTGATAACCTAACAAGGTCATCAACAAAAACCCCCAACCAAACGCACCCTTGAAGTTATCTTCGTCCGGCCACATCCCTCGGATGCGCCAAGTGCACGACTCTGCAGCGCCATCCTTCGCGTCTTGCCCTGAAGTCTACTTCCTCCGGCTTCACTCCAAGCTCCTCGTCCGGCGGTCCCTTGGATGCTCCAAGCGCACGGCTTCCGCAAAGCCATCCTTTACCGACTCAAGGACCGAGTCATGAGAGGTGAAACTCTCCAAGGCTCCATGTGCGAATTACTAAGCCCTGCAAGACTCCAACGCACATATCAAATCATAATAACACTCTAACTTAAACTCTTTGCCACACACATCAAAACCTTAATATGGAAAGAGATTGCCCTAACATATACTTCCTCTTGTTCGGAGTGAGCAAGAAAGAAAGATTGGTGATCTAAGAGGCTTCGACTTTTTGAAGATCGTCGCCCACACGACGTCCAAAAGGAGGAAGGACATACAATAGAAGATCGAGAGGTATAACACTTGTTTATATTCTTTTGTAACATGTCTATAATTATTTTTCAATCATATACATGTTGTATGTTCTGTTTTATGGTTAAATATACTTGGACCCCAAATACAAACACAAAAGTCGGCGATCTGTACATCGTCTATTCCGCGGCTAATCGTAGAATAGAGGTTGGTTGCTTGAACAACAAGTTTGTTCAAGTGACAACTCTAATCGAATAACACGACAATGAAACGGTAGCTTGGGTAATCTCTCTTGTCAAGGATAATTTTTTTTATCCGGGGACGTAGAAGGGATCGTCATGAACAAGCGACCGAGTTGAAGTGGTCAGCAAAGTTTCCTACCTTCAAGTGGTATCAGAGCCACAATTTCTGATTTTGTGTGTTTAGAATTCGGTTACTTTTATGCACTTTTCATATATTATATGTGCCGGATAATAGTAGGATGTGCGTAGATTAACTTTTTGGTTGCAGGCATAGGTTTCAACTATTATGTCCATATGTGTGTATGTGATTGTATGTGTGTAATTGTATATTTTGTTGAATCCTCGGGGTTGACGAGGCTAGTATTTAATTTTTGTAATTAGATACGACATTGTTTAGCCACTCTTTTTATTTTAGTTTACTTTCGATCTAGAATTCATGTACACTCCTTCGTGGAGTATAGGATCGATGGATGTAAATTAAAATAGTTTTTTTTCTCGGCTCGGATCTCTGGATGGCTTGTACATGGCGTAGGGAGGAGCGGACGAGATGGCGATACGACAGGAGACATATTGAAGACAAAAGCCATAATAGTTGGAAAATATTTATTTTTCATATTTATTGCTTATTTTTTGATATGCATGTCATAGGCTAGAAAATTCCTCAATTTTAAATTACTAAGTGGGAGAGGGATATTTTTATAAATTCCCACGGCCTCCATTACGATTTGACATGTGATGCAAACAAACTTACGCGTCGGCTCTGAGTGCCTTCCTCCACATCAGATGAGTTTGTTTGTAGATCACAAGGTCGAATATGGTTATAGGAAATTATTAAAGAGCGTGTGTACTTCTCCATCGGAAGGAACATAACCCGAGATAATTACCTTGGTACCGAGTAATGGTGAACACTTAGATACAAATATAAGTATCCTCCCCATTGGAGTCACTGCTTTTATTTGTAGGGACGAAGAGGAACCAACTATTAATTTTATTTGTCAAAAAGTTAGGTTGACAAGATAGTAAAATTAATAGGTGAAACCTCCTCTTACAAATGTAGAATTCGTATACGTCCACACTATCGTGGCATGCGATATTCTCGGTGTATTGAAGTGTTGGTTGATTTTAAAATTTTATTGTTTGAGGAATCAATAATTTTTTGAAATCTAATGTTTTGATCTATGTGATTCTTAGGTTATTTTTCAAAATGACTTTCAACCCGCTTGCTGTGATACTGAAAGAAAATAAACTTACTGGACCCAACTATGTTGATTGGAAGAGAAATCTTGACATTGTCTTGACTGCTGAGGAATACAAATATTTACTCCTCAAAGAGTGCCCTCCTAAGCCTGCGGATGATTCTGGGGAAAAGGAGAAGGAGAGTTATAAGAAGTGGATCAAGGCCGATGAGATGGCGCGGTGTTACATTTTGGCATCTATGTCAAATGTACTGCAACATCAACATCAAGTCATGCCCACTGCTTATGACATGATGCTCAATCTCAAAGAGCTTTTTGGACACCAGAATCGGGCTGCAAGGCAGGAAGCCATGAGGAACTTGATGACGACCACCATGATCGAGGGAACACCCGTGAGGGATCATGTTCTCAAGATGATGGCTCATTTGAATGAGCTAGAAGTCCTCAGAGCTGAGATCGATGGGGAAACCCAGGTCGATATCATTCTCCAGTCTCTACCTAGGAGTTTTGAGTCATTTCGCCTTAACTACAACATGAACAAGAGGTTGTATTCATTGGCGGAGCTTCTGACAGAACTCCAGACGGCAGAGGGGCTTTTTTATCAGAGTGCTCAGGCGCAAGCCATGGTTGCCCAAAAGGTTTCTACTTCTAAGCCAAAAGGCAAGAAGAAGAAGAAACAAGCTGGGGCAAAGGCAGTGGGAGGAACTCAGGGAGGAGTGAAGAAGCCGAAAGGCAAGTGCTTCACTTGTAAGTAGACTGGACATTGGAAGAAGGACTGCCTCAACCGCAAGCAGAACAAAGGTATATCTTTTGGTCTAGTCGTTGAAACATGTTTAGCGGTGTTATCTACCGGCACCTGGTGTGTAGATACGGGAGCCGCTGATCATGTCTGCAATACTTTGCAGGGGTTCCAGGAAACCAGACGAATGGCTGAGGGGGAGATTACCGTATACTTGGGCGATGCCACAAAGGTGGCGGTTGTTGTAGTGGGAGATGTTTATTTGTCTTTTGAGAGAAATAAAGTTTTGGTTCTTAAGAATTTCCTTTATGTACCTTTATTTAGAAAGAATTTGATTTCGATTTCTAAATTGTTTGTGGATGGATATTCTATTTCTTTTAATGACAAAGTTGTTATAAAAAGGAATAGGGAGATTATCTGTTCCGGTGCATTGATAGGAAATTTGTATACACTCAAACCAAAAGCTCCCACGATGCAAATAGAAGTTAATAACTCATCTTCTAATTCCAATAAGAGAAAAGAACCTTCGAAGATGAACCAAACATATCTTTGGCATCTAAGGCTTGGTCATATTAACCTAAGCAGAATTCAAAGGTTGATAGTTGATGGACCTCTGGGTTCATTAGTGGTGGAAGATTTCCCATCCTGCGAATCTTGTTTGGAGGGTAAAATGACCAAGAGGTCTTTTAAGGCCAAGGGGTATAGAGCCAAAGATGTGTTGGAGTTGATTCATTCTGATTTGTGCGGTCCTATGTCTATCCAGGCAAGAGGTGGTTTTGAATATTTCATCTCCTTTATAGACGATTATTCGAGATATGGATACATTTACTTGATGCGCCGCAAGTCTGAATGCTTTGACAAGTTCAAAGAATTCAAGGCTGATGTGGAGAAACGTCAAGGTAAAAGTATCAAGACGCTACGATCTGATCGTGGTGGTGAGTACATCTTGGGAGAGTTTAGGAATTACTTATCAGAGGCTGGGATTCAATCCTAATTGTCTGCACCTGGCACACCCCAGCAGAATGGTGTAGCAGAGTGAAGGAATAGGACTCTTATGGAGATGGTTAGATCGATGATGAGTTATTCTGAATTGCCAGATTCGTTATGGGGATATGCTCTAGATACGACCATGTACATTCTGAACTTGGTTCCATCTAAATCAGTGCCTTCTACTCCCACAGAATTATGGACTGGGCGAAAGCCTAGTCTGAGACATATTCGGATTTGGGGGAGTCCAGCACATACGCTGAAGGCAGATGCTGGTAAGTTGGAACCTCGTACAGAAGTGCGCATGTTCGTTGGCTATCCTAGAGGAACGAAAGGTGGTTTGTTTTATAGTCCTAGAGATCAGAAGGTGATCGTTAGCACGAACGCCATATTTCTAGAGGAAGGCTATGTGATGAACCACAAGCCCATGAGTAAGATTGTTCTGGAGGAATTGAAAGGGGAAGTCACTACTTCAGTACCACCGGTACAAGAGGATATACCATAAGTCACTGCACCGTGAGTCACAGATGATACATAGGTGATACCTTGTCATAGTGGGAGGGTTATGAGACAGCCTGATAGATTCATGTTCTTGGGAGAATCTTCTGATTTGGTCCCTGGCGAAAATGAATCTGATCCCTGGACATATGACGAGGCAATCCAAGATAAAGATGTGGTATCTTGGCAAAGTGCAATGAATACTGAGATTGAATCTATGGATTCAAATCAGGTCTGGGAGCTAGTAGAACCACCCGATGTTGTAAAAACCATTGTATGCAAGTGGATCTACAAAAGAAAGAGAGGAGTAGACGGGAAAGTTGAGACCTTCAAAGCAAGGCTTGTTGTGAAAGGGTATACTCAGAAAGAGGGTATCGATTATGAGGAGACTTTTTCGCCGGTAGCCATGCTTAAGTCTATCCGGATTCTCTTATGTATTGCTGCTCATATGGATTATGAGGTATGACAGATGGATGTCAAGACAGCTTTCCTTAATGGAAGTCTTGAGGAAAACATCTATATGAAGCAACCAGAAGGATTCATTGCAAAGGGCAAAAATCATCTTGTGTGTAAGCTTAATCGGTCCATTTATGGATTGAAGCAAGCTTCGAGGTCTTGGAACATCCGCTTTGATGAGGTAATCCAGTCTTATGGATTTATTCAAAGTCTGGATGAGTCTTGTGTATACAAGATATGTGACGAAAACGTAGTGGTATTTCTTGTACTATACGTAGATGACATTTTGTTAATTGGCAAAAATGTCAAGGTGTTATCGGACATAAGGGTATGGTTGTCCAAACAATTTGACATGAAGGACTTGGGAGAAGTGGGACACATCCTTGGGATCAAGGTTATAAGGGATCGCAGGAAAAGGATGTTATGCTTATCTCAAGCTTCATACATAGACACCATTATGGATCGTTTTAGCATGCAAAACTCCAAGAAAGGTTTTCTACCTTTCAGGCATGGAGTTCCTTTATCTAAGGAGATGTGTCCTAGAACATCTTAGGAGATAGAGAAGATGAAGGCGGTTCCTTACGCCTCAGCCGTAGGAAGCCTGATGTATGCGATGCTATGTACGAGACCGGATATCTGCTTTACCATGGGCATGGTTAGCAGATATCAGAGTAATCCAGGATAGAAACATTGGACTACGGTAAAGCACATATTGAAGTACCTGAGAAGGACTAGGGATTATATGCTAGTTTACCAGGCAGACCAATTGCTCCCTGTGGGTTACGCAGATTCCGACTTCCAATCAGACAGGGATAACAGTAAGTCTACCTCAGGTTTGTGTTTACTTTGGGAGGTGGAGCCATTGTATGGAGGAGTGTCAAGCAGAAATGCATGGCGGACTCCACCATGGAAGTTGAGTATGTGGCAGCCTTTGAGGCAGCCAAAGAAGTTGTGTGGCTCAGGAACTTCTTGATGGACTTGTATGTGATTCCTGGTTTGCTCAGAACTATCACAATTTATTGTGATAATAGCGGTGCAGTTGCAAACTCAAAGGAACCACGAGCCCATAAGGCAAGTAAACAAATAGAGCGCAAGTACCACCTGATACGAGAAATCGTAAAGAGATGAGAAGTTGTTATGGCCAAGATTGCATCAGAGGATAACCTGGCAGATCCTTTCACTAAGGCCCTTCCGGCGAGAGCTTTTGATAGGCATGTGGAGGGAATGGGAATCAGATGTATGGCAGTTTAAGGGTAGCGTAGTCTTTTAGTATAAGTGGGAGATTGTTGGGATGTATACTGAAAAGTCTATCTTTTGTATGAACATCTTTATTTTGAAATAAGAATCACATGATCATTGTTTGCATATTTAGGGTTATGCATATTTGTCTGATACATTACATTGTAGATAACATGGTGTGTAGTGTCACACAGGAGATCATGTTATCGGTTCATTGTAAAGTATAAGTAAAGGCTCACAACCGAGATGGTTTTGGACAAACCATTGGCATGGTTGTGGTGTGATTTGGTATTTGTTTGTCTTGACGATAGAATCACACTAGTACACTTTGTGTGTATTGAGCATGACCGACATAGAGGTGATTCGATTTATTGCTGACTACATAATCGAATCGAACCTCAGATATTATGTTGTACATGCTCTTAATCCCGATATAATAACGGGTACATATACTTAGTATTCATTTCTTTGATTTACCAATGGGCGAGATTTATAGAGTAAATCGATAGGCTGGGTAAATTAGGAAATGATATTATTTATATGGTGTGTCATTGATTATAAAAGGAAACTGTGTCCTATATATTAGGATGATGATGTCCCCTTGAGGAGCTCATAAGGTTCATCATGTAAACCCTGCAAGTGGACTTAGTCCGGCATGATGATAAGGTTGAGTGGTACTACTCATGGAGTTAGATGTTGATTAATTAATTATCAGTAAATTAATTAATCGATTGACATTCGAGATCTTAAACACGGGGAGAAATATTTGCAAATAATATATGGAGCCCATATTATCTTATGGGGGTTGGTGAGGTAGATCAATGATAATCCTCTAGTGGATTGGATTATCATTAATGGATCGGACTTTATGTGGGCTTGATCCATTGGGTGGCCAAGATCCAACTCCTTCTCATGGTCCCTATTGTAGCCTATTAAAACCTCATGAAGCCTAGATCCAATGGTTGAAAACAAAACTCTAGATCCGACGGTGGAGATTAAATCTCTAGATCTGACGGTTGAGATTAAATCCCTAGAACCGACGGTGGAGATTAAAAGAGGCTTAGGCCTAACTCTATAAATTAAGGCAAGGGGGTGGACGGCAAGAGAGATTGGAGAGGGGCTAGGGTTTTGGGCGGAAAGGGCAAGGAGGTTGGGTGGCCACAAATAAGGAAACTTCTTTCCTTCTTCTTCCTAAGGTGGTCGGCGCCTATTCTTCTCCTTTCTCTCCTTTGTCGGCGTCCAAAGCTCCTCCATCTCTTCTCCTTGGCCGGTGGAAACAAAGCCTAGGGTCTCTTCCCTTGGAGTTTTGGTCGGCATCCACCATCCTTCTTCTCCTCTTGGGCGGCGGCAAGCATCAAGGTTGGTGCTTGGTGGTTGGTTAAAGGAAGGAGAAGAGTTTTGTTTCTATACTTCCTCTTGTTCGGAGTGAGCAAGGAAGGAAGATTGGTGATCTAGGAGGCTTCGACTTTTGGAAGATCGTCACCCACACGACGTCCCAAAGGAGGAAGGACATACAATAGAAGATCGAGAGGTATAACGCTTGTTTATATTCTTTTGTAACATGTCTATAATTGTTTTTCAATCATATACATGTTGTATGTTTTGTTTTATGGTTAAATATACTTGGACCCTGAATACAAACACAAAAGCTG
Source organism: Wurfbainia villosa (assembly GCA_025175895.1). Classification (NCBI taxonomy): domain Eukaryota; kingdom Viridiplantae; phylum Streptophyta; class Magnoliopsida; order Zingiberales; family Zingiberaceae; genus Wurfbainia; species Wurfbainia villosa. Next base: position 113,768,314 of record CM045987.1, on the reverse strand, counting down.
GCGATCCGTACATCGTCTATTCCGTGGCTAATCGTAGAATAGAGGTTGGTTGCTTGAACAACAAGTTTGTTCAAGTGACAACTCTAATCGAATAACACAACGATGAAACGGTAGCTTGGGTAATCCCTCTTGTCAAGGATAAATTTTTTTATCCGGGGATGTAGAAGGGATCGCCATGAACAAGCGACCGAGTTGAAGTGGGAAGCGAAGTTTCCTACCTTCACCGAGATGCAGTCGTATACTTCTGATAGCGCCCTCAATGATTCCCTAGATATGTTAATGCCAATGGACTCTAACCATGCAGTGATAATATGTCCAAAAGGCATATGAACTTTCCCTTGCACAGGGGATATGAAATGGACAATGCAATGAAAAATGTTCAATGAAATGTTCATGTCTAACCGATGGCACATGGCATACATGAGAAAGAGATGGGGAGGCCGGATCTTGGCCTGACCTCGAGTCACAATCGGAAGGAAGCACTCAACAATTACTTTGTAAAGAACATTGTCAGGTGCAGATAATTCATTGATAGGGAAGAGGTTTGAGCTAGTGGGCGAGGATGACAGAAGAAGTGCTCATGCATGGAATCTAATGAGATGTGGTCAAAAAAATCAGGAAGAGGGGCATCAAAAGTAGGATAAAAAATGAAGGTGTCATTCGATGCCCTACACTCCAGGAACTCCTGCAAGATTACAGGAGTGAACTCCAGGTCGCGTTTTGCAATGCAAGTGGTGTAGGTAGGGCTATCGTCTACCTTCCTCAAGTTTTGGTAAAATTCCTTGAGGAGGTCATCATTAATAGCATGATTGCAAAGGGCGATCTTCATCAGCTGATAATGCAGTAAGATATCAATGACTTCACGATAGTAGTATCTAAAAAATCGCTCATCGATGTACCTAACCGCCATCGGTTGGTACAAACACGATACACCCTCACTTGGGTCATTCCTACGTTGTCTTCTACATGATTATATGATGAATGCAATGCAATGTGATGGCACAAATACCATGATTAGATCAAAATGTGGTGTAAAAAAAATTAGGGTTTAAGGGTTTAGAGGTATACTTTGGTGCCATTACTAGACTGATGGTTGTGAGGGCCTAACTAGGCAGCCTACTTGCCGAAGAGAACGTCAGAAAGAGGATCTCGTCGAAACCCTAGTGCCGAAGGAAAAATAAAGGCTATGAGATGCCATTTTAGCTATAGAGTGATCAAAAACATGAATGGCAGAGATAGCTTCCAAACCTAAAGGCTTTTGGTCACCGGCGTGGACGCGAGAAGGCTGGTCGGAGAGGATTGGAAGCAACTGGAGAGGAGAAATCTCACGAAGGCAGCGTGAATACGTCGAACCCTAGCAGTTCGATGTTATAAAATTGCGATGTCAGTCGACTGATGTGTGACATCAATCGACTAATAGCGGGTTAGTGAATGGTTCATCAAACGGCCGATCACGAGATATTACTGCCGACCTACAGAACATCGATCGATTGATAATGGTCGTCGATCGATTGATGTGACGGATTCGATCTTCGGACGAGTCACTCGCTCATTGGCTCTTCGCCCGATGAGCATACCAGCGATCGTGATGTAGATGTCGGTCGGTGATGGACAAATCGATCGAGTCATAGAAGCAGACATCGGGCTGTGATGTCATGCTATAGTGTTATCAGTCGACTGATATCTGATTTTCAGTTCTGAAATTAAGTGAATTTTGATTTCTTCACTCAATTTGTTTCATTTTACCATGTTTATTCATGTATATCGAATATATTAGTGTTATGCCTATGTTCATGTATTTGTTAATGTATTTTGGTATTTTATTTCATTTTCACAAGCATTAACATCCAATAGTTTCAAATCCTAGCATCTCACCCTTTCTAAGTATTGAAATACACAATCAAGGTGAATGATCTATTTTGTGAGATTAAATACACCATAAACATTCCTTCCATACAAACATATGATAAAACACATGAAGCATGGTAAGTATGAGACATCAAGATGTGTAGTACTTGAGTATCAATCTTAAATATAATTTTCAAGCCTTAAGATAATTTTCTTGATACACTAATTCCCAAAGTGTGCCAAAACCCCAAATTGCACACCAATACGTCTAATTCTACATGTGCCAAGTTTAATCAAATTTTCACAATTCTCAAGGCTTATTGGCACATCCTAAAATCCTTTAGGTTTGAAATTCAAACTTATTTCCAAGGTATCACATAACCTTGAAAAAGCTATAAAGTGTTAACTTTACAATGGTTAGGTTAACTACCCACCAATTCAAGTTAACACCCCCAACCCACTTAGCGTGATGGAATCACGCTTTTAGGAACCCAATACTTGTTTGAGCTCCTTGGGTTAACTAGGTATTCCTTAGGGATATCTTCCCTAGATACCTTCCTAATGACCCTCTTAGGCTTAGGAGTCTTGGTCATTTGGGTCCTATCATGGTTAACCTTAAGGATTGCCTCCCTAGTAACCTTCTTAGTGGTCTTCCTTGGTTTCATAGAAACCTTGGCCACTAGATACTTGCCTTGGTTAACCTTAGGAATAGCTTCCCTAGTAACCATGTCCTTCCTAGACCTAGGTTGTGTTCCATAATCGAATGGAACACTATGGTATCTCTCCTTTGGCTTAGGTTTGTGACCCAAACCTTTCTTGTCTTTGGATGACTCTTGTCTTCTAAACCCTAGGTTTTGACTTTGACTTCTAGACCCTAGAGTTTGACCATTTGACCTTTTCATTTGATTTGTCATTTTTGCAATAGTCTTTTCAAGTTTCTCAAGCCTTGATCTCAAGGCTTGATTTTCCTTTTCTAATTGCCCAATTTTTTATTTTTCATTATCTCTTGAGATATTCTTATTTCTAGGCATGTGTCTAATCCATTTAGGATTTATGCCTAGGTGATTTTCTATTTTCCTAATAGATTCCTTAGGTAATGTTTTTCTAGGGACATTAGTCTCAAATTTCTCCTTATTTTTAACCTTGTATCTCTTAGCCCCTAAGCAATAAAATTTATTATTCTTAGCATGCTCTTTATAAAACATAGAGAAATTACTTCTAGCATGCTTGTTCTTATTACTTAAAGAATGAACATTGTTTAAATGTACCTTAGGGTTTGCCTTAAAGGCTCCCCCTACATTTGATGCTCCTTCTATCGTATGTCCTATCCACTTCTTCTTCCCATTAGGGCATTGATCGTAGTGGACATTTGAAGCATATCACATACTCCTTGTTCTTAGGAATGGCGACTCCCTCCTTGGTCTTTTCTTGAGATTTCGGTGCTGGTTGACTTTTCTTGACTTTCCTAGGGCACTTGCTCTTATAGTACCCATATTCCCTACACTCAAAACACATAATATGATTTTTATTTTGAATTGATGTGTTTGAGTTACCTAGGTTAATGGTGATGGTATGGGCTTCTTCATCTCCTCGACCGAAAGTGAATGCTTCCTCTTGATCATGTTCCGAAGTGGAAATTTTCTTCTCCTCCTCAATCCTAGAGGTGGAGGTTGTTGGTGCAGTAGGCACCTAAGTCGAACCTGAGTTTTGATTATAGCAAACGATACAAAGTTAAGCTCATGTCGTTATCTCACGAGCTGAATCGAGTGTGTAGAAAATTGCTATAGCTGGAGCTAAAGGTTAGCGACACCCGGAGGAAGCCGCGGTGGTCGGGCGACACTCGAGTGACTTCGGAGGGAGCCGAAGGAATCGAGTGGAAGGTCGGAAGCGAAAGTGACACAGTAAGTATCGAGATAAGCTTGTGTGTGTGCGAGTGTAAGTGAGGTCGTATCCTCCTTATGAGGATAGACTTAAGTGCAGATCCAACCCAAGACATCCCATCGATGGTCTAGGTCGAGATCGGATGGTCGGAGGCCGTCGAAATAATGTTTTTGTTTAGCTAACTTGTCATTTCAACTGGCATCACCACCGCCGGAGGACTCGATCGTCACAATCACCGACCCTATGGTCGTCGATTTGATTGATCGCCATCAGTCGACTGATGATGGATATCAGTCGACTGATGGTCAAGGATCAGCTTCGAGAAGTCAAGGCTTATCACCTCATTTCAAGGGGAGTGGTTCTCAATTGTGATTGGCTAAAGTTCCTCTCGAAAAGGGGCTCAAAGGCTATAAAAGGAGGGTCTATCCTAGGGTTTTTCATCAATCTCTAAGTGTTCAAAAGCCTCCACAACGCTACGACTCTCCGACGACTCTATAACGACAAAGTACTGCCAACAACCCTAGCTTAATTTATATTTCCTAGTTGTTGGTATAATCTTATTTTGTCATCTCTTTAATACTGCAATTCTTTTTTATCAAGGTTTTCTATCATTGCATTTTACATTAATAGAAGAGAGGGTTTGTCTCTCTATCTTTTGCTTTCGAAGGTTTTTGTAATCGTCTAACTCCTACCTCCAACGAGGAGGAGTGTTTTAGTGAATTGCCCTCCGTACACGGTCTAGGACCATTAGGGCCTTGGAGTAGTAGTCGAAGGCTACGAACCAAGTAAAAAAAGCATTTGTCTCCTTTTATTTATCATTTATCTTTCCACTGCAATTAATTGTCTACTCGGGTTTTAACGAACGAAACAAAAGAAAAGGTTTTATCACTATTCACCCCCCCTCTAGCGATCTACTTGATCCAACAATTGGTGTCAGAGCCGAGGGTGCTAAGATCTGGTGAAACCACCAATCTAGCTTTTTTATAGATTTTTTTTCTTTCTTATTCTGTTTATTTCGAATTTATTTCATTCGTTTAGTTTCTCTCCCACACTACTAATCCAAGACGTGAGTCTTGGTACTTTTCGATTGTTTGTGTTGTTGTTAGGTTTTTCGTCTTCGTTCTCTTATTTCTTTTTGTTTCAATGGCCCATCTTGAGAGTTTTAGCACCGTCCGATCTCCGTTTTACAACGGAGATGACCTCCGTTATTGGAAGGGTCGGATGGAATGCTTTCTTAAAACCCAAATCGAGATGTGGATCATAATCCAAATGGGATTCACACTTCTGACTAATGAAGTGGGTGAATCCTTGGATTATGACCAATGGACCAATGCAACAAAAAGACAAGTTGAAGCCGATGCAAAGGCAACTCAAATTCTCCAATGCGGCTTGTCCAAGGAGGAGCTTAATCGCGTCGGTCCCTTCATCAGCGCAAAGGACCTTTGGACAAAGTCAGTAGAGCTACACGAAGGGACCGATGAAGCCAAGGTATGTAAGCGCGATCTTTTGTTCAATAAATTGTATAATCTAAAAATGCAGGAACACAAAACGGTGACTCAACTTCACGCTCGCATTCAAGACATAGTCAATAACCTACACGCGATCGGGCAAAAGGTCGAAAACCGCGACCTTATAAGGTATGTTCTTAACTCTTTTCCGAGGACTACCTTATGGGCATCCATGGTCGATGCCTACAAGGTCTCCAAGGATCTTTCGAAACTTATGTTAGATGAGTTATTTTCCGATTTCGAACTTCATGAGCAGTCTGTTGGGGGATCGATTGGCCGGCTAGAGGGGGGTGAATAGCCCTCGTTCGTTTGATGTCGTAATTCGCTCGTTCTCGTTGCGTTGCTTGTCTACGATTGTCGTTAGCGCAGCGGAAACAATAGAAATAACAATAACACTAACAACAATACAAGCACACCAAATACGCAAGCATATACATGGTTCGGAACCGAATGGTTCCTACTCCACGGGCGAGCTCCTCGAGCTCTAGAGATGCACACGACAATACTCAAACTCCTTCTCGACTACACGTCGGAGGTGGAGAAACCTCTCACAAGCAATTACAACAGTAATATACAAATACAAACAAGAATACAAATACAATACAAAAGAAACACTTTTCACCGATTGCTTTTGATCACTTGTTTGTTGCTTGCTTTGATTGGCTCTTGAAGGACTAGAATGCAGCAGCAATTCCCCTCCAATAGCTCCACAAAAACCTTTGCGAAATCCTCCAACTCGTGCTCCTTTTATAACCTGCATCAAGCTATTTTTGTGCCCATCACCGTGATCGTGACCATCGATGACCGTCTCGAGTCGTTGTCTCACAACGGCGGATCCACGTTGGTTAAGTTCCAGCGGATCACACATCGATCCGATTGATGGCACCCATCACCGATCATCCATCACCGATCGGCGAGCTCGACTCCATTTTTGCGTGCGTACGTGTCATCGATCATTGTCATCCCTTGGCGGTCGATCGATCCTCCCAACCGATCGCCCTCCCTGCTCAATCGACACAGGACTTGGTTCGAATAACGGTCGAACCCATACGACCTAGAGCAGTCGACTGACACCTATGCCAGTCGACTGATGTCGGCTAAAACCTCAAACATATAGATGTTTGAGCCTCCGACACTCAGTCTTAGCCACTTGGCCAAGTCCACCTTATCCCACATGGAGTTCCCCACCGAAGGTCTCTTCCCTCGGCCTACGTCCCTCGGATGCGCCAAGCGCACGGCTTCGTAACGCCATCCTTCGCGTTTCATGCCCTAGAAGTATGCTTCTCTTTGGGCTCACTCCATTCGCTCCCCATCCGGCGGTCCCTCGGATGCACCAAGCGCACGGCTTCGCAATGTCATCCTTCACCGACTCAAGGACCCGAGCCTAGTGAACTTGCCAAGTTCTCAAGACTTCCAAAATGCACCAAGCGCACGGCTTCGCAATGCATTTCTCACCAAGCACCAAGCGCATGGCTTCGCAATGCTTTGAATTTCCCATGCCAAGCACCAAGCGCACAGCTTCGCAATGATTTGGACTTTCCCATGCCAAGGCTTCCCCCTTGGACTTCCACACCAAGCTCCATGCTTGGATTTTCCATGCCAACCCCATGTTGGACTTTCCCATGACAATCCCATGTCATGAGTTTTGTCTATCATCAAAATATCATTAAGGTACTGCTCGAGTGAAACTCGAGTCAACCTGGGCTGATTGCACCAACAATCTCCCCCTTTTTGATGATTGACAAAACTACCATCTCAAGTCTACCAATTCTCCCATATTGGCAATTATCATATCTCAATGAGAATTCCAACGAACCCTAATTGGTAACTTCTCCCCCTTTTTGACATTACATCAAAAAGGTCCTCCCCAAGGGTATGAATGTCTCATATCCCAATGAGATCTTACAATCTCTCCCTTGGAGGAACACATGCCTACAATCTTTCTAGTGATCCCATATCACTTAAAGAGAGGCAACCCAATTTTCCTCCCATGAGGAAATACACATCCATCTTCCCATGATGGATACCTCCCCCTAGAGGCTTGCTCCCCCTTGACCATTGAACCAACAATGTCCTTGGAGAGTCCCTAAGCCAATAGGAACATTAACCAAATCAAAATTAAGGCAAAGTTCAACAATGAACTCTCATCCACCTTAAAATTGATACTCACCCTCAACCCAACTCCTAATCCATATCCAATGGATTTCCACCCTCTCTAATGCTCTCCCAAGCATATCCTAGGGTTAGGAGTGGTTAGGGGACCAAAACATGGCTAAACATGGGCCTAACTATCGATCGATCGATTTATACTATCACGATCGACATTACATGCGATCGAGAATCGTGATTCGCAGTTTTCATTGTAAAATGGATTTTCAAAATCCATAAGTAAATATACGTAATTCTAAAAATCTTGAAAATGCATACGTATAATACTTATCCTAAACACTATGGGTGAAAAATATTGGAAATTTATTTTACCCATTAAATTAGGAGATTGATACAAAGTTCAAAATTTAAGAAAAGCTTCAATAAAGAGCCATCTTTGTATCATCCCATTCAATGGTGATAGCTATCAAAAGATAGACTTCACCAAGGTTTTTCAAAATGTTTTCAAAATGTTTTTCAAACCTTTATTTTCTTTTTCCTAAACATCTCACCAATATCTAGATGTGTAAAACACATACAAGTCAAATTTTTATGAGATGTGGGTTTTGTTTTGTTTATGTTTTCATGCATATTTCTAGGCAACATTATTTGATTCCTTTTAAATTATGCCATAGTCCTTAACTCCATTTTAATTCATGCATGATATGATTATGGCATAGATATGATATAGATAAAAACATATGCCAATATCATGATGTCATGGCATGTGAATGAAACTTAAGCATACATGACATCTAAACATAAATCTAAACATGATCATGACATTTTTATAGATGAAAATGAAAATGATGTCATGACATGGCAAGGCAAATAAAGCATGGCAAGAAAAATATACTAAGGTATAAAATACCTAAGTGTTAAAATCAATTTGCCATTTCTAGGGATTAAATTCATTTTGCCTTAATGCCATTATTTCCTTAGTGTGCCAAAAACCCAAAATAGCACACCACGACCTCTATGACCTAATTGTGCCAATTTAAATCATTTTTAACTTCTCAAACCCTATTGGCACACCCTAATGTGTCAACTCACAATGGCTAGGTTAACTACCCGTCCACTTAGGGTTGACACACCCTAACTCATTTAGCGTGAATCAATCACGCTCTTAGGAACCCAATATCTATTAGAGCTCCTTGGGTTAACAAGGTATTCCCTAGGGATAACTTCCCTTGATACCTTCCTAATGACCCTTTTAGGCTTTGAAGCCATAGTCTTTTGGGTCTTTCCTAGGTCAACTCTAGAGGTGACTCCTCCATTGACCTTCTTAGTGGCTACATTTGATTTCTTTGAGGTGTTAGCCACTAAACACATACCATGGCTAGACTTAGGGATGTCTTCCCTATTAGCCTTGGTTTTCCTAGACCTAGATGTGGTTCCATAATTAAATGGAACATTATGGTAGGACATAGGTTTGTGACCCAAACCCTTCTTGCCCTTAGATGTTTCTTGTTTCCTAGGTCTTGACTTTTGTGCATTAGACCCCTTAACCGAATTTGATATTATTGCTAGGGTCTTCTCCAATTTCTCTAGCCTTGACCTCAAGGCTTGGTTTTCTAACTCTAATTTTCCCAATTTTGAATTTTCATTTATCTTTTGGAAAATGTTTTTCTTTTTAGGCATATGCCTAGATTTCTTGGAATTAACACCCAAGTTTTCTTCAATTCTCCTAATTGACTCCCTAGGTAAAATAGATCTAGTGTTTTGAGTCCTAGGTTTGTCCTTAGTTATATGAACATGCTTGGCACCTAGACAATACACCTTATTATTTCTCTTAGCATGCTTTTCATTGATAATAGCAAGAGAGCTAAAATAATTTTTAGCATGCTTTTTGACTTTAGGAATTAAAGGTGCATTAACTAAATGTACCTTAGGGTTAGCTTTAGGAGCTCCCCCTACATGAGTTGCACCTTCTTGCCCTTTCTTCCTCCCCCTAGGGCATTGGCTTCGGTAGTGTCCCTTTTGATTGCATTTGAAGCACACAATGTGCTCTTTGCTCTTGATTTTGGGAACACCGGCATTGTTTGACTTTGGGTTGACTTTTGGTGTCGATGCCTTCTTCTTAGCCAATTTAGGGCATTTTCTCTTGTAATGCCCTTTCTCCCTACACTCAAAGCATATTATGTGATTTTTATTTAAAATAATAACACTTGAGTTACCTAGGGAGGTGGTGGAGGTCTCTTCATGATCTTCACTTCTCCCGAATGTGGATGCTTCTTGTTCTTGCTCCGGGATGGAAGATTGCCTCTCCTCCCCCTCAATGCTAGAGGTGGAGGTCTCCACCAAGTCATCAACATCTTCAAATGTTGTGGGTTCTTCTTCGGCATTCTCCTCTTCTTGTGCCGATTGGGAATTTTCTTGGAATTTCATTACCTTATTCCATAATTCCCTTGCATCCCTATAATCACCCAATCTAGACCAAATAGTGTTAGGTAACAAATCACTAATCAACTTGATTACCTTGAGATTTGTCTTGAAGTTCTTGATTTGGTCTTGGGTCCACTTTGATTTTTCAATTTGCTTGTTGTGTTTGTCCCTAGGCATCTCAAAACCATTTTCTATAATAATCATATAATCAAAATCGGTTTCGAGATATACCTCCATCCGTTTCCTCCACCAAGAAAAATCTCCATCGAATTTCGGTGGATGGATGAAGTCGGCCATCTTATAGTGCTCTCGTGGCGGTTAGTCCTTGAAGAGCGACCTCGGCTCTGATACCACTTGTTGGGGGATCGATTGGCCGGCTAGAGGGGGGTGAATAGCCCTCGTTCGTTTGATGTTGTAATTCGCTCGTTCTCGTTGCGTTGCTTGTCTACGATTGTCGTTAGCGCAGCGGAAACAATAGAAATAACAATAATACTAACAACAATACAAGCACACCAAATACGCAAGCATATACGTGGTTCGGAACCGAATGGTTCCTACTCCACGGGCGAGCTCCTCGAGCTCTAGAGATGCACACGGCAATACTCAAACTCCTTCTCGACTACACGTCGGAGGTGGAGAAACCTCTCACAAGCAATTACAACAGTAATATACAAATACAAACAAGAATACAAATACAATACAAAAGAAACACTTTTCACCGATTGCTTTTGATCACTTGTTTGTTGCTTGCTTTGATTGGCTCTTGAAGGACTGGAATGCAGCAGCAATTCCCCTCCAATAGCTCCACAAAAACCTTTGTGAAATCCTCCAACTCGTGCTCCTTTTATAACCTGCATCAAGCTGTTTTCACGCCCATCAGTCGACTAATCGTGACCATTAGTCGACTGGTCCCGTAGTCGTTGTCTCACAACGGCCAGATCCACGTTGGTTAAGTTCCAACGGATCACACATCAGTCGACTGATGGCACCCATCGATCGTGATCATCCATCGATCGAGTCCGGCGAAGCTTGGCTCCATTCTCCGTGCGCGTGACAGTGTCATCGATCATTGCCATCCCTCGGCGGTCGATCCTCCCAGCGGTCATTGCCCTCCTCCTCGGCATCGTCGACAACGAACTTGGTTGATCGAACACTGGTCGAACCCATACGACCTAGAGCAGTCGACTGGCACCTATGCCAGTCGACTGATGTCGGCTAAAACCTCAAACATAACGATGTTTGAGCCTCCGACACTCAGTCTTAGCCACTTGGCCAAGTCCACCTTATCCCACATGGAGTTCCCCACCGAAGCTCTCTTCCCTCGGCCTACATCCCTCGGATGCGCCAAGCGCACTACTTCGCAACGCCATCCTTCGTGTCTCATGCCCTAGAAGTATGCTTCCCTTTGGGCTCACTCCATTCTCTCCCCGTCCGGCGGTCCCTCGGATGCACCAAGCGCACAGCTTCGCAATGTCATCCTTCACCGACTCAAGGACCCGAGCCTAGTGAACTTGTCAAGTTCTCAAGACTTCTCAAATGCACCAAGCGCACGGCTTCACAATGCATTTCTCACCAAGCACCAAGCGCACGGCTTCGCAATGCTTTGGACTTTCCCATGCCAAGGCTTCCCCCTTGGACTTCCACACCAAGCTCCATGCTTGGATTTTCCATGTCAACCCCATGTTGGACTTTCCCATGACAATCCCATGTCATGAGTTTTGTCTATCATCAAAATATCATTAAGGTACTGCTCGAGTCAAACTCGAGTCAACCTGGGCCGATTGCACCAACACAGTCTAACTCAGAACCCGAGAAGTGTATAGCACTTTTTGCAGGTTCAATGAAGAAAACCACAAGCAAGCCACCCCCCGAAGGAAGAAGATGAGTCCGATTCGAAGGTCAACCCGAAAATGGAGGCTGAACTAGTCAACCTAGTTAGGAGGATAGTCAAGGGCCGAAAGCAAACCATCACTCGACCCAACGAAGGTAAGCCTAAAAGTTCTAATATTAGGTGTTACGAATGCAACCGGTTTGGACACATCAAGTCTGAATGCCCAAAGCTCAAAAGCAAAGCTCCAAAATACAAAAAGGCACTCAACGCTACATGGGAAGAAGTGTCCAAGGAAGAAGATGATGATCAAGTCCTCATGGCTAAATCGGTTGAATCGGAGACAGAGTTAGAACCGGAACACGAATCAGAAATCGAAGACGAGTCGAACTGCGAAGCGCTATTCAAGACAAGCCACGGATATGCATCCGGTTCAAAAGATACACTCAAGGTAAGTCGATCTCTCATTAGTACGCTTTATAGTGCAATTAAATTCTTAACTAGGAAATTAGCTAAGTCCGAGTCCAAGGTTGAGACCTTGGTTGAGGAAGTTAAACTCCTCAAACACGAGGTCTCCCTAACCTCTTCGACTAGTCGAGTTCGAGAGGAGAACTCAACTCGGGTTGAAAAGCTCGAAGTTGAGAACTCACTCTTGAAGAGTCAAGTCGAAGATCTTAGGAACACGTTGGAAAGGTTTACTTTGGGATCCAAAGGACTTGACCTCCTACTTGGATCGCAAAGGGCCGTATACAACAAGGTCGGACTAGGGTTTAGTTCAAATACGACCAACAAGTCATATATGTCGATTGTAAGTTGACATAAAAAATGTGTCCAAGCATGGGTCCCTAAGACTGCCTTGATTTCAAACTTAGGATCGAACCAGTACTGGGTTCCTAAGGACCAAATCCACTATGTGGAGAGACCGAACCAATTCAACGGTCCAGGGGGAGCCAGTACAAAACTTGTTTATATTTTAACTTAGAAATTGCATGGTTAGGTTCTTTATTTAGTTTGATTTTTCTTTTTAGAATGGCTAGATAGGACTATAACTCGTCAATACTTGATAACATAGTACCAGGATGCGGTGAGATGATAGTACGCTAGGAAAGTGGAGTCTTGTGTATTCGGGCTAGATAAGGCGTATCTAGTTCGGTGCACTTGACTGAGCGGAACTAGCTGAAGCTACCTCGCCGTATCCTAGACTAGTTAGACCAGGAAGTGGTCTTAGGTGAGTCAAGTCTCTATTTTCTTGAAAATGGCTTTGTCTAAGGAAGTGGTCGTTGTTCCGATCAAAGAAGGCCTCTGTGCCTTGCCATGACCTGGAAGTCATGATCTTGAAAAGGTGACTTGATGAGCCTAAGGTCAAATCCGAATCTAACGCAAGGTTGACAAGTGTTCAAGTCATTAAATTTAAATCAAGTAAAATTGGAAGTCATCTCACAAGAACATATAGGGTTAACATGTTTGATCATGTAGACATGGGTGAGATGATTTAGGTTAATAATCTTCAACCAATCTTTAATAAATCAAATATCCGATCTGACTACCTTGTGTGTAGGATCAATGGATGTTGGACAGTGGTTGCTCCCGACACATGACCGGGGATCAACTCAAGTTTTTGAAGCTTCGATTCAAACGACAAGGATCGGTAGCCTTCGGAAACAACGGCAAGCTCAAAATCATCGGATCAGGTGATATTGAGCTCAACTCTAACTTTATTATTCAAAATGTCTTATTGGTAGAAAATTTTCAATATGATTTACTTAGTGTAAGCCAATTGTGTGATAATAACTATAAGGTCATATTCCTAGAAAATGAATACGTAATTAATACAAATGAAACTTCTAAAACAATCCTTAAGGGAACCAGAAACAATAATATTTACACTATTAATCTAACTAACTCCTCAACCAAGTGTTTTATGACACGGCAAGAGGAATCATGGTTGTGGCACCGACGACTCGGTCACTCACACCCAAGACTCATCCACAAGATGAGTCAGAGTGACTTAGTCAGAGGTTTGCCTAACCTCAATAACTTGAACAATAAAATATGTAATGCTTGTGAACAAGGTAAACAATCTAGGACACAACATCAACTAACTAATCAAGAACGAACCAAAAGTGTTCTTGAGCTCCTTCACATGGATCTATTTGATTCACACGGAGCTAAGTCACTTAATGAAAGTAAATTCTGCTTAGTCATAATTGATGACTATTCTAGATTTACTTGGGTTAGGTTCATCAAACATAAAAGTGATACCCTAGATCAATTAATCAACCTATTTAAGTTAATAGAAAATCAACAAAGCATTAAAATCAAAAGACTTAGGACTGATCGTGGTGGTGAATTCAAGAACCACAGGTTTACAGAATTCTGTAACATAAATGGATACCACCATGAGTTCCTTGCCCTAGAACTCCACAACAAAATGACCTAGTAGAACGCAAAAATAGAACCCTACAAGAAGTCGCTAGGACAATGTTAAATGAGTTTAATCTACCCGATAGGTTTTGGGCGGAAGCCGTGAGTACGACATGCTATGTCCAAAATAGGATCTTTATGGTAAAGAGGCACCTTAAGACCTCATACGAGATTTATCATGACAAAATACCTAACATCAAGTACTTTAGGGTATTTGGATGTAAGGTATATATCCTAAACACTAAGGATTACCTAGGTAAATTTACATCCAAAACCTCGACCAGAATCTTTCTAGGATACTCGACTACGAGTAGAGCATATAGAGTATATAATCATGACACCCTTAGAGTCGAAGACACTATCAATGTAGTATTTGATGAAGGACACGAACCTACAAAACCCCCAGCAACCCCAATTAGCGAGCCGATTCATACCAGACTCAACTCCGATCCGGAGATCAAGTCTAGTAGTAATCCTAACCTAAGTCAAACAAGTTAGCCTATCAACCAAGTGGTAGATGACTCTAACCAAACTAGAACTCAAACGAGTCATCCTATTGATCAAGTGGTAGAGTCAAACCCAAATCCAACTAGGACTCAAACGAATCATCCTATCGACCAAGTGATAGGTGATCCAAGTCTAGGAGTTCGAACTAGAGCCTCACATAGAAACCTTAGTCAAATCTCCTTGATTTCCAAAATTGAACCCAAGACTATTGACCAAGCTCTTCTTGATCTCGATTGGATTATTGCAATGCAAGAAGAGCTGGCTCAATTCACTAAAAACGAAGTATGGGAATTAGTACCACCACCTAAAGATAAAACAATCATTGGAACAAGGTGGGTGTTTAGAAATAAACTTGATGATAAAGGTGAAGTAGTTAGAAATAAAGCTAGACTAGTCGCTAAAGGGTTTAGTCAAGTCGAAGGTTTAGATTACGACAAGACCTATGCCCCAGTAGCTAGATTAGAGTCCATTCGAATGATATTAGCGTATGCTGCACATCGAGGATTTAAGTTGTTTCAAATGGATGTGAAATCAACATTCTTAAATGGATACATTAAAGAAGAGGTTTATGTTAGTCAACCCCCCAGTTTCAAAAGTTTAGATAAACCCGACCATGTCCTTAGGTTAAAGAAATCTCTCTATGGACTTAAACAAGCTCCTCGAGCTTGGTACGAGAGACTTTCAATTTATCTTAAGTCCAAAGGTTTTAACCAAGGTGTAGTTGACCCAACTCTTTTCGTAAAAACCTTAGGTAAAGACATATTCATAGCCCAAATCTACGTAGATGATATTATTTTCGGAACCACCAACTCGATCCTCCTGAATGAGTTCATTTCACTTATGGAAAGTGAATTTGAAATGAATTTAATAGGAGAGTTGAGTTTCTTCTTAGGTCTACAAATCACACAAACTAAAGATGGAATATGCCTACATCAACGCAAATATACTAGAGAATTAATTAAACACTTTGGAATGCAAGACGCTAAAATTATTAATACCCCAATGGAAACTAATGTGAATATAGAAGAAGATGTAATCAGAAATTCAATTGATTTAAAATACTATAGGAGCATAATAGGGAGTCTCCTTTACTTAACTGCGAGTCGACCTGATATCCTATTTGCAGTAAGTATGTGCGCAAGGTTCCAAACCTGTGCCAAGGAGTCTCACCTAACTCTAGTCAAGCATATCCTTAGATATCTAAAGGGTACACTTAATGTCGGTATTTGGTACCCTAGATCTACCGAGTTCGAACTAATCGGCTACTCCGATTCGGACTATATCGGTAGTAAGCTTGATAGAAAGAGTACGAGTGTTTGTTGTCAACTTCTCGGCTCGAGTCTAGTAAGTTGGTGCAGTAGGAAGCAACATTGTGTTGCCTTATCTACCACCGAAGCCGAATACATCGCGATGGGTGAGTGTGTCACTCAGCTTCTTTGGATGAAGCACACTCTCCGCGACTTTAAGTTAAACTTTACAAACACTAAACTTCACGTAGATAACATTAGTTCAATTAACCTTACTAAGAATCCGATATGTCACTCTAGGACCAAACATATAAAGGTCAAACACCATTTCATTCGAGAACATGTGGCCAACGGAGCCATACAACCCGAATACGTCGAATCAAAGTCTAACTTGGCAGACCTATTTACTAAACCCCTACCCGAAGCCGAATTTAGTCTATTAAGACGAAAATTGGGCATGTGCCTAGTAGAATAGGAACTTACAAATTATATTTTCTTACTACTATTTCTTACTTTTCATTTTTCATGGAACTAGCATAGGGCATACCTTAGATATCATGCACCTATAGATTTAAGGAGCCAATACATCTCACAACACATAGGACTAATGTGTTTGTGTACTTAGCCACGTAGATGGGTGTGAGATGTTAGGACCTTACTCCTGATTCCAGATGTAGAGCTAGTGCATCGCCTTGAACCACAGAGTATAATCATATATATTAACCGACTCTGACCAGGATTGGTTGATCTTTCATGTCAATCAAGTCAAATATGAGTCGAACATTTTATAGATGAGCTTATTTTCAGTATATTATTTGTAAAATAATATGGAACATGCTTGGACTTTAAATTCAATACCTATATTTGTTTTTCACACACCTCCACTCTTTTCGATATATGGCAAAAGGGGAAGAAAAAGGCCAAAGTTAAGGGATCAAAATTTTTGATAACTTAACTCACTTCATACTTATTCACACGGCAAAAGGTTAAGTAAATGTTTACTTAACTTTAAGTTAACTTGTTTTTGTTAACAAAAAAGAAGTAAAGGCCAAGTTAAGAGAATTCTTAACTTAAACTTATTTTTAACACTATGGCCAAACACTAATGTTTTACTTAAATAAACGGAGAAAGGCCAAGGTTAAGAAATCAATTTTTTGATTTCTTAACTTAAAACTTATTTTAAACACTATGGCCAATATTAAGTAATTTTGGTTACTTAATTCTTTTTAAGTAGCAAACATCAAGGGGGAGAGTTAAAACTCTTTCTCAAGTACTCACCCTCGGTCAAGGGGGAGGATTCCTCAAGGGGAAGCACTTGAAAAAGAGTTTTTATATACTCCTGCTCATTCATGCATATCTCATACTCATTTTGCTTAATGCACTTAATTTATTTTACTTAACTTTGTGTTGGTTTGCCATAAATCAAAAAAGGAGAGATTGTTGGTACAGTAGGCATCTAAGTCGAACCTGAGTTTTGATTGTAGCAAACGATACAAAGTTAAGCTCATATCGTTATCTCACGAGTTGAATCGAGTGTGCAGAAAATTGCTATAGCTGGAGCTGAAGGCTAGCGACACCCGGAGGAAGCCGCGGTGGTTGGGCGACACTCGAGTGACTTCGGAGGGAGCCGAAGGAATCGAGTGGAAGGTCGGAAGCGAAAGCGACACAGTAAGTATCGAGGTAAGCTCGTGTGTGTGCGAGTGTAAGTGAGGTCGTATCCTCCTTACGAGGATAGACTTAAGCGTAGATCCGACCCAAGACATCCCATCGGTGGTCTAGGTCGAGATCGGACGGTCGGAGGCCGTCGAAATAATGTTTTTGTTTATCGAACTTGTCATTTCAGCTAGCATCAGTCAACTGCCATCTTAGAGGACTCATTCACATCAATCGATCGTTCTACGATCGAAGATTCGATCGATGCACCATCGATCGATGATGGATATCAGTCAACTGATGGTCAAGGATCAATTTCGAGGAGTCAAGGCTTATCACCTCATTTCAAGGGGAGTGGTGCTCAATTGTGATTGGCTAAAGTTCCTATCGAAAGGGGGCTCAAAGGCTATAAAAGGAGGGCCTATCCTAGGATTTTTCATCAATCTCTAAGTGTTCAAAAGCCTCCACAATGCTATGACTCTCCGACGACTCTACAACGACGAAGTGCTGCCAACAACCCTAGCTTAATTTATATTTCCTAGTTGTTGGTATAATCTTATTTTGTCATCTCTTTAATACTGTAATTCTTTTTTATCGAGGTTTTCTATCGTTGCATTTTACATTAATAGAAGAGAGGGTTTGTCTCTCTATCTTTTGCTTTCGAAGGTTTTTGTAATCGTCTAACTCCTACCTCTAACGAGGAGGAGTGTTTTAGTGAATTGCCCTCCGTACACAATCTAGGACCGTTAGGGCCTTGAAGTAGTAATTGAAGGCTACGAACCAAGTAAAAAAACATTTGTCTCCTTTTATTTATCATTTATCTTTCTGCTGCAATTAATTGTCTACTCGGGTTTTAATGAACGAAATGAAAGAAAAGGTTTTATCGCTATTCACCCCCCCCCCTCTAGCGATCCGCTTGATCCAACAGAGGTCTCTTGTTCTTCTTCCTCCTCGGATGTCGACTCCCTCTCAATCTCTAAATCCTCACTTTCTTGTGAGAAAGATGAACTCGCTTCATCGGCCTCTTCCTCTTCTTGAGCCGATGAACATTCTTTGGCTTCTTGTGATTATTCCTCGCTTGAAGCCGGTGATGATCCTTCATGAAGCTTTGTCAATTTGCTCCAAAGCTCCTTGGCATCTTGATATTCACTTAGCCTAGACAAAATGTCATTAGGTATCAAATCTTATAAAAGCTTTGTTATCTTGACTTCGGTTTTAAACTTTAGGCATTGCTCTTGGGTCCACTTCTTCAACTTCAAGACATTTCCCTTCTTATCTCTAGGAGGTTCAAAGCCTTCCATGATGATGAACCAATCTTCTATGTCCATCATCAAGAATGTCTCCATTCTTGCCCTTCATGCCGGAAAATCCTCTTGGTCATATGGTGGCGGTGTGTTGATGTCCTATCCAAGTCTTTCTTCGAATTCCATCTTATTCCTCTAGCAGTTTTGCTCTCGGTGGTTAGTCTGTAGAAGAGCCCCGGGCTCTGATACTAATTGTTAAGGATGCGGTGGCCGCTAATGGAATTCGTTCGCGATGCTTGCTACAAATGATTAGTGCGCAGTGAAAATAAAGTAATAACAATATACAAACACACAAACACAACTATCTAACGTGGTTCGGAACCGAATGGTTCATACTCCACGGATTGAGCTCATAAGAGCCCTAGCGATGCCAATCACACACCACTACTAAATAAACACTCTTTCTTGACACAAGTCGGAGGCAGAGAAACCCATTACAATGATTACACTAAGTAATACAAGTATGAAATACAATGCAAGTAAAGAAAAAAACACTTTACAAGAGAACTTTGGTTACTTGATCTTTGATTGCCTTGGATTAGCCTTAAAGACCCTGATTTGCAACAGCAAATCACTCCAATTCACCCAAGAAAATTATTGCCAAAAACCCTCTTCTGGGCTGCTTTTATAACCTGCAATCGGACTGAACTTTCGCCTATCAGTCGACTGGTCGGGACCATCAGTCGACTGATGACACTATTGCTGTGAAACAACGGTGCAATCCACACTGGAAAAATCCAACGGATAGGACATCAGTCGACTAATCATGTCCATCAGTCGACTGATCAAGCCTTCACTCGATTGCTAACCCTAGTAGTCGAGTCAGACTCCATTTTGTGCCCGATATACCGAGCACCAGTCGACTGATCATAAGATCAGTCGACTTCTCGGCCAATCAGTCGACTGCCCACCTCTGGTAATCGACTGCTAGGGCACTCCTCGTAGTCAAACCCTAGTTGACTCACACCAGTCGACTACCACATGATACCAGTCGACTAATACACCTCAAACATGAGGTTTTAACCTCAAACATGAAGTTTAACCCAAGTATAGTGCCCCCATACTTGCTAGACCACCCTTAGCCTAGACCTAAGCCTTCTAGTCACCTCTGTCAGCCACGCGTCTATTGGATCCCTCCAAGTCATCCATGACTTGTTCATCTATACGCTAGCCTTCAGGTGCTTCCATCGGCTATGTCATACTAACGGTGTCTACACCACCAAGTCACATTGGACTTACGTTGCCAAGACTCCGCTTGGACTTTACACCGCCAACCATTGGACTTATGCTGCCAAGACTCCTACTTGGACTTTACGCCGCAAATATCAACCCCTTGGACTTCTCAAATGCCAAGACTCAAGCTTGGACTTTCCCTTGCCAACCCATGTTGGACTTTCCATGCCAAGACCCATGCTTGGACTTTACATGCCAAGTACTCAAGACTTGGACTTTCCATGACATGGTCAACTCCAGTCAACCATCAAAATCCCCCTCGAGTCAAACTCGAGTCTGGTCAATCATGACCCAGGTCGATTTCACCAACAATCTCCCCAAAACATTATCAGACATCAATGTCAAACCTTCATTTCAAACATCAAAACATCGCTCGAGTCAAACTCAAGTCCGATCAATCGTGACTTAGGCCGATTGCACCAACATAAATTCTAACCAACTCACTCAACTTAATCAACTCAATAAAATCAACACAACTCAACTTAATCAACTCAATTCTAATCAAATCAACTCAACTCAACTTAATCAACTCAATTCTAATCATATAAACTCAACTTAAACTTAATTAATCCTAATCAAATTTTAATCCTAGTAAAAATTTTAAAATCAATTCAAGATAATTCATTTTATTGAAAATTTTAATTCATTTACAGTAAACTTAAAAATGTTTATTTGATGTAGGACTTCAGAATGGACCAATGAATTTTGGATAGTGGCTGCTCCAGACACTTGACTGGAGTTAGTCAAAAGTTCACGGAATTAAAACTCAAGAACCTAGGTTTAGTCGCCTTTAGAAATATTGGCAAACTTAAGGCAATTGAATTAGGTAATATTGAATCGAAATCAAATTTTGTTATACAGAAAGTTTTGCTTATAGAAAATTTTAAATTTATTCTACTTAGTATAAGTCAGTTATGTGATGTTGGTTATGGAGTAAAATTTTTATCAAATGAATGTTTGATTAATAATATTGAAAATTTAAACATATTACTTAAAGGAGTTAGGGATAAAAACATCTATTCAATAAATTTAGTAAGATCCTCAATCAAGTGTCATTTGGCATGGCAAGAGGAAAGTTAATTGTGGCATACGAGACTTGCTCACATTAACTTTAGACATATAACTAAATTAAGTTTAACTAATTTAGTTAGAGGCTTACCTAAACTAAAGAATGTTGAAAGTAAAGTTTGTAATACTTGCCAATAAGGAAAACAAACCAAATCCCAACATAAACTAACTAATCAAAGTCGAACAAGGTCAATACATGAATTAATCCACTTAGACTTATTCGATTCACATGGAGTAAAATCACTAAATGAAAACTTGTATTGTTTGATAATAGTAGATGATTACTCTAGGTTCACATGGGTAGAATTCTTAAAACATAAAGATGAAACGTTTGAAATATTTAACAATTTTAGTAAACAAATAGAAAATGAAAAAGACCTTAAGATAAAGAGAAAAAGAAGTTATAATGGAGGAGAATTTAAAAATAAAAAATTTACAACAATGTGTCTATAAAATGGATACCACCATGAATATTCATGTACTAGAACACCTCAATAAAATGGAATAGTAGAAAGAAAAAATAGAACTCTACAAGAAGCTACTAGATCAATGTTAAATGAATACAATTTACCTAGTTATTTTTGGGTCGAGGCTATAAACACGGCATGTTATGTGAAAAATAGAATTAAAATTAATAAAATACATAACAAAACATCTTATGAAATATTTAACAATAAAATACCAATAGTAAAATATTTAAGAGTATTTTGATGTAAAGTATATATTTTGAATACAAAAGATTATCTAGGAAAATTCTCTTCAAAAAATAATGAAGGAATCTTTCTTAGATATTCAACCACTAAGAGGGTCTATAGAATTTACAATAAGAAAACCCTAAAAATTGAAGAAACAACTAATGTATCATTTGATGAAGAGGAACTCAACAATGGTCAATGAAACACAATAAAAAATAATCAAGAAGAGGTAAATGAAACCATACAAGAAAAAGAAGAACAAACCCAACATCAAGACAACTTGAGGACACCTAGCATTAATCCAAACCATTCAATTGAACAGGTATTAGGAAATTCAACTCTAGGAGTTCAAACTAGGTCATCCTTAAGAAACATAAGGCAAATCACATTAATATCGAAAATAGAACCAGTCAATAGATGAGCCTTTACTTGATACTGATTGGGTAATAGTCATGCAAGAAGAACTAGCACAATTCGAAAGAAATAAAGTATAAGTCTTAGTACCCCCACCAACAAATAAATCAATCATAGACACTAAATGGGTATTTAGAAATAAATTAGATAACCAAGGAGAAATCATAAGGAATAAAGCTCGGCTAGTAGAAAAGGGGTTTAATCAAGTAGAAGGGTTAGACTATGATGAGACTTATGCTTCAGTAGCTAGGCTTGCATCCATTAGGATGTTACTAGCCTATGCAGCACACAAAGGATTCAAGCTATATCAAATGGATGTTATGTCCGCATTCTTGAATGGAGTAATAAAAAGAAGCGGTATACATAAGTCAACCCCCAGGTTTTTAAAACTTAGAATTCCCTAATCATCTATAGAAATTGAAAAAGACCTTGTGGTATGAAAGATTATCTTCATACTTAATTTCAAAAGGCTTTAGACAAGGTCAAATTGTCTCAACCCTCTTTGTGAAAACCTTAGACCTAGATATTTTTATTGCTCAAGTATATGTCGATAATATAGTGTTTGGATCAACAAATTCAAGTTTTTTAAAAGAATTCATAACGTTAATGGAACAAGAGTTCGAAATGAGTCTAGTAGGAGAGTTAAACTTCTTTTTAGGTCTACAAAAAAAAAACAAACAAGAGACGATAACTATATATATATAAAAAATATGCAAGAAAGTTAATTAAAAAATTTGGAATGAAAAATGAAAAAGAAATAAAAACACCCATGGCAACAAACGTTATATTATATGATGACAAAGAAAGAAAGTTTATAGATCTAAAGCACTATAGAAGTGTCATAGGAAGTCTATTATACTTAAATGCATGTAGACCTGACATACTATTTGCAGTAATTATATGTGCTAGATATCAGACTTGTGCTAAGGAATCACATTTAAAACATGTTAAAAGAATCCTAAGATTTATTAAAGGAACAATTAATGTAGGAATGTGGTACCCAAGAACTAATAACTTTGAGTTAGTAGGATAGTCTGACTTAGACTATGTTGGGTGTAAACTAGATAGGAAGAGTACTAGTGGAGATGTCAATTCTTAGGATCATGTCTGGTTAGTTGGTTTAGTAGAAAGCAATATTGTGTTTCTCTATCCACAAATGAAGTCGAATACATAGCATTAGGAGAATGTGTGGCACAATTATTATGGATAATGCACACACTTAAAGATTTTGAATTAGAATACAAAAAGGTCAAAACATTAGTTGATAGCATAAGTTCAATAAACTTAACTAAAAATCCAATTCATCACTCATGTACTAAACATATTGATGTTAAACATCACTTTATAAGAGATCATGTAGCCAAGGGGAGTATTGAACTTGATTATGTTGAGTCCAAGTGTAATCTTGACGATATTTTTACTAAACCACTTCCAGAAGCTAAGTTTATTAACCATAGAAGACAACTAGGGTTATGCTTAGTAGATTAGGCTTCTTTAATATTTCATTATTCAAAATCTATTTTACTAAGCAATATTATTTTCTTAAAGGAAAATTAAAAATTGATCTGGCCTAGGTTAAGTTTAGATTTTATGATCCTATAGATCTAGGTAAGCCTTCTCATCTCACAAACACCTAGGACTATTTGTTTGTGTATTGAGCCACGAAGATGAGCATAAGATGTTAGGACTATACCCTAGGTTCCATATGTAGATTCAGTGCATCGACAACAACCAAAATGATGTTTTAAAGCAAATCAATCACTTCGGTGACTAACTCTGACTGAAAGTTTGATGGTAATTCTATATCATTTGAGTTTTCCAATAGTTAGACATTTGCTTTAAGGATAATTTTTAGATGTTTATTTTCAATATACTATTATTCAATTATGAATAGGAATTCATGCTTGGACATCTCTTATTTCGTTTGTATTACCCTAAAAATTTAGGATTGAGTTAAGGGGAGAAAAGAATTTCAAGATTATTAAATTTTGAAAAGCTTTAATTTAGGGGGAGTTTTGAAAATTTAAAATTATTAAAGCTTGAATTAAGGGGGAGCCTTAAATGTTTTCAAATATTTTAGCTTTGAAAGGTGACATTATTTTCAAACATCTTAGCTTTATTTAAGGGGAAGTTTTAAAATATTTTCAAAAACCCTATCTTTTATTGAGGGGGAGAAAAATTTTGAAACACTTTAACGTTTGGGTACTTTCAAATTTTAAAAAATTCTTTCAAACTTTGAAAATTTTGAATACTTGGTTTAAAAAGCCTACTTTGAAACCTTTAAGTCTTTTGAAAAAATTTAAGTACTTTGAAATGCATATTGAAAATCTTAGGCTTTCTGAAATACTAACAACTGCAACCTAGGTGGCACGACATGAAAACTATTCCAACTCCAGCTACCACTACTCTCGAGTGGCCAAATGGGTAGTATGAGTAAGTAGCTAGCCACGAGAGCTATAAGCTACACAACTGGGGTCTCTGCTGCTGGCCACTCCAACTATCACTACTCATGAGTGGTCGAGCGTGGCTCACAGGACTAACTGCACACAACTCCAACTACCACCATCTACAATGGGTGAGCGCGCAACTCTAACTACCACCATCAATAGTGGCCAAGTAACGCAACTCTAACAACCACCATCTATAGTGGTCGAGTGCGGCACTACAAAAGAATTGCACTCGGCCCAGCTACCACTGGCTTGAGTGGCTGAGGAGGCAGGATGACTGGCGACCCATTTAAACCACAAGGGAGACCCAGTTGACAGCATACATGTAATGTAATGATGCACAACTCCACACACATAAGTCTGCAACACACTCTCTATCTCATAGAGAATCATAACCAATTGATGATCAAACCTGCTAGGACCTCCAGTCCGTAACAACACACTATCGACAACCCACATAACTATGCACAAAAGACATGATCCACAATAGGTGCACAACGTAAATGAATATGAAACAACAATCAACTCCACATTTCTCACCATCACCTACCCCCAGTGATATAACACAATGACCCAATCCAAGTTTACATCTGTACCCAGCTACATGCACTTAATTAAACATTTATAGGTCAAACATACAATAGAGTCTATAATCCATAACAATGATGAACAAAGTGTAAAGATAACAACAGAGCATCTCAAAGTTCAAAGGCTAAGTACCAAGCACATGAATAAATAAAAGTAGAGTCAAGGTAATGATACTATCATCATCATACAGTTCATGCACTAAGATCAATGATCTACCTGACCAAGGTAGGAATTACCCACCTGATATGTAGCTCATGACAATAATCTTCACGTCCGTGAACTGGCTTCGTAACCAAGTCCTGCACACAACATAAACTACCATTAAGTTTCAACACACGACAATGATTAAATCAAATCCTACATCGATCTCGTATTCAATTAATTTATCGAATACTAATTAAAGTCTTAATCATGCATCCTACATAACCCTGACTAGTTCACCTCGAGTATACACCCTCAATCCACAGCTCTGATCCTCACTACCACCGATCCCCCCTTGAAACCAAGAATCAGAGACGCAGATCATTAATTCATCTTTGAAGCTGCTGAGGAGTTGAGCGCTTGCTAGCTTCCCCTCTCGATCTCAAGACTAGTTCACAGAACTCCAATACAAATCCCGATCGCAGCTGGTCGCTGCGACAATCACGAACAAAGGAAGAAAAATCTAATCAATTGAAGCGAAAACAAAAGCCTAAGCTAGGGAGAAATGGTGATACTGATGATGCTCAGCAGTGGCATCAATTGCAATGATCTGAGCTCCCCTCGTTGCCAGTGAAGAGAAGTCAGCAGCAGCTCTCTACCGCAGTCACAACTCCACCAATCTGAGCTCGTCGACTAGAAAGTTGGACAACTAACTCCTCCTCTCGGTGGCTTGGTGGTCTTGAGCTGGCGAGGATCCCAGCCGAGTAATCCACACCACGGATGGAAGAAACGGAAGGAACAAGAGAGATCGGCAATGAGAAGGGAAAAAATCACGATGGGGAAGAGATGAGGAATGCGGCAAACAGGTCAGGTTTGGGGATTTAAAGACCGACCCTTGTGGTTGAGCTAGCCTAGGTTAAGTCCAAGCTAACCTAAGTTGACCCGACCACCCATTTAAAACTCAAATAATTTCCTAAATATTTAACCCATATTCTTTAGTGATTTATTTATCGTATTTTACATTTTCCCCCACTTATTAAAATTTGGTCCCTAAATTTTCAACTCAAGTACGAGTAAGCAATGTCACACTGATCAACTCAAGTACTTGGAGAAAAGTCACACGCCTCAAACAACTAAGTGGGGTATTGAGCTCGAATATTATTTTTCAACTCTCACATATACTCTAAAATCTCTCACTCATGCTCTCAATAGACCTTCTAAAGTATGCATGGCATGAAATGTTTAACCATCCATCTGATGGTGACAACTATACCAAAATAAAGTCTTGTACCCATGGCTTATTGAAGACTTTGTCAAAATCGTAAGATGAAACCTGAATCACTATCAGACACGATACTCAAGGATACTCCATGAAACTGGAAATCCCCCTACAATATCATTTCATCAAGAGATCTAACAACTCCATCTTACGAATTGGTAGAAAATGAACGGACTTGGTTAATCGATCACCAATTACCCAAATTGCATCATATCCTTTTCGAATTCTGGATAATCTCCCAATGCAGTCCATCATAATATGCTCCCACATATCGCTCCACCACACAAACATTTCAAACCTCACTATTTTCGGATACACTCCAAATAAGTCACCAACCTCGAATGATGAGTCTCCTCAAGCAACTCGTTCTTAACCTAATGCAACTCCAGAAACCACTATCCTCCTCAAAGATGAAGAATTACTTTCTCACAAGAGAAATCAATCTACTGTCCAAAATACACTCTGCTACACACTACAAATGTTGGTCACCAACTTGTGCCTCCTCAATCTTCTTCATGGTGAGTAACTGAGCACTCCACCACATCAATATTCCTTGTTGCATCTAACTGTGTTTTAACAACTCCATATTAGCTACCTAGTATCTAGTCGAACTCCATAAGAATTCTGGTTCCATGCATCTTCAGAATAAAGATGATAACTACTAAATTCACATCGTGTACAAGATAACTAGTCTCGTAGACCCCCAACTGTCATAAGCATAAGATACGTCTCATTTAACTGCATAGGATTCGCTCCAATCCCTGAAATGATACATTTTTGTATAGTACCCTTCCATCCACACTGGGAGGATTAACTAACACTTGTGCAAAAGTTAGCCACTGTCTAGTCCCTTCTTGGTCAAACGAGTGATGTAGCAATGCTAGAAACATCCTATCCAAATCTATGATAATAATCAATCAATCTACCAGTAGAGGCATTTTTTAAATATCAATACATTCGGGCACCACCCGAATGAATTGAAAATCTAGATCGATGTGCTTTTTGGAGTAAGTCTTCCTCAATAGGGTGCATCCTAGAAATACACAATCTTTCCCATAGATGATGTATGTTGTTCTGAGTCTTCTTTGCTATCCAACAACTAGTAAATGCTTCAATCTTCTGAGAGGCCATCGAAATATCTTTGCTCAACAATAAGTCTAAGAAATCCTACCAAGGATAACCAAACCACGCATTTGCTACACTCGCTATAAAATCTATAATACCATGCGAAGATGATGATCATGTTCTTCCTCGAACCCTACATATGTCAAAATATCGTCTAAGAAGACAACCACAAACTGATCCAATCGCTTCCAAGATACTTGATTCCTCAAGTCCATGAACAACTAAATCGTTAATAAATCTAACAATATTATCAAAAGCTCATAAAATTCATACCAAGTATGAAATGTCATCTTCTACACACCCACATCCTTTTTACTCTAAGCAGATGATATCTTAATCATCACACTGACAATGATAATTGTATGACATAAAGTCACTACAATATCAACACTCCAATCATAAACCTACCCTAGAGTATACACACGTGTCCTTTAACTGATCTAAATAGATCATATATCCACAACAAAAGTTATTCATTCTCAACAACTCCTGCATCCTATCATCGATAATCGATGCATAACCTTTAAAGGTTCGTCTCTCTTTTAACAAAGAGTTCTAAATCTTCTCAAGAAGAAACATTGGGACAGATAAATCTTCCATCCAACACCTCCTATAATCGCAACTTACGTTCTTCTAATTTCCATAGTGTTTAGCAACACTGATACCAATAAAATTATCTCCCAGTATGAGATCTTCAATATCAAAACTATTCCCAAAATCACTCTGATCGCATACTCTACTTGCCTATGTAGTGGCAAGCCTGGGAGTTCATCTGAAACTACATCCGAATACTCTCGGATTATATGCACATCCAAAAGACATATTGTACCATCATTTCAATAATTTAACTATCCGTAAGGGTATGTCTAACAAAGTCTAAGGGCATCCCTTGACTTCTTGATTGTTGGCCAACATCTCACCTGACGGTAGAGAAACAACTAATACACATGATCTGAATATAGAAATTCTTCTAATCCTATCTAAGAATGTTCCAGACATAGATACCTGTAAACTACCAATATCTCTCAATATATCAATAAATAGGGTAAACTAAGGTAATACCCTGAATGATCAATCCTTTGACCCTCTACATCTCCTCTCGAGTAAAGATGTAAACCCATTCAACTTCTGTTTTTGACGGCTAAGTTTCTGCATGTGCAAGAGACTACCATAGAGGAACTAAAATCAACTGCTGAAATTGGGATACAACCAAAACAACTGTAATGGAGGTGGTAAAATATTGAATAACAACCAATATCATAGCATGCTCCAACTCCGCAAATGGTATAGCTACAACTGGGGAATGCAGAATAGATACGACCATCATCGTATACTCCCTCCTCTGTACAAAGTGTAACCACGCCTGGGGAGGTAACAGTTGTCGATATCTGGATATTTGAGTTTTTTGAGATGTCTTCTACTAATGTTGCTGAGTAAATTGCTTCTCCTGAATGGAAGTATCAAGAAACTCTAACTATGCTTGAGGTGGTAAATCGCTACTGATGTGATAACTCAATCTCCTGTGATGATCTTTGTTTTCAAGGTTGTGGATCGTCCTCCCGAAAGCAACATCAATGGTCTCCAACTGAATCTTTAAAATACACTCTCTCCTCATATGTACTGGTTACTTATAGTAGAAGCAGATAAAATGATCCATTGGATAATCTGACTTTGTGTGTCTTCGTAATCCGCACTACATGCACATAATCCCTTCAGAGTCTCTCTTCTAATTCCGCTAATAAGCATGAGAAGGTTCTAATGATCTACGGTTGGTCTTCTATGATCAGAAAGTAGCTCATGACCCATGACTCTGATCTTGCTACTTTTTTCCAACATTCGAAGACTTCTGATTCCAATATCTGACTTACAATGTCTGCTTATCAATCTCCAATTCTTAACACACTTGTATGTAGTCATTTCCATACACATGACTCGATCTAATATTTTCTGATAAGATTTGATAGAAGATCCAAACATCCTAATCTAAATATAAGCCAATAAACCATGGGTGTCTTAAGACATTGATTCACATTCTTGAGCTATTAGGTGGTCATAAGCTCTGCAAGTATAGCAACTCGGCATTGTACTCCCATTAATAAACAAACACCCTACTTGATGCTCAAGAATTCCCTGACAATAAGTCAAAGAAAATGATGTGGAGAAATACTCTCTCACAACATCACTACCAAGTGATGTACTATTCCTTGAAGATTAATTTCTACATCTTCCACCAAGTAACGGTCTAATCGCGAAGATGATATACACTAACTTTATTTTTCCTGCATCACACAGGTTAGTACTCAAAAGTACCATCCAAGTTATAAAGCCCAACACAATCAACTCAAGGATCTGAATCCCTATAAAACATCGTAAATTAATCCTCCACTATCTGCATCAACAATAGTGTACACGCCTTGTCCATTACTCCACAAGTATTGATCCAACTAGCATAGTTAGTGAAAATCTTCAAGACTGTAATCTTTGATCTCCATAAGAAATGTAATGACTTGACCTTTGCTTTTCGACTCGGTATCAGTCGGCTCTCAAAGGAAATTCACCTTTTCAGTAGCAGGTTCAAGACTCACAGACTCAACAAGTCGTTACTATGGTCAATCCAAACCACGGTTACAAATAGTGACTAACACACCACATGTCATTCCCTGTTATAACCAATTAAATGAACAGCCAACAAAATGGATATGTGATAACAATTATCATACCTTAAACCTTATAGCTCGGAGATGTCCCGATACTACCAGATCCCATAATTCACAAAACCAAAACCGAGTAGAATGAAACTCGATGTCTAAAACACAAAAGAAACTCACAAGTGGACTTCTCAACCTAGGCTCTATTACCAATAAAATTGTCACGCCCCAAGAGTATAATGGATCGGTACCCTCTTGTGACAATAGAAGATAAACCACCGATACATAGCCCAAATAGCTACTGTACACACAAGCTATAAAACCCAGTGGATGATACTGACAAATAATAAAGATACAAAGATTTAACTATATATGCGGACCGGTATGACTTTGACACAGCAAGAAATTATAATCGGAACCAACATCCAACCAAATCCATAATAAAAGCCAAATACATAAAACACGACCATATACCAAAATGTGGAAATAATAAAGAGTAAAATCCCAAAACATACAATCCAAAATTATACAACACCAATATGGATTAAAATTCAAATACTCGAGGTGAGATGAGATCAGCTAGCGAAGCTCCGAGCATCCAAGAAATCTTCTACTTGTTATGTTTAATACGAAAAATTTAAAATACCAAAATTAAATGGCCAGAAATTAAGAAAAATAATCCTGGGAATTTTTTGAGATTTTTAGGGAATTTTAGGAATTTTTCAGAATTTTTCTGGATTTAAACGGAGTCCATACAAGATATTTATGGGGATAAAATAAATAGGCTTTGGTGGAGTCTATTTAAGGGGTTAATAGAGGGTATTAACCTAAACAGAAAACCTATTTTTTTTTCCTTTTTCTTTTCCCCCGCCGCGCCCGACGACTTTCCCCTCGTGGCGGTTTTCGCGAGTTCCTTTTCTTCTCGCGCAGTCGTTCCTTCGCCGCTCGACCTTGCGGTCGGCTGTCCCTCCGCCACCAGCGTCGCCGTTTGCGCTGGCGTCTCTTCACTCCAGATCATGCACCGTCGTTGCTGCTCACAGGCAGCGCTCACCGACCACAGTCGCCGCGGCCACAGGATCATCGCGAGCCCCTTCTATTCCCCATCGCCTGAGCCCCCACACGCGACGGCCAGGTCACTGGCCGCGCTGCAGCCAGCAACCACCGTCATACCTTCCGACGCCGCCCCGACCATCCCTCTGCGTGCTTGCCGGCTCCTCTGCCACAGGATCGCCTGCGACCACCTTCTCCACTCGCCTCCATCGCCGTAGCCTTCCCCTCCGCGCGGATTGATCAGCGGCGGTGAGTTTCTGTTGGAGTAAGTGATTTAGGGCAGCAAGGGTTAGGGCAGCAAGAAATCTACCGGTGAATAGGGAAGACGTGGAGAAACAGCATCTTTCGGTATATCTCTCGTTTCCCTCTCTTTTTCTTATGATCTGTGTTTGGAGGTTACTATCGAGGGAGTCGGTTGTGAGGTACTCGACCACGAAGTGGGCTGCGAGTTGGGAGTATCAACTGCTAGTGGGATCCTATGGCCGGTAAGCACGATTTTGGTGTTGTTCGGTTGATATTAGATGGTTGGATGTACACTATTATATAGTTGGTCTAGTGTTTGTTATGATTATGATGTTAGATCTAAAGCTAATCAAGATTTAGGCTCGATTTGGGGGTGGATCTATTTTGGGTTGTGATGAGATTTCAATTAGGGTGATTAGATCCCTAAATTGGTGTAATTGGGAGTTGTGAGGATTGTGAAAGGGTTAGATAAATTAGTGAAATTGGAAGTTGATTTGGGTTAATTGGTTATGTAAGAAATCGATTAAGTATTCGATTTGTCAGTGAATTGCATTTTGTGCTTAACAATAGTTATGTTGTATGCAGGTTTCGGTCACGAGGCAGGTTCACGGTCGTGACGATTTGGTTCTTTTGCGGACATTTTATCAGGCGGGTATTTTGACTTATCTCTTAGATATAGTCATGTTGATATGCTAGTTAGGATAGCTTGCAATAATTTTCATGTTTATCTGCTTTGCATGTTTTTGTGCCTACTTGATACATGCATTTGATCGGTTTATGGTTATACTTTTCCTATTTTACTTGGATCATAGATATGTACTTATTGGTTGTGCATATTATTCGGATATGTGTTTTAGTTGGATTTACATGCTTTAGTATCATGCACCATCTTGCATGATTGCATGCTGGTTGGACGGGGTTCCTTTATAGTTGAGCCCTTGACCCGATTACATAGCTGCCCTGGCCACTCATGGGTTAGTGGTACATCGGGAGGTGTGTGTAGTTGCTCTCAGTGTCGAGCTCGTTAGCGATGAGGCAGCATGGTAGCGGGCAGGGATCCCTCCTCTGGTCTATGACACCGGGAGATGAGAGCTTAGCTCCCCCACTCTGTATTTCTTTCTTGCATACCCTATATGTGAGACTGTACTGGCATGATTCTTATTGTTAGCTATATCTTACTTTGCATATCGACCATATCCACTGAGTTCTTTGAACTTACCCCGTCGATTTATATCTATTTCAGGATGAAGCTGTCAGGAGAGTGCAGCTGCCAAACCCCCTCGTCGCGAAAGTTTAATAATTATTTGTTTTATGGTTTTGGATATTTGGATTAGAAGATATGTTTAGGACTGCATTTGGATTTGTGTACTCGTGGATTTTTGGTGTCCTTATAGACCTTTATTCGGATTTTATTTCGATTGGTTTTGGTTGGGTATTCCTGCCCAGATGGCAGAAGAGATAAGTCTAGTTATTGTAGATTGTTTACCATTTACTTTGGTTGTTGGCCTGAGGCCTCTTTTATTATCTGCGTGTGTTGTTTGGATTCCGGTCGTGTTGACCGATGTATAGTGGTCGAGTAGGCTTTGTATGAAAATTGGTATTGTCACCTGTACAGGAGAGATGCTGTCAGATTTTTGTCTGGCAGGGACTCCCTCGGGGCGTGACAATTTATTTGGTATCAGAGCACCTAGGTTTACGAGTTCCTAGGGGTTTTTGGATTTTTTGGAGTTCGCCACTTTTGGCAAGTTTTGCGAGGCAATCTGGAAATTTTTGGACTTGTATGGATTTCCGATGATTTTTATGTTTCAAAAATTCAAGGGAATATTGACGAGGTCAATTTGGGGATTTGGCGACGATAGGACCTCTCCTGACTGTGAAATAGGTATGATGATAAATTTTATATGTTTTTACTTGTAGTAACATCTGTAATAATTTAACAGATATGAGACGAGGTGGGTGTGCTCTTGTGCCAAGACATGGTGTGGGGCGGCCACGCCAGAGGACCTTGAGATCTTTGGCGACAGAGTTGCCAGAGAGATCTACTGAGGGTGAGCATGTTGATCAGGGTCAGGTTCCACATGGTGCTGCGGGAGTCGTGGATCCTCAGTCCTCGACAGTTCCTCCTCCGAAGATACCCGCTTCTAGAGTATCCGAGGTACCAGCAGGAGACCCTACTGCTACACTTCAGACACCCTCGCCAGTAGGGCCTGCTACTACAGACCCGACAGGCCCATCAGTGGAGCCGGTCGGCCCTCACTCGATATCTACCCTTGCATTTGCAACGACACCATCTACGGTAGTTTCGCTAGCTCCTACGATGGCCCCAACTCATCCTACGGATGTGGCTACGGCACGAGCTCGGATTCCCGGTTTAGCAAAGTCGATGAAAAGCTGGTTCACCTTATTCAGCGGAGAAACTGATCCGAGCGTGGCTCAGTCTTGGATCGAGACGATGGAGCGTACTTTCTACTATATGGTCTGCTCTGAGTGGGAGAAGGTAGAGTTGGCGGCCTTCCATTTATGAGGCGAGGCTGAGATCTGGTGGGACACGCAACGCTCAATTATCGGCGAGCAGCATATTACCTGGGCGAGATTTAGAGAGGCATTTGAGAGTCAGTTCTTTCCACGAGCATATCAAATGACGGTCAGGATTTTCTGAGTCTACGACAGAATAATCGCTCAGTGATGGAGTATAATACAGAATTTAATCGGTTAGCCAAGTTTTGTCCAGAGTTAGTTGCTGAAGACAAGTCACGCATGATGCAATTTGTTCAGGGACTAGATGGGCATCTCCAGGTCAAGATGGCAGGATTTGGCAGTTCTTCCTACCGAGAGGCATTGGAGAGAGCTCTGTTGATCGAGTCGGCTCAACAGAGAGTTAATACTGACATAAAGAGAAAATAGACGAAATGAACCACAGGATAGACCCAGCAGCCACAGACTATTGGACAGCAACAGAGTGGCCACAGTAAGTCAGGTTAGAGTCACTCTGGGGCATCTAGTCGGCCTCAGAAATCAGGACGATCTTCAGCTGGACCCTCCCGGTCTTCTCAGCAGAGCTGGAGGCCGCCCACTAGTGACACCTACTGTACTCGTTGTGGGTCGAGAGAGCATATTGTCTCAGCCTGCACCTTGGGACAGTCAATTTGCTATTATTGCAAACTGCCTGGACACCTGAGCCGAGATTGTTCGTTGAAGGCTCAGCATGTGGCTTCTGGGGTTTCTATACAAGGAGGACCGATGCGTCAGTCTGGGACTCAGAGAGGGGGGCAAACAGCCAGACCTTCGCAATGCCCACAGAGGACAGCTCCCCCTACAGGAGTTGCATATGGCATGCATGGACAGGAGTACTCCAGTGCCCGTACGATGTCACAGGGTTCTATTTCAAGACCGCAGTATCATATGCAGTCTCAGCCACTGGTACAGTACCAATCGCGGCGGCGCCATCGATGATATTAGCGCGGCCTTTCGCCACTAGTTGAGACGGTAGCGACCTCTGCATACCAATCGCAGCCTTCTTACCGGCCTTCATACCACCGTCGGCATTCATATCGGCCTACGTATCGGCTTTCATATCGGTCTTAGCAGCCCGCATACAACCACCTCTCCGATTGCGATTACTAGAGAGGATGCGCAGCGAGCCAGCGAATCCCTTTTCCACGGTACGGTTTCACTTTATGCATTTTCGACTATTATGTTAATTGATACTGGCAGTTCGCATTCCTTTATTTTTCGTGCATTTATGAGAGAGATTGGTAGACTACCTACTATTAGATCACAGCGATTAACCGTCTCCCTACCGTCCAGTGATACGTTGGACGTTGCCCAGGAGGTCTGAGGTTGTCCCTTAGATTTCGGTAACATCATTCTTACTGTAGATTTATTGGTACTGGACATGGTCGAGTTCGATATTAGCCTTGGCATGGATTGGCTGTCAGTATATCATGCCACAGTTGATTGTCAGACGAGGGTGGTCACATTCTGACCTCCGAACCAACCCTCGTGGGATTTCACTGGCATCCGGGATGACGGCAAAGCGACCATTTCTGCAATTCAGGCGCAGCAGCTTTTATTGCACGGTTGCCAGGGTTTTCTATTATCTATGATCAATGTAGAAGACAGTGGTGACTCTCAGATTGCTGACATTCTTATTGTCTGAGAATATCCATATGTCTTTCCAGAGGAGTTACCGGGCTTGCCTCCCAGAAGGCAAGTGGAGTTCATGATTGAGTTAATTCCTGGGACGACACCGGCATCGAAAGCTCCTTATCATATGGCCCCGAGAGAGTTGGACGAGTTAAAGGTTCAGCTCCAGGAACTTTTGGACAGAGGTTTTATTCTCCCTAGTGTATCACCCTGGGGTTCTCCAGTTCTCTTCGTGAAGAAGAAAGATGGATCGATGAGATTATGCATCGACTACAGGCAGTTGAATGCCGTCACCATCAAGAATAAATATCCCCTGCCATGTATTGAGGACTTGTTTGATCAGCTCAGAGGTACATCAGTATATTCTAGGATTGATTTGCGGTTCGGATATCATCAGTTAAGGGTTAGAGACTCAGACGTATAGAAGACAACGTTCCGTACCAGATATGTACACTATGAGTTTTTGGTAATGTCATTTGGGCTTACCAATGCTCCAGCGGTATTCATGGATTTGATGAACCGTGAATTTATGGATTTTCTAGATCGGTTTGTCATTGTTTTTAACGATGATATTCTGGTCTATTCTCATTCTGAAGAGGAACATGCGCAGCATCTTCGTCTTGTTTTGGATAGGCTTCGACAGAAGCGACTATATGTGATGTTCAATAAGTGCGCGTTCTGATTACCCTCAGTCGGTTTTCTGGGACATGTGGTTTCTAGTAGAGGTATTTCAGTTGACCCCCAGAAGATCGAGGCTGTCACCAATTGGGAGTAGCCGAAATCAGTTCAGGAGGATCGCAGTTTCCTAGGCTTGGTCGATTATTATAGACGGTTCATTGAGGGTTTCTCAAGCATCGCTATGCCATTGACACGCCTTACTAGGAAGGGCATGAAGTTCACGTGGACAGAGGCGTGCAAGACTAGTTTTCAGGAGTTGAAGAGGAGATTAGTGTCAGCACCAATTCTGGTATTGCCATCAGGGGATGACGGTTTTGTTCTTTATACCGATGCGTCTCTTCAGGGTTTAGGCACAGTATTCGCTAGTTGAAGGAGCATGAGAAAAACTACCCAGTTCATGATTTAGAGTTAGCTGCTATTATCTTTGCCTTGAAGATTTGGAGACATCATTTATATGGTATTACGTTTGAGATTCTTACTGATCATAAGAGTCTCAAATATCTGTTTACGTAGAAGGAACTCAATCTCCGACAGAGGAGATGGATGGAGTTCCTGAAGGATTATGACTGTACCATTAGCTACCACCCAGGGAAAGCCAATGTGGTTGCTGATGCACTTAGCCAGAAGTCCCGAGGGACTTTAGCTTCCTTCCGAGTATTAGTCACGAATTTGATTCAGGGTTTCTCTGAGTTGAGCCTTGAGGAGCAGGGATCGATAGAGCAGGGCGCTCTGGTTACCATGGTTGCTCAGTCGTCTATCCAGACGAGAGTCCGGGAGGCTCGAGCGATGATTAGCATTCTGATTCATTGGCGGTCGGATAACTTCTGCAGTGGTGAGTTCAGAGATGACGAAGATATTATATATTTCCGAGGTAGATTATGCGTACCTCAATTTCACCTGGTCATGGAGGAGTTACTTCAAGAGGCTCATCGCTCTCGATTTGCAATCCACCCAGGTGGAACTCGCATGTATCGAGATTTAAAGTGTTTGTATTGGTGGAACGGCATGAAGAAAGACATCACAAATTTTGTAGCTAGATGTCTGATTTGTCAGTAGGTAAAGGCTGAGCACCAGAGACCAGTCGGATTACTTCAGAGGATTCCTATTCCTGAGTTGAAGTGGGATCACATTACCATGGATTTTGTGGTAGGTTTGCCTAGGACACGTCAAGGCCATGATGCGATTTGGGTAGTTGTTGACTGACTAACCAAATCTGCGCACTTCTTAGCAATTCGGAAGAATGACTCTCTGGATCGTTTGGCAAAGTTATATTGTCGGGAGATCATCCGATTGCATGGTGTTCCTTTGAGCATTATATCAGATAGAGATCCCCGGTTCACGTCCCGATTCTAGCAGAGTCTGCAGCAGGCCTTAGGCACTCAGCTTCATTTTAGTACTACATTCCATCCGTAGACAGATGGACAGTATGAGCGGACCATTCAGACACTAGAGGATTTGCTGAGGTCCTGTGTTATAGATTTCGGGGGCAACTGGGAGGACCACTTGCCGTTAGTGGAATTCACCTACAATAACAGCTATCATTCGGCTATCCAAATGGCCCCGTTTGAAGCATTGTATGGTAGACAGTG
Organism: Wurfbainia villosa; assembly: GCA_025175895.1. NCBI lineage: Eukaryota > Viridiplantae > Streptophyta > Magnoliopsida > Zingiberales > Zingiberaceae > Wurfbainia > Wurfbainia villosa. The sequence continues at coordinate 113,730,237 of CM045987.1, read as the reverse complement.
TCGTACACCTACCCTCTGGGAGGAGGTTGGGGAGGCCCAGTTGCTAGGACCCCAAAGAGCTCAGCATGAGACAGAGTTGGTCCGTACTATCAGACGTAGGATGGCAGAGGCACAGGATCGCCAGAAGAGTTATGCAGATCGGAGATGGAGACCTTTGGAGTTTTCGATTGGTGATCATGTATTCCTGCGAGTCTCACCTACGAAAGGGGTGAAGATATTTGGCCTCCGTGGTAAGATAACTCCTAGATACATTGGTCCGTTTGAGATTTTGGAGAGGATCAGAGCAGTCGCTTACCGTCTAGCGCTACCACCATCTTTGACGAGTATTCATGATGTGTTCCATGTGTCCATGCTGAGGAAGTATGTGCCAGACTCTGCACATATTCTGTCAAATGTGTCAGGTTCCATTCAACCTGATGCTACTTACGCAGAGGTTCCAGTACGAATTCTGGATCACAAGGAACTACAGTTGCGGAACAAGGTTGTGCGACTTGTCAAGGTCGGGTGGAGTCACCATACGGAAGAGGAGGCTACTTGGGAGCTTGAAGAAAAGATCAGAGCTCAATATCCCCACTTGTTTACTTAAGGTACGTGAGATATATTTTTCAGTACTTGTGGTATCTCTTACTCATTATGAATCTGAGTAGGAAATTTGGGGACCAAATTTTTATTAGTGGGGGAAAAGCTTAAATACAGAAAATTTAAAAAACCAAAATTAAATGGCCAGAAATTAAGAAAAATAATTCTGAGAATTTTTTGAGATTTTTAGGGAATTTTAGGAATTTTTTCAGAATTTTTCTGGATTTAAACGGAGTTCGTACAAGATATTTATGGGAATAAAATAAATAGGCTTTGGTGGAGTCTATTTAAGGGGTTAATAGAGGGTATTAACCTAAACAGAAAACCTATTTTTTTTTCCTTTTTCTTTTCCCCCGCCGCGCCCGACGACTTTCCCCTCGTGGCGGTTTCCGCGAGTTCCTTTTCTTCTCGCACAGTCGTTCCTTCGCCGCTCGACCTTGCGGTCGGCTGTCCCTCCACCACCAGCGTCGCCATTTACGCCGACGTCTCTTCACTCTGGATCACGCACCGTCGTTGCTGCTCATAGGCAGTGCTCGCCAACCACAGCCGCCGCGGCCACAGGATCGCCACGAGCCCCGTCTGTTCCCCGACGCCCGAGCCCCCACATGCGACGGCCAGGTCACTGGCCGCGTTGCGGCCAGCAACCGTCGTCGTGCCTTCCGCTGCTGCCCCGACCAGCCCTCTACGTGCTCGCCGGTCTCCTCTGCCACAATCGCAGGCACCGGCTCCTCTGTCACAGGACCGCCTACGGCCGCCTTCTCCACTCGCCTCCGTCACCGTAGCCTTCCCCTTAGCGCGGATTGATCAACGACGGTGAGTTTCTGTTGGAGTAAGTGATTTAGGGCAGCAAGGGTTAGGGCAGCAAGGGTTAGGGCAGCAAGAAATCTGCCGGTGAACAGGGCAAACGTGGAAAAACAACATCTTTCGGTATATCTCTTGTTTCCCTCTCTTTTTCTTATGATCTGTGTTTGGAGGTTACTATCGAGGGAGTCGGTTATGAGGTACTCGACCACGAAGTGGGCTGTGAGTTGGGAGTATCGGCTGCCGTTGGGATCCTGGGGTCGATAAGCACGATTTTGGTGTTGTTCGGTTGATATTGGATGGTTGGATGTACACTATTATATAGTTGGTCTAGTGTTTGTTATGATTATGATGTTAGATCTAAAGCTAATCAAGATTTAGGCTCGATTTGGGGGTGGATCTATTTTGGGTTGTGATGAGATTTCAATTAGGGTGATTAGATCCCTAAATTGGTGTAATTGGGAGTTGTGAGGGTTGTGAAAGGGTTAGATAAATTAGTGAAATTGGAAGTTGATTTGGGTTAATTGGTTATGTAAGAAATCGATTAAGTATTCAATTTGTCGGTGAATTGCATTTTGTGCTTAACAATAGTTATGTTGTATGCAGGTTTCGGTCACGAGGCAGGTTCACGGTCGTGACGATTTGGTTCTTTTGTGGACATTTTATCAGGCGGGTATTTTGACTTATCTCTTAGATATAGTCATGTTGATATGCTAGTTAGGATAGCTTGCAATAATTTTCATGTTTATCTGCTTTGCATGTTTTTGTGCCTACTTGATACATGCATTTGATCGGTTTATGGTTATACTTTTCCTGTTTTACTTGGATCATAGATATGTACTTATTGGTTGTGCATATTATTCGGATATATGTTTTAGTTGGATTTACATGCTTTAGTATCATGCACCATCTTGCATGATTGCATGTTGGTTGGACGGGGTTCCTTTATAGTTGAGCCCGCAGCCAGTTACATGGCCTGCACACGCTGCCACTCATGGGTTAGTGGTACATCAGGAGGGTGTGTGCAGTTGCTCTGTCAGGCTCCGCTGGTCCGCTCATGGGTAGCGATGAGGCAGCGTGGTAGCGGGCAGGGATCCCTCCTCTGGTCTATGACACCGGGAGATGAGAGCTTAGCTCCCCCACTCTGTTTGGGGCAGGAGGATAGGTGTACTCCGACAGCATCCTGTCCACTCGGTCACTCAGGAGCAGTGATGGCAGAGTGCATAGTTGTCATAGCCCTACCCACTCGGCTTCACCATCGCGTGTGAGGCGGCTGACTGGCGTCAGGGGTGACCATGTCATTTGCATTACATGCATTTTGCATGGATAGTATTTGTATTGTGTTTGCTGCATTTTTATTGATGCCTTGGATGTTGCATATGATTGCCATGCATACAGGATTCATATTTGTATATGGTGATGACTTTATCTCTTATAGTATGACACATGCTCCTATATCAGGGTAGGAGATTCAGGTAAGTACAGCCCCTTTTGTATTTCTTTCTTGCATAACCTATATGTGAGACTGTACTGGCATGCTTCTTATTGTTAGCTATATCTTACTTTGCATATCGACCATATCCGTTGAGTTCTTTGAACTTACCCCATTGATTTATATCTATTTCAGGATGAAGTTGTCAGGAGAGTGCAGCTGTCAAACCCCCTCGTTGCGAAAGTTTAATAATTATTTGTTTTATTGTTTTGGATATTTGGATTAGAAGATATGTTTAGGACTGCAGTTGGATTTGTGTACTCGTAGATTTTTGGTGTCCTTATGGACCTTTATTCGGATTTTATTTCGATTGGTTTTGGTTGGGTATTCCTGCCTAGATGGAAGAAGGGGTAAGTCTAGTTATTGTAGACTATTTTCCATTTACTTTGGTTGTTGGCCTGAGACCTCTTTTATTATCTGCGTGTGTTGTTTGGATTTCGGTCGTGTTGATCGATGTATAGTGGTCGAGTAGGCTTTGTATGAAAATTGGTATTGTCACCTGTACAGGGGAGATGCTGCCGGATTTTTGTCTGGCGGGGACTCCCTCAGGGCGTGACATGTTACCTGGGCGACAAGAAACTCAGGGTCTATGATGGTGAGTATAAGACTCAGTGGTATATAAAAGATAGTGCATGAACAACATATAACATATAGAGATCAACGATATATAGTCTAACGATACAATAGATATCCACCAGTATGATCATAATCAATGCGTATACCAACTGATTAACTGAACATAATGTAATGTACTGACATACCTAAAAATGTGCAACGACACAACATATAACATCCTGAACAAATATATGACAACATAACATGTACAACATGCATGAACAATTCTACACCTATCATCATCACACATCCATATGAACAACATATAATCAAATGAAATAACAAACCTGGTCCATCATATACTATAATATGACGCTGATCAAATGCATGCAACAATCGGAACCAACTCATATGCTAATGCTCCACACACAATAGTATACAGTATGCAAATTGCATGTACAATGATGTACAAACATATGAAGCAATCATAGCTCAATACAAATGCAACATCTCACAAACATATGTAATATGTGCGCACGTGTGTGTGTGTGTGTGTGTGTGTCTGTGTGTGTCTGTCATCACACATGACAATGCATATGCATGGTCATGCCTGACACCTCGCATGCTACCACGACCCCAGTGTGGTCTAGGTGGCACAACATGACAACTATCCCAACTCCAGCTACCACTACTCTCAGTAGTCGAATGGTAGTATGAGTAAGTAGCAAGTCACGAGAGCTATAAGCTACACAATGGGGATCCCTGCTGTTGGCCACTCCAATTGTCACTACCCATAAGTGGTCGAGCATCGCACACAAGACTAACTGCACACAACTCCAACTACCACCATCTACAGTGGGTGAGTGCGCAACTCCAACTACCACCATCAACAGTGGCCAAGTAATGCAACTCCAAAAACTACCATCTACAGTTGCCGAGTGCGGCACTACAGATGAACTGAACTCAACCCAGCTACCACTACCTCGAGTGGCCGAGGAGGCAGGATGATTAGTGACCCATCTCAACCACAAGGGAGGCCCAGTTGATAGCATGAATGCAATGTAATGATGCACAACTCCACACACACAAGTCCGCAACACACTCTCCATCTCACAAAGAGTCATAACCAACTGATGATCAACCCTGCTAGGACCTCCAGTTTGTAACAACACACTATCGACAACCCACATAACTATGCACATAAGACATGATCCACAATAGGTGCACAATGTAAATTAATATGACACAACAATCAACTCCACATTTCGCACCATCATTTACTCCCAGTGATATAACACGATGACCCAATCCAAGTTTACATTTGTGTCAAGTTACATGCACTTAATTAAACATCTATAGGTCAAACATACAATAGAGTCTGTAATCCATAACAGTGATGAACCAACTGTAAAGATAACAATAGAGCATCTCAAAGTTCAAAGGCTAAGTATTAAGCACATAAATAAATAAAAGTAGAGTTAATGTAATGATATTATCATCATCATACAGTTCATGCACTAAGATCAACGATCTACCTAACCAAGGTAGGAATTACCCACCTGATATGTAGCTCGTGACAATAATCTTCACACCCGTGAACCTGCTTCGTAACCAAGTCCTGCACACAGCATAAACTACCATTAAGTTCTAACATACGACAATGATTAAATCAAATCCTACATCGATCTCATATTCAATTAATTTATTGAATACTAATTAAAGTCTTAATCACACATCCTACATAACCCCGACTAGATCACCTTGAGTATACACCCTGAATCTAAATTTAACACCCTAACACATCTAAATTCAAATACCTTACCATTCCAAATCAATTCAGCTTCTACCCATACCATCCATGGATGATTCACACCAACTGAGCTATCTATATTGAACCCACATCTCTTCCACCAACTCAAACCCGAACAACTTCTGCTTTAACTCAAGCTCACCGTTCATAGCTCCACAAATAGAGCACATACAGAGCATATCCCAGATCAAAATCGCTACAACCAATCCATGCTGAAGAATAGAAATTTGACAAAACCATAGGTTAATATCGAACTTACCTCAAGCTCGATCCACAGCTTTGATCCTCGCTGCCACTAATACCCCCTTGAAACCAAGAATCGGAGATGCAGATCATTACTTCACCTTTGAAGCTGCTGAGGAGTTGAGCACTTGCTAGCTTCCCCCCTCGATCTCAAGACCAGCTCACAAAACTCTAGTACAGATCCCGATCGCAGCTGGTCACTGCGACAATCACGAATAAAGGAAGAAAAATCTAATCAACCGAAGAAAAAAAAAACAAAGGCCTAAGCTAGGGAGAAATGGAAATACTGACGATGCTTAGCAGTGGCGTCAATGGTGCCGATCTGAGCTCCCCTCATTGTCGGCGAAGAGAAGTCAATAGCAACTCCCTATCGCAGTCACAACTCCACCAATCTGAGCTCGTCAACCAGAAAGTTAGAAGACCAACTCCTCCTCCCGGTGGTTTGGTGGTCTTGAGTCGGCGAGGATCCCAGCTGAGCAATCCACACTGCGGATGGAAGAAATAGAAGGAATGAAGAAGAGATATCAACGATGAGAAGGGCAGAAATCATTATGGGGGAGAGATGAGGAATGCGGTAAACAGGTCAGGTTTGGGGTTTCAAAATGTAAGATATCAGAAATAATATTATTATTATTAATAAAATGTCCCTAGTTAAATAGGAAATGAACTTATAGAATTTTTAGGAATTTTTAGAAATTTTTCTAGAATTAAATGAAGTTCTTACGATATTTTATGTGAAAAGATTTAATGGGCTTTAATAAAGCCTGTTTGGATTATCAATTATCGGGAAGTTAATTGATTTAATTAACCTAAGTTATAATTACAAAACCTAGGGTTATTTTTCCACCGTTACTTTTTCTCCTGATCCACAACCTCATGTGATTTCCCCTCTTCACCGTTGCCACCCGAGCGAGCTCGATCTACCGTCGTCGCAAGTCTCCCGATCGCGTGATCTCTTCGCTGACCCCTCCTCTTCGTCATCGTCACTCAAGCACTCCTATTCACTTCCACCACGCTGTTGCGACCATGAGTTGGATTCACTGCCACCCCAATCGCCGCCTACCTCGTCAGCAAGTCGATCCACCCTTCTGGTCGTCAATCTGCCTGCAGCTAGTTCCTCTGGAGCCTCCTGCTCCTGTTCGCGTGCCTTGGTTGAATGCCACGAGCTCGACTTTTTCTTGTCCACAAAGTGACCAATCATGGATCGGACCTCTTCTGCCCTTACACGCCATAGCCACTCTGCATGCAATGCTGCCTGCCTCACCGACGAGTTATTTCATTTGGGCTGCTCTCCTTACTCGATCGACTGGCCACCTTCTCGATCGTGCACCAACCCATCGTTGTCGCTCCTTCCTTCCTCACGGTTAATTGGCACTGCCAGTCACCTTCGTCAGCAGCCCAACTCACTAGTGGCTCAACCCCGTTGATCGCCCGCTCCTGCATTACGGCCAACAACCCCCTCTATGCTTCTACAGTCATTGTACTTCAAGGGTATAGAGCTGTGGATGGAAGGTGGATTTCCTATAGCTTACACAGCAAATTTTTGGGTAATATTCCAGTATTTCTCTATTTTGTCGGACTGAGGAAATTGGAGATTTGTTGATTGGGAAAGAAAGTTGTTTATTAGGAAATTTTGGTGGGTAAGATTATTGAAGTTGGTTTGTTTTCTTTTAGCTTAATTAATCGTGCGGATCAGATTCGCTGAGGTGGTTCAAGAGGTTGAGGCGATTAAATTGGAGTAGGTAAGTTCAAGATCTGAGACATTTAGCAAGGTATTTGATTCTGCAGATAGTTAGTTTTGTGTTGTGATTGTGATGGTTAGGTGAAGAGAGTAATTGAAGTCAGGATTCAGCTGAATCCATCCGATTGTTATGGTGTACTACATCAACTGTGGATCAAGGAGTAATTGAGGTTAAGCAAGGTCTTCGGTTTGAGGTAGAGATTTCGGACGCGAAGACAGCTAGTACGATCTACATATCAAGTGGGTAATTTCCTACCCTAGTCAGGTAATTGATATATCTTGTGCATGCTATTTATGTTGATGATACCTTTACCTTGACTCCAATCTTATATAATCATGTTCTTGTTACTTAGCCTTTGTACTTTGAGATGCGTTGCTATTATCTTATAGTTCGTTCATCACTGTTATAGATTATAGACTCTATTGTAAGTTGACCTGTAGAGGTTCATTTAAGTGCATGTTACTAGGGCACAGTTGTGGGTTCAACTTTATTCATCATGCTACATATGGGGTTAGGTGATGATTTTGATGGTGGGGTCGATTGTTGTGTCACACACATTTACGTGGTGCATCTATGGTGGATCTGGACATTAGTGCATAGATAAGTGGGTTGTTGTCAGTATGTGGAGTGGATTTTCGTGTTATACCCTTTACATTGTGTGTCTAATATAGATCATGGATATGGGTTTGGTAGATTATCGAAAGTGGGTTGTTATGGACTGGTGGTCCGTGTTAGTGTAATCAACCCGTGATATGGTTTTGATGTGTGTGGAAAAGGGTTTAAGTTAGGATGTGTGGATTTGATATGTGTGTTGGAGTCTTGCAGGACTTAGTAATTCGCACATGGAGCCTTGGCGAGTTTCACCTCTCATGACTCGGTCTTTGAGTCGGTGAAGGATGGCTTTGCAGAAGCTGTGTCCTTGGAGCATCCAAGGGATCGCCGGACGAGGAGCTTAGAGTGAAGCCGGAGGAAGTCGACTTCAGGGCGAGACGCGAAGTATGGCGCTGCAAAGCCATGCGTTTGGCGCATCCGACGAAGGTGGTCGGACGAAGATAACTTCAAAGGCGAGGGACTCCAAGGGATGAGAGTGAGCGAATGTAACCCGGGAAGGGGTAGTGCTCTTAGGTGAAACTTGGTCATTTGGCTAAGTGTCAGATGGGATTTCCTGACATCAGTTGACTACCATGTTATGGTAGTCGACTACTCTAAGTCGACTGTGACTCGACTAGTGTTCGAGTCCGGTTCAAGTGCGATCGCCATGGATTGGCGGTCAGCTGCGAGACCACCGATCGATGAGGCATCGATCGGTTATCGCACCGAGCGCGAGAATGGAGTCGAGCTCACGAGCACTCGACTGATCAAAGCATCAGTCGACTGATGGCAATATCAGTCGACTGATGTGGAAGCCGTTGGATGAAATCCAACGTGGAAAGCATCCGTTATTGGGCAACGACTACAGGATCAGTCGACTGATCAGGGGCATCAGTCGACTGGTCCTATGTCAACGGGAAGAAACCTTCTTCCTCTATAAAGAGGAAGGGTGTGGGGCTTTGGGGGCCTAATGTTGATGCTCTAATCTTCTCCCAAAGTGCCCTAAAGCTTTTCAATCCTCTTACTTGTTTTTATTTACATCATATTTGTAAGAGGAGTGAATTCTTGTAAAGAGGTTACCTCCACCTAGCTTGGTGCAAAGGAGAGAATAGTGGAAGCTTGCGGAGTGATTCACCGTGGATGAATCGGATCGTGGATTAGCGACGTAGCCGTGAACCACGTTACATCCTTTGTTAGAGTTTGTATTCTTGTTATTGCTTTGTCTTTATTGTTTATACTTTCCGCTTGTGCTAACGAATTTGTAGACGAGCAATCGATGAGAAAATTCCACAGTCTACATATTAGGCTATTCACCCCTCTCTAGCCGGCCAACCACATTCACATCGATCGACCCTACAAGTGGTATCAGAGCCAAGGTGCTTGTTGAGGACTAACCGCCAACACAATCAATATATCAAGAGATGGCCGACTCAAACATTCATCCACCAAAGTTTGAAGGAGAATTCTCTTGGTGGAAAAAGAGAATGGAGATATTTTTCGAAACCGATTTCGAAATTCTTTTAATTATGAAAAACGGTTTCGAAATGCCTAGGGATGAAGAAGGGGAGCCATTGGAAAAATCAAGGTGGAGCAAGAGGCAAAGGGAAGAGTACTTGGCAAACTCAAAAGCCAAACATCACCTCTACAATGTACTCCACCAACAAGAAGTCAACCGGATAGGAGAGTGTGCTAGTGCCAAGGAGATGTGAGAGAAACTAATAGAGATTCATGAAGGCACATCCAAGGCGAAGCTAGCAAGGAGAGATGTCCTTCGCTCCCAATTATCAAACATCAAACTCGAAAAGGGAGAAAAGGTAAAATCACTACACTCTAGATTTAAGGAAATTCTAACTGGTTTGACAAGTGTCGGTGAAAAACTCTCCAACCGGGATATGGTAATGAAGGTCATAGATGCCTTTCCCCGATCCTCAAGATAGAGCTCTATGGTGGACTCCTTCTACATCTCCAAGAATTTGGAAGTGAGCACCTTGGAGGAGTTCTTCTCAACTATGGAGCTCCACGAAACAAGGCTTGAAGGAATAGTAGAAGAGCCTAGAATTCAACCTTCAAGAGGAGTAGCCTTAATGGCTAACAAAGGGAAGAAAAAGATGGAGATTCCCTCCTCCTCCGATGAAGCTTCGTCCTCCTCCTCCATGGATAGCACGGAAGAAGCCTACATGGTAAGGAAGGTAAGGCGTTCTTTGAAAAATTTCAAATTTAATAAATCTAATGATAGGAGGAGAAGACCAAGGGGGAAGGTAATTTGCTATAATTGCCAAGGAGAGAGACACATAAGGGATAATTGTCCCCTATTGAACAAAAGCAAGGAGGAGAAGAGAAAGAAGGAAGAAAAGAAGAAGAAGAAGGGGAACAAGAAGAAGGAAGAAGAGAAGAAGGCCAAAGAAAAAGGGAAGGCCAAGGCACTAAAAGCAAGGACATGGGATGACCCTTCTTCCTCCTCATCATCATCATCCGAGGAAGAAAATGCCTTTGTCACAAATTTGGCATTAATGGCCTTTGACGATCTAGACTCCTCCTCTATCGAAAATGAAGAATCAAGCACAAGCGAGGAGAGCTCTAGTGAAGGGGGAGCTTCTTCACCATCCTCCGAATCTGAGGAAGAAGACATGGAGACTATGGTAATGAATCTCTCACCAAGTAAAATAGTTTCCATGATTTCTAGCCTCACTAAGGACTTATTTAGGGCCAAAAAGAAAAATAAGAGCATGCTAGATCAAATTAAGGATTTAGAAAATAAGCTAGAAAAAGCATGCTTAAATATTAATAATGATACTTCTTCTAGTCATGATAATGCATGCTCACATGATCTTTATATGTCATTTGATGTTAATGATGCATGCATAGAAAAAAATAGGGCTCTAAGGGAAAAGGTAGATCACTTGACCAAGGCCCTAGAAAAGTTTACAATAGGATCCAATACCCTTAACATGATAATTGGGAGCCAAAGGGCAAGCTTCAACAAGAAAGGCCTAGGATATAAAGAAAATAAAAATGAAAAGGCCTATAAATGTTTAATTGCTAGGGGTCAAGACAAAAAGAAGGTAATAGCTAGAAAATGGATCCCTAAGGAATTTTTAGTGAACCCCATAGGAAAGAACTTATTTTGGGTTCCTAAATCCATCCTAAAGGGTTAGGAAAACCCTAGGATAGTCAACCATAAGGATTTCACCTATATCATATTTTTGGTTGACTTAGGATGGCGGGACAATATTTTTGAAATAGTGTTAGGTGATGATAATGCACCTATAAATAGATATATCATGCTTTAGGTGATATTTGCCTTATTATCATGATGTAATACCTAATGCATGATTATTAATTGATGAATACATTTTGTTTCATGATCATAATGTGAAATTTATCCATATATGTCTTTATGATCATGTTGGATGTTAGGATGATACTTAACTTTGTATAGAATTGCATGAAAATAATGGTTAAGTATATACAAATACCTTTAGAATGCATCTCACACTCACCATAGACTACCTTGATTGAAAACTTAGCATGAGTGAGATGTTAGGATGATACAAATATCCACTAACGCCTATGACATTTAGATGGTCATTTAAGGTATCAAAATAGCAATAATAGACCAATCATGGGGAAGACTTATGTTTAATTCATAGACATATTGCCCAAAGATCATGGTTGGATATTTCATATGTTTTCAAAACAATTTCTTACTTTAAAATCTGTGTGTTCATGTTTTGAAATAATTTAAAGAAAAACTAGGTGTTAAACTTGATACTAACTTGATCAAAAACCTAGTTACTTTTGAAACCTTTGGATTTTTGGCAAATACTTGAAAATACAATGATTTTTCATGGAAAACTATTTTTCCCTGATAAAGAACCTTAAAAGAAATATGTTCCCCAAATTTCATGATTTTTTAAATTTTGTAGAATTTTTAATATATTTCTGAAATTCAGCCCAAAAATTAGAAAAACCTGAAATGCATGTGCCAGTCGACTGGTAGTCTGAACCAGTCGACTGCTGACCTGAAAAACTGCCCAGCAACTTCTGATACACAGTTTTAAGGCATGTTTTTGGTTTATGTTTCTCTCTAGACTTGATGTCATGCTGTATAAACTTTGTTAATTATTTTTTATGGTGTCAAAAGGGGAGAAATATACATGTTTAAGTAAGGGGGAATTGTATTTAGGGGGAGTTTCATGTATTAAGAAGGAGAGTTGCTAATCATGTTATTTACATGTTTTCTTTCCTTAATATTTTATCAAATGTTTTACCTAACTTAAACGGATTGTCACACATCAAAAAGGGGAAGATTATTAGTGCAATAAACCCGTGATATGGTTTTGATGTGTGTGGCAAAGGGTTTAAGTTAGGATGTGTGGATTTGATATGTTCGTTGGAGTCTTGCAGGACTTAGTAATTCGCACATGGAGCCTTGGGGAGTTTCACCTCTCATGACTCGGTTTTGAGTCGGTGAAGGATGGCTTTGCGGAAGTCGTGCGCTTGGAGCATCCAAGGGACCGCCGGACGAGGAGCTTGGAGTGAAGCCAGAGGAAGTAGACTTCAGGGCGAGACGCGAAGGATGGCATTGCAGAGTCATGCGCTTGGTGCATCCGATGGACGTGGCCGGACGAAGATAACTTCAAAGGCGAGGGACTCCAAGGGATGAGAGTGAGCGAATGTAACCCGGGAAGGGGTAGTGCTCTTAGGTGAAACTTGGCCATTTGGCTAAGTGTCGGATGGGATTTTCCGACATCAGTTGACTACCATGTTATGGTAGTTGACTACTCTAAGTCGACTGTGACTCGACTAGTGTTCGAGTCTGGTTCAAGTGCCACCGATCGCCATGGATTGACAAATAATCGCGAGACCACTCCGATCGATGAAGGCATCAGTCGATTGGTCACAAGTGTTTTGGGCACAGAATGGAGTCGAGCTCGTGAGCACTCAACTGATCGGAGCATCAGTCGACTGATGGCAATATCAGTCGACTGATGTGGAAGTCGTTGGATGAAATCCAACGTGGAAAGCATTTGTTATTGGGCAACGGCTACAGGATCAGTCGACTGGTCTTGTGTCAACGGGAAGAAACCCTCTTCCTCTATAAAGAGGAAGGGTGTGGGGCTTTGGGGGCCTAATGTTGATGCTCTAATCTTCTCCCAAAGTGCCCTAAAGCTTTTCAATCCTCTTACTTGTTTTTATTTACATCATATTTGTAAGAGGAGTGAATTCTTGTAAAGAGGTTACCTCCACCTAGCTTGGTGCAAAGGAGAGAATAGTGGAAGCTTGCGGAGTGATTCACTGTGGATGAATCGGACCGTGGATTAGTGGCGTAGCCGTGAACCACGTTACATCCTTTGTTAGAGTTTGTATTCTTGTTATTGCTTTGTCTTTATTGTTTATACTTTCCGCTTGCGCTAACGAATTTGTAGACGAGCAATCGACGAGAAAATTCCACCGTCTACGTATTAGGCTATTCACCCCCCTCTAGCCGGCCAACCACATTCACATCGATCGACCCTACAGTCCTAATTTGGTTGACTGTCAATTATATATGACTCTCTGTTGGATAGAGTGTGTTGTGGATGTATGTGTGTGTAGTTGTGTATTTATTCCATTTACATACATGCTAGCGACTTGATCTCCCTTGTGGTTGAGAGGGTCGTCAGTCATCCTGCCTCCACGGTTACTCGTGGTAGTAGTAACTAGTGTGAGGGAAATTCATTTATTGTGCCGCACTCGACCACTATTGATAGTGGTAGTTGGAGTGGCATGCAGTTGTCCTGAGTGTGTGACACTCGACCACTCATGGGTAGTGTCAGTTGGAGTGGCCAACAGCAGGGACCCTCATTGTGTAGTTTATAGCTCTTTAGCTTATCGCTACTTATTCATACTGCCCACTCGACCACTCAAGAGCAGTGGTTGTTATTGAGTTGAGACAATTGTCATGTCGTGCCTCCTAGGCCACACTAGGGTCATGATAGCGAGTGGGGTGCATAGGAATGACTATGCATTTTCATTGCCATGTGTGAGGGCATTTGCATATGTGTGTGTGTGTGTGTGTGTGTGTGTGTGTGTGTGTGTGTGTGTGTGTCTGTGTGTGAGCAGTGTATATAGATACAGTTTATATATATGTTTGTTGTGCTATTGCATTTGTTTGTGCTATATTTGTTGCATTTGGTTGTACATCATCTTGCATGTTATTTACATATTCAATGTTGGTTGTGTGTAGGATACCAGTGTACGAGTTGGGCGGATTGTTGTACACCTTTGACCAGTATCATGATGTGGTATGGAATGGCCCAAGTATGTTGTTGTATTTATTATAGAATGTTCGTATGATAGTTTGTTGATTACAGAGGTAGTGTTGTTCTTCCATATTGTTTGTGTCATATTGTGGTATATGTGCTCAGGTGGTATGAGTTGTAGCATTGCAGATCTTCAGGTATGTCAGTACCTTATGTTGTTCAATTGATCTTTTAGTATACACATGTATATTATACTGGTGATTATCTATTATACCTTTAGACTGTATATCTGTTGATCTCCTTACATTTATTTAGTTCATGCACTATCTATTCTTTACCACTGAGTTTTATACTCACCACCACAGACCCTGGGTTTTTCTATCGCCCAGGTAATAGGTAGAAGATTCCTAGGATGCTTGGAGCTCCGCCAGCTGATCCCATCTCACACCGAGATTTTGGAGTTTAATTCATATTTGTTCTGCTGTTATTTTTGTATTATAGTCATGTATGTGAAGTGTTGTATTTGGCTTTTATGATGTTGGTTTTGATCATATTTTATTTAGTGTGTTAGAGTCGCACCAGTGTGCATTTTTGTGTCTTTGTGGTTGTATTATGTGGTAGTGTCATTTCATTATGTTGTGTGGTTGTAGCCGAAAGGCTTGTATCAATAGGGAATTATATCACATATAGGGGAGATGTTGTCCATTTTTTGGGCTCGGCATACTCTCGGGGCGTGACATAAAGACCAACCCTTGTGGTTGAGCTAGCCTAGGTTAAGTCCAACTAACCTAAGTTGACCTAACCACCCATTCAAAACATAAATAATTTTCTAAATATTTAACCCGTATTCTTTAGTTATTTATTTGCCGTATTTTACAGTATCAATATCAATCTGCAACTAACCTAGTTAGTCATACAATAAATGCACCTATGACATACATAACCGACTGCAAACCCTACAAGAAATACACTTCAAGATACCGTGACAAAGCATCATGGCTCTCGAGGTAATACAAAAGGGCACTATCTATGCGCAACAACATGCTACCACGAATGGAACTCGTGGGCAGATAGACAATATACAGAGCACTACCTACGCGCAACTAATGTGAGAAAAATATATAGGGTTTTAAGAGCAGTTTTAGTACACACCTCATTGCATTTTATACTTGTTTCATGCATATGCTACTTTGTTTTGCATGTATTTCCTATTTTCTTGTTCGGAGATTTGCTCTTATTGCTTTTGTGTGCAGGACGACATTTTATAGGAAAAATGACACACTTTTGGAGCAAAAGGAAAACATTCAGCGGGGAGAATAGAGGTAGACACGACCGGTCATGTGAATTCCACACGACCGTGTCCAAACCACGAAGACGACCAGGCCCAGTGCCACACACGGCCGTGTGGCACTGGGATGTTTTGATGCGACTAGGGTTTTTTGTGGGATTTATACAGAGTTGATTTCATGTCTATAAAAGAAAAGGCATGCCCAAACCCTAAGGGGGAGGCCCGACGGCTACGACGACAAGAAGGTGCCCTAAAAAGCATCGGAGACTCACACCAGGGAGGAAGAAGGCGACTTGAGGATCAAAATCCATGCTCCAACGCCAAGGAGAATGACGAAGAGTATTGTAATTTCATTCTTAGATATTTTTACATTGTAATGATTCATTATATGATGTCTTGTGTCTGTTCTCTTACATCTATGGAGTAGATACTTCGATTCTAAGATTATGGAGTATCTTGTATATGTTGGACATGCTAGTTTGAATATATTTTATGTTCCTGAATTTATGTTTGCAATTGGTGTTGTTTGGATCGATGAAGTAGAATATGATAGATTAGGAGACAAAATACATTCTGACTCTTCATAAGGATTATTAGGAAATCCTCGTGCCTAATATCCTATCTTAGCAGATGGTCCAAAGTAGGAGAAATTAACTCTAGAAGGGTTGAGGGACCTTAGTGACAGAGGGCTCCAAGGTACCAACCCCCTGAGCTCTGATGATCCGAATGGTCAACTTGGTTAGAAATAGGTAGTTCCCAATAGAAGCAAAAGTTCATCGGGCAAATGTAGGATGATCCTCCCGCAAGATCGTAATTAGAGATTTAGAAAGCATTTAGTTGATAGCATGTTCCAATAACACACAAGTGAAATCGAAGTCCTAAAATCCTCCTAGGGAACTTTGAATCTTCCTTCGCTTCCTCCGAGTGACACCATATGGGAATTAGGACTGTTGTCAACCTCGCAACCCTCGTCTTTAGGACATTCACTTCGAACAACAAGATCCACTGAACATACGGTACTCGAATCTCAATCTTTGTGGGATCGATAATCTTTTATTACTTGACGACATCCGTGCACTTGCGGGCATTGAGCGCGAGCGTACACTTCGAGTCCTCAACAATTCCCATCAGAGATTTGAGGTCGTACTCACGTGCATCAGCAACCACATGCAACCACGAACGGGACACGTGGGTAGACAAGCAATACTCAATGTTTGCGAGCAATGACATGCTACCATGAATGGGTCTCACGGGCAGACAAAGTATATAGATATCTAGCTATTGACTGCATACGACCACATGCTACCACGAATGGGCCTCGTGGGCAGTCGATTATCCTAGGTTGTTAAGCCTAGGGTTATCCAACACATATAGCATGAAAAGTCTATCAAGGCGATAGAGATCATCAATCTACTAATAAGCACATCGAGGTGGTTAAGCCTAGGGCTCCAACCCATCTAACATGAAACACCTATCAAGGTCGATAAAGATAATAAATCTACTAATAAGCTCCTGTTCCATAAATGTTGTTTCATTCCTTAAATTCCCTTCTAAGGAATGATCTCGTCTAAATTATACTATTTCTACCGGTTCAATCATGCACACAACAACATGCTACCACGAACGGGTCTCGTGGGCAGTTAAGATGTAAGGTAGCTATCTAGCTATAGACGATACACGGAACTAACTATCACTAACTCCAAATGGATAGTCCAAGAGTATAACTCTACAATAGATTCTCTCAACCTAAATGAGAGACATGATCGACCACAGGTATACAAAGCAACCATAATTCTAAAGTAAGGAAACTCTACTACAGACTCTCTCAACAACGAATGGAAGACATAGTTGGCAACCGATATATGAGAAACGTTAGATACCTTCTAAGGATTAATCTAATTTTAATCATACTATCTCTATTAGGTCAATCACAATATCAATCGAAACAATAAATAGTAAGTATATACCAGTAGCATCTACCAATTTATATCGAAGCAATAAAAAACACATAAAAGTAATATCAATCAAACACTGTAATAAATAACTACATGTTAATGATGAACAAACAACCTAGAAATCAAGTAGCGTATAAAAAGATCAAACAAATATAAAGTCAAAGTAATCTAGAAAGAACATAGAGTGGAAAGGTGATGTGAGCAAAACATATAGGGTTTTAGGAGTAGTTTTCGCTCTCATCTCATTTTATGTTGGTTTCATGCATATTTTACTTTGTTTTCTATGCATTTCCTATTTTCAGGTCCGGAGATCTGCTCTGTATAATTTTGTGTGCAGGATAGCATTACATGGGCATAACGGCGCACTTTCAGAGCAAAAAGAAGATATTTGGTAGCTGGACGCAGAAGGGAACATGGCCAGGGCATGTGTTTACACACGGTCGTGTTCAGGGGGCAAAAATGGCCGCCACAGTCTGACACACAGCCAGGCAATGTGTTTTCACACGGCCGTGTGGCGGCCAAGCGATTTGACACGACTAGGGTTTTTTTCTAGATTTCGCAACGATCCAGCGTAATGTCTATATAAGGAAAGCTCCGCCCAAACCCTAGGGGGAGGCACACCGGCCGGGATAGCACTCCGAAGCCCTAAAAGGCTTCTGGGAACTTGCATCGAGGAAGGAGAGAGTCACACGAGGATCAAGATCTGCACCACAATGCTACAGGGAAGAGCTGCAATTACATTGTAATTCATATTTCTTGCACGTTTATCATTATACTCATGAATTTTATAATGTTTTGTGACTCTCCTCTCGTATTCATAGAGTAGATTCTCCAATTCTAGAATTAGGGAGTAGTTTGTGTTGAGTAGAATATTGCTATTTCAAATATGTTTCCATTCTTGAAATCGTATTTGCAGTTGAATGATTGTTTAGATCTATAGCTTTGTGTTTTGGTTTTCTATCTTATGTGCGTAGACGATACAAGGAGTGGTAGTCCTCGTATCTAAGATTTAGGGGATATTAGGAGTAACCTAGAGGTTGGCCTCATCACCTGCAACTGTGGATAGAAGGATACGATAGAGTCGGTAACGTGTCTTGTTTCCAGCTCATCGCAGGGATCGATTTGGCATACTCGTACCATAGTGTATGATGTCCTTTCCACAAAACCCTATCTGCAACACACAAATGAAACTGAAGTCCTAGAATACCATTCAAATCCTCATAGCAACCTTTTCTCTTCTTCCGTGTGACACCATACTGAGTTCAAACCACCAACAATCTCTCATTCGTGAACCCTCAGATTATCAATCCTAACAACAACACATCCACTGGACAAACTGATACTCGAAATCTCAGTCCCTGTGGGATCAATATTCTTTATTACTTGACGACATCCATGCACTTGTGGCCGTTGAGTGCGAGAGCGCACTTCGAGTCCTCGACGATCTCCATCGCGAGATTTGAGGTCGCGTTTGTGTGCATCAAGTTTTTGGCATCGTTGCTAGGGACTAATTGATTTGATATTGAATCAAGAAAGTGATAGTTGGATCGGACTTAGGTTATATTTATTTACTTGCTTATTTTTATTTTTATTTTTATTTTATTTGAATTTTTAGATTTTCCATTTCTAGATCTAGTTTTTATTTTATTCTAGCAGTGATTCTCTATTTATTATTTGCTTTTTGATTATTTAGCTAGATTAGTTTATTTCCTATTTCTAAACCTTAGGTAAATACTCCTAATTTTGTGGCTCGGTTCTTTGTATGCTTAGACGCTTAAGATTGGAAGGCCTGATTCCGATCGATTTAGAAATTGAACGAATCTATCATCGCCAGAAAGCTGAACAGAAGAGGATGGAGGATCAAGCTGCATCCGAAGTGAATATAGGTAGCTGACCCTTATGGGATTACGCAGCCCCTAACGCTAGAGGATTTAGGCCGAGTATAGTTGGACCATCCATTTCGGCAAACAACTTTGAATTGAAGCCGGCACTCATACATATGGTCCAGTAGAGTCAATTCAGGGAAGCTGTGACTGAAGAACCGCATCGACACCTGGAGTCGCGATCCGCCTGAGCCTATTCCCGTTCTCATTGCGGGATAAGGCTAAGGCATGGCTTCACTTCCTTCCTTCGGGAAGCATTACTACATGGGAGCAATGTGAGCAGTAGTTCTTGAACAAATACTTCCCACCAAGTAAAATTGTTCACATGCGCCAGCTGATCACAAGCTTCCATCAGAAGGAGGGGGAGTCCCTATTTGAAGCTTGGGATCGCTACAAGGGGTTACTTTACCAATGCCCTCACTATGGAATGGAAAGGTGGCTGGTGATCCACATCTTCTACAATGGGATCATGTACGCCATAAAGATGTCCCTTAATTCTACCGCAGGAGGATCACTCATGAATAAGACTATAGAGGAAATAGAGGAACTAATAGAAGAGGTGGCCCAGAACCACCATCAATGGGCTTCCGAACATGGTCACCCAGCTCCTGCAGTGGGACAATATGCTATCAACTCTGTGGATCACCTAGCAGCGAGAGTGGATGCGCTTAGTAGATGATTCGACTCTTTAAATCTTGCATTTGCATGTGCGTCCATTGACTCTGGAGAAGGAGCAGTAGCGTATCAAGAG
The DNA here is from genome assembly GCA_025175895.1 of Wurfbainia villosa. Lineage (NCBI taxonomy): Eukaryota > Viridiplantae > Streptophyta > Magnoliopsida > Zingiberales > Zingiberaceae > Wurfbainia > Wurfbainia villosa. The sequence goes on along the minus strand of CM045987.1, from coordinate 113,710,302 downwards.
GATTACTATGGAGGGCAGGGTGGCCCACAAGAGCAGATTGAGCATTACGATGCGGTTGGGAAATATAATCAAAGGCCCAGCAACCCATACTCCAATACTTACAACCCTGGATGGAAGAACCACCCGAACTTTTCCTATCGAAATAACTCGAGGAACTTCCAATCATCAAGAGGGTATAGGTAGCAGCAGGGCAATGGGCAGCATCAACCACAGAAGTCTAGGTTAGAATTGATGATGGAATACTTTATTTCTACCCAAACGAAGGCCAATGAAGAGTTCCGTTGCCAACATCAAAAAACAGAGGAGTCACTTAGAGACTTGAAGGCCATTGTTGACAGTCTTGCAAGTCACACAAGGATATTGAAGACATAGGTGGCCCAGATAGCCCAAACCGTGTCTCAACCTATGGAGAGCTTTCCAGCATTACCTGATTTGGGTAAATTTAAGGAAGAAGGAGGGTGCAGCGAGAAAGGAGCGCAAAGAAATAGATTCGCCAAGGGGTGTGCAGCCATTATTTCCACACACTACATGACCAAGCATAAATTGAGGATAAGATTCCACCCCAGCTTGAGGACCCTGGTGAATTTGTTATCCCCTGCTCGATTTATGGGGAAAGCTTCGATAAAGCGTTGTGCAACTTAGGGTCATCTGTAAGCGTGATGCCCTACACATTCTACCTAGAGATGGGACTGGGCAGTATACAACCAACGGGCATAGGCATTCACATGGCAGATGACATGATCAAGAAGTCCGTTGGCATGTTAAAATATGTGCCTGTGATCATTGAGATCTTCGTGATATATACAGATTTTATCGTACTCGACACAAGACCTGATCCCCAAAATCCCATCATCTTGGGAAGGCCCTTTCTAGCAACTGTGGGGGCATGCATAGATGTAAAGGCACATCAGATTTTCTTAGAGATAGATGGGGAGATCATCCTCTTCAGCCTATCAGAGTGTAGAGCTCCCTACCTAGACGACTTTACTTTCAACAGGATAAAGCCAAGCCCACCTAATGTAGACGCTGAGACAGATGAATAGAGGTTCACAAAACCTCCAGAGCCAAGTTGATAATGGAGTATGGTCTAGCTAAATGACCTTAAACAAAGTACTTCTTGGGAGGCAATCCAAGTTTAGTTTTTAGGTTTTCTTTTGATTGTATTGCATTTATTTGGTTAATTTGAACTTTGATTTCCATTTCGTTTAGCATTAGGACCAAAAAGAACTTGCTAGGTAAAAATAAAATCAATTTTTAGCTTACACAGCAAAACGTGTGAGAAAATTCGGACCATTGTGCACAAAAGGAGAGAAATAGGGGACACACGGCCTAGTCGTGTGTTTTCCCACGGTCGTGCCTGACTAACCCGAGGTGCATATGGTTTGGCCGTGTGTTTTCACACGACCATGTCACGCGAGGTTAAAAAGGGCACACCGTGCACTTTTGCCCCAAATGCACCATGTGTTTCGATTTTTCTTGCCCTAGCCGTGTGGATCCTTCTTTCCCACCACCTAGAAGCTTTTCCATCCTTCAAAGAAGCCAAAAGAAGCAAGGATGAGGAGGACCAAGCAAGTGGTATCTCGATCCGGTGCTTCAGAGCGACGAGCAAGAAGAACTGACGCCCCTCAAGCTCCGGAGGAGGATAATGTTAGAGCAATCTCTTGCCATGATTATGTTTTGATGTGTGTGGCAAAGGGTTTAAGTTAGTTTGTTATGATGATTTGATATATGCGTTGAAGTCATGCAGGACTTAGTAATTCGCACATGGAGCCGTGGCGAGTTTCACATCTCATGACTCGGTCCTTGAGTCGGTGAAGGATTGCTTTGCAGAAGCTGTGCGCTTGGAGCATCCAAGGGACCGCCGGACGAGAAGCTTGGAGTGAAGTCGGAGGAAGTAGACTTCGAGGCAAGAGACGCGAAGGAGCATTGCAGAGCCGTGCGCCTGATGCTGCCGAGGGATGTGGCCGCGAACGAAGAGAACTTCGAAGGCGAGGGACTCCGAGGGATGAGAGTGAGCGATTGTAACCCAGGAAGGGTAGCTCTTAGGTGAAACTTGGCCATTTGGCCAAGTGTCGGATGGGTTTTTCGACACACCGATCGCCATGTCATGGCAATGATCGCCTAAGTCGATGGTTCGATCGACCGTATAAGACCGATTTAGTGCTTGGCGCTGATCGCCATGGATCGGCATGATTGATGTCGATAGTAGTTCGATCGCCAAGGAATGGCAATGATCACGGCACAGAATGGAGTCGACTCCATTGAGCACTCGACTGATCGAGCATCAGTTGACTGATGGTAGGATCAGTCGACTGATGCCAATACCGTTGGATGGAATCCAACGTGGAAAGCGGCCGTTATTGGGCAATAGCTACGGGATCAGTCGACTGATCGAGGGCATCAGTCGACTGATCCTGTGTCAATGGGAAGAAACCCTCTTCCTCTATAAAAAGGAAGGGGATGGGGCTTTGGGAGGTTAATGCTTGAGCTCTAAACTTCTCCCAAAGTTCCATACATGATTCCCTACTCTTCTACTTGTTCTAATCTCTATTCTATTGTAGAAGAGTGATTCTTGTGTAAAAGAGGTTACCTCCACCTAGCTTTGTGCAAAGGAGAGATCTAGTGGATAGATTTGGAGTGATTCACCTTGGACGAATCGGACCGTGGATTAGTGGCGTAGCCGTGAACCACGTTACATCTCGTGTTTGTATTGCTTGTCTATCTTTTGTGTTGTCTTTATTTGTATTTGTATATTCCGCTTGCGCTAACGCTTTGTAGACGAGAGAATTCCGACATCCATCGAAAGAGGGCTATTCACCCCCCTCTAGCCGGCCAATCGATCCCCAACAAGTGGTATCAGAGCCAAGGAAAGCTTGTCGAGGACTAGCCGCCACAATAAGCAACATTCAAAATGGCTGGCTCCAACATTCATCCACCGAAGTTTGAAGGAGAATTCGCTTGGTGGAAGAAGCGAATGGAGGTATTTTTCGAAACGGATTTTGATATTATGATTACAATGGAATCCGATTTTGTTTTGCCTAGGGATGAAGAGGGGAAGCCAATAGAGAAATCTAGGTGGACCAAAAGGCAAAGGGAAGAGCACCTTGCAAATTCAAACGCCAAGCACCATCTCTTCAATGTGCTCCCCCAACAAGAGATCAACCGAATAGGAGAATGCCTAAGTGCCAAGGAGATGTGGGAGAAGCTAATTGAGCTTCATGAAGGCACATCCGAGGCGAAGCTAGCAAGGAGAGATCTCCTCCGCTCCCAACTATCCAACATTAAATTAGAAAAGGGAGAAAAGGTAACTTCTTTGCATTCTAGATTCAAAGAAATTTTAATTGGACTAACAAGTGTAGGAGAAAGGCTCTCCAATCGTGATATGATAATGAAGGCCATAGATGTTTTCCCCCGATCATCCAAGTGGAGTTCAATGGTGGACTCATTTTACATTTCAAAGAATTTAGAGGTATGTACTCTAGATGAATTTTTCTCCACTATGGAATTACATGAATCTAGGCTTGAAGGAATACAAGAAGAGCCAAAAATACAACCCTCAAGAGGAGTAGCATTGTTGGCAAACAAGGGGAAGAAGAAGATAGAGATCCCCTCTTCCTCCGATGATGAAGCATCCTCATCCTCCTCCATGGATAGCACCGAAGAAGCATATATGGTAAGGAGGGTAAGACGTGCTTTAAAAGGTTTTCATTTTAACAAATCAAATGATAGGAATAGAAGACCAAGGGGGAAAATCATTTGCTACAATTGCCAAGGAGAGGGACACATAAGGGATAATTGTCCCCTCCTAAACAAGAGCAAGGAAGAGAAGAAAAAGAAAGAAGAAAAGAAGAAGAAAAAGGGGAGCAAGAAAAAGAAGGAAGAGGAGAAGAAGACAAAAGAAAAGGGGAAGACCAAAGCTCTAAAGGCAAGGATTTGGGATGACCCATCCTCATCCTCCTCATCATCATCGAATGAGGAGAATGCCTTTGTCACCAATTTGGCCTTAATGGCCTTTGATGATTTGGATTGCTCTTCCTCCGAAAATGAAGGATCAAGCTAAAGAGGAGAGAGCTCAAGTGAAGGGGGAGCTTCTACATCCTCCTCATCCGAAGAAGAAGAAGAGGATATGGAAACTGTGGTAACGAATGCCTCTCCTAAGAAAATAGTTTCCATAATTTCTAGTTTAACTAAGGACTTATTTGGAATGAAAAAGAAAAACAAATGCATGCTTGAACAAATTAAGGAATTAGAACAAAAATTAGAAAAAACATGCTTAAATGAAAATGAAAATATTTCTTCTTGCCATGATGAAGTATGCTCACATGATCTTTATGTGCCATTAGATGTTAGTGATGCATGCATAGAAGAAAATAGGGCCCTAAGGGAAAAGGTAGACTATTTAACCAAAGCCCTAGAAAAATTCACAATTGGCTCCAACACATTAAATATGATTATTGGGAGCCAAAGAGCTAGCTTCAACAAAAAGGGCCTAGGATACAAAGAAAAGAAAATTGAAAAGGCCTATAAATGCCTAATAGCTAGGGGACAAGATAAAAAGAAAGTAATTGATAGAAAATGGATCCCCAAGGAGTATCTTGTGAACCCTATAGGCAAGAATTTGTATTGGGTTCCAAAATTCATCCTTAAGGGTTAGAAAACCCCTAGGGTAGTCAACCATATGCAATTAACCTATATCATATTTTGGTTGACTTAGGATGGCGGGATAACATTTTTAAATAGTGTTAGGTGATGATAACGTGCCTATAAATAGTTAATAATGCTTAAATCATGATGATTAATGTAATTGCTATGTATGTTTGCAATCATGATTTATGATTTTGAAATTTGACACATCATCATGAGAAATAGGATTTAAATCATGCCTTAGGTGATATCTTGCTTATAATCATATGCATGATTATAATTTGATGAATACATGTATTTCATGATCATAATGTAGAATTAAGTCATAAATATCTTTATGATCATGAGGATTGTTAGGTTGATACTTAACCTTGATAGAATTGTATGAATATGATGGTTAAGTATATACAAATACCCCCTAGGATGCATCTCACACTCACCATAGGCTACTTTGATTGAAAACTTAGCATGAGTGAGATGTTAGGATGATACAAATGTCCACTAATGCCTATGGCATTTAGATGGTCATTTAAGGTATCAAAATAACAATAATAGACCAATCATGGGGAAGGCTTATGTTTAATTCATAGACATATTGCCCAAAGATCATGGTTGGATATTTCATATGTTTTCAAAACAATTTATTAATCTAAAATCTATGTATTCATGTTTTGAAACAATTGGAATCAAAACTAGGTGTTAAACTTGATACTAGAATGGTCAAAAACCTAGTGATTTTTAAACCTTTTGGATTTTTAGCAAATACGTGAAAATATAATGTTTTTTCATAAAGACCTATTTTTCACTGATAAAGAACCTTACAAGAAATATGTTCCCAAAATTTCATGATTTTTCGAATTTTCTGGAATTTTTAATGCATTTCTGAATTTCGGTCCGAAAATCAGAATTCTCGAAAACAGCCGACCGTAGTCCGAAACCATGACTGATGGCCTAAAAATTAGAACAGTGAAGGCCGAATTCAGGTTTTAATTCAATTTTTGGTATTTTTCCTTCTATTATACTTGATGCCATGAGTTTATAACTTAGTGTTATTCTTTTTGATGGTGTCAAAGGGAAAGAAATAATTATGTTTAAGTTAATTATTTTAGGGAGAGAAATATATGATAGAGGGAGAAAATTTGTGTAGAGAGTTTCATGGATTAAGGGGGAGTTGCATGTTGCTATATCATGTTTATGTTTACATGCTTTTCTTACCTTAGAAAATTTATATCAAATGTTTTTACCTAACTTAAACGGATTGCCACACATAAAAAAGGGAAAGATTGTTAGGGCAATATCTTGCCATGATTAGGTTTTGATGTGTGTGGCAAAGGGTTTAAGTTAGTTTGTTATGATGATTTGATATGTGCATTGAAGTCGTGCAGGACTTAGTAATTCGCACATGGAGCCGTGGCGAGTTTCACATCTCATGACTCGGTCCTTGAGTCGGTAAAGGATTGCTTTGCGGAAGCCGTGCACTTGGAGCATCCGAGGGACCGCCGGACGAGAAGCTTGGAGTGAAGCCGGAGGAAGTAGACTTCGAGGCAAGAGACGCGAAGGAGCATTGCAGAGCCGTGTGCCTGATGCTGCCGAGGGACGTGGCCGCGAACGAAGAGAACTTCGAAGGCGAGGGACTCCGAGGATGAGAGTGAGCGATTGTAACCCAGGAAGGGTAGCTCTTAGGTGAAACTTGGCCATTTGGCCAAGTGTCGGATGGGTTTTCCCGACACACCGATCGCCATGTCATGGCAATGATCGCTAAGTCGATGGTTCGATCGATCGTATAAGACCGATTTAGTGCTTAGCGCAGGATCGATACACATGGATCGATAAGCCGATGCGATAGCGATCGCCAGGAATGGCAATGATCGATGGCACTCCATTGATCACTGATCGACGATCGAGCATCGGTCGATCGATGGTAGGATCGACCGATACAATACCGCTGATGGAATCCAACGTGGAAAGCGCCGTTATTGGGCATGGCTCACGGATCACCGATCGAGGGCATCAGTCGACTGATCCTGTGTCAACGGGAAGAAACCCTCTTCCTCTATAAAAAGGAAGGGGATGGGGCTTTGGGAGGTTAATGCTTGAGCTCTAAACTTCTCCCAAAGTTCCATACACGATTCCTTACTCTTCTACTTGTTCTAATCTCTATTCTATTGTAGAAGAGTGATCCTTGTGTAAAAGAGGTTACCTCCACCTAGCTTTGTGCAAAGGATAGATCTAGTGGATAGATTTGGAGGAGTGATTCACTTTGGACGAATCGGACCGTGGATTAGCGGCATAGCCGTGAACCACGTTACATCTCGTGTTTGTATTGCTTGTCTATCTTTTGTGTTGTCTTTATTTGTATTTGTATATTCCGCTTGCGCTAACGCTTTGTAGACGAGAGAATTCCAACATCCATCGAAAGAAGGCTATTCACCCCCCTCTAGCCGGCCAATCGATCCCCAACAGATAACACCTTACCAACCCTTTTTTTTTCACAACAATGCGTATAGGGATAGATATAACATGCTTGCTACTCGTAAACTCACTGTAACTAGGTATCTTGATGAAGATTTACTAGAATCCTTAGAGTTATTGGGTGACATTCAAACCCTATTTGCAAAAATAGGGTGGGAAGAGATAATGGGAATAAGACACCCAACCTACCCTAGGATAGTTTTAGAATTTTGAGTTCCTTAGAAGCGGAAATCTTAACGGGTAGAGAGAGCGAAGAGGGTAAGATTACCTTTAGGATATTTAACATTGAGCATGAATGGATGCTACCCTAATGGAACTCATGCTTTGGCTTGCCGAATGGGGGAGAGAGAAGAACCCCAATTGGGTTTACTCTCGAATCTTTTGAACTGAATTGATAGGAGAGCACGCTTACGACCCTTCTAGGGCCAAAGCATCACGCCTCCAAAATCCCATTTTTTGATACCTCCACCGAATCATGGCAAGCACTATTTTTGGTCATGGGGAGAGTGACAGTGTAGTGAGAGCTAGCGAGTTGCTTTGCCTATGGGGCATGCTACAAGAAAGGAGTAGCATCGATGTAGGGTCTCATTTCATTAAGCACTTAGTGAAAATGGGTAAAGCAGCGAGAGAAGAGATTAATGTGGGGGGCCTGCTTACCCACATTTGTCATAGGATGGGGTACGACTACACTGCACTAGATAGCATAGAGGGAAGCCTTGGATCGACCTAGGAGTGTGTATGGCCATGAAGATGATTGTAAGAGAGGGACACTCCTTATGCTTTGTAAGGAAAAACCTGATGACCCTTAGGCTCCCCGACCCCGATCGTATCACCATCACCACACACGCCAACTAACGCTTAGACCTGATAGTGGATTCCCCGTCATATGAGGGACCATCCACATCGGCACCCATCTCTCCTCCTTTGCATCACTCTCCCTCCAGTTAATACATACATAGGAGCTCACCTAGTCCACATCGACATGAGTCTGCACCTGCACCACCACATTTTTCTACTTTTGAGTAGGATGCAAGTACATCTGCCTATGATTTTTTGGAGTTCCGATCGTGCCTCGACGACATATATGTTGAGCAACAGACACAGAGGCAGCGATGAGAGGAACAGAATGCCTACACGCAGGTGGAGTTTCATGGCTTCTGAGAGCACTTCCAGCATGCCAAGGAGTTCTACGATGAGGCCGACATCTACTTCCAGGAAGAGGCTACCCGTCGCCAGGCGGAGGTCACCTACCACCAGGAGATGTGGCAGCATATGCGAGCCCAACAAGCACAGTGGGCTAGGGAGGAGTAGCACCGAGCAGTCGTTGCATCCACCAGCTCTCAGATCGACCACATATACAGGTGGCATCAGCGGCTCAACAGCAGGTTCTCCCAGGACCCCAAGATGCCGAGGCTACCAGACTTTCCACCTCGGCCACCATACTAGTGGTATGCTTCACTTAGGTCTAGGAGGAAAACCCCAATTTTTGTTTTGTTTCTAGTAGTAGTTTCTTTCCTAATGTTTGCATTTTAGTTAACATTAATTTATTCATGCATAGTGTGTTTAGTTTCTTCCTGCACTTAGTCTTGGCTATCTTTAAGCTGCCTCAGCAATATTTTTAAAGTTACTTTCATGAGTTATTCTCATAGGTAGCTTAACTTTTATTTTATTTGCTCTAATGAATGTTCTATACTTACACTGTTTAGCTTTTATTTTTTACATCTACACATGTCGAACATTCTGAAAGGGAGAGTCTAGTACATACCTAGTTATGATTCATTTCAGTAGCCTAGTACTTTGGAATCCATATGTGACCCTAAGTTTAGCATTTTAGTTACTAGAGATGCTCGGATTGTGTAAGCTCATTCGAAAAAATCAAAATCCCAATGAGCCGAGAAATAAAAGAGAGAAAAAAAAAGAAAAAGAGAGAGAGAAAGAGAGAGAAAAAGAAATGAAAAAGAAAAGAAAGAAGAAAAAGAGATTGTGAGAGATAAAAAAATAGTTATCGTGGGTGGAAATGGTTAGGTGCCGCTTTAAGATCAAGTTAGGTTACTGGGGAAACACCTATCAATTTCTCTCAATATCGAACATGCCTTTGAGACTTTGTGCTAGATCTGGGAAACGACCCTCGCTTTGGGCAGGTAAGTGCCTAGGAGCCGGAGACCTTAGGAAAGCTATAGGATAACGACTTAACTTACCATGGAACGAGTATCCCCTAAGAAGATTCGCTTAGCACAAGCACGAGGAGCTAACTTAGTGAATTTCTAGAACATATCTATTTTGCTTTGATTGCAAATACCACTTGATAAATCTAGTTAACATGCTAAGTATGGAACAATATATTTTTTGAATTTCATAGCACTGAGATTTGCTTAAGGACAAGCAAAGATCTAAGTCTCGGGGAATTAATGTGAGCAAAACATATAGGGTTTTAGGAGTAGTTTTCGCTCACATCTCATCTCATTTTACGTTGGTTTCATGCATATTTTACTTTGTTTTCCGTGCATTTTCTATTTTTTGGTCCGGAGATCTGCTCTGTATACTTTTGTGTGCAAGATAGCATTTTATGGTGATAATGGCGCACTTTCAGAGCAAAAAGAAGACATTTGGCAGCTGGACGCAGAAGGGAACACGGCCAGGGCATGTGTCTACACATGGTCGTGTTCAGGGGGCAAAAATGGATGCCACGGCCTGACACATGATCAGGTTGTGTGTTTTCACACAGTCGTGTGGCGGCCAAGCGATTTGACGCGACTAGGGGTTTTTCGAAATTTCGCAGTGATATGACGTGATGTCTATATAAGGAAAGCTCCACCCAAACCCTAGGGGGAGGCAGCCGACCGAGACGGCACTCCAAATCCCTAAAAAGATTCTGGGAACTCGCATCAGGGAAGGAGAGAGCCGCTCGAGGATCAAGATCTGCACCACAACGCCAGAGGGAAGAGTTGCAATTACATTGTAATTTGTATTTCTTGCATGTTTATCATTATACTCATGAATTCTATAATATATTGTGACTCTCCTCTCGTATTCATAGAGTAGATTCTCTAATTCTAGGATTAGGGAGTAGTTTGTGTTGAGTAGAACATTGCTATTTCAAATATGGTTCCGTTCTTGAAATCATATTTGCAGTTGAATAATTGTTTAGATCTATAGCTTTGCATTTTGGTTTTTTATCTTCTCTGCGTAGACGATACAAGGAGTGACAGTCCTCGTATCTAAGATTTAGGGGATATTAGGAGGAACCTAGAGGTTGGCCTCATCGCCTGCAATTGTGGATAGAAGATACGATAGAGTCGGTAACGTGTCTCATTTTTGGCTCGTCGCAGGGATCAATTTAGCATCCTCGTACCATAGTGTATGTTGTCCTTTCCACAAAACCCTAGCTAGAAAATATGGATACATTCGATTGATAGCATGTTCTGTGACACACAAACGAAACCGAAGTCCTAGAATACCATTCAAATCCTCGTAGCAACCTTTTCTCTTCTTCCGTATGGCACCGTACTAAGTTCATACCACCAACGACCTCTTATTCATGAACCCTCAGATTATCAATCTGAACAACAGCACATCCACTGGACAAATCGATACTCGAAATCTCAATCACTGTGGGATCAATATTCTTTATTACTTGACGACATCCATGCACTTGCGGGCATTGAGTACGAGCACGCACTTAGAGTCCTCGACGATCTTCGTCGCGAGATTTGATGTCGCATTTGCGTGTATCAAAAGGTACTGTAACCTAAATAAACATCATAACCAAAATAATCATGCACTAAGATTTAAAGAGGTCAAAGAAGGAATCACCCACCTTTGATTGTAGAGCATCCTAGCTATTTTCCAATCCGATAATCTACTTCAGCTCTAAAATTTGTTATAATTAATCGTTAATCCCATAACTCAATAAACCTCTAAATTGATTATCTAATCAATTTATAATTCTTCTTATTAGGTTAGTTGAAATTAATCTAAGTATTTATTATTCCATTCATTATAAAGTTTTAATTAACATATAAATTTTCCAAACAACTTAATTAGCAATCGGACTAATTAGTTAATTAATCCAATTAATACATAAATCACGACCTCATTTAATTAATTAATTAATCCTAAACAAGACAGATAAATTCCTTACCTAAATCATTTAAGCAAGATCAATTATACTAATTTAGTTTAATGAATTAATTTAATTACCCTGGTCAATTAAATCTAACCCCAAATTAATTAAACTCTTGATTAATTAACATAATTACATAAAGCTAATTTAACTAATCTAATGTTAATTATTCTATTAAACCTGGATTAATTACTCAAATAACTGATTAAACAAACTCTTAATTAATCCTAATCAATTATCTTTATTAATTAACTTATTTGCAATTAATAATTAATCAAATTCATCTTGCCAAGGCGGGTTGACGGCTGACATCATGCATCGTTGGATCTTGGCGTTAGTCGACGATGGCTGGCAGGAGGCCCTGGCCACTGGCACCGACAGCCGAGGGCGGTGGCACGCAATGTGAGTTGTGGGATGAAGGGAAACGACGATGCTACGAGGCAATGTCGTTGTGCCAAGCAAGTCACGATGGGTCAACTGCAGGGCAAACCACGATGGTAAAGATTGGTCGTCATGCGAGGCAAATTGCGACTGTGAAATTGTGGCTGATAGTGGCGGGCTGACCACATGTAGTGGCGACGATTGTTGGCGCTAGCGCGACGCCGCAGGGGCTATGGACGACACGGGCCGACTTTGGTGCACACAACGCCCGATCCTGGGCTAGTTAGGGCGTGGAGGCGTGATGTGCATGCGTGAGAAGGGAGCGATGGGAAAAAGGGAAAATGGAATTAAATCCCTAAACTTAGTCCTTTTAATTAAATCTTAACCTAGTGTTCACTTTATACAACCTTAAATCTAATTGAATTAATCAGTATTATGATTAATAATAATTAGACTTAGTAAAATCTTATAAATTCTTATCCTGAAATTATCAACTTAAATACTAATAAATAACTAAATTATCTTTTAATAATAAATAATTTTCTATTTATCTTGTTTTTAAATTATATTATTATTATATTATATTAATTTTAATTTAATTTAATTTTTTTGGTATATTTCATTCTCCCCCACTAATAACTAAATCGACGTCGTCGGTCGTCACTGTCGATTGTCTCCGCCGCCATCGACCGACCGTCGTCGTTGATCGGTTGCTGGTCATCGGTCGCTAGCTGTCGGTCGCTAGCCGTCGGTCGATCGTCGCCGTCAATCGTTGGTCGTCGGTCATCAGTCACCCGTCGCCGTCAGCCGACTACCGATGGCTGATCGGCCACCATCAAACCATCGAATGGATAATATAGTAAAATATTAAATTAGGTGATACTTTAAAACCTCCAAACAAATAAATTTTGATTGCATTACTTCGGATTGAACCAAACAATATTTGGTAATGTTTATTCCCCATAACCTTAGTAATGTGATTACCTAGTAATCACATTACCAAGGTTATATATTATAACTTGGACCAAATGCACCCTAAATATTATGTTACTCTTCTATCTTATTCTAAACCTTCACAATGTAAATAAATTGAGTATATACTCCCATATATGAAAGTTATTATGTACTTCTACACTTAGGTAACCCTAAGTGTTATGTTACTATTCTAGCTCATTCTAATATCTTAATATTCCACAATTATCAGAGCGTAGACTTCTCTTATGAAACTTCTCTGTGGGTTATGGGTCCATCATGCTTCCGCTGCACCACTCTAATCCATATCCTAAATTGGTTACTAGTCTTCTGATCTTCAACTAGTGTGAGATATAGTGTATTTGTGTTGAGTTTTTATATATCAGAATCTCTTACTTTGAGTGCATGGTAGTCTAATCTTATGTCAAGATATGACTACCAAAATCTAAGGGACAACTCTTTTACTTTGTACTAGGATGTTAGAATCTCCCTTAGTAGTGTCACTATAACTAATCTACAATGATAACATCTTACCAAACTAATGTTATATGATCGCTTCTGCTGGTTGACTCGGAGGATGTTCGAGCTAACTTCACTAGTTGAGAGGCTCTTCCAATGCTAGACGTGACATTTAAGTATGACTTTGCGCTTTCTGACCACTGAGATACTTGTCCTTTGTCTAAGACTATCTGCAATATCTATCTCTCTAATTCCTTTTCCCAAGTTACTTATTGTTGGCTCATCTCAATCAGTATGGCTTGGTCTAATACTTTTTAATAAGTACCAATTAGGGATGCAAAAATTCTAATTTGGATATAGGCTATAAGACCTTGGACAACTAGAGCTAGCATACGATCATAGTCCTGGGCTCCTGAGTGGGATAAAATTCTACAAGCCGATTAAATTCTACATTTCCATGACGCTTTGATCGCCTTGTTTAAGATTCAGAAACTCCTGACGATAACTTATACCAAAATTGGTTAGAAAATATTATCCCACAAAAGCCTCTCGAAATAATGTCCAAGTGATACTCTGCTCCCCGAAAATCATCTATAACATTTTCCACCATGTAATGGTCTTCGTAAGTGATACACGACAAGCTCCACCTTCTCTGCATCCATGCAAGTTATATATCCAAATTAGTCTTCTAGATTGTCCATCCATGGATGAGCAATCCATGGATTGGTATCCCCTTGAAATACATAAAATGATCCTTCATCGTCTTGGTCAATGTAGGTATATGTGTTTTATCCATGACCCAATTGGTGGTGGTAGGGATCGGTGCTCTCTGAGGGGTTAGTCCTTGACCTCCAATGGGTGATTGGCAGGCCTAACCCTAGCTTCCTAACTTGACATCAGTCGATACCTCCAAAGAGTCTATATTTTCGATATTAGGGTTAGGTCCCGCAGTGTTAATAGGTCACTTTCAAGGTTGGCTTCATCCATGACCATGTATTTGGTAGTCTCACTAGGTGGCATTTCCTACTATGACCAAACATGTAAGTATCTAGCAAAAAAGCATAAATATAGCTTCCTATCACATAAGGAAAGTACAGTGACCACTAAAGACAACTACTTTTCCTATAGCTCAGAGATGTCCTTCAGCTTGCCTGGTCCCAAAACACAAGAACTTCAAAACTAAAGGAAAAGAAAATCTTGAAAAATAAAATCCACAAGTTGAAATCACAAACATAAGCTCTGATACCAATAAAATTGTCACGCCCCAGGGGTATAATCATCATTCAAATGATGGAGGAGCCCCTTAGTGACAATATTCCAAAATACATTACTAGAACCAGATATGGTAAAAACTTTGAAATAATCAAAATATAAGATAAAATTATTTTATTAACTGCATCCATGCATAACTAAAACATAAGTCAGTGAAAGTAGCCCCCGCGAGAAGGGGCTAGTGGCTAGCGCATGCAGAAAGTTGCACAAATGGACAACGTGTCAATCCCTCGCAAAAGCGAGTTCCGTCCCTCCATGCGCTGGTTATTAGTCTCAAGGGCCAAAGGCCCACTATAATTTACCTCCCTTACGATCGCCCGGGGGTGAGCTGGTAGGGCCGCTAGGTTGGCGGTTCCAACCTTTTGCACAAATAAGTCAGTGAAAGTAAAATAAGTTTATGACATCCAAATCAAATTGTGAAAAAAATCCAAAATGCATAAACAAAATGCAATAATAATAAAGAAAATAATTCTGCATCTCGACGATGCAGTGGGACCAGCACGGAAAGGGACTCTATGAGCGACATGAAGGTAGGTCAACAAGACACGTCCTCTATCAGCTAACATGGAGACCAAAGAAAAAGAGAGTGAGTATAAATCACTTAGTGGGTGTATAGAAAGATAGTGCATGATAATATAAACAAAATGGAGGTTAAAGGAAAGTAAACCCGAGTAACCCAAACGTCAAAGTATCAATATCAATCTGCAATTAACCTGGTCAGTCATAAAATAAATGCACCTGTGACATACACAACCAACTGCAAACCCTGCAAGAAATACACATCAAGATACTACGACAAGGCCTCGTGGCTCTCGAGTTAATACAAAGGGGCACTCTCTGCGGACAGCAACATGCTACCATGAATAGGACTGGTGGACAGATAGGCAATATACAGAGCACTGTCTATGAGCAACCACATGCTACCACTAACAGGACTCGTGGGTAGACAGGCAATACTCAATTTCTACGGGCAATGACATGCTACCACGAATGAGTCTCGTGGGTAGACAGAGTATATAGTTATCTAGCTATTGACTGCACGCAACCACATGCTACCACGAATAAGTCTCGTGGGCAGTCGATTATCCTAGGTTGTTAAGCCTAGGGTTATCCAACACATTTAGCAAGAAACATCTATTAAGGCGATAGAGATCATCAATCTACTAATAAGCACATCGAGGTGGTTAAGCCTAGGGTTCCAACCCATCTAACATGAAACGCCTATCAAAGCCGATAAAAATAATAAATCTACTAATAAACTCGTGTTCCATAAATGTTGTTTCATTCCTTACATTCCCTTCTAAGGAATAATCTCGTCTAAATTATACTATTTCTAATAGTTCAATCATGCGCACAACAACATAACATGCTACCACCAACGAGTCTCGTGAGCAGTTAAGATATAAGGTAGCTATCTAGCTACAGACGACGCACGAAACCAACTATCACTGACTCCAAATGGGTAGTCCAAGTGTATAACTCTATGGTAGATTCTTTGAACCATGAATGGGATACATGATCAACCACATGCATACAAAGTGTTGGATTGAGGCAAATCGCTAGAGGGGGTGAATAGCAATCAAAATCATTTCTTTTTGATACGATAAAACTCGAGTAGTGTAGCAGAATGTAAAAGAATTAAAGCAAGCTGGAGACACTTTATTTTTACTTAGTTTGCAACCAAAAGGTTTCTACTCAAATATCCCGTGATCCTTGACCACATACGAAAGGGCAATTCACTAAACATTTCTTCCTCGTTGGAGGTAAGAGACACCGAACACAAAGAAACAAAAGCTCGAGGTGGAGGCAACAAACCTACCTCACCTCGTTACAATAAAAGCATGATTACAATGAAATGAATACAAAAGTGAAACACAAACTTGTTGCTACCGATGAAGGGGATGCAAGATCTTGGCGTTGCGTCAGCGTTACGGCGGCGTAGAACTTTAGCATTGTGGGAGCACTTTGAGAGCAATTGAGTGACCTAAAGGGATGAACCCCCACCCCCCCCCCCCCAAATCCTATCTCATTGAGATCCAGATCTGGATTAAAAGGACACCTCACCCCAAGATAAGGGAATCTTATCTTCACCTTCATCGAGCTGGACAATTTGAATATCAATCGACTGATGCCCTTCATCAGTCGACTAAAGCTAGCAGCAATCGACTACCAATAGCCAGCAGTCGACTGCCAACTTGGTTACTCCCCTATAGTAAAGAGTTAACACAGAAATACGAGTAATGGATATTTTGATGGTTCTTTACCGTCTGATCTCGACCTAGACCTTCCATTGGAAGTCTTAATCAGACCGCCACCTAAAGTCATCCTCGTACAGAGGACCCAACCTCACCATTACTCACACTCATGCTTACCTCTGGTCCTTTGTGACTTGTCGCTTAGTTTCCGGTCTCCACCTGGGTTCTTCAACTCCATCCGAAGTTCTCCTGGTGTCGCTCGACCACCACGGTTTCTCGACTCGAGATTCTCCGGGTGTCACTAACCTTCAGCTCAGCTTAAACACTTCTGCACACTTAACAGTAGCTTATGAGATAAAGATAACACCTTAACTTTGAGCCTTTGACATAATCAAAACCTAGGTTCGATTATCTAGTGCCCCTACACCAAAAATCTTCACTTTTTTTTATCTATGGCAAACCAACACAAAGTTAAAGAGAAAATTAAGCATAAAACAAAGTAAACAAAAATGCTTTTTCAAAATCTCCCCCTTGAGGGTACCTCCCCCTTAACCCTAGGTGAGTTTTGAAAAAGATACTTTAAATTTAAAAAATTTGTGTTACTCCCCCTTAACTTTCGCTCTTCTCCCCCTTTTGCCATAAATCAAAAAAGTAAAAGTTGGGGTTGTATATATAAGATAGGGGTTTTAAAGAAAACATTATAAGTATAGCATGGGTCTAGAATTATTAAAGAATGAAATCAAATATGAGTTCAAGCACGCATCTCTACTTAGTTAGATTGGTTCGAGGTATATCCCTCTGCACCAACAATTGTAAGATTAGTTTTACTAAAATAAGTTTTTGAAACATAATTTCAAAATACCATAGGTTCATTTTCAAAAATACTTTAAAAGTTTGTAATATAACCCTTAAGGTCAGTTTTCTCTCCCTTAGTCAAATACACAAGGTATAAACAATTTAGGGGGCGCTAAACTTGGCCTAGAGGGTTACATACTTAGTATTGGCCAAACAAAATTATAGCTATATGTTAAATGCAACAATCAAGAAAATAAGTATTCTTATATTTTTTAAAGCATTTCGAAGAGTTATGTTTTTCGCATTTCAATTATCATTAGCATCTCACCCATTCTATGTGTCTCAAAACATATTCAGCTTATATGTTTTGTGAGATGGTTTTAACTTGATTGAAGATAGTCAACCTTGGTTTAGATTCAGATTTAACCTTTAGATCATTAAGTAAATTTTTCAAGAAAATGGCTTCCAGGTCGTGGCGAGGCACAGAGGCCTTCTTTGATCGGAACAACGACCACTTCTTTAGACAAAGCCAAATTCAAGAAAATATTTACTTAAGTCATTTAGGGTTACTTCCTAGTCTAACTAGTTTAGGATACGGTGAGGTAGCTTCAGCTAGTTCAACTTAATCAAGTGCACCAAGATAGATACGCCTTATGTAGCTCGAATATATAAAACCTAGTTTCCCTAACGTACTATCATCTCGCCACATCCTGATACTATGTTATCAAGGTTGACTAACTATTGGTCCTATATAGCCATTCTAGAAATCAAAAGAAAAACTAATCATGCAAAAACTTACTAAGAGAGCGGGTGTACAATTTTAGTATTACCTCCCCCTAGACCATTGAACCAATATGGTCTATCCACATAATGGACTTGATCCTGGAGAATCCAATACTTATTGGTCCTTATATGTGAATTCAATAACATTTTGGGGACCCATGCTTGGACTCTTTGATGACTATAATTTACAATAGACATATAAGATTTGTTCGTAGTCCTTGACCTAAATCCGAGTCCAGCTTTGTTTTACATGGCTCTTTGAGTTCCAAGAAGTTAGTTAAGATTCTTGGATCCCAACGTGAACCTTTCCAACCTAGCTTCGAGCTCTTGAACTCGTCCTTTCAAGAGAGAATTCTCCTCCTCGAATTTTTCAACTTGAATTGAGTTTCCCTCTTGAACTTGACTAGTTGAAGAGGTTAGAGTAGCCTCTTTCTTGAGGGTTTCAACCTCCTCAAGCAACGACTCAACTCAAGACTCGGACCTAGTTAATTTCCTATTTAACAACTTAATAGCATGATACAAATTTGTAATTAGCGAATGACTTACCTTAATCTTTTCTTTTGACCCGTCTTTGTCACGCCCCGAGGGAGTCCCCGCCAGATAAAAATCCGACAGCATCTCCCCTGTACGGGTGACAATACTAATCTTGCATACAAGGCCTACACACCCACTATACCTCGGTCAACACGACCAGAATCCAAACAACACACGCAGGTCATAAATAGGCCTCAGGCCAACAATCAAAAGAACTAACCAAATGTCTATCAAACCTAGACTTACCCCTTTTTCCATCTGGGCAGGAATACTCAACCAAATCCAATCGAAATAAAATCCGAATATAGGTCCATAAGGACATACCAAATATCCACGAGTACACAAGTCAAACATTAGACCTAAACATATCTTCTATACAAAATCCAAAACCATAAATCAAATAACTAATAAACTGTCATGACGAGAGGGTTAGCCAGCTGGACTTTCCTGACAGCTTCATCCTGAAATAGATATAAAACAACGAGGTAAGTTCAAAGAACTCAGCGGATAATAGTCAATATGCATAGTAAGATATAACTAATAATATCAGTCATGCCAGTACAGTCTCATATATAGGGTATGCAAGAAAGAAATACAAAAGGATTGTACTTACCTGAATCTCCTATCCTGATATAGGACCATGTGCAATACTAGCATAAATAAAGTCGTCCGATCCAAATAAAAATATGTATCCTGTATGCATGGCAATCATATGAAACATCCAAGGCAGCAATCAAAATGCAGCAAACACAATACAAATGTCATCCATGCAAAATGCATGAGATGCAAATGACATGGTCACCCCTGACACCAGTCAGCCGCCTCACACGCGATGGTGAAGTCGAGTGGGTAGGGCTATGACAACTGTGTACTCTGCCATCACTGCTCCTGAGCGACCGAGTGGACATGATGCTGTCGGAGTACACCTATCCTCCTACCCCAAACAGAGTGGGGGAGCAAAGCTCTCACCTCCCGGTGTCGTAGACCAGAGGAGGGATCCCTGCCCGCTACCACGCTGCCTCATCGCTACCCATGAGCGGACCAGCGGAGCCTGACAGAGCAATTGCACACACCCTCCTGATGTACCACTAACCCATGAGTAGCAGCGTGTGTAGACCATGTAACTGGCTGCGGGCTCAACTATAAAGGAACCCCGTCCAGCCAGCATGCAATCATGCAAGATGGTGCATGACACTAAAGCATGTAACCAACTAAAATACATATCCGAATAATATGCATAACCAATAGGTACATATCAATGATCCACATAAAACAGGGAAGGTATAACCATAAACCGATCAATGCATGTATCAAGTAGGCACAAAAACAGACAAGGCAGATAATATAAAAATTATTGCAAGCTATAACTAACTAGCATATCAACATGACTATATCAAAAAAGATAAGTCAAAATACCCGCCTGCTATTATGCTCGTAATAATGAAATCTTCACGCCCGCGGACCTGTCTCGTATCCACATCCTGCATACAACATAACTATTGTTATGTACTAAGATACGATCCACCATCAAATCAAATCCTAAGCCGATTTCAGACATAAAACAATTAACCTAAATGCTTAAGAAAATCCCGGTCACATATCCTACATATGTATAGACTGTCTTTTCGACCAATTAATCGAATATGATTTTACCACCTCTATTATCTTGTGTATCCATGATACAATATCCAAACAGAACCTCACAGCCTATTCTATTCACCGGAACAGCCCAAACGAGTCCTCTCCTCTCACTCACAGCCACCACAACCGTGCAAACCCCCAATTTACAGCCCCTAACCGACCAAACCTCCGACTCACAGCTGTGCATAGCTGCTGCTCCTTGCTCACAGCCACATCGATCCCAACTGCCATGAACAGAACACTCCAAGCTCCTTCTCAGCTCCCACACAGACACGCACAGCCATCACAACACCTCGTCACTCCTCCATAGCCGAATAAACTCCACCCAATCACGATTACAGGAAATCAGAAATCAACCATAAGGAAAGGAAAGATCGATCAACTTACCAGCCGTTGGAACCTCCACCGGCAGCAACCCCCAAAACCAGCAGCCCTGTTCACCGGCTGCGATTAGTGCTCACGATCCCTCTTCACCGAAAAAATCCAACGCCTATGCCCCTGCCCTTGCTCCGGCAAAAATCGCACGGCTGATTACAACCAGAAAGTCACCCAAATTCAAGCTTCCAGCCCGTCCACAGAGGTTGTCGAGGATGCCGACCGCCGCTTGCAGAGGAGAGGGAGATTGCGACGACGCACGGCGGCGGAAGGGTGCTGCGGCATCGGTGGTAGAGGAGTCGAGCAGAGGCTGGTCGCGAATGGGGCAATGAGCGCGTGGAGGCCGCAGCTGTTAGCCGCGTGCGCACAATGCACGGGATGACGACCGACTGGAAGATAGAGGCGCGGCGAGCTGCATGGCAACAACCTGCTGGCGCAGCGAGGAAGAAGACTTTCGCGTGAGAAGATCGCGAGAGGGAGATTGCGAGAAGAGAGAGGTGGGTGTCGGGTGCGGCGGGGAGAAATGAAACCACAAACGAAGCTTTTTTTTATGGGTTTAATTAAAAGGACCGGTCCAATTATTTAGCCCTAAACCTAGATTAGATTTTTAATAGCGGGTTGGGTTTAGCAAACGGGTCAGGTTTCAGACCCTATAAGCCTAAGCCTAAATCTACTTAACTCCGTTATCATTAAGCCAAGGTTCGGTTCAACAAAATCCCTAACCATGGTTTAATTAATTCCTAAATTAAATTCTCTAATAATCCCAAAAAAATTCTAGGATTATTTCTCTTAATTTTTGGCCATTTAATTTAATATTTTTAAATTTTCCGTATTTAACATTCTCCCCCACTAATAAAAATTTGGTCCCCAAATTTCCTACTCAGATGCATAACGAGTAAAAAATACCACAAGTACTGAAAACATATCTCACGTACCTTAATTAAACAAGTGGGGATATTGAGCTCTGATCTTTTCTTCAAGCTCCCAAATAGCCTCCTCATCGGTGTGGTGACTCCACCCGACCTTGACCAGTCGCACAACCTTGTTCCGCAACTGTCGTTCCTTGTGATCCAGAATCCATACCGGAACCTCTGCATAAGTAGCATCAGGTTGAATGGAACCTGACACATCTGCCAGAATATGTGTAGAGTCTGGCACATACTTCCTCAGCATGGACACATGGAACACATCATGAATACCCATCAAAGATGGTGGTAGTGCTAGCCGGTAAGTGACTGCTCCAATCCTCTCCAAAATCTCGAAAGGACCAATGTACCTTGGAGCTAGCTTACCACAGAGGCCAAATATCTTCACCCCTTTTGTGGGTGAGACTCGCAGGAATACCTAGTCAACAATAGAGAACTTCAGAGGTCTCTGTCTCCGATCTGCATAACTCTTCTGGCGATCCTACGCCTCTGCCATCCTACGTCTGATAGTACGGACCAACTCTGCCTCATGCTGAGCTCTTTGGGGTTCTAGCAACTGGGCCTCCCCAACCTCCTCCCAGAGGGTGGGTGTACGACACTGTCTACCATACAATGCCTCAAACGGGGCCATTTGGATAGCCGAATGATAGTTGTTATTGTAGGCGAATTCCACTAACGGCAAGTGGTCCTCCCAGTTGCCCCCGAAATCTATAACACAGGACCTCAACAAGTCCTCTAATGTCTGAATGGTCCGCTCAGACTGTCCATCTGTCTGCGGATGGAATGCAGTGCTAAAACGAAGTTACGTGCCTAAGGCCTGCTGCAGACTCTGCCAGAACCAGGACGTGAACTGGGGATCTCTATCTGATATAATGCTCAAAGGAACACCATGCAATATAATGATCTCCCGACAATATAACTCTACCAAACGATCCAGAGAGTCAGTCTTCCGAATCGCTAAGAAGTGCACAGATTTGGTTAGTCGCTCTACGACTACCCAAATCGCATCATGGCCTTGACGTGTCCTAGGCAAACCCACCACAAAATCCATGGTAATGTGATCCCACTTCCACTCAGGAATAGGAATCCTATGAAGTAGTCTGGCTGGTCTCTGGTGCTCAGCCTTCACCTGCTGACAAATCAGACATCTAGCTACAAAATTTGCGATGTCTTTCTTCATGTCGTTCCACCAATACAAATGCTTTAAATCTCGATACATGCGGGTTCCGTCTACGTGGATCGCAAATCGAGAGCGATGAGCCTCCTGAAGTAACTCCTCCATAACCAAGTGAGACTGAGGTACGTATAATATGCCCTAAAAATAAATAATACCTTCCTCATCTCGGGTGAACTCAGTCTATTGTCCAGAAGTTATCTGAATGCCAATGAATTGTAAATGTTGATCACTGGCCTGAGCCTCCCGGACTCTCGTCCGGATAGACGACTGAGCAACCATGGTAATCAAAATGCCTTGCTCTGTCGGTCCTTGCTTCTCAAGGCTCAACTCAAAAAAACCCTTAATCAAATCCGTGACTGAAACTCGGTAAGAAGCTAAAGTCCCTCGGGACTTCCGGCTAAGTGCATCGGCAACCACATTGGCTTTCCCTGGGTGGTAGCTAATGGTACAGTCATAATCCTTCAGGAACTCCATCCATCTCCTCTGTCGGAGATTGAGTTCCTTCTGTGTAAATAAATATTTGAGACTCTTATGATCAGTGAGAATCTTAAATGTAATACCATACAGATGATGCCTCCAAATCTTCAAGGCAAAGATAATAGCGGCTAACTCTAAATCATGTACTGGATAGTTTTTCTCATGCTCCTTCAACTGGCGAGAAGCATAAAAGACTACCCTGCCGTGTTGCATCAATACTGTGCCTAAACCCTGCAGAGATGCATCGCTATAAAGGACGAAACCGTCGTCCCCTGATGGCAATGCCAGAATCGGTGCTGACACCAATCTCTTCTTCAACTCCTGGAAACTAGTCTCACATGCTTCTGTCCATGTGAACTTCACGCCCTTCCTGGTAAGGTGTGTCAATGGCATAGCGATGCTCGAGAAACCCTCAACGAACCGTCTGTAATAACCTGCCAAGCCTAGGAAACTGTGAATCTCCTGAACTAATTTCGGTTACTCCCAACTAGTGACAGCCTCGATCTTCTGGGGGTCAACTGAAATGACACTACTAGAAACCACATGTCCCAGAAAACTGACTAAGGGTAACCAGAACGTGCACTTATTGAACTTCGCATATAGTCGCTTCTGTCGGAGCCTATCCAAAACAAGGCGAAGATGTTGCGCGTGTTCCTCCTCGAAACAAGAATAGACCAAAATGTCGTCAATAAAGACAATGAAGAACCGATCTAGAAAATCCATAAATTCACAGTTCATCAGATCCATGAATACCGCTAGAGTATTGGTAAGCCCAAATGGCATTACCAAAAACTCATAGTGTCCATATCTGGTACGGAACGTTGTCTTCTGAATGTCAGAGTCTCTAACCCTTAATTGATGATATCCAGACCACAGATCAATCTTAGAATATACTGATGTACCTCTGAGCTAATCAAACAAGTCCTCAATACGTGGAAGGGGGTATTTATTCTTGATAGTGACGACGTTCAACTACCTATAGTCGATGCATAAACTCATCGAACTGTCTTTCTTCTTCACAAAAAGAACCGGAGAACCCCAGGGTCATACACTAGGGTGAATAAAACCTCTGTCCAAGAGTTCCTGGAGATGAACCTTTAACTCGTCCAACTCTCTCGGGGTCATACGATAAGGAGATTTTGATATCGACGACATCCCAGGAATTAACTCAATCGTGAATTCCACTTGCCTTCTGGGAGGCAGGCCAGGTAACTCCTCTGGAAAGACATCCGGATATTCTCGGACAATGTTAGTAATATATATGAGAGATGTCCTAAGGCAATCGCCTTATGTATGAACCATTTATATGATAAATGAAGATTCACTATTTGAGTATACATGTTTCATGTATTTGATTGGATCTTAAACTCATTTACTGAATGTCCACGATGCGATTCACAGCATGAGAGAATTTGTGATTGGATCACAACTAGTGAGTATCTCTACATGTGTAATTGTGATGTATCGGAAATATCCCCAGTCGATGAATTGATGAATTTGGACACCATCAATTCTGTCGAGACTAGCACGAGGTATACTCCTTGGTATATCCAAGCAGCTGATTCTCACTGGCTGGAGACATAGTGATGTCCGGAGTTAATCGTGGATGCTAGTTATGGTAACTAGTTCATTGGAATGACCAGCCGTAAGACTTCATATGGTTCTCTGCATATATAGATATGTCAATGAAGTTCTTACTGTGGCTTAAGTGCGATGTTCCTTTGACTTGCGGTATTCAAGTCATCTTGATCATGGAAACTTATGCTTTGACATCTTAAGCAAACATCTCTAAGGAGATGTGCACCCGGGATGATTGGGTATAAGTCGAAATGATCGAAGGTGTTTGAATAGCCTATAAAGGAATCACCACTCCTTGCGAGGAGATGTATACCCATGGCCTCTCGTCGGATTGTTACTAAAGTCTTTGGCCAAAGCATTACATGTTTAGAGTAAGGTACTCTTCGATACATGTGGAGTAACTAGAATCCATAGGACGAGGAAATGATACTTGGGCTAGGTGTGACGTAGTCAGCCTAGTGGGGACTGACACTATAGACCATGTCCTGAACCAAGTGGGTATAAGATGAGTGAAGGGAATGGGGTACGAATCATTCGAGCTGCTGAAGGGTTTCAGAAATAGTTCTGGATCAACCGTTGATCTTTTCGGTTAATTGGGGATCATGATGTACTACTAGGTGTCACTCATGATCGTTCTATAATTAATGGTTAATTATAGACGACCAACATAAATTGAGAACCTATTTGGTCACACACATAACGAGCGTAATCCAAAGGATTTAAAACGAGCTTGAGAATGGGATTCTCAGACCGAGAGAAACTAGGTTTAGTTGGACCAAACATGAAGCGAGCATGAAATCGTTTCAGTCGCAATGGAAGCGTGGATGGGCCGTGTCTTATGAAGACATAATGGATGAACCAAAATGGTTTGGTTCTAATCTAATGGAGGAGAATAAACCAAAGGGTTTGGTTTATTTTAAACGAATGAACCAAAAGTTGGTTCGGTTCGTTTTAACTTAAAATAAACCATCATGGTTTGGTTTATTTTAACTTATCTTAATGGAGCGGGTTAACGGGCCTAATGGTTATGATCCAATAACCATTAAGAGAATTAGTTCTCTATAAAAGAGGGCTTAAGGGATAATTAAGCCCTAATCCAAAACCCTAGCTTGAAGTTGCCGCCCACCTCCTCATTGGAGTTCTCGGCGCCAACTCCTTGTCGCCGCCCACTTCTACTTCAACCGGCGTCCAGAAGGAGCTTTCCTTTCCCCTCGCCGGCGTCGAGCTGCTGCCGGTTGTTGCTCTGGTGATCTCCTTTAGGTTTGGCATCAAGGTGAGCTTTATCTTCCCTTGGTTGGCCGGCGCCTATCTCCTCCACCAAAGCTGTCCAGTTTTCTGGACAGCTTGTTCTCCTCTCGTCGGAGCGTCGTTTGGACGACGGTTAGAGCTCCGACAGCGGCTAACTTACCGGGAATTCGATCTCTGGTAATCCTCTGAGGTGGAGGACGAAGGATTCGTCAATCGGTTGACGAATACCTCTCCGGAGAAGCGAGTTTTGAGGACTCGTTTTGGATCCGAATTTGGATTCGGATCGTGATCATCTCTCGATCACGTCGTCTTCAACACGAGGCTAGTAACCCATACGAAGACGAAGCTCGTGGCTTAGCGAAGTCATCCTAAGGATACTCGGCGTGGATACGGATAGAGACGATTCTAGCGAGGATCGTTCCGGTTGATGCCGTTCTCGCTACACGTAATACGAAAGATATAACGTAGTTAAATTTCCTTTTATTGCAAATTTAAATTTACGGTTATGGCTACACTTGTTGTACTATGCATGCGTGTGTTGTGTGTGTTGTAATAAATGTAGATTTATTATTTTTATTTCTTCCGCTGTGCACATGTTTACGAAACATGTACGAACACACACTCGCTGCGGTGCCGGAAACCCAACAGTGGTATCAGAGCCCAGGTTGTGTTTCGACATAATTGTAAAATGGTTTTGCGATAGTCATAATGTTATTTCTATAAATTTTCTAATTTTGGAAATTTAGAAGTATTTATGGAAATTTTTCAATTTTGAAAAATCTAGAAGTATTTATGGAAATCTTCCACTTTTGGAAAGTTGGAAGTATTTATGGAAATTGATATTTTCCATAAATAAAATATTTGATTAGATTCTGGAAATTTGTTTCCTAATTTAATCATGATTTGATTTGGGAAATCAAATCTTAAAATATTTTATTTCCATAAGTAGTTTTGATGATTTAGGAAATTGATTTCCTAAATTGATTTTCCTTAATCAACTATTTCCATAAATAAAATATGTGATTAGATTTGGAAATTTGTTTCCTAATTTAATCATGATTTGATTTGGAGAATCAAATCTTAAACATATTTTATTTCCATAAATAGTTATGACAAATAAGGAAATTATGTACATGACATAATTGTATGCCATGTAATTGCATTAGATGCATATCATTATGTCATGCGTGTCGTGACATGTAGTATGTCATGTATGTCATGTCATGTAGATAATAGTTATTTGCATGCAAAGAGGATGAGACATAAAAACCCTAACTCAATATTAAAGCTTACACCTTCCATTAATATGGTTAGAACCAGAGTTCCGTTTCTTGTTCGGGTTGTTGGACTCTCTCCAAGCCCGGCTCGAACCCGAACATGTTCAAACCATGGAATAGTTTAATACTAATATGGTAAGAGTCAGAGGTCAATCGTTAGCTTTGGTTGTTGGACTCTCTCCAAGCCGGGCTAATTGGTTGAATGCGCTCTAACCATATTAAAACTATTTCCCGATTAATGGGTTGGCTTTAACCTGGAGCATCGGCTTGTTGGACTCTCTCCAAGGTCGATGTAAAGGGAGGTGAAGTTGGGTGCTATGCATATGATGCATACTTGTTAATGTGTTAACAACCCGATGTATGTGTGAACATTCAATTAGTTGATAGCACATTGTGATAGTTGCATATACGTGATATGCAATTGGTATAGTTGATACCTACCGTCATAGTTATGAATGGCTTGTTGGACTCTCTCCAAGGTTGTTCATATCTATGATGGATATCAGCCCATTCGGAGATGGACCTACGATCTCCCGAAGTAATTTTGGGGTTTTTTGAAATTCGAAAAATGAATGGGATTTATAAATGTATATTGATGCATTTTAAAATTATTTTCTCATATATGCTCGTTTTGTATTTCTAGGTCAATAAATTGATCATGACGTCTTTGAATTTGCGCACTATTTTGGATTCAAATAAACTGACTGGGCCTAACTTCCTGGACTGGCTTAGAAACCTGAGAATTGTTCTCAAGGCGGAAAAGCTAGCATATGTCCTTGAAGAGCCTCTTCCCAACCGTCCTAAGGACGATGCAACTCCAGACCAAATGTTGGTCTATCAGAAGCATGTGGCATATTCTGAGCTGGCGAGTTGCATCATGCTAGCGGCGATGGTACCTGAGCTGCAAAAGCAGCATGAGAATATGGATGCTAATACCATGGTCTTCCATCTTCATGAGTTGTTCGATGAGCAAGCGAGATCCGAAAGGTTCGAGGTCTCTAGGCTCCTCTTCACCACGAAGATGCAAGAAGGTTCGTCTGTAGTGCAGTTTGTGCTAAAGATGAACGAGTACATCGAGCGGCTAGCTACCCTCGGGTTTGTGATGGATCATGAGTTAAGTATTGACTTAATTCTGCATTGTTTTCCCAAGAGTTTCTCATAATTTGTCATGAACACACACTCGCCGCGGTGCCGGAAACCCAACAATCCGGACCGCAGATCAATCTTAGAATATACTGATGTACCTCTGAGTTGATCAAACAAGTCCTCAATACATGGCAGGGGTATTTATTCTTGATAGTGACGACGTTCAAATACCTATAGTCGATGCATAAACTCATCGAACTGTCTTTCTTCTTAACAAAAAGAACCGGAGAACCCCAGGGTGATACACTAGGGTGAATAAAACCTCTGTCCAAGAGTTCCTGTAGATGAACCTTTAACTCGTCCAACTCTCTCGGGGTCATACGATAAGGAGATTTTGATACCGATGACATCCCAGGAATTAACTCAATCGTGAATTCCACTTGCCTTCTGGGAGGAAGGCCAGGTAACTCCTCTGGAAAGACATCCGGATATTCTCGGACAATAGGAATGTCAGCGATCTGAGAGTCACCACTGTCTTCTACATTGATCATAGATATCAGAGTGGCGCAGCGGAAGCGTGGTGGGGCCATAACCCACAGGTCCCAGGATCGTAACCTGGCTTTGATACCAAATAAATTGTCACACCCCAAGGGAGTCCCCACCAGACAAAAATCCGACAGTATCTCCCCTATACGGGTGACAATATCAATCTTGCATACAAGGCCTACACAGCCACTATACCACGATCAACATGACCGGAATCGAAACAACACACGCAGGTCATAAATAGGCCTCAGGCCAACAATCAAAAGAACTAACCAAATGTCTATCACATCTAAACTTATCCCTTCTGCCATCGGGGCAGGAATACTCAACCAAATCCAATCGAAATAAAATCCGAATATAGGTCCATAAGGACATACCAAATATCCACGAGTACACAAGTCAAACATTAGACATAAACATATCTTCTATACAAAATCCAAAACCATAAATTAAATAACTAATAAACTGTCACGACGAGGGGGTTTGATAGCTGGACTCTCCTGACAGCTTCATCCTGAAATAGATATAAAACAGCGGGGTAAGTTTAAAGAACTCAGTGGATAATAGTCGATATGCATAGTAAGATATAACTAACAATATCAATCATGCCAGTACAGTCTCATATATAGGGTACGCAAGAAAGAAATACAAAAGGACTATATTTACCTGAATCTCCTATTCTGATATAGGAGCATATGCCATACTAGCATAAATAAAGTCGTCCGATCCAAAGACAAATATGTATCATGTATGCATGGCAATCATATGCAACATCCAAGGCAGCAATCAAAATGCAGCAAATACAATACAAATGTCATCCATGCAAAATGCATGAGATGCAAATGACATGGTTACCCCTGACTCCAATCAGCCGCCTCACACACGATAGTGAAGCCGAGTGGGTAGGGCTATGACAACTGTGCACTCTGCCATCACTACTCCTGAGTGACCGAGTGGACAGGATGCTGTCAGAGTACACCTATCCTCCTGCCCCAAACAAAGTGGGGGAGCAAAGCTCTCACCTCCCGGTGTCGTAGACCAGAGGAGGGATCCCTGCCCGCTACCACGCTGCCTCATCGCTACCCATGAGCGGACCAGCGGAGCCTGACGGAGCAATTGCACACACCCTCCTGATGTACTACTAACCCATGAGTGGCAGCGTGTGCAGACCATGTAAAATGGCTACGGGCTCAACTATAAAGGAACCCCGTCCAGCCAGCATGCAATCATGCAAGATGGTGCATGACACTAAAGCATGTAACCAACTAAAATACATATCCGAATAATATGCATAACCAATAGGTACATATCAATGATCCACGTAAAACAGGGAAGGTATAACCATAAACCGATCAATGCATGTATCAAGTAGGCACAAAAACAGACAAGGCAGATAACATGAAAATTATTACAAGCTATAACTAACAAGCATATCAACTTGACTATATCAAAAAAGATAAGTCAAAATACCTGCCTGCTATTATGCTCGTAATAAAGAAATCTTCACGCCCGTGGACCTGTCTCGTATCCACGTCCTGCATACAACATAACTATTGTTAAGTACTAAGATACGATCCATCGTCAAATCGAATCCTAAGCTGATTTCAGACATAAACCAATTAACCCAAATGTTTAATAAAATCCCGGTCACATATCCTACATATGTATAGACTGTCTTTTCGTCCAATCAATCGAATATGATTTTACCACCTCTATTATCTTGGGTATCCATGATACAATATCCAAACAGAACCTCACAGCCTGTTCTATTCACCGGAACAGCCCAAACGAGTCCTCTCCTCTCACTCACAGCCACCACAGCCGTGCACACCCCCAATTTACAGCCCCTAACCGACCAAACCTCCGACTCACAGCTGTGCACAACTGGCGCTCCTTGCTCACATCTACATCGATCCCAACTGCTGTGAACAAAACACTCCAAGCTCCTTCCCAGCTCCCACACAGACACGCACAGCCATCACAACACCTCGTCACTCCTCCACATCCAAACAAACTCCACCCAATCATGATTACAGGAAATCAAAAATCAACCACAAGGAAAGGAAAGATCGATCAGCTTACCAGCCATTGGAATCTCCACCGGCAGCAATCCCCAAAATTTGCAGCCCTGTTCACCGGCTGCGATTAGTTCTCACGATCCCTCTTCACCGAAAAAATCCAACGCCTATGCCCTTGCCCTTGCTCCGACAGAAATCGCACGGCTGATTACAACTGGAAAGACGCTCAAATCCAAGTTTCTAGCCCATCCCCAGAGGTTGTCGAGGACGTTGGCCGCCGCTTGCAGAGGAGAGGGAGACTGCGGCGATGCGCGGGGGGAGAAGGCGGCGGCGGAAGGGCACTGTGGCGTTGGTGGCAGAGGAGTCGAGCAGAGGCTGGCCGCGGATGGGGCGACGAGCGCGTGGAGGCTGCAGCTATTGGCTGCGTGTGCGCGACGCACGGGGTGACGACCGGCCGAAAGATGGAGTCATGGCGAGCGACGTGGCAACAATCAACTGGCACAGCGAGGAAGAAGACTCGTGCGTGAGAAGATCGCGAGAGGGAGATCGCGAGGAGAGCGAGGTGGGTGTCGGGTGTGGCGGGGAGAAATGAAACCACGAACGAAGCTTTTTTTTTATGGGTTTAATTAAAAGGACCAGTCCAATTATTTAGCCCTAAACCTAGATTAGATTTTTAATAGCGGGTTGGGTTTAGCAAACGGGTCAGGTTTCAGACCCTATAAGCCTAAGCCTAAATCCACTTAACTCCGTTATCATTAAGCCAAGGTTCGGTTCAACAAAATCCCTAACCATGGTTTAATTAATTCCTAAAATAAATTCCCTAATAATCCCAAAATATTTCCAGGATTATTTCTCTTAATTTTTGGCCATTTAATTTAATATTTTTAAATTTTTTGTATTTAACAGTCTTTGAGTCTTGTCTCGAATTCATCCTTGGAATCGGAGTCGAGATTTGATTCGCAGTCGTCTTCGGACTCAGACTCGGACTCCATCAGTTTCACCATGAAAGTCAAGTCATTGCCTTGCTCTTCTTCTTCCTCCCACGTCGCTTGAAATGCTTGCTTTGGTTGCTTGTATTTTGACTTCATTTTTGGGCAATCTGACTTGTAATGCCCCTTCTTGTTGCACCCATAGCATGTGTAGGTCTGTGGGGGTTTCTTATTCTTCAATTGCTCCCTTTTCTTTTTGATTATTCTCCGAACTAGATTAACTAGTTCGGCCTCCATCTCCTCTTTGGATTCCGATTCATATTCGTGTTTGGATTCGGATTCTTCTTCTTCTGGAGGTGGTTTGCTCTTCTCTTTTCGTCTTTGTCCTGCAAACAACGCTACACCTTTCTCGACCATGACCGCATTATTTTGTTCATGTAATTCAAATTCAAAAAAAAAGTTCATCTAATTTAATTTTAGATAAATCTCTAGATACCTTGTAGGCATCAACCATGGATGCCCATAAGATGGTCCTAGGAAAAGCATTAAGAGCATACCTTATTATGTCTCGATTGTCTACCTTTTGTCCGATGGTGTGTAGGTCGTTCAAGATGTCTTGGATCTGCGCATGGAGTTGCGTAGCAGTCTCGTGATCCTGCATATTTAGATTATACAATTTATTCAATAGCAAATCTCTTTTGCATACCTTAGCATCGAATGTCCCTTCGTGTGGCTCGATTAACTTGTTCTAGAGGTCTTTGGCGCTAATGAACAGTCTGATTCGGTTGAGCTCCTCCTTAGACAATCCACACTGCAACATTTGGGTTGCTTTTGCATCGGCTTCGACTTGCCTCTTGGTTGTGTTGGTCCACTTGTCGAAGTCCAAAGGCTCCCCTTGATCATTGGTGGGTAGAGCAAAGCCGATTTGAATTATTATCCAAGTCTCGACTTGTGTTTTCAAGAAACACTCCATCCGACCTTTCCAATAACAAAAATCATCTCCGTTAAAGAACGGAGGTCGAGTGTTGCTATACCCCTCAATATGGGCCATTGATTTAAAACCTTGCACAAAAATGCCAACAAAACACAAGTTGCCAAGACTTCGTCTTGGATTAGTAATGTGGGAAGAGAATTAACCAAAAGCTTAAATTAAAACAATATACGAAAAGAAAACCAAAAAGTTGCTAGATTGGTGGTTGCACCAAATCTTAGCACCCCCGCTCTGATACCAATTGTTGGATTGAGGCAAATCGCTAGAGGGGGTGAATAGCGATCAAAACCATTTCTTTTCGATACAATAAAACTCGAGTAGTGTAGAAGAATGTAAAAGAATTAAAGCAAGGAGACACTTTATATTTACTTGGTTCGCAACCAAAAGGTTGCTACTCTAAGGCCCCGCAATTCTTGACCGTGTACGAAGGGGAAATTAACTAAACGTCTCCTCGTTGGAGGTAGGAAACACCAAACACAAAGAAACAAAAGCTCAAGGTGGAGGCAACAAACCTACCTCACCTCGTTACGATAAAAGCATGATTACAATGAAATGAATACAAAAGTGAAACACAAACTTGCTACTGCCAACGAAGGGGATGCAAGATCTTGGCATTATGGCAGCGTTACGGCGGCGTAGAACTTTAGTGTTGTGGGAGCACTTTTAGAGCAATTGAGATGACCTAAAGGGGTGAACCCCCTTCTTTTATAGCCCTCCAAGTTATATCTCGTTGAGATCCAGATCTGGATCAAAAGGACACATCACCGCAGGATAAGGGGATCTTATCTTCACCTTCATCGAGCTGGATAGTTTGAATATCAGTCAATTGATGTTCTTCATATCGGTGATGCTAGCGACAATCATTGCCAATAGCTAGCAATGATCATTTGCCCGGCTAGTTACTCCCAATGAAAGAGTTAGTACAGAAATATGAGTAATAGATATTTTGATGATTCCTTACTATCCAATCTCGACCGAAACCTTCCACTGGAAGTCTTAGTCAGACCACCACCTAAAGTCATCCCCGTACAAAAAATCCGACCTCACCATTACTCACACTCGTGCTTACCTCTGGTCCTTTGCAACTTGTCTCTAAGCTTCCGGTCTCCACCTGGACTCTTCGACTCCATCCGAAGTTGTCACGCCTCGATGGAGACCCCACCAGATGAAAATTTGGCAGCATCTCCCCTGTACGGGTGACAATGCCAATTTTCATACAAGGCCTACACGGCCACTATACATCGGTCAACACGACCGGAATCCAAACACACACACAGATAATAAATCAGGCCTCAGGCCAACAATCAAATGATATAAACAAAAGAATATCATAACTAAACCTACCCCTTCTGCCATCTGGGCAGGAATACTCAACCGAAATCCAATCCAGAACCAAATCCGAGTAAAAGTCCATAAGGACACCAAAAATCCACGAATACAATTATCCAACTCCAATCCTAACATATCTTCTAATCAAAATCCCAAGACCATAAAACAAATAACCAAATCAATTATTCACGACGAGTGGGGTTTGGCAGCTGGACTCTCCTGACAGCTTCATCCTGAAATAGATATAAATCAACGGGGTAAGTTCAAAGAACTCAGCGGATATAGTCGATATGAAAGTAAGATCTAGCTAACAATAAAAATCATGCCAGTACAGTCTCACCAATAGGGTAAGCAAGAAATAAATGCAAAAGGACTGTACTCACCTGAACCTCCTACCCTGATATAGGAGCATGTGCCTGACTAGAAGTAATAAAGTCCTCACCATATATATAAATATGTATCCTGTATGCATGACAATCATATGCACATCCAAGGCAGCAATAAAAATGCAGCAAACACAATACAAATGTTATCCATGCAAAATGCATGCCGTGCCAATGACATGGTCACCCCTGACGCCAGTCAGCCGCCTCACACGCGATGGTGAAGCCGAGTGGGTAGGGCTATGACAATTGTGCACTCTGCCATCACTGCTCCTGAGTGACCGAGTGGACAGGATGCTATCGGAGTACATCTATCCTCCAGCCCCAAACATAGTGGGGGAGCTAAGCTCTCATCTCCCAGTGTCATAGACCAGAGGAGGGATCCCTGCCCGCTACCACGCTGCCTCATCGCTACCCATGAGCGGACCAGCGGAGCCTGACAGAGCAACTGCACACACCCTCCTGATGTACCACTAACTCATGAGTGGTAGTGTGTGCAGGCCATGTAACTGGCTGCGGGCTCAACTATAAAGGAACCCCGTCCAGCCAGCATGCAATCATGCAAAAATGGTGCATGATACTAAAGCATGTAAATCCTACTCAAAATACCTATCCGAATAATATGTACAATCAATATGTACATATCCATAATCCAAGTAACTATGATCCAAATAAAACAGGGAAGATATAATCATAACTTATCACATGCATGTATCAAGTAGGCACCAACAATATATTAGGCATATAAACATGAAGATTATTACATGCTATCCTAACTAGCATATCAACAATGACTATATCTAAAAGATAAGTCAAAATACCCACCTGATAATATATCCGCAAAAGAACCAGATCGTCACGACTGGGGACCTGCCTCGTGACCAAAACCTGCATAATGCATAACTATTGTTAAGCACATAATACCATTTACCGACAAATCGAATACTTAATCGATTCCTTCTATAACCAATTAATCCAGAGTAAATCCATCAAATCCAAGTACACGACAACGTGCTAAATTACTACTATATATCACCAAGTAGACCCTCAACCTGTAGATCACAAATTGTGATTAACTCTTCAATCCAAGAACATATCCTTGCAATTAATCTCACCATGATCAATACTCATCATTTGAAAATATTATCCATCTCACAACAATTGATCGAATCGAATCCTACATCGACCTCATATCCGATCCACTAGATTGATTTAATTATCCTGTTTAACTTAATCAATCCTCCATAATTACGTAACCCATCATAATATGGCTTAATCCAACTTCAACCCTACATACACACGACTCAACCAATCCTTACCTCAGACACGATCCAATACTTGGATCCCACAACTTGGCACCCACAATCCATTTACAGCCGTTAACCACTCACCTAACGATAAACTCACAGCCAACAACACTCATTACATAGAGTCGAAATGGACTGCAAGAAAAATAGAGTAAATTCAGGATATATATATATATACCTGCAACAGAATTTCCCCTCGACAGCCCTCCTTGCCAATAGCCCAGTCCACCGGAACCCTAACCCCAACACCGCTGCTCTAGCTCCCGCTGGAAACCCTGTTCACCGACACCATACCACTGCCAAATTCCTCGATCAAGCTCAACGAAGGGAAGATGCTCAGCTATAACCTAGATCCTGTCTAAGGTAAGAAGGAAATCGACACTTACCTCTTCCTGATGACAATCGACCGTGATATCCATAGAACCAATAATCCCATTCACCGACTGCAATCGGTGCTCAAAATCCTCCGGTGACGCTCGGCGGAAAGGCGAAAAATCGCGTGCATCGCGCAGAAGGCTAGCGAGCACACATGTCGCGCGTGGCGGAAGGGCACGGCGGCGTTGTTGGTATGCGCGGCGATGACTCGCCATCGTGTGGGGGCTCGGCGAAGGAGCGAAGGCTCGCGCAGTTGTTCTGTGGTCGCGGTCGGCAGCGCGGTTGTGGTCGGCAAGCGCCAAAGGCGTTCTCGACGCGGTGCTCGTGGCGGCGGCGACGCAGAGCGAGCGATAAGCGGCGTGCAGCGCGCGCTGCCTTATCGGAGGGATGGCCGACCGCAAGACCCCCAAGCGGTTGCGAACCTGTGGCTGCGGACTCGTCACGACGGGCTGAGTGGGGAAGACGACGGCCAAGGAATAGGGAAGGACGGAGCTACCGCTGTCACTACCGGAGGAGAAGGATGAGAGGTGGTGGCCTGGCCGTCGGCACAAGCTTCCAGCCGTCAATCGCTCGCCGTCGGCGCAACTTCCAGCCACGCACCGCCGCCCTAGTTTGACCGCAGAGCCCGTCCAACCGACGGCCGCCGCCTGCCGCTAGGAAGAGAGACGAGAGGTGGAGGAGGTCGGCAAGAAGCTTCGCGGCAGAGAGGATCGCGAGAGAAGGAAGAAAATTGTCGCGAGGAGAAGAAACCGCAAGTAGCGAGCGTCGGGCGCGGAGGGGGAAAAGAAAAGGAAATAAAAATAAAAACTTAGGGTTTTTTTTCTATTTAACTATAGGTTAATAAAATTTATTAACCCCTCAATATAGATAAACCAAGCAGGCCCTTTAAAAGCCTATTTTTCTTATCCCCGTAAATACCTTGTACGGACTCCGTTTAAATCCAAAAAAAATCCAAAAAAATTTCCTAAATTTCCCTAAAAATCCCGAAAAATTTTCAGGATTATTTTCCTTAATTCTTTGGCCATTTAATTTACATTTTTAAATTTTCAATATTTAACATTCTCCCCCACTAATAAAAATTTGGGCCCCAAATTTCCTACTCGTATATTAGTACGAGATGTCCCAACAACCATCTCAAGCATCTGGAGACAAGTCACACCTCAAGTGACTAAGTGGGGTTACTGATATCCCTTAACATCAAATCACACTTGCTTCTAGTAGCCCTTCCAAAGTACGAATAGTATCTTCATATCGACCACCTATTAAAAAGTACATAACTGTACCCGAGTGGAGCTCTATATCCGTGACCTGTGAAAGACTATACCATAATCCTACGGTAAATCCTGAATCGTTATCGCATATGATACTCAAAGATACTCCATGAACTGAAAATCTCCACAGTATAACCTATCCAGCGATCCAACAAACTCATCGTATGGATCAGACGAAAATGAGCGGACTTAGCTAATCATACTAAGTCCTTTCCAAATTCTAAATAACCTCCCAACACTGTCCATCATACTATGCTTTCACGTCCATCTCGGTACAGAACCTTGCTAATTATTTATATACCACCTTTACTAGTTGACACACTGAACACCTGACCACCAAATCAACTAAGTTCCGCATAACGTTCCACCACGAAGAACGTTTCAATACTTACTATCTTCCGGATACAATCCTATACATCTGCAACTTATAGAACCTATTGCAATCATCAAGCAATACTTAGCAAAATATCGTGACCAAGCCTTGTGGCTCTCAGGGTAATGAAAAAGGCACTATCTGCAGGCAACGACATGCTACCACGACCAGGACTCGTGGCCAGTCAAAATGTCAGGTAGCTATCTAGCTACAGACAACAACCGAATGTAACTACCACTTACTCTGAACGGGTAGAGCAAGAGTACAACTCTATGATAGATGCTCTCTATCATCCCAACAGGGATCTATCTGCTGTCCTGAATCAAAAGTAATTCCTCCTAAATCCGAATGCAACTATGTAACCCACTATTCTCCTCAGAAACGGAGAAATATTTTCTCTCAAAAACAATCTGCTGTCAAAAATCCATTCTATCGCACAGAACGGAAGGTGACTGAAAAACTTTACTGACTAGTCTCCTCAGTTGCAACTATCCGTGTTCTAACAACTCTGTGCTGCTACCTAGTAGCTAGCCAAAATCCCATGAGCATTCCGGCTCCTCCCCTCTACAAAGCAACATAATATCTGTTAAGTCTTCGTCATATATATGACAACCCATCTCGTAGTTCCTCATTTGACATAAACATGGGATACATCTCGATCAACTAAATCAGAAACGCTCCATTCTCTGAAACATCGCATCCGCATATAAATTAACCTTCCTTTCACACCAGAATAATTAAACAATACTGGCATAATAGTCAACCATTGTCTGAGCCCTGAAACTAGTTTCACAAGCTTCAAACCAAGTAAATTTCATCACCAATCAGCGGTGTAGAACCACTAGAGCATCCTATCCATATCTATGGTAATAATCAAATCAATACGTGAAAACCATCATCTACGGTGGCCGAGTGCTCAACTCCAACTGCCACCTTCATAAATGATCCAATCGTGTCCAGAATACACGATTTCCTAAATCCCTGTACGACAAAGTCGTCATAAATCAAACAAGATAATCAAACCTCGTACAATTCATACCAAGTATGAAATTGTCACCACTATACACCTGCATCCTCTTTACTCTAGGTTGATGATATATCAATCATCCCTACGACTTTGATAATTGTATGACATCCTGTCACTACAATATCAACAAACCTATCATAAATCAATCCTAGAGTATACACCGGTGTCCTATAGCTGATCTAAATAGATCCTCAATCCACCATGAAGGATATTCATTTCCTTCTACCACTACCGCATTCCATCATCGATAATCGATGTATAACCTCAAAGGTCCCTCTCTCTTTGAACATGAGTTCCAGAGCTTCTCAAGAAATAGAATACTGGGACAAATAAATATCTCATCCAACACCTCCTATAATTGGAACTTAGATTCTTCCAATTCCCATAATGTTAAGCAACACTGATACCAACTGAATTATCCCCTGGAAAAATTGTCATTCTATTAAATACCTCTCGACATCATCAACCTTGCCAACCTTGAAAGACTGATCGATGACGGTATCTAAGCAACTCGATTTGGCGCTCAGCTAATTGAATGACATTGCCTTGAGTACATCACGAGCTTTAACAACCTTGTGCGCTTTACACTAGCCCTCAGCCAACGCACCATAAGTAAAAATATTAGGCTCGTAAAAATATCATTACCTCAGTACCAAATAAACTATCACCTAGTAGGGGATCTTCGATATCGAAACTATTTACGAAATCACTCCGATCGCCTACTCTACTTGCCTATACTGCGGCAAGCCTAGAAGTTCATCCGACACCACATCTGATTACTCTTGAATTATACAGGCATCTGAGAGACATTCTTATACCGTCATGTCAACAATCATAACCTCCAAGATAATATCCAGATATCCACATCTCACCTGTCGGTGGAAACACTATTAATCCACATGATCCAAATATAGAAATCCTTCTAATCCTATCTACACATGTTTTGACCAAAGATATCTGTAAATACCGGTATCTCTCAATATATCATCGAGTAAGATAAACTATAGTAATACCTCTATGATCAATCCTTCAACCATCTACAATTCCTTTCGAGTAAAGATGCAAACTCATCCAACTTCTGCTCTTAACGGATTCCCTATTTCACAGTAACCTAGAATAAGAATTCGGTAACTGTATGAATCTAGGTGGTAACTGTATGCATCTAGGTGGTAACTGTATGCATCTAGGTGTACACCTCTTCCTATCATTTTCTCCAAGAACCACACAACCAGCCTCATATCTCCACAAGTGCACAAACCACTTATGATAGCCACTACTGACCCAAGGATATTTCCCAAGAAATGTCGATCGACCACCATCATCAATCAAAGCTAGGATTGCATAATAAAACTTGAACAAATGTTCCAAGTAGGTGACAGTTATAAGGTCCGACACATGAAAGCCATTGTTTCATTACTGGGTATAAGAAAACTGAGACATCTATTTAACTTCACAACCCTAACAAAGATGATATCCATGGGATCAATTGCATTAGCCTGCCTCTTTGCTTGGTTTTAACACGCTTAGAGCAAAGTTTACAAAAAACCATGCACTGTTGGTCCCCCACATTGCTACTACTGCTCGAAACCTATTAGCTAAAAAAAAAATTGTTCCTAACATGATCTATTAAAATCCAATGTAGCAAGGTAAATGGCACGATATTAAAAAAAAAATGTTGCCTTCAAAACCCAGTCCCATAGACAATAGTGAGAACATTCAACAAGAGAATACAGAATGTACATGCTGTTTATTTATTAAACAAATTCTGGCAAATAGAGATTTTCATGATCTCTCAAACTTCTTCCTTTTCCATAATATAACTACTAATACACAACTTATCTTGAATTCACTCAATAAAGATTTCCCCTCATTATCTCGAAACACAAGAATAGTGCTTATAATCGTTAAATCACAACAAGACTAGTAATCCAGTGCACCGAACAATGGCATCACACCTACACTAAATTCTTATGGCGTCTTATTCCCTCTATAATTTCTTAATTAAAAATTTACCCTCTGATTCAACTAAAACTCATAGCCAATCTAACCAAGAGTATCAATACTACGACAACTCCGGCTGGTCGCTTTGGTGGGCGACCCCTACTACGAGTCTGCACAAAAATGGCTGGTTTGCCCGAGTGGTTAAGAGGGAAGACTTAAGATCTTCTGCACGTACGTCATAACTCTATAGACCCTTTCTGGAAACTCCATAGCCAGAGATCTCACTGTCCTCTTGCGTGGTTACCCTGCACCACGTCTCGATGCAGGTGCATGCCCACCTCGTCTCATATCTGTTAAATTATTACAGAGGTTACTAGAACAGATGTTACTAGAAGTAAAAATATATAAACTTTTCAGCATACCTATTTCGCCGCAGGAGAGGTCGCGTTGCCGCCAAAACCCCAAATTGACCTCGTCAAAATCCTCGAATTTCCGAAACATAAAAAAAAATCATCGGAAATCCATACCAATCCAAAATTTTCCAAATTGCCTCGTAAAACCTGCCAAATGTGGCGAACTCCGAAAAATCCAAAAACCCCTAGGAACTCGAAAACCTAGGCGCTCTGATAGCAAATAAATTGTCACGTCCCGATGGAGACCCCGCCAGACGAAAATCCGGCAGCATCTCCCCTGTACGGGTGACAATGCCAATTTTCATACAAGGCCTACACGGCCACTATACATCGGTCAACACGACCGGAATCCAAACACACACGCAGATAATAAATCAGGCCTCAGGCCAACAATCAAATGATATAAACAAAAGAATATCATAACTAAACCTACCCCTTCTGCCATCTGGGTAGGAATACTCAACCGAAATCCAATCCAGAACCAAATCCGAGTAAAAGTCCATAAGGACACCAAAAATCCACAAATACAATTATCCAACTCCAATCCTAACATATCTTCTAATCAAAATCCCAAGACCATAAAACAAATAACCAAATCAATTATTCACGACGAGTGGGGTTTGGCAGCTGGACTCTCCTGACAGCTTCATCCTGAAATAGATATAAATCAACGGGGTAAGTTCAAAGAACTCAGCGGATATAGTCGATATGAAAGTAAGATCTAGCTAACAATAAAAATCATGTCAGTACAGTCTCACCAATAGGGTAAGCAAGAAATAAATGCAAAAGGATTGTACTCACCTGAACCTCCTACCCTGATATAGGAGCATGTGCCTGACTAGAAGTAATAAAGTCCTCACCATATATATAAATATGTATCCTGTATGCATGACAATCATATGCACATCCAAGGCAGTAATAAAAAAGCAGAAAACACAATACAAATGTTATCCATGCAAAATGCATGTCGTGCCAATGACATGG
Organism: Wurfbainia villosa; assembly: GCA_025175895.1. Classification (NCBI taxonomy): domain Eukaryota; kingdom Viridiplantae; phylum Streptophyta; class Magnoliopsida; order Zingiberales; family Zingiberaceae; genus Wurfbainia; species Wurfbainia villosa. Next base: position 113,668,000 of record CM045987.1, on the reverse strand, counting down.
TCACCCTTGACGCCAGTCAGCCGCCTCACACGCGATGGTGAAGCCGAGTGGGTAGGGCTATGACAACTGTGCACTCTGCCATCACTGCTCCTGAGTGACCGAGTGGACAGGATGCTGTCGGAGTACACCTATCCTCCTGTCCCAAACATAGTGGGGGGAGCTAAGCTCTCATCTCCCAGTGTCATAGACCAGAGGAGGGATCCCTGCCCGCTACCATGCTGCCTCATCGCTACCCATGAGCGGACGGCGAACTGAACACAGCGCACACACCCTCCTGATGTACCACTAACCCATGAGTGGCAGTGTGTGCAGGCCATGTAACTGGCTGCGGGCTCAACTATAAAGGAACCCCGTCCAGCCAGCATGCAATCATGCAAAAATGGTGCATGATACTAAAGCATGTAAATCCTACTCAAAATACCTATCCGAATAATATGTACAATCAATATGTACATATCCATAATCCAAGTAACTATGATCCAAATAAAACAGGGAAGATATAATCATAACCTATCACATGCATGTATCAAGTAGGCACCAACAATATACTAGGCATATAAACATGAAAATTATTGCATACTATCCTAACTAGCATATCAACAATGACTATATCTAAAAGATAAGTCAAAATACCCACCTGATAATATATCCGCAAAAGAACCAGATCGTCACGACCGGGGACCTACCTCGTGACCAAAACCTGCATAATGCATAACTATTGTTAAGCACATAATACCATTTACCGATAAATTGAATACTTGATTCCTTCTATAACCAATTAATCCAGAGTAAATCCATCAAATCCAAGTACACGACAACGTGCTAAATTACTACTATGTATCACCAAGTAGACCCTCAACCCGTAGATCACAAATTGTGATTAACTCTTCAATCCAAGAACATATCCTTGCAATTAATCTCACCATGATCAATACTCATCATTTGAAAATATTATCCATCTCACAACAATTGATCGAATCGAATCCTACATCGACCTCATATCTAATCCACTAGATTGATTTAATTATCCTATTCAACCTAATCAATCCTCCATACTGAATTATAGAACCGATCATAATTATGAATCCAACCTAACCCTAGGTGACATACACACGACTCAACCAATCCTTACCTCAGACACGATCCAACACTTGGATCCCACAACTTGGCACCCACAATCCATTTACAGTCGTTAACCACTCACGTAACGATAAACTCACAGCCAACAACACTCATTACATAGAGTCGAAATGGACTGCAAGAAAAATAGAGTAAATTCAGGATATATATATATACCTGCAACAGAATTTCCCCTTGACAGTCCTCCTTGCCAATAGCCCAGTCCACCGGAATCCTAACCCCAACACCGCTGCTCTAGCTCCCGCTGGAAACCCTGTTCACCGACACCATACCACTGCCAAATTCCTTGATCATGCTCAACGAAGGGAAGATGCTCAGCTATAACCTAGATCCTGTCCAAGGTAAGAAGGAAATCGACACTTACCTCTTCCTGATGACAATCGGTCATGATATCCACAGAACCAATAATCCCATTCACCGACTGCAACCGGTGCTCAAAATCCTCCGGTGGCCTTGGCGGCGAAAGGCGGAAAATCGTCTGCGACTATGGCGAGAAGGCCGGCGAGCACCGAGGTTGTCAGGCGGCGGAAGAACACGGCGGCCATTCTTGGGTGCAAACCATCGTGTGTGGGGGCTCGGCGAAGGAATAGAAGGCTCGCGGTGTTCACCAATAATTCCAGCAGCCGGCCGGCAGCTTGCAGCGATTGTGGTCGGCAGCGCACAAAGGGTGTTCTCGGCGAGGCTAGGCAGAGACGGCGGCGATAACGGCGGAAGGCGCGCGGCCGCTTGTCGGAGGGATGGCGGCACCGCAAGACCCTCAAGCGGACTGTAGCTACTGGGCTGAGTTGGGAAGGCGGTGGCCAAGGAATAGGAAGGGGCGTCCGCCGCCATCATCGCGGGAGGAGAAGGATGAGGGTGGTGGCTCGACGCACAAGCTTCCCGTCAATCGCTCATCGTGCCGTAACCCGACCATGCACCGCCGCCCTAGTTTGACCGCAGACCCCGTCCAACCGACGATCGCCGCATGGCGCTAGAAAGAGAGACGAGAGGTGGAGGAGGTCGGCAAGAAGCTTCATGGCAGAGAGGATCGCGAGAGAAGGAAGAAAATTGTCGCGAGGAGAAGAAACCGCAAGTAGCGAGCGTCGAGCGCAGAGGGGGAAAAGAAAAGGAAATAAAAATAAATACTTAGGGTTTTTTTTTCTATTTAACTATAGGTTAATAAAATTTATTAACCCCTCAATACATATAAACCAAATAGGCCCTTTAAAAGTCTGTTTTTCTTATCCCCGTAAATACCTTGTACGGACTCCGTTTAAATCCAGAAAAATTCCAAAAAAATTTCCTAAAATTCCCTAAAAATCTCGAAAAAATTTCAGGATTATTTTCCTTAATTCTTTGTCTATTTAATTTACATTTTTAAATTTTCAGTATTTAACAGAAGTTCTCCTGGTATCGCCCGACCACCACGGTTTCTCGATTCGAGATTCTTCGGGTGTCACTGGCCTTCAGCTCAGCTTAAACACTTCTGCATACTTAATAGTAGCTTATGAGATAAAGATAACACCTTAACTATGAGCCTTTGTCATAATCAAAACCTAGGTTTGATTATCTAGTGCTTTTGCACCAACACAAAGCAATTATAATTCGAAAGAAATGAAACTCTATTACAAACTCTCTCAACCACGAATGAGAGACATAGTTGGCAGCTGATATATGAGAAATATTAGATACCTTCTAAAGATTAATCTCATTTTAATCATACTTTCTTTATTAGTCCAATCACAATATCAATCGAAACAATAAATAGATAACCACACACCAATAGCATCTACCAATTTATACCAGAGCAAAAAAAAAAAATACATAACAGTAATATCAATCAAACACTATAATAAATAACTACATGTTAATGATGAGCAAGCAACCCAGAAACCAAGTAGAGTATAAAAAGATCAAACAAATATAAGGTCAAAGTAATCCAAAAAGAACATATAGTGGAAAGGTACTATAACCTAAATAAATATCATAACTAAAATAATCATGCATTAAGATCTAAAGAGGTCAAAGAAGGAACCACCCACATTTGATTGTAAAGCATCCTAGCTATTTTTCAATTCGATGATCTGCTTCCGCTCTCAAATCTGTTATAAATAATCATTAATCCAATAACTCAATAAACCTCTAAATTGATTATCTAATCAATTTATAAGTCTTCTTATTTGGTTAGTTGACATTAATCTAAGTATTTACTATTCCATTCATTGTAAGGTTTTAATTAACATATAAATTTTCCAAACAACTTAATTAGCAATCGGACTAATTAGTTAATTAATCCAATTAATACATTAATCACAACCTCATTTAATTAATTAATTAATCCTAAACAAGACAGATAAATTCCTTACCTAAATCATTTAATCAAGATCAATTATATTAATTTAGTTTAATGAATTAATTTAATTACCGGGTCAATTTAATCTAACCCCAAATTAATTAAACTCTTGATTAATTAGCATACAGCTAATTTAACTAATCTAATGCTAATTATTCTATTAAACCTGGATTAATTACTCAAATAACTGATTAATCAAACTCTTAATTAATCCTAATCAATTAACTTGGTTGCAGTTAATAATTAATCAAACTCATCTCACCGAGATGGGTTGACGAAGGACAGCAAACATCGTCGGATCTTGGCATCGATCGGCGGTGGCTGGCAGGAGGCCCTAGCCACTGGCACCAATAGTCGTGGGTGGTGGCACGCAATGTGAGCAACGGGACAAAGGGAAACGACAATGTTGCATGGTGAGGTCGTTGTGTCAGGCAAATTCGACGGTTTAGCCGTGAGACAAACCACGGTGGTGAAGACTGGTCGTCATGCGAGGCAAACTGAGGTTGTGAAATTATGGCCGGCATGCATCGATGCGAGGCGGCGATGCGATCGGCGGCTTTGGGCGCGCAACGCGGCGAATCCTAGTCGCGATGCAAGGGCTAGTTATGGTGGTGGGTGCTAGTCGGCAGGCTATCAACACGGTGCGTGGGCGACATTGAGGTTGCAATGGGAGGCACGATGTGTGTGCGTGAGAAGGGAGTGACGGGAAAAAGGAGAAACACGATTAAATCCCTAAACTTGGCCTCTTTTAATTTAATCTTAACCTAGGGTTCACTTTATACAACCTTAAATCTAATTGAATTAATCAGTACTATGATTAATAATAATTAAATTTAGTCAAATCTAATAAAATCTTATTCTGAAATTATCAACTAAAATACTAGTAAATAACTAAATTTCCTTTTAATAAATAAATAAATTTATTTTATTTATCTTTTTTTAATTATATTATTATTATATTATATTATATTAATTTTAATTTAATTTATTTTTTTTGGTATATTTCATGTTATCTACTAATCGAATCAATAGTTGGCTATGCCATTGTTTATCTATTAATCAGGCGATTACACTAATTTTTTTTCCTATTTAAATGCTTAGAATATTTAAATTTGAATATCAATCCGTGGATACTTATCACCTATTGACTGTGCTTGGAAGAGGTCAATCTGTTACAAGCCTTAGTCAACTATGCATATTAGTTGATTATCATTTATTACCAATCTATTGCTCCATTGACTTTGATCTTGAAATACATATTTCTTAGCCGAATCATTATCTAAATGGAAAAACTACCCTCGCCCAAGTTTCGAGATGCTCTCTCAGACCTCACCTACAAAAGTTTATCTCTTAGAATTTTTTTCTTTGCCTTCCGGTTAACCTTAACTTATTGATGTTGGTGCAATCAACTTTCAGGGTTTTGATATTTGATAATATATCTATATTTGGTCAAGTATTGACCAATAGTTGATCCAAACATGATTAGATATTTAGATGTGAGTTAAGTCTAATCAGGTCAAGGTTCTTGACTAGATGACTAGAAAAGAAAAGGCCTTGTTAGGTCAAGGTGGTTGACTAAATGACTAGAAAAGAAAATTCTTTGTAGGTTCAGGAGAACCGGGTTAGGTAAAGTCTAGTCAGGTCAAGGTGGCTGACTGAATGACTAGCAAGTGGAAAAGTCCTAACATGTTAAGTGAGAACTGAGTTAGGTAAAGTCTAGTTAGGTCAAAATAGTTGACTGAATGACTAAAAAGTAAAAAAAAAATCCTTATAGATCAGGAGATAACCATGTTAGATAAGGAAAAAGTTCAGATAGATAAGTGGTGACTAAATGTCTAGCATATGGCAAGTTCAAGCAGGTCAAGGTGACTGGATGTTTGGTAAAGAAAAACCCTAGGAGAATGAACCCAAGGTAAAGTCTTGGAGGAGTGAACTCCAAAAAAGAACCAAGTGAGCCTAGTAGGTCAGGTAGACTATAGGATTAGGCTTGTTTGGGTTTTTTTGTGCTTATCTTGTAGCTTGAGGAATTAGGAGAATTCAAGCAACCGAATAGAATCCCGAAGGTCCAGGTGACTGGATGGGTTCCAAATGACTAGAGTTGGATTTAGAGTAAGCCAAGATTAAGTCCGAGTTCAACATCAAATCCAAGTGCCTAGAAGGTGTGCAAGCGATCGGGATGACAATAATGTGTCGTTGAATTGACAGATCAAGATTTGCACATAGGAGACAACATCAGCTTCTAGGTGCCTGGAATAGGATGTGATCCGACTGATTCAAATATAATCGGGACTAAGCTAGAGGTGTCGAGTAGGGTTCCAGGTGACTGGATAAGTTCTATAAAAGTGGCCTTTAGAATAAGCTTTAGATCATAAATCAAATTATCTACTATTCTCTTTTGTGCTTATGAAGTTACGTTCGTGTGACCGGGGAAGCATCAAGAGGAGTGTGAGATGCTTAAGGGCTTCCAGATCGATCGTCCATTTGTTTGTATTTATTTTTCATGCTTTGATATTTCATTTACTTGTGCTTAAATACAAACTGTGAAAGAGGTTTTTTCACCTTTGAAAACATTTCAGAAAGGAGAACGCTTAGTGGACAGACACCTCCTATGCATAGGCCTTGGATGTACTAACCCTAAGGGGTTGAAAACTAAGTAAACCTCAGTGTCTTTATGTCTTTCTTTAGTGTTTTTTTTTATATTTCGCTGTTGCTAACAACTCTTGATAGAAACAACACAACAAAAAGAAGAAAAGTGAGTTGTGTTATTCACCCTCTCCCTCCCCCTCCCCCTCTCCTCTAGCATGCTTTATGATCCAACAGCCAAGACTTCTTATCTGCCTAGCAGTCTCATCTCCAAGTGTTCCTGTATCTACCTAGTATTTGGTTCAACCTGACCTATAAGACTTCATCTGCCAACACCTGTCATTCTTTTAATTTTTGTCTGCACTTATGGGACATCTTATCAAATATTTGATCAACCATGATCCACTTTGACTTCTGTCAATTGTTGTTAATCTTTTTTTATTGTGCCTACAATGTCAATGTCAAGATAAACATGTGCCTCCTTCCTTGACCTACAATGCTAGTCCAATATACAACAAAATCATATGGTCAAGCTCGATTACTTAGTGGCTACTGTTAGTAATATATGAGAGATGTCCTAAGGCAATCGCCTTATGTATGAACCATTTATATGATAAATGAAGATTCACTATTTGAGTATACATGTTTTATGTATTTGATTGATCTTAAACTCATTTACTGAATGTCCACGATACGATTCATAGCATGAGAGAATTTGTGATTGGATCACAACTAGTGAGTATCTCTACATGTGTAATTGTGATGTATCGGAATTATCCCTAGTCGATGAATTGATGGATTTGGACACCATCAATTCTGTCGAGACTAGCACGAGGTATACTCCTTGGTGTATCCAAGCAGCTGATTCTCACTGGCTGGAGACATAGTGATGTCCTGAGTTAATCGTGGATGCTAGTTATGGTAACTAGTTCATTGGAGTGACCAGCCGTAAGACTTCATATGGTTCTCTGCATATATAGATATGTCAATGAAGTTCTTACTGTGGCTTAAGTGCGATGTTCCTTTGACTTGCGGTATTCAAGTCATCTTGATCATAGAGACATATGCTTTGGCATCTTAAGCAAGCATCTCTAAGGAGATGTGGACCCGGGATGATTGGGTATAAGTCGAAGTGATCGAAGGTGTTTGAATAGCCTATAAAGGATTCACCACTCCTTACAAGGAGATGTATACCCATGGCCTCTCGTCGGATTGTTACTAAAGTCTTTGGCCAAAGCATTAGATGTTTAGAGTAAGGTACTCTTCGATACATGTGGAGTAACTAGAATCCGTAGGACGAGGAAATGATACTTGGGCTAGGTGTGACGTAGTCAGCCTAGTGGGGACTGACACTATAGACCATGTCCTGAACCAAGTGGGTATAAGATGAGTGAAGGAATGGGGCACGAATCAGCACATGTAACTGGAGGGTTTCAGAAATAGTTCTGGATCAACCGTTGATCTTTTCGGTTAATTAGGGATCATGATGTACTACTAGGTGCCACTCATGATCGTTCTATAATTAATGGTTAATTATAGATGGCCAACATAAACCGAGAACCTATTTGGTCACACGCACAACGAGCGTAATCCGAAGGATTTAAAACGAGCTTGAGAATGGGATTCTCAGACCGAGAGAAACTAGGTTTGGTTGGACCAAACATAAAGCGAGCATGAAATCGTTTCAGTCGCAATGGAAGCGTGGATGGGCCGAGTCTTATGAAGACGTAATGGATGAACCAAAATGGTTTAGTTCTAATCCAATGGAGGAGAATAAACCAAAGGGTTTGGTTTATTTTAAACAAATGAACCAAAAGTTGGTTCGGTTCGTTTTAACTTAAAATAAACCATGATGGTTTGGTTTATTTTAACTTATCTTAATGGAGTGAGTTAACAGGACTAATGGTTATGATCCAATAACCATTAAGAGAATTAGTTCTCTATAAAAGAGGGCTTAAGGGATAATTAAGCCCTAATCCAAGCCCTAGCAAAAGTTGCCGCCCACCCCATTGAAGGAGTTTTCGGCGCCAACCCTAAGCTTGCCGCCCAGCTCCTTGTGCCGCCGTCCATCTCCTTGCCGGTGTCCAAGCTTCAGCCGGTGAACCCTCCGGCGACCCTCCGGTGATCTTCCTAGGCCTCGGTGAAAAGGTGAGCACTTGGCTTCCTTGTTTTGGCCGGCGCCTACTCCTCCACCAAGCTGTCTAGTTTTCTGGACAGCTTCTTCTCCTCTCGTCGGAGCGTCGTTTGGACGATGGTTAGAGCTCCGACAGCGGCTAAACTATCGGGGATTCGATCTACGGTAATCCTCTGAGGTGGAGGACGAAGGATTCGTCAAAAGGTTGACGAATACCTCTCTGGAGAAGCGAGTTTTGAGGACTCGATTTTGGATCTAAATTTGGATTCGGATCGTGATCATCTCTCAATCACGTCGTCTTCAACACGAGGCTAGTAACCCGTACGAAGATGAAGCTCGTGGCTTAGCGAAGTCATCTTGAGGAACTCGGCGTGGATACGGATAGAGACGATTCTAGCGAGGATTGTTTCGGTTGAAGCCGTTCCCGCTACACGTCATACGAAAGGTATGACGTAGATAAATTTCTTTTTATTGAAAATTTAAATTTACGGTTATGTCTACACTTGTTGTAATATGCATGCGTGTGTTGTGTGTGTTGTAATAAATGTAGATTTATTATTTTTATTGCTTCCGCTGTGTTCATGTTTACGAAACGTGATCGAACACCACACGCCGCGGTGCCGGAAACCCAACAGTGGTATCAGAGCCCAGGTTGTGTTTCGACATAATCGTAAAAATGGTTTTGCGATAGTCATAATGTATTTCTGGAAATTTTCTAATTTTGGAAATTTAGAAGTATTTATGGAAATTTTTCAATTTTGGAAAGTCTAGAAGTATTTATGGAAATCTTCCACTTTTGGAAAGTTGGAAGTATTTATGGAAATTGATATTTTCCATAAATAAAATATTTGATTAGATTCTTGAAATTTGTTTCCTAATTTAATCATGATTTGATTTGGGAAATCAAATCTTAAAATATTTTATTTCCATAAGTAGTTTTAATGATTTAGGATATTGGTTTCCTAAATAGATTTTCCTTAATCAAATAATTCCATGAATAAAATATGTGATTAGATTTGGAAATTTGTTTCCTAATTTAATTATGATTTGATTTGGAGAATCAAATCTTAAACATATTTTATTTCCATAAATAGTTATGACATATAAGGAAGTTATATACATGACATAATTGTATGCCATGTAATTGCATTAGATGCATAACATTATGCCATGCGTGTCATGACATGTAGATGTATATCATGTATGTCATGCCATGTAGATAATAGTTATTTGCATGCAAAGAGGATGAGACATAAAAACCCTTAAACAATATTAAAGCTTACACCTTCCATTAATATGGTTAGAACCAGAGTTCTGTTTCTTGTTTGGGTTGTTGGACTCTCTCCAAGCCCGGCTCGAACCCGAACATGTTCAAACCATGGAATAGTTTAATACTAATATGGTAAGAGTTAGAGGTCAATCGTTAGCTTTGGTTGTTGGACTCTCTCCAAGCTGGGCTAATTGGTTGAATGCGCTCTAACCATATTAAAACTATTTCCCGATTAATGGGTTGGCTTTAACCTGGAGCATCGGCTTGTTGGACTCTCTCCAAGGTCGATGTAAAGGGAGGTGAAGTTGGGTGCTATGCATATGATGCATACTTGTTAATGTGTTAACAACCCGATGTATGTGTGAACATTCAATTAGTTGATAGCACATTGTGATAGTTGCATATACGTGATATGCAATCGGTATAGTTGATACCTACCGTCGTAGTTATGAATGGCTTGTTGGACTCTCTCCAAGGTTGTTCATAACTATGATGGATATCAGCCCATTCGGAGATGGACCTACGATCTCCCGAAGTGATTTTGGGGTTTTTGAAATTCGAAAAATGAATGGGATCTATAAATGTATATTGATGCATTTTTAAAATCATCTTTCTCATATATGCTCGTTTTGTATTTCTAAAATTGATCATGATGTCTTTGAATTTGCGTTCCATTTTGGATTCGAATAAATTGACTGAGCCGAGCTTCATGGACTGGCTTAGAAGCTTGAGAATTGTTCTCAAGGTTGAAAAGCTTGCAAATGTCCTCGAAGCGCCTCTTCCCGCCCGTCCTAGTGACGATGCAATTATGGACCAATTGTTGGCCTATCAGAAACATGTGAGTGATTCTGAACAAATGAGTTGCATCATGCTAGCCGTGATGGAACCCAAGCTACGAAAGCAGCATGAGCATATGGATGCTCATATCGTAGTCCTTCATCTTTGTGAGTTGGTTGATGAGCAAGTGAGATTCGAAAGGTTCGAAGTCTCAAAGCTCCTCTTCACCTCTGAGATGCTAGAAGGTTCATCTGTGGTACTGCTCAATATGCTGAAGACTGTGGAGTCTTCTGAGAAGCATGAGCAGGGGACGGTGTTGTTAGTTGATTCCTCGAAGAAAGGTTCTAAGAGGAAGTCAAAGGAACAGCAGAAAGAAAAGAAGAGAAGGGCTAAGAAGGTAGAACTAGCACAAAAGGAAACTTGCCATCATTATGGCAAGGAGAGCCATTTGCGAAGAAAGTGCAAGATTTATCTTGAGTCCGTGAAGAAGAATAAGGCATCGGATGCCCCATCTTCTTCAGATATCTTCGTTATTGATTGTCATTCTATTTCTTTAGACGCTTGGGTATTGGATACGGTGTGGCTCACATATATGTAATGACATACATGGGCTAAGGAATAGAAGAAGACTCGCCAAGGAGAGTCAAATTTACGTGTTGGGAATGGAGCAAAGGTTGCCGCACTCGCCATCGAACGCATTTGTCAAAACTCCTCGCAGACTTGTCTTAGATCTGGACAATTGCTTTTATGTTCCTTCGTTGATAAAGAACATCATTTCTATTTCTTGTTTGAATAGAAATGGTTTCCATTTGATGTTTAGTAACAATTGTTGTTATATAACTTTGAATGGAGTTCTTTGGGACCGAACTTTAAGTAATGGTGTTTATACGCTGGACGATTCCAAAGGACATTTTCAATATCGGGCGAGCAACAAGTGCGTCAAAGGATAATCAAATAGACTTATATGTGGCATTGTCGTTTTGGCCATATAAGCAAGAAACGCATGTCCGAATTACACCGATGTGGAATTCTCGAATCGCTTGAATTGGATTCATACGATACATGCGTAATCATGCTTAAAAGGCAAGATGACTAAGTTACCTTTACCGAAAAGGTGAACGAGTGGGAGAGTTACTAGGTCTAATACATACCGATGTATGTGACCTATGTCAACTCAAGCATTAGGAGGCTATAGCTACTTCATTACCTTCACCGATGATCACTCACGGTTTGGGTATGTGTTCTGATGAAACACAAGTCCAAGCCTTTGAAAGGTTCAAAGAATTCAGAAATGAAGTAGAGAAACAACATGATAAGAGTATTAAAATACTTCGATCGACGAGGTGGTGAAATACTTAAGTCAAGAGTTTCTTGATTATCTAAGAGACAATGGTATATTGTCTCAATGGACTCCGCCCTATATACACCACAAAGATAATGGTGTATCCGAGAGGCGACGGACCTTGTTGGACATGGTCGGTCAATGATGAATCATGCGACTCTTCCCAAGTCCTTTGGGGTTATGCACTTCGCATTTGTTTACTTTGTTAAATGTAATGCCTACCAGGTAGTCTCAACTACTCCATATGAGATATGGAATGGTAAGAAACCTCATGTATCTTACTTGAAGATATGGGGTTGTCCCGCTTATGTGAAGCTGATCATCGCATAAAATTGGATGCTAAGTCCGATAAATGTCTATTTATTGGATACCCTAAGGAAACAAGGGGTTACCAATTCTATCATCTGTGGAACAAAAGGTGTTTGTTTCAAGGCATCTTTGTGTTTCTAGAGAAAGAGTTTCTCTTGTAAGAAAATGGGAGTGTCGTCGAGCTTGAGGAGGCTCGAGAGACTCAAATAGACATTGATGAGATACGGTGAAGCACCGATAACTCATAGTGATGAGCAATCTGGACGACTATTGTAACACCACATCTTCGTAGATCTGGTAGAACACGCAACAGTCCTGAGATATATGGATTTCTCGTAAGTGAATCGAACGACGTGTTACTCATTGATGATGAGGAGCCTACCAGTTATGAAGAAGTGCTGACAAGTTCAGAAAGGGATAAATGGCTTGGTGCCATGAAGCTGGAAATGGATTCCATGTATGAAAACCAAGTTTGGAACTTGGTTGACCCACCTGAAGGCATAAAGCCTATAGGGTGCAAGTGGGTTTTCAAAAAGAAAACCGACATGGATGGTAATGTGATTACCTATAAGGCTAGATTGGTGGCGAAAGGATATCGTCAAAAACAAGGTGTTGATTATGACGAAACCTATTCGTTTGTAGCTATGCTTAAATCCATTCGGATGCTCCTGGCCATAGCGGCTCATTATGATTATGAGATATGGCAAATGGATGTGAAAACAGCTTTCCTTAATGGAAACCTGCTCGAGGACGTGTATATGATACAGCCTGAGGGTTTCACATCGGTTGATAAAACCAAGGTATGCAAATTGCGACGGTCCATTTATGGATTGAAGCAAGCATCCAGGAGCTGGAATATCCGCTTTGATGAGACAATCAAAAAGTTTGATTTCTCACAAAATCCAGACGAACCTTGTGTGTACAAGAAGGTTAGTGGGAGTGCAGTCGTGTTCCTAGTATTGTATGTCGATGACATACTACTTATAGGAAACGATGTTTCAATCTTACAGTCAATGAAGGTTTGGTTATCCAAGATATTCTCCATGAAAGACCTGGGAGAAGCAACCTACATCCTCGGGATTAAGATCTATAGAGATAGTTCGAAACGGTTGCTTGGTCTTTCGCAGTCTACATATATAGACCGAGTGCTAAAGAGGTTTAGCATGTCGGAATCCAAGAAAGGTTTCTTACCCATCAGGCATGGGGTACACCTTTCGAAGTCTATGTGTCCGCGCACAGAAGACGAGAGGATTTGCATGAGTAAGATTCCCTATGCATCCGCAATAGGATCTATCATGTATGCTATGTTATGTATAAGGCTCGACGTATTGTACGCTCTGAGTGTCACGAGCAGATACCAGTCCGATCCGGGAATGGATCATTGGGCGGCTGTTAAGACGATTCTTAAGTACTTGAGAAGAACTAAGGATGTGTTCCTAATATATGGAGAAGGGGACATGGTGATACGCGGGTATACGGATGCCAGCTTCTAGACAGACAAGGATGATTCCAGGTCTCAGTCTGGATACGTGTTCACCTTGAATGGGGGCGCAGTGAGTTGGAAAAGTTCCAAACAAGAGACTGTAGCGGATTCTACCACTGAGGCAGAATACATTGCAGCTTCGGAAGCAGCAAAGGAAGCGGTTTGGATCAAGAAGTTCGTTCATGAACTTGGTGTGATTCCGGCCATTGTTGAAGCAATACCGGTCTCATCGCAACAACAATGAAGCAATCAGACAGCGAAAGAGCCAAGGTCTCATCAACGATCCAAACATGTTGCCAGCTATCATCTTATCGGAGAGATCATCAAGAGGAACGAAATACAAATCGAGAAAATTCCCACTGAAAGGAACTTAGCGGATCCCTTGACTAAGGCATTACCTCAAAATAAGTTTGAGGGTCATGTTCGAGCTTATGGTATTGGATACCGTAGCGATTGACATTAGGCCAAGTGGGAGTATGTTAGTAATATATGAGAGATGTCCTAAGGCAATCGCCTTATGTATGAACCATTTATATGATAAATGAAGATTCACTATTTGAGTATACATGTTTTATGTATTTGATTGGATCTTAAACTCATTTACTAAATGTCCACGATACGATTCACAGCATGAGAGAATTTGTGATTGGATCACAACTAGTGAGTATCTCTACATGTGTAATTGTGATGTATCGGAATTATCCCTAGTCGATGAATTGATGGATTTGGACACCATCAATTCTGTTTAGACTAGCACGAGGTATACTCCTTGGTGTATCCAAGCAGCTTATTCTCACTGGCTGGAGACATTGTGATGTCCGGAGTTAATCGTGGATGCTAGTTATGGTAACTAGTTCATTGGAGTGACCAGCCGTAAGACTTCATATGGTTCTCTGCATATATAGATATGTCAATGAAGTTCTTACTGTGGCTTAAGTGCGATGTTCCTTTGACTTGAGGTATTCAAGTCATCTTGATCATAGAGACTTATGCTTTGACATCTTAAGCAAGCATCTCTAAGGAGATGTGGACCCGGGATGATTGGGTATAAGTCGAAGTGATCGAAGGTGTTAGAATAGCCTATAAAGGATTCACCACTCCTTGCGAGGAGATGTATACCCATGGCCTCTCGTCGGATTGTTACTAAAGTCTTTGGCCAAAGCATTACATGTTTAGAGTAAGGTACTCTTCGATACATGTGGAGTAACTAGAATCCGTAGGACGAGGAAATGATACTTGGGCTAGGTGTGACGTAGTCAGCCTAGTGGGGACTGACACTATAGACCATGTCCTGAACCAAGTGGGTATAAGATGAGTGAAGGGAATGGGGCACGAATCATTCGAGCTGCTGAAGGGTTTCAGAAATAGTTCTGGATCAACCGTTGATCTTTTCGGTTAATTAGGGATCATGATGTACTACTAGGTGCCACTCATGATCGTTCTATAATTAATGGTTAATTATAGACGGCCAACATAAACCGAGAACCTATTTGGTCACACGCACAACGAGCATAATCCAAAGGATTTAAAACGAGCTTGAGAATGGGATTCTCAGACCGAGAGAAACTAGGTTTGGTTGGACAAAACATAAAGCGAGCATGAAATCGTTTCAGTCGCAATGGAAGCGTGGATGGGCCGAGTCTTATGAAGACGTAATGGATAAACCAAAATGGTTTGGTTCTAATCCAATGGAGGAGAATAAACCAAAGGGTTTGGTTTATTTTAAACGAATGAACCAAAAGTTGGTTCGGTTCGTTTTAACTTAAAATAAACCATCATGGTTTGGTTTATTTTAACTTATCTTAATGGAGCGGGTTAACGGGCCTAATGGTTATGATCCAATAACCATTAAGAGAATTAGTTCTCTATAAAAGAGGGCTTAAGGGATAATTAAGCCCTAATCCAAGCCCTAGCAAAAGTTGCCGCCCACCCCATTGAAGGAGTTTTCGGCGCCAACCCTAAGCTTGCCGCCCAGCTCCTTGTGTCGCCGTCCATCTCCTTGTCGGCATCCAAGCTTCAGCCGGTGAACCCTCCGGCGACCCTCCAGTGATCTTCCTAGGCCTCGGTGAAAAGGTGAGCACTTGGCTTCCTTGTTTTGGCCGACACCTACTCCTCCACCAAGCTGTCCAGTTTTCTGGACAGCTTCTTCTCCTCTCGTCGGAGCGTCGTTTGGACGACGGTTAGAGCTCCGACAGCGGCTAAACTACCGGGGATTCGATCTCCGGTAATCCTCTGAGGTGGAGGACGAAGGATTCGTCAAACGGTTGACGAATACCTCTCCAGAGAAGTGAGTTTTGAGGACTCGATTTTAGATCCGAATTTGGATTCGGATCGTGATCATCTCTCGATCACATCGTCTTCAACACGAGGCTAATAACCCGTACAAAGACGAAGCTCGTGGCTTAGCGAAGTCATCCCGAGGAACTCGGCGTGGATACGGATAGAGTCGATTCTAGCGAGGATCGTTCCGGTTGATGCTGTTCCCGCTACACGTCATACGAAAGGTATAACGTAGATAAATTTTTTTTTATTGCAAATTTAAATTTACGGTTATGTCTACACTTGTTGTAATATGCATGCGTGTGTTGTGTGTGTTGTAATAAATGTAGATTTATTATTTTTATTGCTTTCGCTGTGTTCATATTTACGAAACGTGATCGAACACACACACGCCGCGGTGCCGGAAACCCAACAGCTACTTGCACCAACATAGATTGAACAATTAAATTGGTTCTACAAGGTAATTTTTCTATTTGAAGATGTTTAAATTTGATTATGATTGAGTATTGACAAAATAAAATATGAAAAGCTTAAAAGAATGTTTTCACAGCAAATCTCTACCATCTATCGATCTTGATATATATGAGACTCATCCATTCTTAGGATGTTCCAATTATATAGGTATATTCTCTAATCTTCTTATCATGTAAATTCACCAACTATGAGCAACTCTAGGCCTTTACTAGCTCTCCTTTAATGGGACCAATTTGAATGTAACAGGCTAAGTGAAAATAGATTTCTCCTTGCCTTCAAGATAAAGATCTTCTAGTTAAAGATGTGTTGTTCTTCTCTGAAACTATGTTTGATTGTAGAAATGATCGAGACCTCCACCTCTATGCCATCCCATAAACTCATGACCTTAGTTACACATGCATCAAATGTTTCAAATGACTTCGTCCTAGTACGATATATAACATTGCACAATCTAAACCCAATTACTAAGATTCTTTTCCTCTAAGATAGAGCAATAAGATCCTCATGTTATCTACACATTTCCCTTTATCGCTACCTTCCTCAATAATAGTTCATTTCTCATAAGCATACCATATGCTTTGCACTTGTAGAACCAAACTTCTTCAGAAGATTTTGGTCTCAATCTAGAATCTATGCTGCTAAGGTCATCGAAACCAGGGGCGGATCTAGGCCGATTTAGGAGGGTCATGGCCTCCCCTAATTTTAAATGATTATTATTTTTCACTATAATACTATAATATCAAAATTTTATTTATTTTTTTTTTAATTAATGTTATTATATTTTTAGTATGCGGCCCCCTCAATATAAAAATCTGAATTTGCCCCTGATCGAAACTATGACTATCTGTTCATACTCTCTCTTTATGTAAGCAGCGCGCTTTCACTCAAATTTGTAATATATAGTAGTTTTTTTTTAAAAGTAATATATGCTATAATTCTATTATTTTCATTATGTTCTATATTATAATCTCACTCATCGTCATTTCAATGATCTTATCGGCAAGACATAATATGTATGCCTTGATCATCTTTCAATTACTTTTTGATATTTGATGATTTACTTTGCTAGCTACCTATCAAACTAAAGTAACTCCACTAACCGTATTGCACCAATTGACATATATAATACCCTCAATTAGCATAAAAATAAAAAAAGTACCTTCCATCAATCCTCCAAAGAAAGAACTTTTAATCACTAATTCCACGAGTGTTTGGCAAATAATAACTATGCTAAAA
This sequence comes from Wurfbainia villosa, assembly GCA_025175895.1. Taxonomy (NCBI): domain Eukaryota; kingdom Viridiplantae; phylum Streptophyta; class Magnoliopsida; order Zingiberales; family Zingiberaceae; genus Wurfbainia; species Wurfbainia villosa. The sequence goes on along the minus strand of CM045987.1, from coordinate 113,650,640 downwards.
ACCATTCAAATACTACTGATTAGGGTTTGTTAATTGGCAAGTGAACAATAGTAATATTCAACAAGGATATATTAAGTAATACGTAACTGACCAACAAGTGATCCACAATATGTTCGGTGAAGCAATGTGAGGCACCGTGAGGAGAGTTACTAAATGTAGTCACACGTACCTTCATTAACTCAATACTGTATTTGCATTTAATATCTCTCTGTGCTTTTATTGTGCGTTAATTCGGCATCTCAGTTTTAGGTTTAGATTGGAAACCACTTAAAGCGATGAAGATACGATCTTTTATAAAAGTTGCACATTGAATAGCGATCGAAATGACTGCAAGCAATGCGTGCATGCTAAAGATTTGCTCCGTATTAATTTTCCCTTTGTTACAGGAAGAGGAGCCAATGCATGCATATCCAGGATTTGCTCATCAAAACCTACTTAAAGAGAATTATAGGCAATACATTGGATTTCCTCGCGTTATATTTCTCCCCATTAGATTCACTACCCTCTTCAATGTAATATTAATAGTCAACTACTAAATTCATTATATTCTTGTGGATTATCTTGAGATTTCCGCTATTAATTAATAGTTCCCTACTTCTAGCCATCTAAAGCATTATATGAATGCACACGTACGTACTGTTTTTTCTGAGTCCGAGAAGTAGGATTTTGTTACATTATTTTCTCTCTTTCTTATCAACTCAAGGTGAGAGAGTGATTGTTGACAGAGAATGACGAATTTTAAGGAAGAAGGGAATGGAAAGAGAGAGCTCGTAACCATAGATTATCTTGGAGCCTGTGAGACGACGCTAGGATCAACAAAGGCAGATCTCGACCCCAAAATCCTTATGAGTTCAGAGCAGAAATTTGATCCGTTAGTATGAATTAATTCCTCGATTCTCTTGTTCAATTCTCCTAGATTGTTTGTTTGTTTTTTTTTATTGAATTCAAATATTTAAGAGTTAGTAAGAAAAAAGATTGAATTTGCACATCTCTTTCACTGTTTACCCATGGCTTATTTTCCATAATTTTAGTCAGGATCATCTCGTTCAAAAGATCAGTACTATTTTCTTTGTAAAAAATTGATCCTTCTTAACCTTTTTGCAGTTAGAAAAGATTAAATTTTGGAAGCCAAAGCGAGGGCCTATTCCAGTGCCTCACCGTGACATTGACCTAGATCTCAAGCTAGCACCATCCTCACTCCTTTCGTCGACATGTAATAACTTTCGCACCCATCCAATCGCCGCTATCACACTAAAGCGATGCGTGGAGAAGAAGATGAGAAAGGAGTTCAATTCGTCATTGGAGGTAACTATTCGTGAGTGTCCAACTTGCTTCTTCCTCGTGTTGGTCCCTAAGGTAGAACCCAAGTGTCCGAGGTGTGCAACACACATGCTAGTCCAAGACAAGCTCAACAAGAAGCGTAAGCTTGACCTCAACCTTCCTGCTCAAACTGAGGGAGATATTAATCAGCCATGTTTTTAATTTTAGAAACAAAAAAAAAATATGTGATTTTGTACTCAATAGATTTAGGCTTTAAAAAAAAAATTGGACGAAAATTTGATCAACGAAATGTATATCTCCCTTACATTTTATAAAATTGTTATATATAGTTAGTCCTCTATATCAAAATATGAAAAATTTAGAACTTAGGAGGTGAGTTTAACAAATTTCTGTTGCAATCTTACGTTCATTACAATGAATTATTACCTTACTTATTCAATAAAGCCTATTAAATAACTTTTATAAATTGCATATATATATAGAGAGAAAAATATTATCCTATATAACTTATTCATGAGCCCCCCTCGCACCTTCATTATCCACCGTCCGATCGCTTGTGTACTATATAGTTCAATTCTTGAATTCTAGTGGATCGAATGGTGGATAATAAAAGTATGCACGGATACTCACGAATGAGTTATGTAGGATAATATTTTCGTATATATACACAAAGGATATCTACGCGCATGTGCGCCAGCGAGCACAGTAATGAGAAATACATAGTAACTCTGCTCGACACTCGCACTGCTCAGCATCGCCATGAAGCGGTCGAAGTCGGAGTCCAGCAAGACTGCGGTTAGATTCTAATCGGATCGCAGTTGGAATCCAGCCCGATCACGACCACTAGTACTGCAATGGCTGGTCGTTGTGATTTGGCTAGAGGGATAGCTAGCGGTAGCGATCTCGATGGATTTAGAAGTTGGACTATAGTACAAATGGCGATCGACGGTGAATGATTCGGTCGGAGATCGCAGGAGATAAGACACTGTGCATTCTCAATTACTATGCATTTCGGACGATCAGATGGTTGAGATCAAGTCATGTCACTACAAGAAAAAAGAAAAATAACAACGAAATATTAATGATGAATTGTTAATTCGTCGCTAAAATTAGGAATTAACGATGAATTTCTCGATCATCGTAAATAATATTACATTTGTGACAAAAAAATAATATTTCATCACCAATATAAAATATATTAGCGAAGAAATAAAAATATTCGTCGCTAGACTATATTCTAAATGAGTATTAGCGACGAAATGTATATTTCATCGCTAATATATTAAGGTTAGCGACGATATTTATAAATTCATCACCAATAATAGCAGTTGAATTGGTCACTCGACCGATACTTAGCAACGAAATAAATAAATATTCGTCGCAAACTATTCAGTCGATTGGCCAATCAAGTGAACTCGATTCTGTGGCCTAGCAATTTTTGCTTTAGCGATGAAAATTTAAATTTTCGTCGCTAAGATAATAAATATTAGTAATTAATAAAAATATTTCGTCACTAATATCCACGAAAAAACTCTCCCCCATGTCGATTCTCCCATTTTCTCCGCACGACTTCCTTTCTTCTGGCGATTCTCTTGCTCTCCAACGATTCTCCGACGACGAGCTTCGACGACTCTTCGGCGACAAGCCCAGTGCCCTAGCTTCCGCTCTCGTGCGACTTCTTCTCGATGCTTCTCTCCTGGTTGTCTGGCTCCAGCGATAGCTTCGGCCTCCGGCCTCCTTCTTCAGCTTCGGCTTCTTCTTGGCGCTGTCTCAAGCTCATCATTCGATGCGAAGACTTAGGTTTATCCGAATTCTTTCTTCAAGGTTTTAAAATACATTTAGGGTTTTTTTTATATTGTTGTTATGATTAGATGATAAATTTAGGATTTTGTTAGAATCAGATGATGAATTTAGGATTTTGTTAGGGTTTAAGGTTATTGTAGATTATATATATGGTTATTAGGGTTTTGTTAGGGATTAGATGATGAATTTAGGGTTTTTTATCATTTAGATTTGGACCTATTCATAGTAATCAAGCAATAACTTATTGCTTAGATGATAAATTTGAAGATAGGTTGTCAATTAGATGATGATTTTAGGATTATTTTGCGATTAAAGGATAAGTTTAGGGTTTTCTTATTCTTAGATTATAATGTTCGATGATAAACATAGAGTTATAATGAAAATTATAGGTTATGTTGTGTGAGGTTTAAATTATAAATTTTTTTATTATTTTGTATGTGATAACTAAATTTAAGTTGCTAAATTCCTTTTATTGAAAATTAACATGAAAATTATTTTATATATGTTTAACCAGGGTTTAAAAATATGGATAAAAGTTGAATAACGATTCAGAATCGGATTAGTCCTGAATATATAAATGGGTTGAATCAGTTTATAAATATGGCAGAAAATTACATGATCAGTCTGAATTTATCGAAAATTCGTTATCCATGTCGACGGTGTGGCAATTTATTTCAATATGAATTAGTTTATGTGTGAGGATATCTTTATAGGTCGGGATTCGATAGATTATATAAATTCTGAAACTTTGATGGAGAAGCTTCTACATCATCCGATAGTATAAATATTATCAATCAAGATGGAAATGATTTTGAAGTTGAAGTAGATGATTTCGAAGACGATTTTGAAGACATGTTTACTGATTTACGAAATACAAAAAATCTAAACAACAATGAGCCTCAATCAGATGATATCAATATAAACACGAATGCAATTGATTGTAGACGAAGTTATACTTCAATGTTGGAAGAAGCACAAAAAGAACTATATCACAATTGTACTAATTTTTTGATTTTCAATTTTGTGGTGAAGCTAATGCATGTGAAGGTGTTAAATGGCTAGAGCAATAAATCTTTTGATATGTTACTTCAGTTATTGCAAAAGGCATTTCCTAAATCGAATGTGATTCCAAACTCTTATTATGAAGCAAAAAAATTATTAAAAGAGTTAGGATTGACATATGAGAAGATACATGTATGTAAGAATGATTGTATATTATTTTGGGATGAACACAAGAATAAGGATGCATGTCCAATGTGAAAGGAGCCCAGATACAAGTACAAAGGGATGAATAAGAAAAAGAATCCTCAAAAAATTCTTCGATATTTTCCTCTGAAACCGAAACTTAAGCGGTTGTTTATTTCGAAGCATACGGCTAAAGAGATGAGATGGCATAAAGAAAAGCAAGTTGAAATAGATGGTGTATTAAGACACTCATCTGATAGTGAATCATGGAAAGAATTTACCAATGTACATGAAATATTTGCAAGTGATCCACGAAATATTCGCTTAGGGCTGGCTACTAACGAGTTTAATCCATTTGAAAACATGTCAAATGCTTATAGTATGTGGCCTGTTATACTTGTGAATTATAATTTGCCACCATAGAAAATGATGAAGTCATCATATATGATTATGTCTCTTTTAATTCCTAAGCCTAAATCACCTAGCAAAGAGATAAATGTATTCCTACGACCTCTAATAAATGAATTGAAGAAGCTATGGGATGACAGGGTGGAAGCATATGATGCATCGACTGAACAAGTATTTCAATTACATGTTGTTGTGATGTGGACCATTCACGACTTTCCAGTATATAGAACAGTTTCTAGATGGAGCAAAAAGGCTATAAGGCATGTCCAGTATGTCTAAATGAAACCAAATCTCAAGGATTAAGGAGTAAAATATGCTACACATATCACCGTCGATTCTGTTGGGTTTCCGGGCACCGCGGCGTGTGTGTGTTCGATCATGTTTCGTAAACATGAGCACAGCGGAAGCAATTAAAATAATAAATCTATATTTATTACAACACACATAACACACGCATGCATATTACAACAAGTGTAGACATAACCGTAAATTAAAATTTGTAATAAAAGAAATTATCTACGTTATACCTTTCGTATGACGTGTAGCGGGAACGGCATCAACCGGAACGATCCTCGTAAGAATCATCTCTATCCGTATCCACGCCGAGCTCCTCGGGATGACTTCGCTAAGTCATGAGCTTCGTCTTCGTACGGGTTACTAGCCTCGTGTTGAAGACGACGTGATCGAGAGATGATCACGATCCGAATCCAAATTCGGATCCTAAAATGAGTTCTCAAAACTCGCTTCTCCGGAGAGGTATTCGTCAACCAATTGACGAATCCTTCGTCCTCCACCTCAGAGGATTACCGGAGATCAAATCCCCGGTAAGTTAGGCGCTATCAGAGCACTAACCGTCGTCCAAACGACGCTCCGACAACAAAGAAACAAGCTGTCCAGAAAAACTGGACAGCTTTTGGTGGAGGAATAGAGGCCGGCCAAGGAGAGATGGAAGCTCACCTTATCACCGAACCTAGAGGAGATCACCAGAGGGTCGCCGGAGCATCGCCGGCTGAAGCTTGGATGCCGGCGGCAAGGAGGTGGCAGCAGCTCCATGAAGTTGGCGGCAACACCATGTTGGGTGGCAACAACATGTTGGGCGGCAACAACTTCATTAGGGTTTAGGGTTAGGGTTTAAGCTCTATTTTATAGAGAACTAATTCTCTTAATGGTTAATGGATCATATCCATAAAGCCCGTTAACCCGCTCCATTAAGATAAGTTAAAATAAACCAAACCATGATGGTTTATTTTAAGTTAAAACGAACTGAACCAACCTTTGGTTCATTCGTTTAATATAAACCAAACCCTTTGGTTTATTCTCATCCATTGGATTAGAACCAAACCATTTTGGTCCATCCATTATGTCTTCATAAGACACGGCCCATCCACGCTTCCATTGCGACTGAAACAATTTCATGCTCGATTTATGTTTGGTCCAACCAAACATAGTTTCTCTCGGTCTGAGAATCCCATTCTCAAGCTCGTTTTAAATCCTTTGGATTATACTCGTTGTGCGTGTGACCAAATAGGTTCTCGGTTTATGTTGGCCGTCTATAATTAACCATTAATTATAGAACGATCATGAGTGGCACCTAGTAGTACATCATGATCCCCAATTAACCGAAAAGATCAACGGTTGATCCAGAACTATTTCTGAAACCCTTCAGTAGCTCGAATGAATCGTGCCCCATTCCCTTCACTCATCTTATACCCACTTGGTTCAAGACATGGTCTATTGTGTCAGTCCCCACTAGGCTGACTACGTCACACCTAGCCCAAGTATCATTTCCTAGTCCTACGGATTCTAGTTACTCCACATGTATCGAAGAGTACCTTACTCTAAACATGTAATGCTTTGGCCAAAGACTTTAGTAACAATCCGACGAGAGGCCATGGGTATACATCTCCTCGCAAGGAGTGGTGAATCCTTTATAGGCTATTCAAACACCTTCGATCATTTCGACTTATACCCAATCATCCCGGATCCACATCTCCTCGGAGATGTTTGCTTAAGATGTCAAAGCATAAGTCTCCATGATCAAGATGACTTGAATACCGCAAGTCAAAGGAACATCGCACTTAAGCCACGGTAAGAACTTCATTGACATATCTATATATGCAGAGAACCATATGAAGTCTTACGGCTGGTCACTCCAATGAACTAGTTACCATAACTAGCATCCACGATTAACTCCGGACATCACTATGTCTCCAGCCAGTGAGAATCAGCTGCTTGGATACACCAAGGAGTATACCTCGTGCTAGTCTCGACGTAATTGATGGTGTCCAAATCCATCAATTCATCGACTAGGATAAGATACATCACAATTACACATGTAGAGATACTCACTAGTTGTGATCCAATCACAAATTCTCTCATGCCGTGAATCGTATTGTGGACATTCAAGAAATGAGTTTAAGATCCAATCAAATACATTAAACATGTATACTCAAATAGTGAATCTTCATTTATCATATAAATGGTTCATACATAAGGCGATTGCCTTAGGACATCTCTCATATATTACTAACAGACTTCCCACTTGGCCTAATGCCAATCGCTACGGTATCCAATACCATAAGCACCAACATGACCCTCAAACTTACTTTGAGGTAATGCTTTAGTCAAAGGATCCGCTAAGTTCCTTTCAGTGGGAATTTTCTCGATTTGTATTTCGTTCCTACTGATGATCTCTCTGATAAGATGATAGCTGCGAAGCACATGTTTGGATCATTGATGAGACCACATCAAGTTCATAGATGAACTACTTGATCCAAACCGCTTCTTTGCGCTTCCAAAGCCGCAACGATTCTCGCCTTAGTGGCGAATCCGCTATAGTGTCAAGCTTGGAACCTTTCCAACTTATTGCGCCTCCATTCTAGGTGAATACATACCTGCACAAGACATGGAATCATCCTCGTCGTCTCGATCCGCATCAGATACCCACGTATCACCATGTACCCTTCTCCATATATTAGGAACACATCCTTAGTTCTTCTCACTTAAGGATCGTCTTAACAACCAATGATCCATTCCTAGATCGGATCGTATCCGCTCATGACACTCAGAGCATACGATACATCGGGCCTCGTACATAACATAGCATACATGATAGATCCTATTGCGGATGCATAGGGAATCTTACTCATGCAAATCCTCTCGTCTTCTGTGCGCGGACACATAGACTTCGAAAGGTGTACCCCATGCCTGATGGGTAGGAAACCTTTCTTGGATTCCGACATGCTAAACCCCTTTAGCACTCGGTCTATATATGTAGACTGCGAAAGACCAAGCAACCGTTTCGATCTATCTCTATAGATCTTAATCCCGAGGATGTAGGTTGCTTCTCCCAGGTCTTTCATGGAGAATGTCTTGGATAACCAAACCTTCACTGACTGTAAGATTGAAACATCGTTTCCTATAAGTAGTATGTCATCGACATACAATACTAGGAATACGACTGCACTCCCACTAACCTTCTTGTACACACAAGGTTCGTCTGGATTTTATGAGAAATCAAACTTTTTGATTGTCTCATCAAAACGGATATTCCAGCTCCTGGATGCTTGCTTCAATCCATAAATGGATCGTTGCAATTTGCATACCTTGGTTTTATCAACCGATGTGAAACCCTCAGGCTGTATCATATACACGTCCTCGAGCAGGTTTCCATTAAGGAAAGCTGTTTTCACATCCATCTGTCATATCTCATAATCATAATGAGCCGCTATGGCCAGGAGCATCCGAATGGATTTAAGCATAGCTACAGGCGAATAGGTTTCGTCATAATCAACACCTTGTTTTTGACGATATCCTTTCGCCACCAATCTAGCCTTATAGGTAATCACATTACCATCCATGTCGGTTTTCTTCTTGAAAACCCACTTGCACCCTATAGGCTTTATGCCTTCAGGTGGGTCAACCAAGTTCCAAACTTGGTTTTCGTACATGGAATCCATTTCCGACTTCATGGCACCAAGCCACTTATCCCTTTCTGAACTTGTCAGCACTTCTTCATAACTGGTAGGCTCCTCATCATCAATGAGTAACACGTCGTTCGATTCACTTACGAGAAATCCATATCTCTCAGGAATATTGCGTGTTCTACCAGATCTACGAAGATGTGGTGTTACAATAGGTCCAGCCGATTGCTCATCACTATGAGTTGTCGGCTGTTGTGCTTCACCAGGTATCTCATCAATGTCTATTTGAGTCTCTCGAGCCTCGTCAAGCTCGACGACACTCCCACTGTTTTCTTGCAAGAGAAACTCTTTCTCTAGAAACACAGCGTGCCTTGAAACAAACACCTTTTGTTCCACAGGATGATAGAATTGGTAACCCCTTGTTTCCTTAGGGTATCCAATAAATAGACATTTATCAGACTTAGCATCCAGTTTGTCCGATACAGTCCGCTTCACATAAGCAGGACAACCCCATATCTTCAAGTAAGATACATGAGGTTTCTTACCATTCCATATCTCATATGGAGTAGTTGAGACTACCTTGGTAGGCATTCTGTTTAACAAGTAAACAGCTGTCTGAAGTGCATAACCCCAAAAGGACTTGGGAAGAGTTGCATGATTCATCATTGACCTGACCATGTCCAACAAGGTCCGGTTACGCCTCTCAGATACACCATTATGCTGTGGTGTATAGGGCGGAGTCCATTGAGACAATATGCCATTGTCTCTTAGATAATCAAGAAACTCTTGACTTAAGTATTCACCACCTCGATCCGATCGAAGTATTTTAATACTCTTGTCATGTTGTTTCTCTACTTCATTTCTGAATTCTTTGAACTTTTCAAAGGCTTCAGACTTGTGTTTCATCAAGAACACATACCCAAACCGTGAGTGATCATCGGTGAAGGTAATGAAGTAGCTATAGCCTCCTAATGCTTGAGTTGACATAGGTCCACATACATCAGTATGTACTAGACCTAGTAACTCTCCCACTCGTTCACCTTTTCCAGTAAAAGGTAACTTAGTCATCTTGCCTTTTAAGCATGATTCGCATGTATCGTATGAATCCAATTCAAACGATTCCAGAATTCCACATCGGTGTAATTCGGACATGCATTTCTTGCTTATATGGCCAAGACGACAATGCCACATATAGGAGTCTATGTGATTATCCTTTCGAGCACGCGTGTTGCTCGCTTCGATATTGAAAATATCACGATATGTCCAACGATAAATGCCATTACTCAAAGTTCCAGCCCATAAAGTACGCCATTCAAAGTTATATAACAACAATTGTTACTAAACGTTAAATGGAAACCATTTCTATTTAAGCAGAAATAGAAACAATGTTCTTTATTAGAGAAGGAACATAATAGCAATTGTCCCTTCCAAGACTAGTCCACTAGGGAGCTTCAAAGAAATAAGTTCCGATGATGCATCAAAGAACCTTTGCTCCATTGCCAACTCGCAAATTTGACTCCCCTCTGACAAGTCTTCTTCTATTCCTTAGCCCTTGTATGTCATTACATATATGTGAGCTACACCCAGTATCCAATACCCAAGTGTCTAAGGAAATAGAATGACAATCAATAATGAAGATACCTGAAGAGGATGGGGCATCGATGCCTTCTTTTCTTCATGGACTCAAGATAAATCTTGCAGCTTTCTTCACAGTGGCCTTCCTTGCCACAGTGATGGCAAGTGCCCTTTCATACCGGGTTCCACCTTTCTTTGCCTTTTTCTTTCCTTTCTTCTCGTTTCTTTTGCCTTCCTCTTAGAACCTTTCTTTGAGGAATCAACTAATGTAACCGCCTTCTCTCATGCTTCACGTAAGGCTCCACAGATCTTCAAAGATATTGAGGAGCTCGGGAATGGTGGATTCCAATTTGTTCATCCGATAGTTCATCACAAATTGCGAGAAACTCTTGGGCAAACAATGCAGAATTAAGTCAATACTTAACTCATGATCCATCACAAAACCGAGGGTAGCTAGCCGCTCGATGTACCCATTCATCTTTAGCACAAACTGCACTACGCATTTAACCTTCTTGCATCTTCGTGGTGAAGAGGAGCCTAGAGACCTCGAACCTTTCGGATCTCGCTTGCTCATCGAACAACTCATGAAGATGGAAGACCATAGTATTAGCATCCATATGCTCATGCTGCTTTTGCAGCTCAGGTACCATCGCCGCTAGCATGATGCAACTCGCCAGCTCAGAATCTGCCACATGTTTCTAATAGACCAACATTTGATCTGGAGTTGCATCGTCCTTAGGACGGTCAGGAAGAGGCTCTTCAAGGACATATGCAAGCTTTTCGACCTTGAGAACAATTCTCAGGTTTCTAAGCCAATCCAGGAAGTTAGGCCCAGTCAGTTTGTTCGAATCCAAAATAGTGCGCAAATTCAAAGACGTCATGATCAATTTATTGACCTAGAAATACAAAACGAGCATATATGAGAAAGATGATTTTAAAATGCATCAATATACATTTATAAATCCCATTCATTTTTCGAATTTCAAAAACCCCAAAATCACTTCGGGAGATTGTAGGTCCATCTCCGAATGGGCTGATATCCATCATAGTTATGAACAACCTTGGAGAGAGTCCAACAAGCCATTCATAACTACGACGGTAGGTATCATCTATACCGATTGCATATCCCGTATATGCAACTATCACAATGTGCTATCAACTAATTGAATGTTCACACATACATCGGGTTGTTAACACATTAACAAGTATACATCATATGCATAGCACCCAACTTCACCTCCCTTTACATCGACCTTGGAGAGAGTCCAACAAGCCGATGCCGTGTTAAAGCCAACCCATTAATCAGGACATAGTTTTAATATGGTTAGAGCGCATTCAACCAATTAGCCCAGCTTGGAGAGAGTCCAACAACCAAAGCTAACGATTGACCTTTGACTCTTACCATATTAGTATTAAACTATTCCATGGTTTGAACATATTCAGGTTCGAGCCGGGCTTGGAGAGAGTTCAACAACCCAAACAAGAAACAGAACTCTGGTTCTAACCATATTAATGGAAGGTGTAGGCTTTAATATTGATTAAGGGTTTTTATGTCTCATCCTCTTTGCATGCAAATAACTATTATCTACATGGCATGACATACATGGCATACATCTACATGTCACGACACGCATGGCATAATGTTATGCATCTAATGCAATTACATGACATACAATTATGTCATGTATATAATTTCCTTATATGTCATAACTATTTATGGAAATAAAATATGTTTAAGATTTGATTCTCCAAATCAAATCATAATTAAATTAGGAAACAAATTTCCAAATCTAATCACATATTTTATTCATGGAATTATTTGATTAAGGAAAATCTATTTAGGAAACCAATTTCCTAAATCATTAAAACTACTTATGGAAATAAAATATTTTAAGATTTGATTTCAAATCAAATCATGATTAAATTAGGAAACAAATTTCCAGAATCTAATCAAATATTTTATTTATGGAAAATATCAATTTCCATAAATACTTCCAACTTTCCAAAAGTGGAAGATTTCCATAAATACTTCTAGACTTTCCAAAATTGAAAAATTTCCATAAATACTTCTAAATTTCCAAAATTTAGAAAATTTCCAGAAATACATTATGACTATCGCAAAACCATTTTTACGATTATGTCGAAACACAACCTAGGCTCTGATACCACTGTTGGGTTTCCAGGCACCGCGGCGTGTGTGTGTTCGATCATGTTTCGTAAACATGAGCACAGCGGAAGCAATTAAAATAATAAATCTATATTTATTACAACACACACAACACACGCATGCATATTACAACAAGTGTAGACATAACCGTAAATTAAAATTTGTAATAAAAGAAATTATCTACGTTATACCTTTCGTACGACGTGTAGCGGGAATGACATCAACCGGAACGATCCTCGTAAGAATCGTCTCTATCCGTATCCACGCCGAGCTCCTCGGGATGACTTCGCTAAGTCACGAGCTTCATCTTCGTATGGGTTACTAGCCTCGTGTTGAAGACGACGTGATCGAGAGATGATCACGATCTGAATCCAAATTCGGATCCTAAAACGAGTTCTCAAAACTCGCTTCTCCGGAGAGGTATTCGTCAACCAATTGACGAATCCTTCGTCCTCCACCTCAGAGGATTACTGGAGATCAAAGATCAAGTTAGGCGCTGTCGAGCACTAACCGCCGCCCAAACGACGCCCGACAGAAGAAACAAGCTGTCCAGAAAACTGGACAGCTTGGTGGAGGAATAGAGCGCCGCCAAAAGGAGAAGCTCACCTTATCACCGAACCCTAGAGGAGATCACCGAGGGTCGCTGAGGTTCACCGGCTGAAGCTTGGATGCCGCAAGGAGGTGGACGGCAGCACCATGAAGCGGCAACACCATGTTGGCGCCAACAAGAGGAGGGTGGGCGGCAAACTTTGATTAGGGTTTAGGTTAGGTTTAAGCCCTTTTTATAGAGAACTAATTCTCTTAATGGTTAATGGATCATATCCATAAAGCCCGTAACCCGCCTCCATTAAGATAAGTTAAAATAAACCAAACCATGATGGTTTATTTTAAGTTAAAACGAACCTAACCAACTTTGGTTCATTCGCTTAATATAAACCAAACCCTTTGGTTTATTCTCATCCATTGATTAGAACCAAACCATTTTGGTCCATCCATTATGTCTTCATAAGACACGCCCATCCACGCCCATTGCGATCAAACAATTTCATGCTCGCTTATGTTTGGTCCAACCAAACATAGTTTCTCTTGGCCCGAGAATCCCATTCTCAAGCTCGCTTTTAAATCCTTTGGATTACACTCACAGCGTGTGACCAAATAGGTTCTCGCTTATGTTGGCCGCCTATAATTAACCATTAATTATAGAACGATCATGAGTGGCACCTAGTAGTACATCATGATCCCCAATTAACCGAAAAGATCAACGGTTGATCCGTAACTATTTCAAAACCCTTCAAGAGCTCGAATGAATCGTGCCCCATTCCCTTCACTCATCTTATACCCACTTGGTTCGTGACATGGTCTATTGTGTCGGGCCCCACTAGGTCGACTCACGCCACACCTAGCCCAAGTATCATTTCCTCGCCCCACGATTCTAGTTACTCCACATGTATCGAAGAGTACCTTACTCTAAACATGTAATGCTTTGGCCAAAGACTTTAGTAACAATCCGACGAGAGGCCATGGGTATACATCTCCTCGCAAGGAGTGGTGAATCTTTTATAGGCTATTCAAACACCTTCGATCATTTCGACTTATACCCAATCATCCCGGGTCCACATCTCCTTAGAGATGTTTGCTTAAGATGTCAAAGCATAAGTCTCCATGATCAAGATAACTTGAATACCGCAAGTCAAAGGAACATCGCACTTAAGCCACGGTAAAAACTTCATTGACATATCTATATATGCAGAGAACCATATGAAGTCTTACGGCTGGTCACTCCAATGAACTAGTTACCATAACTAGCATCCACGATTAACTCCGGACATCACTATGTCTCCAGCCAATGAGAATCAGCTGCTTGGATACACCAAGGAGTATACCTCGTGCTAGTCTCGACAGAATTGATGGTGTCCAAATCCATCAATTCATCGACTAGGGATAATTCCGATACATCACAATTACACATGTAGAGATACTCACTAGTTGTGATCCAATCACAAATTCTCTCATGCCGTGAATCGTATCGTGGACATTCAGTAAATGAGTTTAAGATCCAATCAAATACATTAAACATGTATACTCAAATAGTGAATCTTCATTTATCATATAAATGGTTCATACATAAGGCGATTGCCTTAGGACATCTCTCATATATTACTAACAGATTCTTGATGTGCAACACCCATGGTGTAGAAATAAAGATTTCAATGGAAAGGTTGAAAAAGAAGGAGCACCATGATCAAGTAATGAATGGATATGAGGTTTTAGCTCAGTTAGACGCGTTACCCCAAGTGATATTCAGTAAACATCCTTCATTTAGTAAAAAAGGCAATGAACTTTGAATAATACAAATTGGGTAAAGAAGTCTAGATTTTTTTAGTTACCATATTGGTCAGATTTAAAGTTGAGACACAATTTAGATATGATACATATTGAAAAGAATATCTGTGATATTTTAATTGATACATTATTAAATATAGACAAAAAGTCAAAGGACACTCTCAAAGTAAGATTATACTTGTAGGATATGGAAATAAGGAATGAGTTGCATTTACAGTCGGTAGGAGACAAATTCAGGAAACTGTATGCAAGTTACATATTGACATTGGAAGAAAGGCATGAATTTTATCAATTTTTGAAATTTGTGAAGTTTCCAGTTGGTTATGCTGCTAATATATCTAGACATGTAAATGCAAATAAAGGAAAGATATATGGACCAAAATCACATGATTGTCATGTATTGTTGCAAAGAATACTTCCAGTTGTTGTATATAAATTTTTCTCAAAAGACATGTATAGCACACTAATTGAGTTATGTGATTTCTTCAAAAAGATCACTACAAGATCTTTACACACAACCTCTCCTCTTCATGCACATTCATCAACACACCCCATGCTTCTCACACAACAGATTATTTATGGGGAAGTTGTGAACTCGAGATAATGGGGTTAACCATTATCCCATGCCCCAATGTGGGCATAACCTGTTGGGTTTCCGGCACCGCGACGAGTGTGTGTTCGAACATGTTTCGCAAACATGTGCACAACGGAAGAAATAAAAATAATAAATCTACATTTATTACAACACACACATCACACGCATGCATAGTACAACATGTGTAGACTTAACTGTTGGTGCAATCGACCCAGGTCACGATTGACCAGGACTCGAGTTTGACTCGAGTGATGTTTTGATGTTTCGACAAAAACATATGACAATGTAATTGTCATTTGGTAAAATCCAAGTCTTGAGTACTTGGCATGGAAAGTCCAAGTGGGACACTTGGCATTGGGAAAAGTCCAAGCATGGGTCTTGGCAATGTAAAGTCCAACATGGGTTGGCAAGGAAAGTCCAAGCATGGTCTTGGCATGAAAAGTCCAACATGGGTTGGCAAGGAAAGTCCAAGCATGGTCTTGGCATGGGAAGTCCAACATGGGTTGGCAAGGGAAAGTCCAAACTTGAGTCTTGGCATTTGAGAAGTCCAAGGGTTTGATATTGGCGGTGTAAAGTCCAAGCGGGAGTCTTGGCAGCATAAGTCCAATAGTTGACGGCGTAAAGTCCAAGCGGAATCTTGGCGGTGTAAGTCCAATGTGCCTTGGCGGTGTAGACACCGTTAGCATGACAATAGCCGAGGGAAGCACCTGGAGGCTAGCGCGATGGATGAACAAGTCATGGATGACTTGGAGGGATCCGAGAGGCGTGAGGCTGATGGAGGTGGCTAGAAGGCTTAGGTCTAAGCTAAGGGTGGTCTAGCAAGTATGGGGGCACCATACTTGGGTTAAAACCTCATTCTTGAGGTTAGGCGGTCGGCCAGCATTATGGCGGTTCGATCGTGAGTCGACGAGTTCATTTTGCCGAGGTGAAAATGCTCTGATCATTGCTCGTTAGTATGGCTCGGGATAATCTGCGATCGGCTGCGAGAGGATGTGATCGTGCCGATCAGTATGTCGAGCGCGAGCGCTCCGTAGCCATTAGGCGTCGACTACGAGCGTTAGCGATCGGCCAATGTTGGCGATCGGCAAGAGTCCGTTGGAACTTGTCCAGCGTGGATTGAGCCGTTGTCTCACGACAGCGGTGGCATCGATCGGGAGGACTTATGGCGCGTCGGTGATAGCGGAAATCGGCTGACGCAGGATAAAAGGGAGCTGTTCATGGAGATTGCGGCATCAGTTCTTTGTGAGCTTACTTGAGGCGATTTGAAGGTGATTTGCAGGTGCATTTCAGGGCCCTTCAACCTCATCCAAGCAACCAACAAGCAAAGCGCTCAAACCCTAGTTTGTAAAGTGTTCTTTACATTTCCTTGTATTTTTCTTGTATTTTTGTGTATTACTTGTTGTAATCCATTGTACGAGGTTTCTCCGCCTCCGACTTGTTGTCGAGAAGGAGTTTATTGATTAGTGATTGCATTGGCATCGCTAGAGCTCGTTAAAGCTCAATCCGTGGAGTAGGAACCGTTTCGGTTCCGAATCACGTTAAATCTCGTGTTGTGCTTGTGTTCGTGATTGTATCTTTTCGTTATTACTTTGATTATTTCTATTATGCATGCGAGTTTTGTAGAGGCGATCATGAGCAGATTCCATCGACGTGGTCAGCGCTATTCACCCCCTCTAAGCGGCCTCAAATATCAACAAGTGGTATCGAGCAGGGCTCTTACATGGACTAATACTTGGGAGCTTAGACAAGAAGCTAGAGGGTGAAGATGGAAGAACAATTGGGATGGAACATTAACACACCAATCCCTTACTCCTTCTATGGACAAGAAGGGTTTAAGCAATGGAAGTCAAGAATTGAAGACTTCCTAATAATGAGGGACTTCGAAGAATGGTCTATCTTGATGGAGGGTTTTAGCTATCCAATAGGACCAAAGGGAGGATTCCTCAAGAAGAAGAAGTGGAGTGAAGATCAACTCCAAGCCTTCGAGAAAAACATGAAGGTAGTAAAATTTATTCTTGATTTGGTCCCTAATGAGATTGTGTGTATGGTAGGGGACTATATGGATGCTAAGGAGTTGTGGAGCCAAGTGGCAAAGCTCCATGAAAACTCATCATTGGTCCAAGAAGAAGAAGAAGAAGAAGAGTGCTCATCCTCTCAAGCTCAAAAAGAAGCAAATACATATTCATCCAAAGAGCTTGAGGATTCGGAGGTTGATAGAGAATCAACATCTGGATCGGAAGAGGTGGAGGAGGTGGAAGAAGCATCCACTTCTAGGTTTGAGGAGGAGATTAGAGTTTCCTCAACATCGGAGCATCAAGAAGAAGCTTCGACATCCGGTCAAGATGAAGAAGTTCAAAATTCGATTCCGGCACCTACAACCACCCTAGGTAACTCAAGCATATGTATTAATAATAAAATGCCTATAATATATTTTGAGTGTAGGGAAGAAGGACATTACAAGAGTAAATGTCCTAAAAGAGTCAAGAAGAGTCCACCCATGCCAAAAGTCAAGGAGACCGGTCCCTCAACGCAAAAGAGCAAGGAGAAAGTGATTTGCTTCAAATGCCGGCTACCGGGACATTACCGGAGTCAATGCCCAAGAGGGAAGAAGAAGGGGCAAGAAGGAGCTACACAAGTAGGGGGAGCCTCTAGGGCAAACCCTAAGGTATTTTTAAATAAAGCTTTTTATTCAAATAATGCCAAAAAGCATGCTAGAAATAATTTAAGCAATCTTGCTATTTATCAAAAAGAGCATGCTAGAGATAAATATATTTGTTTAGGAGCTAAAAGTGTTAACCTTAGAAGTAAGGAGAAATTTGGGACTAATGCCCCTAAAAACAATTTATCTAAGGACAAACCTAGGTTAAATAACTCTAGAAAAATTTTACCTAGGGAGACCATTAGAAAGATGCAAGAGCACCTAGGTCTTAATCCTAAATGGACTAAGCACATGCCTAGGAAGAACCATGCCCATGGTTTAAATCAAAATTCTAAGATTGGACAATTATAATTAGAGAACCAAACCTTGAGGTCAAGGCTTGAAAAGCTTGAAAAGACCCTTAAAGTTATGCAAGGGTCAATTAGTCAAACTTTTAGGTCAAAATCTTAAATTCAACACTTAGGACCCAAGAAGCAAAAGTCATCAAAGGACAAGAATGGTTTGGGTCACAAACCTAAGACTAAGGTGGCTTATCATAGTGTTCCATTAGATTGTGGAACACTAACTAGGTCTAGGAAAACCAAAGTCAATAGGGAAGTCATCCCTAGAGTTGACCAAAGGGTGTGCATAGTGGCTAGGGTTTCTAGGAAACCTAGGGTGGCCACTAAGAAGGTTGCAAGGGGAGTTACCCCTAGAGTCAACCTAGGTAAGACCCAAATGACCAAGGCTAATAAGCCTAGGAGGGTCATTAGGAAGGTATCTAGGGAGGTTATCCCTAAGGAATACCTAATTAACCCTAGGAGCTCAAATCGGTTTTGGGTTCCTAAGAGCGTGATTGATTCACGCTAGATAGGTTTAGGGTGTGCCAACCTTGATTGGATGGGTAGTTAACTCAACCATGGCAAAGGTGGCATTTTAGGTCATTTTCTAGGTTATAGTTACCTTGGGAATGTGGTTTGATTTTAATCCTAAAAGGATTTTAGGATGTGCCAATATTAATTATGAAGTTTGATAAAATGATCATTTTGGCACAATTTAGGTTTAGAGGTTAGTGTGCCATTTTGGGTTTTTGGCACACTTGGGAGAAAAATAGAAATATGGCAAAATATATCTAATTATATAAAATGGCAATAATATTAAAATTTAGGTATTACATACCTTTATATCTTATTTGTCATGCTTTGATTTTCCATATGCCATGACATGACATCATGTTCATTCTCATCATTTATATGTCATGTTTATGCTTAAGATTAAGGTTTTAAATATCATGTGTTTTTAGACTTCATTTTATGCCATGACATCATGATTATGAGCATATACTTATTTATATCTTCATTAATGCCATAATCATTCATGCATTTGATTAAAATTGAGTTAAGGACTTTGGCATGACTTGGAGTCCCATTTATAAGGGAATCAAGTAGAGTTGCCTTAGAAAAATGCATGAAACCCTAGTTTAGGGAGAACAAAACTCACATCTCACATCCAATTGACATGTATGTGTATTTATACACCCTAGATACATGTGAGATGCTAGGATATGAGTTGAGTTCAAGGTGCATAATTTTTGCATCTAGTTGAACCAAAACTCATCTAATTTTATTAGTGGATCATTGGGAAAGCTTGTGTACAAGTCATGTGCATAGAGCCCAAGGAATATGATCCAAAATAAGGTTTTGAAAACATTTTAAAATCATTTTGAAAAACCTTGGTGAAGTCTATCTTTTGATAGCAATCACCATTGATGAAGTTGATACAAAATAGAGCCAAAACATTAAAAATTTCAATGGTTTTGAGTTTTGTATCAAATTCACTATTTTATGTGTAAAATAATTTTAAAATATTTTTCACCCATTGTATGTGTCATAAGTATTATACGTATGAATTTTCAGGATTTTTCGATAAACGTATAATTATTTATGAATTTCCAAAACTTGATTCTGATAACTAAAATTCGGAAATTTGATTATCGATCGCCTGAGTGGCGATCGATGAGTGTGGCAATGATCATTGGTAGATGACAGAGTCGACTGCCAAGGCTGATTTCGAGAAAACTAGGTTTGGTTAGCCCGTGTTCAGCCATGGTAAAGGTCCCTAACCACTCCTAACCCTAGGATATGCTTTGGGAAGCATGATGAAGGGTGAAAAACCATTGGATATGGATTAGGAGAGGTGTTTAGGGTTTGTATCAATGTTAAGGTGTTGGAAAGTTCTATATTGAATTTCTAACCTTAATTTTGATGGTTTAGAGTTCCTATTGGCTTAGGGATTGCCCAAGGACATTGTTGGTGCAATGGTCAAGGGGGAGCAAGCCTTTAGGGGGAGGTATCCATCTTGGGATGATGGATGTATTTTTCTCCTTGAAAAGGAGAAGTTATTGGGAGAATATGACATCAATTGGGAAATTGATGGGACTTTTGAGAAACCCAATTTGGAAATTGGGAGAGTAAATGGGATTGTCTCTCTTGAGTGATATTGGACTTATCACTAGGAAGATGGTAGGCATCCTAAGTATTTTTGGACCAAGGGGGAGATTGTAAGATCTCATTGGGACATGAGACATTGACCCTCTTGGGGAGAAAATCTTTTTGATGTTAGTCAAAAAGGGGGAGAATGTTTGGGGGAGAACATTTGGAGAGTATTTACCAATTTGGGATAATTGGTAAGGGATTTGAGTTAGTGTTCTAACTCAATGTTTTGTTTGGTTTTTGTCAAATATCAAAAAGGGAGAGATTGTTGGTGCAATTGGCCCAGGTCACGATTGACCAGGACTCGAGTTTGACTCGAGTGATGTTTTGATGTTTCGACAAAAACATATGACAATGTAATTGTCATTTGGTAAAGTCCAAGTCTTGAGTACTTGGCATGGAAAGTCCAAGTGGGACACTTGGCATTGGGAAAAGTCCAAGCATGGGTCTTGGCAATGTAAAGTCCAACATGGGTTGGAAAGGAAAGTCCAAGCATGGTCTTGGCATGAAAAGTCCAACATGGGTTGGCAAGGAAAGTCCAAGCATGGTCTTGGCATGGAAAGTCCAACATGGGTTGGCAAGGGAAAGTCCAAGCTTGAGTCTTGGCATTTGAGAAGTCCAAGGGTTTGATATTGGCGGCGTAAAGTCCAAGCGGGAGTCTTGGCAGCATAAGTCCAATGGTTGGCGGCGTAAAGTCCAAGCGGAATCTTGGCGGCGTAAGTCCAATGTGCCTTGGCGGTGTAGACACCGTTAGCATGACAATAGCCGAGGGAAGCACCTGGAGGCTAGCGCGATGGATGAACAAGTCATGGATGACTTGGAGGGATCCGAGAGGCGTGAGGCTGATGGAGGTGGCTAGAAGGCTTAGGTCTAGGCTAAGGGTGGTCTAGCAAGTATGGGGGCACCATACTTGGGTTAAAACCTCATTCTTGAGGTTAGTCGTGAAAATGCTCTAGCGATCATTTGCTCGTTGATGCATGATCGGTAGTAGCTCTGGCAAATGATCGGCCGAGGATGGCGATCGCCCGATCGATATCGAGCCGCGAGCGCTCGTAGCCGGTAGGCGGTCGACTACGGCGTTAGCGATTATCGCCAATGTTGGCAGTCGACTGCCAAGGGTCCCGTTGGAACTTGTCCAATGTGGATTGAGCCATTGTCTCACGACAATATCGGGGACTTATGGCGATCAAGCGATAAGCGTAAATCCACGGCGAGGATAAAAAGGAGCTGTTTATGGAGATTGCGACATCAGTTCTTTGGGAGCTTACTTGAGGCGATTTGAAGGCGATTTGCAGGTGCATTTCAGGGCCCTTCAACCTCATCCAAGCAACCAACAAGCAAAGCGCTCAAACCCTAGTTTGTAAAGTGTTCTTTACATTTCCTTGTATTTTGCTTGTATTTTTGTGTATTACTTGTTGTAATCCATTGTACGAGGTTTCTCCGCCTCCGACTTGTTGTCGAGAAGGAGTTTATTGATTAGTGATTGCATTGGCATCGCTAGAGCTCGTTAGAGCTCAATCCGTGGAGTAGCAACCATTTCGGTTCCGAACCACGTTATATCTCGTGTTGTGCTTGTATTCGTGATTGTATCTTTTCGTTATTACTTTGATTATTCCGCTGCGCATAACGAGTTTTGTAGAGATGATCGCGAACGAATTCCATCGACGTACGGTCAACGCTATTCACCCCCCCTCTAGCCGTTCCAAAATCTCCAACAATAACCGTAAATTTAAATTTGCAATAAAAGGAAATTTAAATACGTATACCTTTCGTATCACGTGTAGCGGGAACGACATCAACTGGAACGATCCTCGCTAGAATCGTCTCTATCCGTATCCATGCCGAGTATCTTCGGGATGACTTCACAAAGTCATGAGCTTCGTCTTCGTATGGGTTACTAGCCTCGTGTTGAAGACGACGTGATCGAGAGAGGATCACGATCCGAATCCAAATTCGGATCCAAAGATGAGTCCTCAAAACTCGCTTCTCCGGAGAGGTATTCGTCAACCGTTTGACGAATCCTTCGTCTTTCACCTATGAGGATTACCGGAGATCGAATCCCCGATAAGTAAGGCGCTGTCGGAGCTCCAAACGTCGTCCAAACGACACTCCGACGAGAAGAAAACAAGCTGTCCAGAAAACTGGACAGCTTTGGTAGAGGAGTAGGCGTCGGCCAAAAAGGGTAAGATGAAGCTCACCTTGATGCCGAACCCAAAGGAGATCACCGGAGAGTTGCCGGAGGATCACCGGCTGAAGCTTGGACGTTGGCAATAAGTTGGACGGCGGCACAAGGGGTTGGGAGGCGGCACAAGGGTGTTGGCGCCGAATTCACCAAGGAGAGGAGGTGGGCGGCAACTAGGTTAGGGCTTTTTGGATTAGGGCTTAACAAACCCTTAAGCCCTCTTTTATAGAGAACTAATTCTCTTAATGGTTATTGGATCATAACCATAAGACCCGTTAACCCGCTCCATTAATATAAGTTAAAATAAAGCAAACCATGATGGTTTATTTTAAGTTAAAACGAACCGAACCAACTTTGGTTGATTCGTTTAAAAAAAACCAAACCCTTTGGTTTATTCTCCTCCATTGGATTAGAACCAAACCATTTTGGTTCATCCATTATGTCTTCATAAGACACGGCCCATCCATGCTTCCATTGCGACTGAAATAATTTCATGCTCGCTTCTTGTTTGGTCCAACCAAACTTAGTTTCTCTCGGTCTGAGAATCTCATTCTCAAGCTCGTTTTAAATCCTTCGGATTACGCTCGTTGTGCGTGTGACCAAATAGGTTCTCGGTTTATGTTGGCCATCTATAATTAACCATTAATTATAGAATGATCATGAGTGACACCTAGTAGTACATCATGATCCCCAATTAATCGAAAAGATCAACGGTTGATCCAGAACTATTTCTGAAACCCTTCAGCAGCTCGAATGAATCGTGCCCCATTCCCTTCACTCATCTTATACCCACTTGGTTCAGGACATGGTCTATAGTGTCAGTCCCCACTAGGCTGACTACGTCACACCTAGCCCAAGTATCATTTCCTTGTCCTACGGATTCTAGTTACTGCACATGTATCGAAGAGTACCTTACTCTAAACATGTAATGCTTTGGCCAAAGACTTTAGTAACAATCCGACGAGAGGCCATGGGTATACATCTCCTCGCAAGGAGTGGTGAATCCTTTATAGGCTATTCAAACACCTTCGATCACTTCGACTTATACCCAATCATCCCGGGTCCACATCTCCACAGAGATGCTTGCTTAAGATGTCAAAGCATAAGTCTTTATGATCAAGATGACTTGAATACCGCAAGTCAAAGGAACATCGCACTTAAGTTACAGTAAGAACTTCATTGACATATCTATATATGCAGAGAACCATATGAAGTCTTACGGCTGGTCACTCCAATGAACTAGTTACCATAACTAGCATCCACGATTAACTCCGGACATCACAATGTCTCCAGCCAGTGAGAATCGGCTGCTTGGATACACCAAGGAGTATACCTCGTGCTAGTCTCAACAGAATTGATAGTGTCCAAATCCATCAATTCATCGACTAGGGATAATTCTGATACATCACAATTACACATGTAGAGATACTCACTAGTTGTGATCCAATCACAAATTCTCTCATGTTGTGAATCGTATCATGGACATTCAGTAAATGAGTTTAAGATCCAATCAAATACATGAAAACATGTATACTCAAATAGTGAATCTTCATTTATCATATAAATGGTTTATACATAAGGCGATTGTCTTAGGACATCTCTCATATATTACTAACAGACTCCCACTTGGCCTAATGCCAATCGCTACGGTATCCAATACCATAAGCTCTAACATGACCCTCAAACTTACTTTGAGGTAATGCTTTAGTCAAAGGATCCGCTAAGTTCCTTTCAGTGGAAATTTTCTCGATTTGTATTTCGTTCCTACTGATGATCTCTCTGATAAGATGATAGCGGCGAAGCACATGTTTGGATCGTTGATGAGACCTTGGCTCTTTCGCCTGTGCAATTTCTCCATTGTTGTCGTAGTAGACCGGTATTGCTTCAACAATGGCCGGAATCACACCAAGTTCATAAACGAACTTCTTGATCCAAACCGCTTCCTTTGCTGCTTCCGAAGCTGCAATGTACTCTGTCTCAGTGGTAGAATCCGCTACAGTGTCTTGTTTGGAACTTTTCCAACTCACTGCGCCCCCATTCAAGGTGAACACGTATCCAGACTGAGACCTGGAATCATCCTTGTCTGTCTGGAAGCTGGCATCCATATACCCGTGTATCACCATGTCCCCTTCTCCATATATTAGGAACACATCCTTAGTTCTTCTTAAGTACTTAAGGATCGTCTTAACAGCCACCCAATGATCCATTCCTGGATCAGACTGGTATCTGCTCGTGAAACTCAAAGAATACGATACATCGGGCCTCGTACATAACATAGCATACATGATAGATCCTATTGCGGATGGGAATCTTACTCATGCAAATCCTCTCGTCTTCTGTGCGCGGACACATAGACTTCGAAAGGTGTACCCCATGCCTGATGGGTAGGAAACCTTTCTTGGATTCCGACATGCTAAACCTCTTTAGCACTCGGTCTATATATGTAGACTGTGAAAGACCAAACAACCGTTTCGATCTATCTCTATAGATCTTAATCCCGAGGATGTAGGTTGCTTCTCCCAGGTCTTTCATGGAGAATGTCTTGGATAACCAAACCTTAACTGACTGTAAGATTGAAACATCGTTTCCTATAAGTAATATGTCATCGACATACAATACTAGGAACACGACTGCACTCCCACTAACCTTCTTGTACACACAAGGTTCGTCTGGATTTTGTGAGAAATCAAACTTTTTGATCGTCTCATCAAAACGGATATTCTAGCTCCTGGATGCTTGCTTCAATCCATATATGGGCCGTCGCAATTTGCATACCTTGGTTTTATCAACCGATGTGAAACCCTTAGGCTATATCATATACATGTCCTCGAGCAGATTTCCATTAAGGAAAGTTGTTTTCACATCCATCTGTCATATCTCATAATCATAATGAGCCGTTATGGCCAGGAGCATCCGAATGGATTTAAACATAGCTACAGGCGAATAGGTTTCGTCATAATCAACACCTTGTTTTTGACGATATTCTTTCGCCACTAATCTAGCTTTATAGGTAATCACATTACCATCCATGTCAGTTTTCTTCTTGAAAACCCACTTGCACCCTATAGGCTTGATGCCTTCAGGTGGGTCAACCAAGTTCCAAACTTGGTTTTCATACATGGAATCCATTTCCGACTTCATGGCTTCAAGCCACTTATCCCTTTCTGAACTTGTCAGCACTTCTTCATAACTGGTGGGCTCCTCATCATCAATGAGTAACACGTCGTTCGATTCACTTACGAGAAATCCATATCTCTCAGGAATGTTGTGTGTTCTACCAAATCTACAAAGATGTGGTGTTACAGTAGGTCCAGCTGATTGCTCATCACTATGAGTTATCGGCTGTTGTGCTTCACCAGGTATCTCATCAATGTCTATTTGAGTCTCTTGAGCCTCCTCAAGCTCGACGACACTCCCACTGTTTTCTTGCAAGAGAAACTCTTTCTCTAGAAACACAGCATGCCTTGAAACAAACACCTTTTGTTCCACAGGATGATAGAATTGGTAACCCCTTGTTTCCTTAGGGTATCCAATAAATAGACATTTATCAGACTTAGCATCCAATTTGTCTGATACAGTCCGCTTCACATAAGCAGGACAACCCCATATCTTCAAGTAAGATACATGAGGTTTCTTACTATTCCATATCTCATATGGAGTAGTAGAGACTACCTTGGTTGGCATTCTGTTTAACAAGTAAACAGCTGTCTGAAGTGCATAGCCCCAAAAGGACTTGGGAAGATTCGCATGATTCATCATTGACCTGACCATGTCCAATAAGGTCCGGTTACGCCTCTCAGATATACCATTATGTTGTGGTGTATATGGCGGAGTCCATTGAGACAATATGCCATTGTCTCTTAGATAATCAAGAAACTCTTGACTTAAGTATTCCCCACCTCGATCCGATCGAAGTATTTTAATACTCTTGTCATGTTGTTTCTCTACTTCATTTCTGAATTCTTTGAACCTTTCAAAGGCTTCAGACTTGTGTTTCATCAAGAACACATACCCAAACCGTGAGTGATCATCGGTGAAGGTAATGAAGTAGCTATAGCCTCCTAAAGCTTGAGTTGACATAGGTCCACATACATCAGTATGTATTAGACCTAGTAACTCTACCACTCGTTCACCTTTTTCAGTAAAAGGTAACTTAGTCATCTTGCCTTTTAAGCATGATTCGCATGTATCGTATGAATCCAATTCAAACGATTCCAGAATTCCACATCGGTGTAATTCGGACATGCATTTCTTGCTTACATGGCCAAGACGACAATGGCACATATAGGAGTCTAATTGATTACCCTTTCGAGCACGCGTGTTGCTCACTTCGATATTAAAAATGTCACTGGATACGTCCAACGTATAAATGCCATTACTCAAAGTTCCAGTTCCATAAAGTACGCCATTCAAAGTTATATAACAACAATTGTTACTAAACGTCAAATGGAAACCATTTCTATTTAAACAGGAAATAGAAACAATGTTCTTTATTAGAGAAGGAACCTAATAGCAATTGTCCAGTTCCAAGACTAGTCCACTAGGGAGCTTCAACAAATAAGTTCCGATGGCGACCGCAGCAACCTTTGCTCCATTGCCAACTCGCAAATTTGACTCCCCTCTGACGAGTCTTCTTCTATTCCTTAGCCCCTGTATGTAATTACATATATGTGAGCCACACCCAGTATCCAATACCCAAGTGTCTAAGAAAATAGAATGATAATCAATAACGAAGATACCTGAAGAGGATGGGGCATCGGATGCCTTCCTCTTCTTCATGGACTCAAGATAAATCTTGCAGTTTCTTCGCCAGTGACCTTCCTTTCCACAATGATGGCAAGTGCCCTTTTGTGTTGGTTCTGCCTTCTTTGCCTTCTTATTCTTCCCTTTCTTCTGTTCTTTTGCCTTCCTCTTAGAACCTTTCTTTGAGGAATCAACTAACAGAACCGCCTTCTCCTCATGCTTCACAGAAGGCTCCACAGTCTTCAGCATATTGAGGAGCTCAAGAATAGTGGATTCCAATTTGTTCATCCGATAGTTCAACACGAATTGTGAGAAACTCTTGGGAAAACAATGCAGAATTAAGTCAATACTTAATTCGTGATCCATCACAAACCCGAGGGTAGCTAGCTGCTCGATGTACTCGTTCATCTTTAGCACAAACTGCACTACAGACGAACCTTCTTGCATCTTCGTGGTGAAGAGGAGCCTAGAGACTTCGAACCTTTCGGATCTCGTTTGCTCATCAAACAACTCATGAAGATGGAAGACTATAGTATTAGCATCCATATGCTCATGCTGCTTTTGCAGCTCAGGTACCATCGCCGTTAGCATGATGCAACTTGCCAGCTCAGAATCTGCCACATGCTTCTGATAGACCAACATTTGGTCTGGAGTTGCATCGTCCTTAGGACGGTTGGGAAGAGGCTCTTCAAGGACATATGCTAGCTTTTCTGCCTTGAGAACAATTCTCAGGTTTCTAAGCCAGTCCAGGAAGTTAGGCCCAGTCAGTTTGTTTGAATCCAAAATAGTGCGCAAATTCAAAGACGTCATGATCAATCGATTGACCTAGAAATACAAAACGAGCATATATGAGAAAATGATTTTTAAAATGCATCAATATACATTTATAAATCCCATTCATTTTTCGAATTTCAAAAACCCCAAAATCACTTCGGGAGATCGTAGGTCCATCTCCGAATGGGCTGATATCCATCATAGATATGAACAACCTTGGAGAGAGTCCAACAAGCCATTCATAACTACGACGGTAGGTATCAACTATACCGATTGCATATCACGTATATGCAACTATCACAATGTGCTATCAACTTATTGAATGTTCACACATACATCGGGTTGTTAACACATTAACAAGTATGCATCATATGCATAGCACCCAACTTCACCTCCCTTTACATCGACCTTGGAGAGAGTCCAACAAGCCGATGCTCCAGGTTAAAGCCAACCCATTAATCGAGAAATAGTTTTAATATGGTTAGAGCGCATTCAACCAATTAGCCCAGCTTGGAGAGAGTCCAACAACCAAAGCTAACGATTGACCTCTGACTCTTACCATATTAGTATTAAACTATTCCATGGTTTGAACATGTTTGGGTTCGAGCCGGGCTTGGAGAGAGTCCAATAACCCAAACAAGAAATGGAACTCTAGTTCTAACCATATTAATGGAAGGTGTAGGCTTTAATATTGAGTAAGGGTTTTTATGTCTCATCCTCTTTGCATGCAAATAACTATTATCTACATGGCATGACATACATGACATACATCTACATGTCATGACACGCATGACATAATGATATGCAACTAATGCAATTACATGACATACAATTATGTCATGTATATAATTTCCTTATATGTCATAACTATTTATGGAAATTAAATATGTTTAAGATTTGATTCTCCAAATCAAATCATGATTAAATTAGAAAACAAATTTTCAAATCTAATCACATATTTTATTTATGGAAATAGTTGATTAAGGAAAGTCAATTTAGGAAACCAATTTCCTAAATCATCAAAACTACTTATGGAAATAAAATATTTTAAGATTTGATTTCCCAAATCAAATCATGATTAAATTAGGAAACAAATTTCCAAATTCTAATCAAATATTTTATTTATGGAAAATATCAATTTCCATAAATACTTCCAACTTTCCAAAAGTGGATGATTTCCATAAATACTTCTAGACTTTCCAAAATTGAAAAATTTTCATAAATACTTCTAACTTTCCAAAAGTAGAAAATTTTCAGAAATATCATTATGACTATGGAAAAACCATTTTACGATTATGTCGAAACACAACCTGGGCTCTGATACCACTGTTGGGTTTCCGGCACCGCGACGAGTGTGTGTTCGAACATGTTTCGCAAACATGTGCACAGCAGAAGAAATAAAAATAATAAATCTATATTTATTACAACACACACATCACACGCATGCATAGTACAACATGTGTAGACATAACCGTAAATTTAAATTTGCAATAAAAGGAAATTTAACTACGTATACCTTTCGTATCACGTGTAGCGGGAACGACATCAACCGGAACGATCCTCGCTAGAATCGTCTCTATCCGTATCCACGCCGAGTATCTTCGGGATGACTTCACAAAGTCATGAGCTTCATCTTCATACGGGTTACTAGCCTCGTGTTGAAGATGACGTGATCGAGAGAGGATCATGATCCAAATCCAAATTCGGATCCAAAGATGAGTCCTCAAAACTCGCTTCTCCGGAGAGGTATTCATCAACCGTTTGACGAATCCTTCGTCCTCCACCTATGAGGATTACCGAAGATCGAATCCCTGATAAGTAAGGCGCTGTCGGAGCTCCAAACGTCATCCAAACGATGCTCCGACGAGAAGAAAATAAGCTGTCCAGAAAACTGGACAGCTTTGGTGGAGGAGTAGGCGTCGGCCAAAAAGGGTAAGATGAAGCTCACCTTGATGCCGAACCCAAAGGAGATCACCGGAGAGTTTCCGGCAACAAGTTGGACGGCGGCACAAGGGGTTGGGCGGTGGCACAAGGGTGTTGGCGCCGAATTCACCAAGGAGAGGAGGTGGGCGGCAACTAGGGTAGGGCTTTTTGGATTAGGGCTTAACAAACCCTTAAGCCCTCTTTTATAGAGAACTAATTCTCTTAATGGTTATTGGATCATAACCATAAGGCCCGTTAACCCGCTCCAGTAATATAAGTTAAAATAAACCAAACCATGACGGTTTATTTTAAGTTAAAACGAACCGAACCAACTTTGGTTCATTCGTTTAAAATAAACCAAACCCTTTGGTTTATTCTCCTCCATTGGATTAGAACCAAACCATTTTGGTTCATCCATTATGTCTTCATAAGACACGGCCCATCCACGCTTCCATTGCGACTGAAATAATTTCATGCTCGCTTCTTGTTTGGTCCAACCAAACTTAGTTTCTCTCGGTCTGAGAATCTCATTCTCAAGCTCGTTTTAAATCCTTCGGATTACGCTCGTTGTGCATGTGACCAAATAGGTTCTCGGTTTATGTTGGCCATCTATAATTAACCATTAATTATAGAACGATCATGAGTGGCACCTAGTAGTACATCATGATCCCCAATTAACCGAAAATATCAACGGTTGATCCAGAACTATTTCTGAAACCCTTCAGCAGCTCGAATGAATCGTGTCCCATTCCCTTCACTCATCTTATACCCACTTGGTTCAGGACATGGTCTATAGTGTCAGCCTCCACTAGGCTGACTACGTCACACCTAGCCCAAGTATCATTTCCTCATCCTACGGATTCTAGTTACTACACATGTATCGAAGAGTACCTTACTCTAAACATGTAATGCTTTGGCCAAAGACTTTAGTAACAATCCGACGAGAGGCCATGGGTATACATCTCCTCGCAAGGAGTGGTGAATCCTTTATAGTCTATTCAAACACCTTCGATCACTTCGACTTATACCCAATCATCCCGGGTCCACATCTCCATAGAGATGCTTGCTTAAGATGTCAAAGCATAAGTCTTTATGATCAAGATGACTTGAATACCGCAAGTCAAAGGAATATCGCACTTAAGCTACAGTAAGAACTTCATTGACATATCTATATATGCAGAGAACCATATGAAGTCTTACGGCTGGTCACTCCAATGAACTAGTTACCATAACTAGCATCCACGATTAACTCCGGACATCACAATGTCTCCAGCCAATGAGAATCAACTGCTTGGATACACCAAGGAGTATACCTCGTGCTAGTCTCAATAGAATTGATAGTCTCCAAATCCATCAATTCATCGACTAGGGATAATTCTGATACATCACAATTACACATGTAGAGATACTCACTAGTTGTGATCCAATCACAAATTCTCTCATGTTGTGAATCGTATCGTGGACATTCAGTAAATGAGTTTAAGATCCAATCAAATACATGAAGACATGTATACTCAAATAGTGAATCTTCATTTATCATATAAATGGTTCATACATAAGGCGATTGCCTTAGGACATCTCTCATATATTACTAACATAACCAACATCTTTCACTTGCATACGAGGACATATTCTTCCTTCACTAGATCACATCTCATGTGATCCATCACATCACCCTACTAGGTTTCCATACAGGGTTGGACATCGTGTGACTTTCTAGTATATCTGCAAATAAAAACTGCTCAATATACCTGTTAGGATGATTGAGTAGTCATCATTGTATCATAAGATACAAAATCTCACTACACCCCAAATCCAAAACTAATTACATTTATCAAGCTTCTTTTCTTATCAGAAGTATCCCCAGATTTTGCTTGATTTTATATTCACTAATATGTTTAATCCCTTCATGGATAAATATAAAAGACTAGTCAGTGAATATATGCTAAAGATGTATTGTCAATTGGTCTTCCTTTTCCCAAACACGAATCTATCAGTCTAAATCCAGCTGCTTTCTTAGACCTGTCCTTTAGACCTCAATTTATCTTTTGGGCCTTCGATAAACAGACTAAAGTAGTAAACACTGAACTAGGAACTCAAGAAATGACTGAAAGTGATAAGAACACAAGAGATCTCGCCCAGAGGATCTCGGATCTCACAGTGGGGCTCGGGGATATTCATTTACTATCTCAAGTAATATAACTCTCACTTTCCTTAGTTATTTTATCACACATGGTATGAAACACGTGCCACAGTATTGATCTCCTATTTCTCATAAGGGCATATGTTAGATTTCTCTTACACTATGTAGGAATGGGACTTAGTCTATACATAAGACTCTACTCAAAGATCTCAAAGAGAGTTTCTTAAAAACAATATCACAAATTGCAAGTGATATATGTGATCTCAAACTTGTCTACTTACAAGCAACATGGATGTGACTATGCCCATGTCAGTCATGTCACACATGACCTTATTCTAAATACATATTAGGGTGACTTATGTTCTAACAGAGTTACTCTCAAAACCTCTTATAGTTAGAAATAGTCTTATCTCCACTCTTGGAGGTGGTCACTTGTGTGAGAGAGTTGACCTTGCCTACCTGACACTGACATATATATAAATTGAGAAATTTCATAAAATACCCAAACCTAAAGACTCTTTATTTTCCATAAAGGAGTCTCTAGTTATAGGTTTGGTGAAGGGGGCAACCACCATATTATGTGTTGAAATGTACTTTACAGTTACTTCATTATTCTCAATGATGTCTCTCATAAAGTGATATCTAGTATCAATGTGTTTGGTTCTACTATGAAATTTATAGTCTCGAGTGTATCCAATAGCAACCTGATTATCACAATAAATCATTACTGGCCTTCCACTATCCGCTACAATCTCTAAATCATCCAATAGTTTTCAGAGTTAAACACTCTCCTAAACTTCTATTAAGCATGCTACAAACTCAACCTCCATCGTAGATAGAGCAACACAAGTTTACTTCTTACTACTCCAAGAGATGGCCTCACCATCGAGCAAGAACATGAAATGTGATGTCGATTTGTGTTCATCTATATCACCTCCTCAATCGACATCTGAATATCCCATAAGCCACAAATCACCTCCTTTATAACACAAAGAGAAGTTTACAGTTCCTTTGAGATATCGAAGAATCTTTTTCACTGTTCTCCAATGACCTCTTCCAGGATTTGCTTGATACCTACACATCAAACTGACTTCATAACATATGTCCAATCATATTTACATCATTATGTATATTAGACTTCCAACTGCACTAGAATAAGGTACTTTGTTCATTTCCCTTATTTCTTCCTAAGTTTTAGGACACATTTCCAAGCTAAGACCTTCACCTTTAGCAATTGGAGTACCTATGGGATTACAATCACTCATCCCAAAGCGCTCGAGAATTTTCTTAATATAAGTCCCTTGTGAAGAGCCAAAAATCTTCAAAGATTAACTCATCTTCACCCATGTCTTTCATGTCGAAATTGGATGATAACCATGTTTTAATAGTTATTAGATACTCAATATTCTTCCCAACCAACATTATGTCATCCACATATAACAATAGAATCACAAAAGAGTTATTTGATCTTATCAGATAGACACAATGATCCTCCTCAATCATTGTAAAACCATAAGATATCATCTCCTCATGAAATCTTATGTACCACCATTTGGATGATTGCTTTAGGCCATATATCAACTTTCAAAGTTGGCATACCTTATCTTCTTGACCTACTAGAACAAACCCTGAAGGTTGTTCCATGTAGATCTCCTCATCCAAACTTCCATTAAGGAAAGCGGTCTTAACATCCATTTGATGTAACTCTAGATCTAAACACGTGACAATCGTTAAAAGTAAATAGATCGATGTAAACTTGACTACTGGAGAGAAGGTCTCCTCGTAGTCAATGCTTTTAGTCTGAGTGTAACCCTTAACTACTAAACGAGTGTTATATCTCTCGATCGATCCATCAGCCTTCCACTTGATTTTGAGAGCTCACTTGTTCCCAATGACCTTTCTATTCTTAGGTAAGTCAACTAGATCCCAAACCTCATTGATTCCATTTCTTCCTGCATGGCCTTAAATCATTGGTTCTTTGTAGAACCCTTGAGAGCCTCTCTTAGTGTTCTTAGATCCTCCTCATCCTTTGGAGTCACAATGAGAATCTCATTCTCAACTAGAAAATGATGATGATGTACATTTCTTCAACTACTCATATGATGAGAAAGAGCCTCCACACCTTCCGATGGACCACTCCCACTAGGACCAAGATCCATTACAGGGTGTTGAATCCCACTGCTGGGATCCACTGAGCCATTAGGCTTGTCCATCTCATAGAAGGTGAAATCTTGATCGATTTCTCCTCTACTAGGAAAATCATTCTCGAAAATATGGCATCATAAGACTCAATCTCAATTACAATCTCGTCCGTATGTTCTCCTAGTAACACATATCCTTTGGAGTATTCAGAGTATCTAATGAAGATACACTTCTTTCCTCATGGGTCTAACTTGTCATACTTGTGCGAGGAATCATTAACATACGCAACACAATCCCATGACCTCAAATGAATAAGGATAGGTTACCTCCTTGTCCAAAGCTCGTATGGGGTATTGACTATGGACTTCGTTGGAACACGATTAAGAACATAGGTAGAAGTCAAAAATGCATCCCCTCAATAAGAGATAAGTAAATTGTCTTGCGCCATCATAGACCTCACCATATCAAATAGAATCTTATTCCTTCTCTCAACAACTCTGTTCTACTGAGTAACAGGAATAGTCAGTTGTCTCGTAATTATTTTTTCGAAACAAAGATCTTTAAATTGCTCAGACAGATACACGCGTCCCCCATTGGCGTTGGTGCAATCGGCCCAGGTCATGACTGACCAGACTCGAGTGGGACTCGAGTAGTGTTTTGATGTTTACCAATATAGTTTGACAATATGGTTTGACCATATGACTAGCGGATAATTGAGATATCCAAGGTTATATGGAGGAGATTGTGATGAGTAAATTGTTGGAGCAATCTGCCTCAGATCAAGGTTGACCAAACTCGAGTGAGACTCGAGTAGAAGTCTATGTATGGATATTTGGCATAGAGAAGTCCAAGATTGGAGTCTTGGCAATGGAGAAGTCCAAGTTTAGATACTTAGCAAGGGAAAGTCCAAGTATGGATACTTGACAATGGAAAAGTCCAAGTGTGTAGCCTTGGCGGTGAAAGTCCAAATATGGATATTTGGCAAAGAAAAAGTCCAAGGGTGTAGTCTTAGCTACGTAAGTCCAAGTGTATAGTCTTGGCGGTGAAATTCCAAGTTTGGAGACTTGGCAAAGGAGACCTATTAGTATGACATGGTTGATGGAAGCACTTGAAGGCTAGGGCCAAGGGTGAGGAGTCATGGACTCGAACCAAGGGCTTGAGGTTGATAGAAGTGGTTTGATGGCTTAGGTTCAGGCTAAGGGTACCCAATAGCATGACATAGTCAATGGAAGCACTTGAAGACTAGCATGAATGATGAATGAATCGTGGAGGACTCGGATAGACCCTGAGGGCATAAGGCTGATAGAAGTGGCTAGAAGGCTTAGGTCTAGGCTATGGGTGAGTGTCATGTACAAGGAGATCATACTTGGGTTAGATCATACTTGGGTTAAACCTTAATTTTGAGGTGTGCCAGTCGACTGATGGCTTTGGCCAGTCGACTAGTCGAGTGTTTGACACTCGAGAGACCTAGTTGACTCGAGCAGTCAATTGAGATTATGACCCAGATGATTGGTCGCATAGTCGATTACAGTTCGACTATTGTTGTGGCTCTAGAAGTCGACTAGTGGCTTTCATAAGTTGACTGGACACTGGCAATCGACTGCCATAAATGACCAGTCAACTGGTCATAAGTGGTCAAAGCACAGAATGTCTCGTAGTCGACTAGTTAGTCGACAAATGGCTTGCTAATCAACTGATGGTAATGGCAGTCGACTGCTAGGGTATCCATTAGATGAAAGCCTATGAGGATTAGTCCGGTGTGAGACAACATATAAGGGGGTAGTCGATTGTCAGGCGAAAAATCAGCCTGATGCAGAATATAAAGAAGGTTGCAATGGTGGGTTGAAGCAAGTCAATTCTTGAAGCTTTTGGAGGGGAAACATTGTTGCTTTCCAAACCCTCAAAGATGCTCAAAGCAACCAAAAGATCAAGCAAGAAAAGCTCATTTTCTATAAAGTGTTTAGTTCTTTGTTCTTGTATTTCATATTTGTTTGTATTCTTATTGTTGTAAGATCATTGTAGTTGGAATGTATACTGAAAGCCTAGCTCTTTTTGTATGAACATTTTATTTTGAAATAAGAATCACATGATCATTGTTTGCACTTTATATATTTATATGTGTGCATATTGTCTAATATTTTACATTATAGATAACATGGTGCTTGGTGTGGCACAGAAGATCATGTTATCAGTCCCTTGTAAAATATAAGTAGAGGCTCACAACCAAGATGGTTTTGGACAAACCATTGGCATGGTCGTAGTGTAGCTTGGTATTGTTTTGTCTTGAACATAAAGTTACACTAGTACACTTAGGTGTATTGAGCAGGACCGACATAGAGGTGATTCAATTTAGTACTGACTACATAATTGAATCGGACCTCAGATATTATGTTGTGCATGCTCTTAATCCCGATATAATAACGGGCCCATGTACTTAGTATTTATTTCTTTGATTTACCATAGGGTGAGATTTAGATGGATTAAATAAATATGCCCGGTAAGTTGGGAAATAATATTATTTACATGGTGTGCCGTTGATTATAGGAGGAAACTGTGTCCTATATATTAGGTTGATGATGTCCCCTTGAGGAGCTCATAAGGTTCATCATGTAAACCCAGCTGGTTGACTTAGTCAACATGATGATAAGGTTGAGTGATACTACTCGAGGAATTAGATGTTAATTAATTGATGGTCAATAAATCAATTAATTGACGGACATTCGATATCTTAAACACGGGGAGATTAATGTACAAATAATATATGGAGCCCATATTGATTTATGGGGGTTGGTGAGGTAGTTCAATGATGATCCTCTAGTGGAATGGAACATCATTGATGGATCAAGTTAGTGTGGTTCCGATCCATCGGGTGGCCAAGACCCAACTCCTCCTTATGGTCCCTATCGTAGCCTAATATAATCCTTGTGAAATCTAGATCCAAGAATGTAAAACAAAACCTAGAACCAACGGTTGGGATTAAATCCCTAGATCCGATGGTTGGATGAAACCCTAGAACCAACGGTTGGGATTAAATCCCTAGATCCGATGGTTAGGATGAAACCCTAGAATCGACGGTTAGGATTAAATCCCTAGATCCGACGGTTGGGATAAAACCCTAGATCCGACGGTTGGGATGAAACCCTAGATCTGACGGTTGGGATAAAACCCTAGATCCGACGGTTGGGATGAAACCTTAGATCC
The DNA here is from genome assembly GCA_025175895.1 of Wurfbainia villosa. Lineage (NCBI taxonomy): Eukaryota > Viridiplantae > Streptophyta > Magnoliopsida > Zingiberales > Zingiberaceae > Wurfbainia > Wurfbainia villosa. The sequence goes on along the minus strand of CM045987.1, from coordinate 113,613,122 downwards.
GACGGTTGGGATTAAATCCCTAGATCCGACGGTGGAGATTAAAGGAAGCTTAAGCCTAATTCTATAAATAAGGGGCTTAGGCTTGGGCGGCAAAAGAGAGAGAGATTTTCGAATTGGAATTAGGGTTTGGCTCATCCACAAGTGGGCGGCTAGGGTTCATTGGGCGGCTAGGGTTTTGGAGCAAAGAAGTGGGCGACAACTTTTCTTCCTTCTAGATTGTTGCCGGCGCCCATCCTCCTCCATCAAGACTTGGCTGGCGCCCATCCTAGAGGACTCTCCCTTCTTCCTTGGCCGGTTCTCCTTCCATTGGTGGCGGTGCTCTTCCTCCTCCTTCTCCTTGGTGGCGACAACACTTCTTGAAGTTGGCCGGCGCATCATCCAATTGTTCCTTGGCCGGCGGTTTCACCAAGTTCCATAATTTGGTGGCCGGTTCTAGATAGGAAGGTATTTGTTGTTTCTTCTCTTTGTTCGCAGCGGACAAGGTAGAGAAGAAAGCGATCTAGAAGGCTTCTACTCGTGGAGGATCTTCGTCCACACGTCGTCCACGAGAAGGATAGGACATACGATAGAAGATCGTAAGGTATAAAGTTATTATTAACTTTATTTACAGATCTGACCATATTCTTTAATATTTTGATTATGCATGTGTGTGTATGAATATGTATTGTATAATCATGGACCCCGAAGACAAATACAAAAACCGGCGATCCATCCGTCGTCTCTTCCGCGGCTAACCAACTAGAAGAGTTGTGTTGCTTGAACAACTAGTTTGTTCAAGCGGCCACTCAAGTTGTTAGCACGATGACGAAATGGTGTTGTTAAGGAAGCTCATCCCATCCGGATTAATCCTTTCATTAGTGAAAATTTTAATCCGGGGACATGGGAGCCAATGAGCCTCCGAAGCATCCACCTTACAATTGGTATCAGAGCCACGGTTTCCGGTTTTGTTTGTTTTGGATTCGGTTAATTTTTTATGCACTTTTTCATATATTATATATGCCAGATAATAGTAGGATATGCGTAGTTTAACTCTTTGGTTGCAGGCATAAGATCCGACTATTATGGCCATGTGTGTGTATGTGAATGGATGTGTGTAAAAAATTTATTATTTGAATCCTCGGGGTTGACGAGGCTAGATTAGTATTTAATTTTTGTAATTAAATACGGCATTGTTTAGCCGATCATTTTAGTTTACTTTCGATCTAGATCATTTGTACACTCCTTCGTGGAGTATAGGATCGATGGATGTAAATAAAATGATTTATCTCGGCTCGGAACTCTTTGGTGACTTGCGCACGGGAAAAGATGGAGCGGACGAGGTGGCGACACGACGGGATGCATATTGGAGGACAATGCCATAATAGTTGGAAAAATTCTATTTTTTCCATATTTATTACTTATTTGTTTTATATGCATGTTGTGTATGTTTTAAAATTCCTCAATTTTAATTTACTAAGTGGGAGAGGGACATTTTAATTAATTCCCGCGGCCTCCATTACAATTTGACGTGTGATGCAACAAACTTGTGCGTTGGCTATGAGTGCCTTCCTCCCCATCGGATGGGTTTGTTTGCGGATCACTAGGTCAAATAATGGTTATAGGAAATTATTAAGAAGCGTGTGTACTTCCCCATCGGTAAGGCACATAATCCGAAATAATTCCCTTAGTATCGTGTAATGGTGCACACTTAGATGCAAATTAAAAGTATCCTCCCCATCGGAGTCACTGCTTTTACTTGTAGGGCCAAAGAGGAACCAACTATTAATTTTATTTGTCAAAAAGTAAGGTTGACAAGATAATAAAATTAATGGGTAAAACCTCCTCTTACAAATGCAGAATTCGTATACGTCCACACTATCGTGGCATGCGATATTCTCGGTGTTTTGAGGTGTTGGTTGATTTCGGAATTTTATTGTTTTTGAGGAATCAATAATATTTAAAATCTAATATTTTGATCATTGTAATTTTTAGTATTTTCAAATGGCTTTCAACCCACTTGCTGTGATTTTAAAAGAAAACAAACTTACTGGTTCAAACTACATTGATTGGAAAAGAAACCTGGATATTGTCTTAACTGCGGAGGAGTACAAATTTGTACTCTTCGAGGTCTGTCCTCCTAAGCCCTCCGATGACTCTGATGAAAAGGAGATAGAACGTTATAAGAAATGGGTCAAGGCAGATGAGATGGCGCGGTGTTACATTTTGGCATCTATGTCAAATGTCTTTGCAACATCGACATCGAGCCATAGCCACGACTTATGACATGATGTTCAATCTCAAGGAACTTTTCGGACATCGAGTAGAGGCGGCTAGGCGGGAGGCAATGAGAAACTTGATGGCGACCTCCATGATCGAGGAACACCCGTTAGGGATCATGTTCTCAAGATGACTCATCTTAATGAGATGGAAGTCCTAGGAGCTGAGATCGATGGAAACCAGGTCGATATCATTCTCGATCTCTGCCTAGGAGTTTTGGCGATTCGCCTCAACTACAACATGAACAAAAGGTTGTATTCGTTGGCGGAGCTTGTGAACTCGAGGCGGAGGGGCTTTTTCAGTGCTCAAGCCATGGTCGCTCGGAAGGTTTCTTCCTCTAAACCGAAGGTAAGAAGAAGAAGAAACAAGGTGGAGGCGAAGAAAGTGGCGATGGGACCTCAAGCGAGGAGTGAAGAAGCCGAAGGCAAGTGCTTCACTTGCAAGCAGATGGACATTGGAAGGCGGACCGTCCTCGGAAAGAACAAAGGTATATCTTCTTGTTTAGTTGTTGAAACATGTTTAGCGGTGTTATCTACGATTACGGTGTGTGTAGATCTGAGAGCCACGATCATGTCGCAATACTTTGCGGGGGTTCGAAACCCGACGACTAGGTGAGGAGAGATTACCGTCTTCATGGGCAATGCTTCAAAGGTGGCGGCTATTGCGATTGGGAGGCGTTTATTTATCTTTTGATAGGAATAAAGTTTTGGTTTTAAGAAATTGTCTTTATGTACCTACTTTTAGAAAGAATTTAATTTCAGTTTCTAAATTGTTTATGGATGGATATTACATTTCTTTTAATGACAAAGTGGTTATAAAAGAAATAGGAGATTATCTGATACAGTACATTGGTTGGCAATTTATATACTCTTGAACCAAAAACTCCCACGATGCATATAGAAATCAATAACTCATCTTCTAAGTCTAATAAGAGAAAGAACCTTCAATGAACCAAACATATCTTTGGCATCTAAGGCTTGGTCATATTAACCTAAGTAGAATTCAAAGGTTGATAGGTGATGGACCTTTGGGTTCATTAGTGGTGGAGGGCTCCCAACTGCGAATCTTGCTTGGAAGGTAAAATGACCAAGAGGCCTTTTAAGGCCAAGGGGTATAGAGCCAAAGATGTGTTAGAATTGGTTCATTCTGATTTGTGTGGTCCTATGTCTATCCAGGCAAGAGGTGACTTTGAATACTTCGTCTCTTTTATAGACGATTATTCAAGGTATGGATACATTTACTTGATGCGCTGTAAGTCTGAATGCTTTGACAAGTTCAAAGAATTCAAGGCTGATGTGGAGAACCGTCAAGGTAAAAGTATCAAGACATTACGATCTGATCGTGGTGGCGAGTACCTCTTGGGAGAGTTTAGGAGTTACTTATCAGAGGCTGAGATTCAATTCCAATTGTCACTTTGCACACCCGAGAATGGTGTGGCGGAGGCGAAGGAATAGGACTCTTATGGAAATGGTCGGATCGATGATGAGTTATTACGAGTTACTGATTAGTTACGGGGTTTGCTCTGGAAACAACGGCACACATTACGAACTTGGTTCCATCTAAGTCGTACCCTCTACTCCCACAGAGTTGTGGGTGGCGAAAGCCTAGTCTAAGACATATGTCGGTTGGGGTAGTCCGGCACATGTCTTTGAAGGGAGATCTTTGGTAAGTTGGAATCTCGTCTGTAAATGCGGCTTGTTTGTTGGCTACCCTAAGGGAGCGAAGGGTGGTTTATTCTATAGTCCTAGAGATCGGAAGGTGATCGTGAGTGCAGAATGGATTTCTAGGAGGACTATGTGATGAACCACAAGCCACGAGTAGGATTGTTCTTGAGGAGTTGGCGGAAGTCCCGACTTGTACCACCGTACAGAGGAGACACCATAAGTCACGCGCACCGTGTCACAGAGCATACACGGAGGCACCTCGTAGTGGGAGGGTTGTTAGACAACCAGAGATTCATGTTTTTGGGAGAGTCTTGGACTTAGTCACAGTGAACATGAACTGATCCCTGGACATATGTGAGGCAATCCAAGATAGAGATCTGATATCTTGGCAAAGAGCGATGAATTCAGAGATAGAATCTATGGATTCTAATCAGTCTGAGCTAGTAGAACCACCCGATGGTGTAAAAACCATTGGATGCAAGTGGATCTACAAGAGAAAGAGAGGAGTAGGCAGGAAGGTTGAGACCTTCAAAGCTAGACTTGTTGCGAAAGGGTATACTCGGAAGAGGGCATCGATTATGAGAGACCTTTTAACGTAGCTATGCTTAAGTCTATCCGGATTCTCTTATCTATAATTTGCTCATATGGATTATGAGATTTGGCGGATGGATGTCAAGACACTTTCCTTAACTGGAAGTCTTGAGAGAACATCTATATGCGGCAACCGGAGGATTCATTGCTAAAGGCAAAGAGCATCTTGTATGTAAGCTTAATCGGTCCATTTATGGATTGAAGCAAGCTTCTAGATCTTGGAACATCCGCTTTGATGAGGTAATCCGGTCATATGGATTTATTCAAAGTCGGATGAGCCTTGTGTATACAAGAGATGTGATGGAAAGCGTAGTGGTGTTTCTTGTACTATCGTAGATGACATTTTGTTAGTTGGCAACAATATCAAAGTGTTATCGAGATGTAAAGTATGGTTGTCCAAACAGTTTGATATGAAGGACTTGGGAGAAGTGGGACACATCCTTGGGATCAAAGTTATAAGGGATCGCAAGAAAAGGATGTTGTGCTTGTCTCAAGCTTCATACATTGACACTATCCTTGCTCGTTTTAGCATGTAGAACTCCAAGAAAGGTTTTCTACCTTTTAGGCATGGAGTCCCTTTATCTAAAGAGATGTGTCCCAAAACATCAAAGGAGATAGAGGACATGAAGGCGGTTCCTTATGCTTCGGCAGTAGGAAGCCTTATATATGCTATGCTATGTACGAGACCGGATATCTGCTTTGCCGTGGGCATGGTTAGCAGATATCAGAGTAATCCTGGACAGGGACATTGGACTGCGGTAAAGCATATATTGAAGTACACGAAGGACTAGGGATTATATCTTTGGTTTCTGGGCGGATCAATTAGTCCTGTGGGTTACATGGATTGATTTCCAATCAGATAGGGACAAGAGTAAGTCTACCTCGGGGTTTGTGTTTACTTTTGGAGGTGGAGCCATAGTATGGAGGAGTGTCAAGCAGAAATGCGTGGCGGACTCTACCATGGAAGCTGAGTATGTGGCAGCCTCTGAGGCAGCCAAGGAAGCTGTGTGGCTCAGGAACTTCTTGATGGACTTGGATGTAATTCCTGGTTTGCCCAGAACTATCACAATTTATTGTGATAACAGTGGTGCAGTTGCAAACTCGAAGGAACCACGAGCCCATAAGGCAAGTAAACACATAGAGCGCAAGTACCACCTTATACGAGAGATCGTAAAGCGAGGAGAAGTTGCTGTCGCCAAGATTGCATCAGAGGATAACCTGGCGGATCCATTCACTAAGGCCCTTCCAGCGAAAGCGTTTGATAGGCATGTGGAGGACATGAGGATCAGATGTATGGCAGAGTGATGACAGCATAGTCTTTTAGTATAAGTGAGAGATTGTTGGAATGTATACTGAAAGCGTAGCTCTTTTTGTATGAACATTTTATTTTGAAATAAGAATCACATGATCATTGTTTGCACTTTATATATTTATATGTGTACATATTGTCTAATATTTTACAGTGTAGATAACATGGTGCTTGGTGTGGCACAGAAGATCATGTTATCAGTCCCTTGTAAAATATAAGTAGAGGCTCACAACCAAGATGGTTTTGGACAAACCATTGGCATGGTTGTAGTGTAGCTTGGTATTGTTTTGTCTTGAACATAGAGTTACACTAGTACACTTAGGTGTATTGAGCAAGACCGACATAGAGGTGATTTAATTTAGTACTGACTACATAATTGAATCGGACCTCGGTTATTATATTGTACATGCTCTTAATCCCGATATAATAACGCACATGTACTTAGTATTTATTTCTTTGATTTACCAGGGTGAGATTTAGATGGATTAAATCAATATGCCCGGTAAGTTGGGAAATAATATTATTTACATGGTGTGCCGTTGATTATAGGAGGAAACCGTGTCCTATATATTAGGTTGATGATGTCCCCTTGAGGAGCTCATAAGGTTCATCATGTAAACTCATCTGGTTGACTTAGTCAACATGATGATAAGGTTGAGTGGTACTACTCGAGGAATTAGATGTTAATTAATTGATGGTCAGTAAATCAATTAATTGACGGACATTCGATATCTTAAACACGGGGAGATTAATGTACAAATAATATATGGAGCCCATATTGATTTATGGGGGTTGGTGAGGTAGTTCAATGATGATCCTCTAGTGGAATGGAACATCATTGATGGATCAAGTTAGTGTGGTTCCGATCCATCGGGTGGCCAAGACCCAACTCCTCCTTATGGTCCCTATCGTAGCCTAATATAATCCTTGTGAAGTCTAGATCCAAGAATGTAAAACAAAACCTAGAACCAACGGTTGGGATTAAATCCCTAGATCCGATGGTTGGATAAAACCCTAGAACCAACGGTTGGGATTAAATCCCTAGATCCGATGGTTAGGATGAAACCCTAGAATCGACGGTTAGGATTAAATCCCTAGATCCGACGGTTGGGATAAAACCCTAGATCCGACGGTTGGGATGAAACCCTAGATCTGACGGTTGGGATAAAACCCTAGATCCGACGGTTGGGATGAAACCTTAGATCCGACGGTTGGGATTAAATCCCTAGATCCGACGGTGGAGATTAAAGGAAGCTTAAGCCTAATTCTATAAATAAGGGGCTTAGGCTTGGGCGGCAAAAGAGAGAGAGATTTTCGAATTGGAGTTAGGGTTTGGCTCATCCACAAGTGGGCGGCTAGGGTTCATTGGGCGGCTAGGGTTTTGGAGCAAAGAAGTGGGCGGCAACTTTTCTTCCTTCTAGATTGTTGCCGGCGCCCATCCTCCTCCATCAAGACTTGGCCGGCGCCCATCCTAGAGGACTCTCCCTTCTTCCTTGGCCGGCGGTTCTCCTTCCATTGGTGGCCGGTGCTCTTCCTCCTCCTTTCTCCTGGCGGCAACACTTCTTGAAGTTGGCCGGTGCATCATCCAATTGTTCCTTGGCCGGCGGTTGCACCAAGTTCCATAATTTGGTGGCCGGTTCTAGATAGGAAGGTATTTGTTGTTTCTTCTCTTTGTTCGCAGCGGGCAAGGTAGAGAAGAAAGCGATCTAGAAGGCTTCTACTCGTGGAGGATCTTCGTCCACACGTCGTCCACGAGAAGGATAGGACATACGATAGAAGATCGTAAGGTATAAAGTTATTATTAACTTTATTTACAGATCTGACCATATTCTTTAATATTTTGATTATGCATGTGTGTGTATAAATATGTATTGTATAATCATGGACCCCGAAGACAAACACAAAAACCGGCGATCCATCCGTCGTCTCTTCCGTGGCTAACCAACTAGAAGAGTTGTGTTGCTTGAACAACTAGTTTGTTCAAGCGACCACTCAAGTTGTTATCACGACGACGAAATGGTGTTGTTAAGGAAGCTCATCCCATCCGGATTAATCCTTTCATTAGTGAAAATTTTAATCCGGGGACATGGGAGCCAATGAGCCTCCGAAGCATCCACCTTACAATTGTAAGAGGTTTCTCCACCTCCAAAGTGTTTCCGAGAAGGAGAAGAATTATTAGTGGTGTAGACACTAGAAATCAGTCATGGAGTAAGAATCGTAGGTTCCAAACCACGTAAAAACTTTTGTGTTATGCTTGTGTTTTTTCTCATTTGTGTTTATTTTTGTATATTCCACTGCGTATTACTAACGAATTGTAGACAAGAATGACACGAATCAAAGCATGAATCGAACAATGCTATTCACCCCCTCTAGCGCATCCAATGATCCCCAACAATTGGTATCAGAGCGGGGCACTCTTCACAAGACTCATCATCACAAGAGAAATGCTAGAGGAAGATATAGCCAAGCGATGGATTCAGCTATGACACTCGGATCCCTCCATCATTTGACCAAGAAGATTTTCTGATATGGAGGGCGAGGATGGAGACTTTCTTGATGATGGATATAGAGAATTGGTTCATCATCATGGATGGATTTGAACCTCCCATGGACAAGAAGGGAAGACTCCTAAAGAAGAAGAAGTGAACTAAGGAGCAAATCCAAAAGTCCAAGACAAATGAAAAGGTATCCATAGTTTTAGCTAATTTCATACCTAAGGATTTATTGTATAGCATAGGGGAATTCGACGATGCAAGGGACCTATGGAGCAAGATAGCTAAGTTCCATGAAGAACCCTCACCAACCCAAGAAGTAAAGGAGGAGTCTAAGGAGGAATGCTCATCCTCTCAAGCTCATGAAGATTCGAAGGTTGATAGGTGTTCAACATCCGAAGAAGAAATTGAGGAAGCTTCCACCTCTAGGATTGAGATGGAGGAGCATAGGTCTTCAACACTGGAGTAAGTAGAGGGGCCATCTACCTCCGAAAGAAATGAAGAACTAGACCACAATTCACCTACCACTGAGCTAGGTAACTCAAATACAATTGTTAAACATAAAAATTATATAACTTGCTTTGAGTGTAGGGAAGTATGGCATTATAAGTGCAAATGCCCAAAAAGAGTCAAGAAGGCTCAATCGACACCAAAGGCCAAGGAGAAGCTAAAGGAAGTCGGTGCCTTGATCCACAAGAGCAAGGAGCTCATTGTGTGCTTCAAATGCTAACAAAAAGGAAATTACCAAAGCCAATGTTCTAGGGGGAGTCACCCTAAGAAGGGTAAAGGGGAGAGTTCAAATATAGGGGCAGCTAGGGAAACCCCTAAAGTAAATTTTAATAATTCTCTTCCTTTGTGCAATAAAGCATGCTAAGAATTTTCTTGCTATTTTTAATCATGAAAAGCATGATAATAATAAATTGTATTGTTTAGGGGAAAAATCATATGAATTTAGGCCTAAGGATAATTCTAGAATAATTAACTCTAGGACTACCACACCTAAGAATAATAACTTAGGCAATAATTCTAAGAAGTGTTGGGAGTATGGGGAATACAATCAAAGTCCCACATTGGTAAGGCATAAAAAAGATCATGTGCTTATAAGATAAAAAGATATCTCCATTGGTATGAGGTCTTTTAGGAATAGCCCAAAAACAAATCCATGAGGGCTTAGGCCCAAAGTGAACAATATCATACCATTATGAAGATATGTCAATCTTACAGGCACTAACAATTGGTATCAGAGTCATGGTCCATGTCAAGTCATGAACCTCGAACAAAGGAAGTGGAGCTCCCATATCTGGATCAAGAGAACCAGACATCGAATAGGAAGTCTAGTTGGATCGGGAGAACCGAACAACTGGTACAGGAAGTCCAGTTGGGCCAGAAGGGTTGGACAACTGGTAGGAAGTCCAACTTGGTCAGGAGGACTAGATAGTCGACAGGAAGTCCTAGTCGATTGAGGATCGGACATCAAGCAAAGGAAGTCCTTCGAGGACGGATAGACTTGAGGAGGGCTCAATGTGGTTCTTCATTTGAGGGGGGGGGATTATTGGGAGTATAGGGAATACAATCAAAGTCCCACATTGGTAAAACATGGAAAAGATCATGTGCTTATAAGATAAAAAGATATCTCCATTGGTATAAGGCCTTTTGGATAAAGTCCAAAAATAAAACCATGAGGGCTTAGGTCCAAAGTGGACAATATCATACCATTGTGAAGATATGTCATTCTTATAAGCACTAACAAAAAGAATAGGCATATGCCTAGGAGAAAGAAAAATGCCCAAAAGGTGAATGAAAATACAAAAATTGAGAGATTGGAAAAAGAAAATCAAGCTTTGAGATCAAATCTTGAGAAAATGGAAAAGTGTAGGATCGTTGATGACGCACTAGAGGGAGGAGGGTGAATAGCAATTCGTTGATTTCTTCGCTTGGATTCATCGTGCTTGTCTACAATCATTAGTACACAGAGGAAATACAAATACTAGTATAAATATGAGCACAAAACACAACACAAACATGACACACAAATTTTATGTGGTTCGGAATCCTAGTTCCTACTCCACGGTCGAGCCCTAGCGAGCTCTAGTGATGCACACCACCACTAAAACTTCTTCTTCTCAGAAACAATCCGGATGTGGAGAAACCTCTTACAATAGAGCTTACAACAGTAATAACCAAATACAAGATATAAATGAAATGAAGAAACAAAAACACTTTACCCAAATGCCTTTGCTTGATTGCTTGTTTTGGTTGTGTTGGAGAATGCCCTAGAAGGTTAGAATGCAACAACACTTTGCCTTCTAATTCCCTAGAACTAGCCCCTAAAAACGCCCATAAGCCTCCTTCTTATAAGCCCCTTCAAAGCCTTCAACGTCTCCTGTCAGCACTTGCGATTCTGAATGTTGCAACACAACGATCGCCTCACCAGTCGAGGCGCTGGTCAACTCTGCCTTGCTTTTGATCAACTGTTTTCATGCCTATCTTGAATCCTGTCGAGGTGCCAATCAAGTGATCCAGTCGAGGTGTTGGTCGAGCCTACCTCGCTTCTGAGTGGTTGCTTTAATGCCCACTCCCATATCCAATTGAGGTGCTAGTTGAGTGGGTCAGTCGAGGCTCCACCTCGACTAGACTCTAGTTGAGGTGTTGGTCAAGTTGTTCCAAAGAACTATCTTGGCTTTTCAAGTCCCACCGCCCGACTCCACCTTACCAGTCGAGGTGCCACCTCGACTACTATCCCAGTCGAGGTGTTGGTCAAGGTCACCTTGCTTCTATTTGCCTACAAACGAAGCCCAGTCGACTGAACCAAACTGACAATAGATTATTAAACCTCAACACTGAGGTTTAACACCCCAAGTATAATCCCTTCATACTTGATACTCACCCTAGGCCAAGACCTAAACCTTCAACCCACGTCCATCAGCCTCACGCCTCCCAGATCCCTCAAGTCCGTGACTCTTCATCCTTGCACTAACCTTCAAGTGGTTCCATCGGCTATCATCATGCTCTCAAGTCTACCTTTGCCAAGAGGTCATGCCTCTGGGACTTCACTTCCAAGACTCCTAGTTCGGGATTTCATTTTCCAAGACTCCTCGTTCGGGACTTCACTCGCCAAGCATGGTCTTCCAGACCTGTAGGGACTTCCCTCGCCAACTCCTCGTTGGTCTTTCCAACACCAAGTGTCCGGTCTCCCTTGACCAACTTGGATTTTCCCTTGCAGTATCCATACTTGGACTTTTCCTTGCCAAGTCACCATACTTAGACTTCTCCACACCAAGTGTCTGGTCAACCTTGACCAACTTGGATTTCTTCAATAGTCTCCCTTATATGACCTTGGATGTCTCATACCATCCACTAGTCATATGGTCAAACAATATTGTAAACCATTGTTGAACATCAAAACCCTGCTCGAGTCCCACTCGAGTCTGATCAATCATGACTTGGATCGATTGTACCGACAATCTCCCCCTTTTTGATGTTTGGCAATATCGTTAAGTTAGGTTATCCCATAAACCCAACTTGACTCTTCTTATGCCAAAGCATAATGAAGTGTTACCAATTCAGAATTTCAATTTTTTTAAATTTTTGGAGTTTAGTGTATATTAGGGTTGATCCTAACGTAACCCCTTCCATTTCTCCTCCTTTTTGACATACATCAAAAAGTCTACTAAGGTTTACCATATCTCATTTTCCAATGAGATTCTTCCTTCTCCCCCTTGGTCAAAAATCATCTTGAATGCTTTCATTCTCCTCAATGATCTATCACCAAATGAAAAGCAGTCTTCTATTTTTCCTCCTTTTTAAAAACCATCATCCATCATACCTAGATGGATAATCTCCCACTAAAGGCTTACTCCCCCTTTATCATTGCACCAATAATATCCTTAGAGAGTTCCTAAGCCTATAGAAACCTTAAACAATCAAAAATAAAGATAAAAGTTTAAAATTGAACCTTAACCTCCATTAAAATTTGATTTTTACCCTAGTTAACTCTCTAATTAATTTTAAACAAAAATCTCACCCTTTGAATGCTTGTCTAAGCATATTAAAGGTTTAGGAGTAGTTATCTAATCTAGAGTTATGGTTAGATGGCTTAAACCAACATTGTTAAGCCAAAAACAGTGCTAATAGTCAACTGAGAAAGCTCCAGTTGAGTGGCAGCATCTCCAGTCGAGGTGCCGCCTCGATTGGTTTCTGATTTTTCTGAAATCAAATTTTCAAACGAACTTCAAAAATGCATAAATAATTCTAGAAAATTCAAAAAATCTTGAAATTTCATCTACACATTACTCATGTCAAACACTATAGGGGGAAAATATTTTTTTTTATGTAAATAACTTTTAAATTCAAAGAATTATGCAAAGTTCAAAAGCATTGAAACCTTAAATGTTTTTAGCCAACTTTGTTTCAATCTTCTCAATGGTGATTGCTATCAAAAGATAGGCTTCACTAAGGTTTTCCAAAATGATTTTAAAGTGTTTTCAAAACCTTAATTTCAATCATGGTCTATGGGCTAAGTTTACATGACTTGTATACTAGCTTTTCTCATGATTTATACCTATGATTGAGATGAGTTTGAGTTCATCTAGATGCAACATCTATGCACCTTGAACTTAACTCATTTTCCTAACATCTCACATGTATCTAGGGTGTATCAATACACACACATGTTAATCTAATGTTCTTGTGAGATGTGAGTTTAGGCTCTTAGGGTTTCATGTATTTTTCTAGGCAACACTATTTGATTCTCTTATACTTGGGACTTCAAATCATGTCATTGCCTTAAATTTATTTTAATTATCCTAAATACATAAATTATGATCATGGCATAAGAATGTGCATAATTTAAAAGTATTTTCCAATGATCATGATGTAATGGCAAAAGATAGACCTAAATGAAAACATGACATAATTAATGTAATCATTATCATGATATTTTATATGATCAAATGAAATATATTGTCATGACATGGCATATGGAAAACAAAATATGACATATAAATAATACAAAGGTATAAACATACCTAAGTGTTAAACCTAATTGTCATTTTCTAGATTTAACCCCCATTTTGCCATAATAAACTAAGTCTCCCAAATGTGCCAAAAATCCAAAAATGCCACACTATTAACCCTTAACCTAATTGTGCTAATTTTGATCAATTTTTCAACTTCCATAAAATTCATTGGCACATCCTAAAATCTTTTATGACATAATTCAACCTCATTTCCAAGGAATCCCATAATCTTGAAAATATCCTAAAGTGTCAACTCTACCATGGTTAGGTTAACTTCATTTGAGATTGACATACCCTAACCCATCTAGCGTGATAAAAATACGCTCCTAGAACTCAAGTGAAGATCGGAAGCGAAGCTTCAAAATTAAAGGGTGAGGTAAGCTCGTGTGAGTGAGTGTAAGTAAGGTCATGTCCTCCGTATGGGGATGTCCTTAGGTGACGATCTGACTAAGACATCCCATGGAAGGTCTATGTCGAGATCAGATGATTGGTAGCCATCGAAAACACTTATTTCAATGTCATTTTTGAGCTAACTCTTGATGTAGTCAAAAATCCTGGCCATCAGTTCAACCGGCTAGTTCAACTACTGTTTGAATTAAAGCTTCGAGAGTCAATTCTCATCCCTTTCTTCAAGGGTGAGGTGGCTTTGATGATAGGATCTCCATGGTGAACATTGAGGGGCTTCTAGGGCTATAAAAGAAGGGTCACTTCACTCATTTCCATCATACCAAGTGCTCTCAATTGCTCCCACAACGCTGCGACTCTCTGACGACTCTACGACGATAAAGCGCTGTCGAAATGCCGACGACACGGAGCTCAACATCCTCTTCATCAGTCGTCGGTAACATCTTAAGTCGTCAATCCAAAGTTCTTCCATTTAAGTTTTCATTTCTAAGATTTTCTTGTATTTAAGTTTTTCATTTTGGAGTTTTAATCGTAACAAGGAGAGGGGGAGTGTCCCTCTACCTCAAAGCTTTGTCTCTTCTTGTACTCATTCACTTCTACCTCCAACGAGGAGTATTATAGTGATTTGCCCTTCTCACGTGGTCTCGGACGACTAGGACCTTAGATTAGCAGTCGTAGGCTATGAACCAAGTAAAAGATTTTGTGTCTTACCTTATTTTCCACTGCATTTTACTCTTATCTCTTATCGAATTGACGAACGAACGAAAAAATTTTTGTGCGCTATTCACCCCCCCCCCCCCTCTAGCACTCATCTCGATCCAACAAGTTGTATCAGAGTGGGGGCACCACGATCTGGTGCAACCATCGATCTAGCAATTAAGTTTTATTTTTCGTTTCGTGTTTCAATTCTTTCTTTCGATTCGTAGACTTTTGTTTCAACTAGACTTCATTTTCCCACACTACTAATCCAAGACGAAAGTCTTGGTACATTCTCTCATTTTTATCGTTGCAAGGTACTTTATTTCTTTTCTTAAATGGCCCATCTTGAAGGGTTAGCACTGTTCGACCTCCTTTTTACAATAGAGATGACTTCCGTTACTAGAAGGGTCAGATGGAGTGCTTCCTTAAAACTCAAATTGAGATGTGGATCATACAAATCGGATTCACACTTCCTACTAATGAAGTGGGTGAATCGTTGGATTACGATCAATGGATGAACGCCATGAAAAGACAAGTGGAAGTCGACGCCAAGGCGACCCAAATCTTACAATGTGGCTTGTCCAAAGAGGAGTTAAACCGCGTCGCCCCCTTTATTATTGTAAAAGATCTATGGACTAAACTTGTAGAGCTACATGAAGAAACCGATGACGCGAAGGTATGTAAACGTGATTTTCTTTTCAATAAGTTATATAATCTTAAGATGCAGGAACACGAGATGACAACACAATTACATGCCCGTATTCAAGATATCGTCAATAGCTTGCACGCCATTGGACAAAAGGTCAAGAATAGAGACCTTATAAGGTACGCCTTAAATTCTTTCCCTAGGACTACCTTGTGGGCATCCATGGTCGATGCCTACAAGGTTTCTAAGGACCTTTCTAAACTTAGATTAGACATTTATTTTCTGAATTTGAACTTCATGAACAAACTAATGTGGTCTGGGTCGAGAAAGGAGTTGCTTTGCTTGTAGGTCAAAGAAGAAAGGGAAAGAGCAAGCTACCTCCCGAGCAAGAAGAAGGATCCGAACCCGAGGATGAACCCGAGTCTGAATCCGAAGAAGAGGCCGCAATAGTCAACATGGTGCGGAGAATAGTTCGACAAGAAAGAAGGAAATTAAAGAACGAGAATAAGGAGCAATTCAAGTCGAGAAGGAGGCCAAAGCAAAAGGGAGCAAGGAAAGCCTTCCATGCAACTTGGGACAACGGAGAAGAAGGCATCGACATAGCTTATATGGCAAGATCAGACGAGTCCGAGTAAGAATCCAAAGCTGAGTCCAACTACAACTCTGACTCCGACCCCGAAGACTACTTCGATAGGAAACTCAAAGCCGGACCAAAAGGAAAAGTCAAGGTTAGTCGCTCTTTAATTAGTACACTTTACCTTACAATTAAAATGCTTACTAGAAAATTAACTAAGTCCAAGTCTAGGGTTGAGTCCTTGCTTGAGGAGGTTGAAACCCTCAAGCAAGAGGTCATTCTAACCTCTTCGACTAGTCAAGTTCGAGAGGAGGACTCAACTCGAGTTGAAAAACTTGAAGAAGAGAACTCTCTCTTAAAAGGACAAGTCCAAGAGCTCGAGGCTCAGCTGCACAAGTTCTCAATGGGATCCAAGAATCTTAACTGACTTCTTGGAACTCAGAGAGTCGTGTATAATAGAGTCGGACTTGGGTTTAACTCAAAGACTACGAATAGATCATATATGTCTATCATAAATCGCAGTCATCAACGATTCCAAGCTTGAGTCCCAAAGGTCTTGCTAAATTCACATATAAGGACTAATAGGTATTGGATTCCCCAGGTTCAAGTTCATTACTTGACTAAACCATATTGGTTCGATGATCCAGTGGGAGCTAATACCAAAATAGTATACCCGATACCCTAGCATCATCAAACTTTTGTTTTACTTTTTATAATAGCTAGATAGGGAAAATAGTTAGTCGATTCTTGATAACATAGTATCAAGACGCGATGAGATGATAGTATGTTAGGGAAGCGAAGTCTCGTGTATTCGAGCTAGATAAGGTGTATCTAGCTTGGTGCACTTGACCGAGTGGAACTAGCTGAAGCTACCTCACCGTATCCTAAACTAGTTAGACCAGGAAGTGATCTTAAGTGACTCAAGTTTTTGATTTCTTGAATTTGGCTTTGTCTAAGGAAGTGGTCGTTGTTCCGATCAAAGAAGGCCCTTGTGGCTCGCCACGACCTGGAAGCCAACTTCTTAAAAATATGACTTGACGAACTTAGGGTTAAATCCGAATCTAACCCAAGGTTGACTAACTCGAATTAAATTCAAATCATCTTACAAAACCTATAAGGTGAACAAATCCTGAGACACATAGAATGGGTGAGATGATTAAGGAATAATTTTAATATACATAACCTTTTCAAAATGCTATCTATTTTTTAACTATTGCGCTTAAACGTCTACTTATACTAGGCTAACACTAAATATACGACTCTCTAGGCCAAAGTTTAGCGCCCCTTCACTCTCTTATACCTTACATGTTTGACTAAGGGGAAAATCAAACTAATCCTAAGGGTTACATTGCAAAAGTTTTTTTTTTAATTTATAAGTATTTTTGAAAATCAAAACTATGTTTCAAAAACTTGTTTTGCAACCAACCTAACCAATTAGAGACACATGCTTTAACTCATACTCAATTTTGTTTTTTAACGCATGTTATAATGTTATGGTGGCGCATTTAAAACCCCAATTTTATATAAAAATCCCCAACCTTATTTTTGATTCATGGAAAAAGGGGGAGAAGAGCGTAAGTTAAGGGGAAGTAACACAAAATTTAAGTTTAAAAAATCAAGGATCTCTTTCAAAACTCACCTAGGGTTAAGGGGGAGTTTGAGTTTGGGGGAGTTTTTAAGAACATTTACTTTACTTGTTTTCTTGCTTTAAACTTCCCTTAACTTTGTGTCAGTTTGTCATAGATCAAAAAGAGGGAGATTGTTGGTGCAGGGGCACCAAATAATCAAACATATGTTTTGATTATGGCAAAGACACAAAGTCAAGGTTATTTTGTTATCTCACGAGATGAATCAAGTGTGCAGGAATGCTAAGCTAAGCTAAAGGTCAGCGACACTCAGAGGAAACCGTGGTAGTCGGGCGACACTGGGAGGACTTCGGAGGGAGCTGAAGAACTCAGGTGAAGACCGGAAGTGAAGCTTCAAAAGTAAAGGTTGAGGTAAGCTCGTGTGAGTAAGTGTAAGTAAGGTTGTGTCCTTCGTACGGGGATGTCCTTAGGCAACGATCCGACTAAGACATCCCATGGAAGGTCTATGTCGAGATCGGATGATTGGTCGCCGTCGAAAATACTAATTTCAATATCTTTTCGAGCTAACTCTTGATGTAGTCGAAAATCCTAGCCATCAGTTCAACCGGGCCAGTTCAACTGCTGTTTGAATTACAACTTCGAGAAGAGTCAATTCTCATCCCTTTCTTCAAAGGTGAGGTGGCTTTGATGATAGGATCTCCATGGTGAACGTTGAGGGGCTTCTAGGGGTATAAATGTTAAATATGGAAATTTAAAATACTAAATTAAATGGCCAAAATTTAGGAAAATAATCCTAAGAATTTTTTCGGGATTTTCAGAGAACTTTAGAAATTTTTCTAGAATTTTTCTAGAATTAAACAAGGTTTATACAGGATATTTACAGGGATAATTAAATTAATGGGGAAGGTTAGGGATTAATTAAAACCTAATTTAGGTTAATTTCTTATAAAAGGGGGTAATCTGGTTTATCGTGCCCAACTTCTTTTTCTCGCGATTTCCCCACCCTGACCCCTCCGCCGCATCTTCTCCACGCGCAGCCTTCTCTACGTCGCATCCGCGATTTTCCCGATCCCTCTTCTCTTCTCCTTCTCCTCTTCATTGCCATGCCGCTCCTCATTTCCACCACCACGTCGGTTGTTTCCTTCCCTATCACTGCCACAAAGTTGATCCGCTGTCATCCCATCGCCAGCGCCCGATTCCACTCTTCTCATCCGCCGTTGCTATCGTTTCATCGCCAGCGCCGATTTCTTGCTCGTGATCTCCTCTCCGCTGACACCTGCCTCGCGACGCCCTCTCCTTGTGCCACATCTCTGGTTCTCGACTGGCGCTTCCCTCCTCTGCAAGCGACGACCGACCATCGCTCGTTGGTGCCCATGGACGAGCCAGAGCAGCGAGCTTGGGTGGGCGGCATCTGCAACGGGATTTGATCGGAGGCTGCCATCTTCGTCGGAGCTTACAAACTTGGGAAGTTTGAAATTTGGGTATATTTCCTTGTTTCTTCCTTTCTCTTCTGTTCATGGTGTTTTCTATGGATCGACGGTGTTGAATGGAGTGTTGATGCGATTTAGGAATCAAGGGCAGTGTTGGAATTTGGATCGATGGAGTGGGCTGGACAGAGGTTGCGTGGCTGTGAGTGAGAGAAGAAGGTTTGGTTGAGCTGTGTGTATGTCACCTAGGGTTAGGTTGGATTCATACTTCTCGGTGTGATCGTTGATAGCAACTGATCGGTGAGATGCTCTATATATTATTGTGGAGTTACGAATTAGGCTTAAGGAAAATGAAGGATTGATTTAGGATGTTGTTAAATTTCCTTGCTACAATGGAGATGGTTGTGATTGGGTTTGATGTCGGTTGTACGACCGTAATTGGCAGGTTAAGTGAGTTGTGAATGGTTTAGATGTGTTTTGGTCGGTAATGTAGCTATTTGGGTTTGGATCCGGCTTGTGGATGGTGGATTTGATGGATTAAGTAGTTAAGTCGCCTATTTTGGGTTTCGTGGTGTGAATGTATTAAATATAAAAGATGAGGGTCAATAGGGGGATTCTAATTGGTATTCGATAAAAGGATGCAAATATTGAAATTATATAGTAGTAATTTAGCACATTGTCATGTGCTTGGATTTGATGGTAATCATGTTTTATATAAGTTTCGGTCACGAGACAGGTCCACGAGCATAGAGACAGTTGGCATTTTTCATAGCAGGCGGGTATCTATGACTTATCTTCTTTTAGATATTGTCATCTTGTTGTGCATTGTTTACTATAGCTAGTAGTAGTTTTCTATGCTTGTTAACTGCCCTGGTATGTCACTACCTAGTACGTGTTGTAGTCGTTTCAAATGCTTATTATATTATGCTCTATCACTTTGATACTTGTTATTTGTTTATTTAGCACTAGAGTAGTGACATACCTTACATACTGGGCATTGAATGAATAATAAATATATCTTGCAAGTGTACATAGACTTATGTACTTAGGTTATTTGATATGGGCTCCTATTGGTACATACCATAGGTAGCCATGGATTGATAGGTGTATCGTGCATTAGTGACATGCATCATCTTGTATTATTGCATGACTGGTGATCATCGGCTCCTCGGTAGGAGGTGATACTACTTGATAGTTGAGCCCATCGTCAGTCACATTATCTACACACACAACCACTCGTGGGTTAGTGGTATTTCAGGTGTGTGTATAGTTGCTCTGTCGGGGCTCCACGGTGGTCTCTCAGGTGATTGGTATTGCGACATGGTAGCAGACAAGGATCCCTCCTTTATCGTGAGATGAGGAGATGAGACGAGGTGATGCCCCCATATACATACATGGGGTAAGAGGGTGATACTCCATCAGCATCTTGTCCACTCTGTCACAAAGGTGTAGTGACGACAGAGTGCACAATTGTCACAACCCTACCTAATCTAGGTTAATTTCTTATAAAAGGGGGTAATCTGGTTTATCATGCCCAACTTCTTTTTCTCGCGATTTCCCCACCCCGACCCCTCCGCCACATCTTCTCCATGCATAGCCTTCTCTACGCCGCAGCCGCAAATCCCTCTTCTCTTCTCCTTCCCCTCTTCATTGCCACACCGCTCCTCATTGCCACCACCACCATGTCGGTTCTTTGCACCTTACTATCCTTTGCCCACAAAGTTGATCTCTTTGTCATCCATTCTTCTCATACATCGTTGCTATCGTTTCTGTTGGGGTTGATCCGTGAGGGGAAACTTCGCTTCCCCTTCACCTCGGTTGCTTGACCATGGTGATCCCTTCAATGTCCCCGGATTAAAAATTTAATCCTAGACAAAAGGGATTCCCAAAGCAACCAAGTCATCGTCGTGCTATTCGTTTAGAGAGGTCACTTGAACAAACTAGTTGTTCAAGCGACCATTCTCTATTCTACGAGTAGCCGCGGAATAGACGATGTCCGGATCGCCGGTTTTTGTGTTTATGCTCGGGATCCAAATATTATTTAGCCATTCACAGAAATATATCATGCTCATAAATGAAAAACAAATATAAACATGTAACATATAAAATTAGAGAATCGATATACCTCTCGATCTTCTAATGTATGTCCTTCCTCCTTTCGGACGTCGTGTGGGCGACGCTCTACCAAAAGTCGAATCTCCTAGATCACACATCTTCCTTCCTTGCTCATCCAAAGCAAGAGGAAGAATAGAAACAAGGCTCATCTCCTTCCTATGGCCAACCAACAAGCAACAATAGAAATGCTTGCCGTCGGCCAACAAGGAGAAGGAGATAATGGTGAAAGACCAAGACATCAAGGAAACCCCTTAGTCTTGTTTCCACCACCCAAGGAGAGGGAGAAGGGGTCTTTAGATGCTGTCAAGGGTTGGAGAAGGTGATATGGGCGCCGCCACCAAACCATGAAGAAGAAAGGAAGAAACTTTCCTTATTTGGTGCCACCCAAACCTCCTAAACCCTAAGCTTCCAAACCCTAATCCAAGCTCACCTTGTGGGCCATGGAAGTGAGGAAAAGATTAGGATGATCTCAAGCCAAGGTAAAGAGGAGAACCATAGTGGCGGCCAACCCTTAGGAAGAAGAAGAACATCTCCTATAGTTGCCGCCCACCCTTTTCTCCCAAAAACCTAGCCACCCAAACCCTAATCCTAACTTACCATATATCCGGCCATGGAAGAGGGAAGAAGAATAGGATAAGTTCAAGCTAAGGTAGATAGGAGCAGCATAGTGGCGGCCAACCCAAGGAAGAAGAAGAACAACCTCCATTGAATTGCGCCCACCCTTGCTCCAAAACCCTAGCCACAGGCAATCCTAAACCAACTAGGATTCCTAGCCACCAAAGGAAGCAAACCCTAATCCCCTCATCCCTTGTGTTCTCCACGCCAACAATCCCTAATCCACCCTTATATAGAGTTTAGGGATAAGTCTTGGTTTAATCTCCACCATTGGTTCAAGGGATTTAACCTCAATCGTCGGATCTAGAGATTTAATCTCAACCGTCGGATCTTAGAGATTTAATCTCTACCAATGGATCTTAGAGTTTTGTTTCTATCCATTGGATCTAAGCATCATGAGGTGTTAATAGGCTACATTAGGGACCATGAGGAGGAGTTGGGTCTTGGCCACCCATGGATCAAGCCCACATAAAGTTCGATCCACTAATGATGATCCAATCCACTAAAGGTCCATCATTGATCTACCTCACCAACCCCCATATGATAATATGGGCTCCATATATTATTTGTACATTTTCTCCCCGTGTTTAAGATCTCGAATGTCCGTCGATTAATTAATTTACTAACCATTAATTAATCAACATCTAACTCCATGAGTAGTACCACTCAACCTTTTCATCATGCCGGACCAAGTCCACCTGCAGGGTTTACATGATGAACCTTATGAGCTCCTCAAGGGGACATCATCATCCTAATATATAGGACACGGTTTGCTCCTATAATCAACGGCACACCATATAAATAATATCATCTCCCAACTTACCGAGTCTATCGATTTAATCTATAAATCTCGCCCATTGGTAAATCAAAGAGATGAGTACCAAGTATATGTGCCCGTTATTATATCGGGATTAAGAGCATGTACTAAATAATATAGGTCGATTCGATTATGTAGTCGTGATAAATCGAATCACCTCTGTCGGTCTGCTCAATACACACAAAGTGCACTAGTGTGATTCTATGGTCAAGACAAACCAATACCGAATCACACTACAACCATTCCGATGGTTTGTCCAAAGCCATCTCGGTTGTGAGCCTTTACTTATACTTTACAAGGAGCCGATAACATGATCTCCCGTGTGACACCACACACCATGTTATCTACAATGTAAGGTATTAGACAATATTGCATAACCATAAAAATATGCAAACAATGATCATGTGATTCTTATTTCAAAATAAAGATGTTCATACAAAAAATAGACTTTTAAGTATACATCCCTACAATCTCCCACTTATACTAAAGACTATCTTTGTCCTCAAAGTGCCATACATCGATCCCCATTCCCTCCACATGCCTATCAAAGCTCTCGTGGAAGGCCTTAGTGAAAGGATCTGCGGGTTATCCTCCGATGCAATCTTGGCCAACAACTTCTCCTCGCTTTACGATTTCTCGTATCGTCGGTGGTACTTGCGCTCTATGTGTTTACTAGCCTTATGGGCTCGTGGTTCCTTGAGTTTGCAAGCACACTATTATCACAATAAATCGTGATAGTTACAGGCAAACCAGAATCACATCCAAGTCCATCGAAAGTTCTGAGCCATACTGGCTTCTTTTGGCGCCTCGGAGGCGCCACATACTCGGCTTCCATGGTGGAGTCCGCGCACTTTTGCTTGACACTCCTCCATACAATGGCTCCACCTCCCAAAGTAAACACAAAACCCGAGGTAGACTTCTGTTATCCCTATCAGTTGGAAGTCGGAATCAGTGTAACCCACGAGGAGTAATTAGTCGCGGTAAACCAAAGATATAATCCCTAGTCCTTCTCGTGTACTTGATATATGCTTTACCGATCCAATGTCCCTGTCTGGATTACTCGATGTCTGCTGGCGACCATGCCCACGACAAAACGGATATGGTCTCGTCTGAGCATCGCATGAGGCTTCCTGCCAAGCATAAGGAAGCACCTCGGATGATCTAGGACACATCTTCTTAGATAAAGTAACTCCATACGAAAGTAGAAAACCCTTCTTGGAGTTCTGCATGTTAAAGCGATCCAAAATCATGTCTATGTATGAAGCTTGGGATAAGCACAACAACCTTGATCCCAAGGATGTGTCCCACTTCTCTCAAGTCCTTTATATCAAACTGTTTGGACAACCATACTCTTACGTCTCATAACACTGATATTGTTGCGAACTAACAAAATGTCATCTACGCATAGTACAAGAAATACCACTACGTTTCCGTCACATCTCTTGTATATACAAGGCTCATCGGGACTATGAATAAATCCATATGACTGGATTACCTCATCAAAGCGGATGTTCCAAGATCTAGAAGCTTGCTTTAGTCCATCTGGACCGATTAGGCTTACATACAATCGCTCTTTGCCTTTAGCAATGAATCCCTCGTCGCTTCATGTAGATGGATTCTCAAGACTTCCACTAAGGAATCTTGTCTTGATATCCATCATCACACCTCATAATCCATATGAGTTGCTATGCATAAGAGCTCCTGGACACTGTCTTGAATCCATAGATTCAATCTCAGATTCATTGCACTTTGCAAAGATCTTTGTATTTATATCTTGGATTGCCTTGCGTATGTCTAGGGATCGAGTTCATGTTTGCTAGGGACCAAATCGGAAGATTTGTCCAAAAACATGAATCTAAGAGGTTGTCTAACAACCCTCCCACTGACGAGGTATCTTACATGTATCCTCTCTGTGACCGTGGTGCGATGACATGTGGTATGTCCTCTTGTACCGTGGTACTAAAAGTGACTTCCTTTTAACTCCTCGAACAATTTTACCTTTGGGCTTGTGGCTTATCACATAGTCTTCCTCTAGAAATCGGCATTCGTGTTAACGATCACCCTCGATCTCTAGGACTATAAAACAAGTCGAATAACTCATCATCGATCTAACCATCTTCATAAGAGTCCTATTCCTTACGTCTTTGCTACACCATTCTGGGTGTGCGGTGCGATCAATTGGGATTGAATCCCAACCTCGATAAGTAGTTCCTAAACTCTCCCAAGAGGTTGTCACCACCACGATCGGATCGCGGTGTCATCCATATCTTGAATAATCGTCTATAAAAGAGACGAAATATTCAAGATTACCTCTTGCCTAGATAGTCATAGGACCTCACAAATCATAATGAACCATTTCTAACACATCTTTGGCTCTATACCCCTTGGCCTTGAAAGGCCTCTTGGTCATCTTACCCTCCAAGAAAGATTCGTAGGTTGGGAGATCCTCCACCACTAATGAACCCAAGGTCCATCACTATCAACCTTTGAATTACGCTTAGGTTAATGTGACCCAAGCCTAAGAAGCCAAAGATATGTTTGGTTCATCTTGAAGGTTCTTTTCTCTTATTGGAATTAGAAGATGAGTTATTAACTTATTTGCATCGTGGGAGCTTGTGGTTTAAGTTATAAATTTCCTATCTATGTACTGAATAGATAATGTCCTATTCCTTTTATAACAAATCATCATTAAAAGAAATAGATTATCCATCCAAAAACTATTTAGAAACCAAAATCAATTCTTTCTAAATAAGGGTACATAAAGGAAATTCTTAAGAACCAAAAACCTTTATTTTTCTCAAAAGATAAATAAAACATCTCCCACTGCAATAGCCGCCATCTTCATGGCATTGCCTAAGTAAATAGTAATCTCCCCTTCAACTAGTCATCGGGTTTCCTGGAACCCCTGTAAATTGTTGCATACATGATTAGTGGCTCCTGTATCTACTCACCAGGTGCCGGTAGATATCACCGCTAATCATGTTTCAATGACTAGTCCAAAAGATATACCTATGTTCTATTTTGGATTGGGACAGTCCTTCTTCCAATGTCCATCCTGCTTGCAAGTGAAGTACTTGCCTTTCGGCTTCTTCACTCTTCCCTGAGATCCTCGCACCATCTTTGCTTCACCTTGTTTCTTCTTCTTCTTGCCTTTCGGCCTAGAAGTAGAAACTCTTTTGAGCAATGATGGCTTGAGGACACTCTTCGAAGATTGCATATTAGCAGATAAGACAATATTTGGATTCATTTCCAATCAACATTATTTAGATATGAGTAAGTTTATTTCTTTTAGTATCACAACAAGTGGACTGAAAGTCATTTTGAAAATCCTAAGAATCACATAGATCATTACTTTAGATTTCAAAAAATTATTGATTCCTCAAACAATAAAATTTTGATATCAACCAACACCTCAAAACACCGAGAATATCGCATGCCACGATAGTGTGGACGTATACGAATTCTACATTTGTAAGAGGAGGTTTTACCCATTAATTTTATTATCTTGTCAACCTTACTTTTGACAAATAAAATTAATAGTTGGTTCCTCTTTGGCCCTACAAATAAAAGCAGTGACTCCGATGGAGAGGATACTTTTTATTTGCATCTAAGTGTGCACCATTACACGATACTAAGGGAATTATTTCGGATTATGTGCCTTACAGCTGTGGAAGTACACACGCTCCTAGATAATTTCCTATAACCATTATTTGACCTAGTGATCCACAAACAATCTCATCCGCAGGGAGGAAGGCACTCAGAGCCAACACGCAAGTTTGTTGCATCACACGTCAAATTGTAATGGAGGCCATGGAATTAATTAAAATATCCTCTCCCACTTAGTAAATTAAAAATGAGGAATTTTCCTCGACATGCATATCAAACAAAAGCAATAAATATGAAAAATAAATTATTTTCTAACTATTATGGCCTTTGTCTTCAATATGGCTCCGTCGCATCGCCATCTCGTCCGCTCCTCCTCGCCATGTACGAGCCATCCGAGATCCGAGCCGAGACTAAAACCTATTTTATTTTACATCCATCGATCCTATACTCCACGAGGGAGTGTACATGAAATCTAGATAGAAAGTAAAATAAAATAAAGAGTGGCTAAACAATGCCGTATTTAATTACAAAAATTAAATACTAATCTAGCCTCGTCAACCCCGAGGATTCAACAAAATAAACATTTACACACATACAATCACATACACACATGCCATAATAGTCGGATCTTATGCACGCAACTAAAAGAGTTAAACTACGCATATCCTACTATTATCCGGACCCATATAATATATGAAAAAGTGCATAAAAATTAACCGAATCCTAAACACACAAAACCGGAAACCTTGGCTCTGATACCAATTGTTGGGGTTGATCCGTGAGGGGAAACTTCGCTTCCCCTTCACCTCGGTTGCTTGACCATGGTGATCCCTTCAATGTCCCCGGATTAAAAATTTAATCCTAGACAAAAGGGATTCCCAAAGCAACCAAGTCATCGTCGTGCTATTCGTTTAGAGAGGTCACTTGAACAAACTAGTTGTTCAAGCGACCATTCTCTATTCTACGAGTAGCCGCGGAATAGACGATGTCCGGATCGCCGGTTTTTGTGTTTATGCTCGGGATCCAAATATTATTTATCCATTCACAGAAATATATCATGCTCATAAATGAAAAACAAATATAAACATGTAACATATAAAATTAGAGAATCGATATACCTCTCGATCTTCTAATGTATGTCCTTCCTCCTTTTGGGCGTCGTGTGGCGACGCTCTACCAAAAGTCGAAGCTCCTAGATCACACATCTTCCGGCCTTGCTAATCCAAAGCTAGAGGAAGAATTGAAACAAGGCTCTTCTCCTTCCTATGGCCATCCAACAAGCAACAAAAGCCATGCTTGCCGTCGGCCAACAAGGAGAAGGAGATAATGGTGGAAACCGACCAAGACATCAAGGGAAACCCCTTAGTCTTGTTTCCACCACCCAAGGAGAGGAGAAGGGGTATTTAGATGCTGTCCAAGGGTTGGAGAAGGTGATATGGGCGCCGCCACCAAACCATGAAGAAGAAAGGAAGAAACTTTCCTTATTTGGTGCCACCCAAACCTCCTAAACCCTAAGCTTCCAAACCCTAATCCAAGCTCACCTTGTGGCCGGCCATGGAAGTGAGGAAAAGATTAGGATGATCTCAAGCCAAGGTAAATAGGAGAACCATAGTGGCCGGCCAACCCTTAGGAAGAAGAAGAACATCTCCTATAGTTTGCCGCCACCCTTTTCTCCCAAAAACCTAGCCACCCAAACCCTAATCCTAACTTACCTTATATCCGGCCATGGAAGAGGGAAGAAGAATAGGATAAGTTCAAGCTAAGGTAGATAGGAGCAGCATAGTGGCGGCCAACCCAAGGAAGAAGAAGAACAACCTCCATTAGTTGCCGCCCACCCTTGCTCCAAACCCTAGCCACAGGCCCAATCCTAAACCAACTAGGATTCCTAGCCACCAAAGGAAGCAAACCCTAATCCCTCATCCCTTGTGTTCTCACGCCAACAATCCTAATCCACCCTTATATAGAGTTTAGGGATAAGTCTTGGTTTAATCTCCACCATTGGTTCAAGGGATTTAACCTCAACCGTCGGATCTAGAGATTTAATCTCAACCGTCGGATCTTAGAGATTTAATCTCTACCAATGGATCTTAGAGTTTTGTTTCTATCCATTGGATCTAAGCATCATGAGGTGTTAATAGGCTACATTAGGGACCATGAGGAGGAGTTGGGTCTTGGCCACCCATGGATCAAGCCCACATAAAGTCCGATCCACTAATGATGATCCAATCGACTAAAGGTCCATCATTGATCTACCTCACCAACCCCCATATGATAATATGGGCTCCATATATTATTTGTACATTTTCTCCCCGTGTTTAAGATCTCGAATGTCCGTCGATTAATTAATTTACTAACCATTAATTAATCAACATCTAACTCCATGAGTAGTACCACTCAACCTTTTCATCATGCCGGACCAAGTCCACCTGCAGGGTTTACATGATGAACCTTATGAGCTCCTCAAGGGGACATCATCATCCTAATATATAGGACACGGTTTCCTCCTATAATCAGCGGCACACCATATAAATAATATCATCTCCCAACTTACGAGTCTATCGATTTAATCTATAAATCTAGCCCGTTGGTAAATCAAAGAGATGAGTACCAAGTATATGTGCCCGTTATTATATCGGGATTAAGAGCATGTACTAAATAATATACAGTCCGGTCGATTATATAGTCGACAATAAATCGAATCACCTGCATGTGCTCAGTCTGCTACACACAAAGTGCACTAGTGTGATTCTATGGTCAAGACAAACCAATACCAAATCACACTACAACCATTCCGATGGTTTGTCCAAAGCCATCTCGGTTGTGAGCCTTTACTTATACTTTACAAGGAGCCGATAACATGATCTCCCGTGTGACACCACACACCATGTTATCTACAATGTAAGGTATTAGACAATATTGCATAACCATAAAAATATGCAAACAATGATCATGTGATTCTTATTTCAAAATAAAGATGTTCATACAAAAAATAGACTTTTAAGTATACATCCCTACAGTTTCATCGCCAACGTCCGATTTCTTGCTCGTGATCTCCTCTCCACCGACACCTACCTCGCGACGCCCTCTCCTTGCGCCACATCTCCAGTTCTCGACCGGCGCTTCCCTCCACTGCAAGTGATGGCCGACAACCGCTTGTCGGTGCCCACGGACGAGCCAGAGCAGCGAGCTTGGATTGGCGGCATTTGTAACGGGATATGATCGGAGGCTTCCATCTTTGCCGGAGCTTAAAAACCTGGGATTAGGGCAGCGACAAATTTTGCCGATGAAGTTTGAAATTTAGGTATATTTCATTGTTCCTTCCTTTCTCTTCTGTTCATGGTGTTTTCTATGGATCGACAGTGTTGAATGGAGTGTTGATGCGATTTGGGAATCAAGGGCAGCGTTGGAAGTTAGATCAATGGAGTGGGCTGGACGGAGGTTGCGTGGCTGTGAGTGAGAGAAGGTTTGGTTGAGCTGTGTGTATGTCACCTAGGGTTAGGTTGGATTCATACTTCTCGATGTGATCGTTGATAGCAACTGATCGGTGAGATGCTCTATATATTGTTGTGGAGTTGTGAATTAGGCTTGAGGAAAATGAAGGATTGATTTAGGATGTTGTTAAATTTCTTTGCTGTAATGGGGATGGTTGTGATTGGGTTTGATGTCGGTTGTACAACCGTAATTGGTAGGTTAAGTGAGCTATGAATGGTTTAGATGTGTTTTGGTCAGTAATGTAGCTATTTGGGTTTGGATCCAGCCTGTGGATAGTGGATTTGATGGATTAAGTAGTTAAGTCACCTATTTTGGGTTTCGTGGTGTGAATGTATTAAATATACAAGCTGAGGGTCAGTAGGGGGTTTCTAATTCGTATTCGATAAAAGGATGCGAATATTGAAACTTTATAGTAGTAACTTAGCACGTTGTTGTGTGCTTGGATTTGATGGTAATCATGTTTTATGCAGATTTGGTCATGAGACAAGTCCACGAGCATAGAGACATTGGCATTCTTTATAGCGGTAGGTATCTCATGACTTATCTTCTTTTAGATATTGTCATCTTGCTATGCATTGTTTACTATAGCTAGTAGTAGTTTTCTATGCTTGTTAATCGCCTGTATGTAACTACCTAGTACATATTGTAGTCGTTTCGAATGCTTATTATATTATGCTCTATCACTTTGATACTTGTTAGTTGTTTATTTAGCACTAGAGTAGTGGCATACCTTACATACTGGGCATTGAATGAATAATAAATATATCTTGCAAGTGTACATAGACTTATGTACTTAGGTTATTTGATATGGGCTCCTATTGGTACATACCATAGGTAACCATGGATTGATAAGTGTATCGTGCATTAGTGAAATCGCCATCTTGTATTATTGCATAAGCGATCATCGGCTCCTCGGTAGGAGGTGATACTACTTAGTAGTTGATCCCATCGTCGATACATTATCTACACACAATCACTCGTGGGTTAGTGGTATTTCGGTGTGTGTATAGTTGCTTTGTCGGGGCTCCACGGTGGTCGCTCGGGTGATTGGTATTGCAAGCGTGGTAGCGGATAGGGATCCTCCTTTGTCGTGAGATAAGGAGATGAGACGAGGTGATGTCCCCCATATATATATATGGGGTAAGAGGGTGATACTCCGTCAGCATCCTGTTCACTCAGTCACATAGGTGTAGTGACGACAGAGTGCACAGTTGTCACAGCCCTACCCACTCGGCCGGCACACATGACATGTCGGTGACATGACTGGCGTCAGGGGTGACACAGGTGATTGCATCATGTGCATACGTTTTTACTATATGCATTGATTGTTGCACTTTTGGTTGTTGAATATGATTGTCATGCACATACATGAGATATTTTGTAGCTTGTTTTTTGTGATTCTACATATGCTTGTATGGATGTATCTTATGTCAGCTTAGGATTTTGGTATGTATAGTTTCAGGTATGTTTCTGTAAACTGTACTAGCATGATTACTATTTCTATATATATTTTACTATGCATGACTATTAGATATCCGCTGAGTTTTACTTACTTCGTTGATATCTCTTTTATTTCAGGATGAAGCCTTTCGGAGGGTCCAGTTGCCAGTCCCCTGATCAGAATGTTGGGACGGATCGATTGGCCGGCTAGAGGGGGGTGAATAGCCCTCATTCGTTGGATGTCGTAATTCGCTCGTTCTCGTTGCGTTGCTTGTCTACGATTGTCGTTAGCGCAGCGGAAACAATAGAAATAACAATAATACTAACAACAATACAAGCACACCAAATACGCAAGCATATACGTGGTTCGGAACCGAATGGTTCCTACTCCACGGGGCGAGCTCAACGAGCTCTAGAGATGCACACGGCAATACTCAAACTCCTTCTCGACTACACGTCGGAGGTGGAGAAACCTCTCACAAGCAATTACAACAGTAATATAGAAATACAAGCAAATACACAAATACAATACACAAGAAAACTTTCACCGATTGCTTTGATCACTTTGCTTGTTGCTTGCTTTAGATGGCTCTTGAAGGACTGGAATGCAGCAGCAATTCCCCTCCAATAGCTTCACAAAAGACTTGGCGAAATCCTCCAACTCGTGCTCCTTTTATAACCTGCATCAAACTATTTTCGCGCCCATCAGTCGACTGGTCCCGTAGCCGTTGTCTCACAACGGCCCGATCCACGTTGGTTAAGTTCCAACGGATCACACATCAGTCGACTGATGGCACCCATCGATCGTGATCATCCATCGATCAGTCTTTGGCGAGCTCGACTCCATTGCGTGCACCGTGCGGTGTCATCGATCGTCATCCTCGGCGGTCGGTGATCCTCCCAACGATCGTATCCTCCCTCGGCGATCGGTGATCGGCAGACTTGGTTGATCGAACCGGTCAAACCCATACGACCTAGAGCAATCGACTGGCACCTATGTCAGTCGACTGATGTCGGCTAAAACCTCAAACATAACGATGTTTGAGCCTCCGACACTCAGTCTTAGCCACTTGGCCATGTCCACCTTATCCCTCATGGAGTTCCCCACCGAAGCTCTCTTCCCTCGGCCTACGTCCCTCGGATGCGCCAAGCGCATGGCCGCGTCATCCTTCGGCGTCTCATGCGAAGTATGCTTCCCTTTGGGTCACTCCATTCGCTCCCCGTCCGGCGGTCCCTCGGATGCACCAAGCGCACGGCTTCGCAATGCCATCCTTCACCGACTCAAGGACCCGAGCCTAGTGAACTTGCCAAGTTCTCAAGACTTCCCAAATGCACCAAGCGCACAGCTTCGCAATGCATTTCTCACCAAGCACCAAGCGCACGGCTTCACAATGCTTTGGATTTCCCATGCCAAGCACCAAGCGCACGACTTCGCAATGCTTTGGACTTTCCCATGCCAAGGCTTCCCCCTTGGACTTCCACACCAAGCTCCATGCTTGGATTTTCCATGCCAACCCCATGTTGGACTTTCCCATGATAATCCCATGTCATGAGTTTTGTCTATCATCAAAATATCATTAAGGTACTGGTCGAGTCAAACTCGAGTCAACCTGGGCCGATTGCACCAACAATCTCCCCCTTTTTGATGATTGACAAAACTACCATCTCAAGTCTACCAATTCTCCCATATAGGCAATTCTCATATCCCAATGAGAATTCCAACGAACCCTAATTGGTAACTTGGTAACTTCTCCCCCTTTTTGACATTACATCAAAAAGGTCCTCCCCAAGGGTATGAATGTCTCATATCCCAATGAGATCTTACAATCTCTCCCTTGGAGGAACACATGCCTACCATCTTTCTAGTGATCCCATATCACTTAAAGAGAGGCAACCCAATTTTCCTCCCATGAGGAAATACACATCCATCTTCCCATGATGGATACCTCCCCCTAGAGGCTTGTTCCCCCTTAACCATTGCACCAACAATGTCCTTGGAGAGTCCCTAAGCCAATAGGGACATTAACCAAATCAAAATTAAGGCAAAGTTCAACAATGAACTCTCATCCACCTTAAAATTGATACTCACCCTCAACCCAACTCCTAATCCATATCCAATGGATTTCCACCCTCTCTAATGCTCTCCCAAGCATATACTAGGGTTAGGAGTGGTTAGGGGACCAAAACACAGTTGAACATGGGCCTAACCATCAAGTTTACCCGAAATCGGACTGTGCGATCGACTCAGTTAGATACATCAGTGGACTTACCATCGATCATTGCCATTCTGGCGATCTTGATACTTACATGATTTTGATTTGAAAATTGGATTTTCGAAATCCATAAGTAAATATACGTAATTCTAAAAATCTTGAAAATGCATACGTATAATACTTATCCTAAACACTATGGGTGAAAAATATTGGAAATTTATTTTACCCATTAAATTAGGAGATTGATACAAAGTTTAAAATTTAAGAAAAGCTTCAATAAAGAGCCATCTTTGTATCATCCCATTCAATGGTGATAGCTATCAAAAGATAGACTTCACCAAGGTTTTTCAAAATGTTTTCAAAATGTTTTTTAAACCTTTATTTTCTTTTTCCTAAACATCTCACCAATATCTAGATGTGTAAAACACATACAAGTCAAATTTTGTGAGATGTGGGTTTTGTTTTGTTTATGTTTTCATGCATATTTCTAGGCAACATTATTTGATTCCTTTCAAATTATGCCATAGTCCTTAACTCCATTTTAATTCATGCATGATATGATTATGGCATAGATATGATATAGATAAAAATATATGCCAATATCATGATGTCATGGCATGTGAATGAAACTTAAGCATACATGACATCTAAACATAAATCTAAACATGATCATGACATTTTTATAGATGAAAATGAAAATGATGTCATGACATGACAAGGCAAATAAAGCATGGCAAGAAAAATATACTAAGGTATAAAATACCTAAGTGTTAAAATCAATTTGCCATTTTTAGGGATTAAATACACTTTGCCTTAAACCATTCATTTCCTAGTGTGCCAAAAACCCAAAATAGCACACCATGACCTCTATGACCTAATTGTGCCAATTTAAATCATTTTAAAACTTCTCAAACCATATTGGCACATCCTAATGTGTCAACTCACAATGGCTAGGTTAACCACCCATCCACTTAGGGTTGACACACCCTAACCCATTTAGCGTGAATCAATCACGCTCTTAGGAACCCAATATCTATTGGAGCTCCTTGGGTTAACAAGGTATTCCCTAGGGATAACTTCCCTAGATACCTTCCTAATGACCCTTTTAGGCTTTGAAGCCATAGTCTTTTGGGTCTTTCCTAGGTCAACTCTAGAGGTGACTCCTCCATTGACCTTCTTAGTGGCTACATTTGATTTCTTTGAGGTGTTAGCCACTAAACACATACCATGGCTAGACTTAGGGATGACTTCCCTATTAGCCTTGGTTTTCCTAGACCTAGATGTGGTTCCATAATTAAATGGAACATTATGGTAGGACATAGGTTTGTGACCCAAACCCTTCTTGCCCTTAGATGTTTCTTGTTTCCTAGGTCTTGACTTTTGTGCATTAGACCCCTTAAGAATTTTTGATATTATTGCTAGGGTCTTCTCCATTTTCTAGCCTTGACCTCAAGGCTTGGTTTTCTAACTCTAATTTTCCCAATTTTGAGTTTTCATTTATCTTTTGGGAAATGTTTTTCCTTTTAGGCATATGCCTAGATTTCTTAGGATTAACACTTAGGTGGTTTCTATTCTCCTAATGGACTCCCTAGGTAATATAGGTCTAGTGTTTTGGGTCCTAGGTTTGTCCTTAGTTATATAAACATGCTTGGCACCTAGACAATACACCTTATTATTTCTCTTAGCATGCTTTTTGTTGATAATAGCAAGAGAACTAAAATAATTCTTAGCATGCTTTTTGACTTTAGGAATTAAAGGTGCATTAACTAAATGTACCTTAGGGTTAGCTTTAGGAGCTCCCCCTACATGAGTTGCACCTTCTTGCCCTTTCTTCCTCCCCCTAGGGCATTGACTTCGGTAGTGTCCCTTTTGATTGCATTTGAAGCACACAATGTGCTCTTTGCTCTTGATTTTGGGAACACCGGCATCGTTTGACTTTGGGTTGACTTTTGGTGTCGATGCCTTCTTCTTAGCCAATTTAGGGCATTTGCTCTTATAATGCCCTTTCTCCCTACACTCAAAGCATATTATGTGATTTTTATTTAAAATAATAACACTTGAGTTACCTAGGGAGGTGGTGGAGGCCTCTTCACTTCTCCGGATGTGGATGCTTCATTGTTCTTGCTCGGGATGGAAATGCCTTTCCTCCCCCTCAATGCTAGAGGTGGAGGTCTCCACCAAGTCATCAACATCTTCAAATGTTGTGGGTTCTTCTTCCTGCATTCTCCTCTACTTGTGCCGATTGGGAATTTTCTTGGAATTTCATTACCTTATTCCATAATTCCCTTGCATCCCTATAATCACCCAATCTAGACCAAATAGTGTTAGGTAACAAATCACTAATCAACTTGATTACCTTGAGATTTGTCTTGAAGTCTTTGATTTGGTCTTGGGTCCATTTTGACTTCTCAATTGGCTTGTTGTACTTGTCCTAGGCATTTCAAAACCGTTTTCTATAATAATCATAAAATCAAAATCGGTTTCTAGGTATACCTCCATCCGTTTCTTCCACCAAGCAAAATCTCCATCGAATTTCGGTGGATGGATGAAGCCGGCCATTTGTAGTGCTCTCGCGGCGGTTAGTCCTTGAAGAGCGACCTCGCTCTGATACCACTTGTTGGGGGATCGATTGGCCGGCTAGAGGGGGGGATGAATAGCCCTCGTACGATGGATGTAAAGTAATTAAGCTCGTTCTCGTTGCGTTGCTTGTCTCGATTATGCGTTAGCGCGTGAAACAATAATAACAATAATACTAACAACAAATACAAGCACACAAACACAAGCGATATCGTGGTTCGGAACCGAATGGTTCCTACTCCATGGCGAGCTCCTCGAGCTCTAGAGATCACTGCGACAATACTCAAACTCCTTCTCGACTACCGTCGGAGGTGGAGAAACCTCTCACAAGCAATTACTGTGATAATATAGAAATACAAGCAAATACACAAATACAATACACAAGAAAACTTTCACCGATTGCTTTGATCACTTTGCTTGTTGCTTGCTTTAGATGACTCTTGAAGGACTGGAATGCAGCAGCAATTCCCCTCCAATAGCTTCACAAAAGACTTGCCGAAATCCTCCAACTCGTGCTCCTTTTATACCTGTCAAGTCAAGCTGTTTTCCATCGCATCGATCGATCGTGACCATCGCCGATCGGTCCCGTAGTAGTCGTTGTCTCACAACGGCCCGATCCACGTTGGTTAAGTTCCAACGGATCACACATCGGGTCGATCGATGGCACCCATCGATCGCCCGATCATCCATCGATCAGTCTTTGGTGAGCTTGACTCCATTCTGCGCGCCCGGCGTGTCATCGATCATTGATCATCCCTCGGCGGATCGGTGATCCTCCCAGGATCATTGCCCTCAGCGATCGATCAGCTAGACTTGGTTCAGTCGAACACTGGTCGAACCCATACGACCTAGAGCAGTCGACTGGCACCCATGCCAGTCGACTGATGTCGGCTAAAACCTCAAACATAACGATGTTTGAGCCTCCGACACTCAGTCTTAGCCACTTGGCCAAGTCCACCTTATCCCTCATGGAGTTCCCCACCGGCTTTCTTCCCTCGGCCTCGTCTCGGATCGCGCCGCACGGCCCATTCATGTCTCATGCCCTAGAAGTATGCTTCCCTTTGGGCTCACTCCATTCGCTCCCCGTCCGACAGTCCCTCGGATGCACCAAGCGCACGACTTCGCAATGCCATCCTTCACCGACTCAAGGACCCGAGCCTAGTGAACTTGCCAAGTTCTCAAGACTTCCCAAATGCACCAAGCGCACGGCTTCGCAATGCTTTGGACTTTCCCATGCCAAGGCTTCCCCCTTGGACTTCCACACCAAGCTCCATGCTTAGATTTTCCATGCCAACCCCATGTTGGACTTTCCCATGACAATCCCATGTCATGAGTTTTGTCTATCATCAAAATATCATTAAGGTACTGCTCGAGTCAAACTCGAGTCGACCTGGGCCGATTGCACCAACACCGAAGACTCTGTTATTTGGTTTTTAGGCTTCCACATTTTGTTTCTAGTACTCTATGTTTCAAACTTGTAGTATTTTATACTCGTGGTTGTTTGGTAGTATTTGATTATGTCCATAGGGACTTTTGATTCCGATTGATTTTGGTTATGTGTGTGGTTATGAATTCCTTCTCAGATGGCAGAAGGGGTAAGTCTAGAGGTTTTAGACCTTTTATTTACTTTGGTTGTTGGCCTGAAGCCCATATATTATATGTATTGTCGTGTTATGTTCCAGCCATGTTGGCCGATGTATAGT
This sequence comes from Wurfbainia villosa, assembly GCA_025175895.1. Taxonomy (NCBI): domain Eukaryota; kingdom Viridiplantae; phylum Streptophyta; class Magnoliopsida; order Zingiberales; family Zingiberaceae; genus Wurfbainia; species Wurfbainia villosa. The sequence goes on along the minus strand of CM045987.1, from coordinate 113,575,877 downwards.
GGGCTTGTATCTGAGTTTCAATTGTTCGTAGTGTAGGGGAGGTGTTGTCCGATTTTGTCGAACAAGTACCCCTTTCGGGCGTGACAATCTATTTAGTATCAAAGCCTAGGTTGCGAGTTCCTAAGATATTTTTTGGGTTTCGATGTTTGCCACGTTTGACAGGTCAACTTATACATTTTTGGATTTTTATGAATTTCCATTGATTTGACGTTTCGAACATTTTGGAGTCATATTTCGACAAGATCTTATTGGGGACTTGGCGATGATAGGACATCTCCAGATGGCTAATAGATAAAATTTTGATTCTCTATTTGTAGTTATACTTGGGTAATAATTTAGCAGATATGAAATGAGGTGGCCATGTTCTTGCGTCGAGGCATGGTGCAGGGCAGCCATGCAAGAGGACATTAAGATCTCTGGCAATGGAGTTGCCAGAAAGGTCTGCGAAGAATGAGCCTGTCGATCAGGGTCAAACTTCATATGGTGTCGTGGTGTAGTTGGTTATCACATTCATTTATTTCTCGGGTATTCCTGAGAGAGATTGGTAGACTACCCACTCTTTGGTTACAAAGATTGATGATATCTCTGCCCTCTGGGGATAAATTAGAAGTCACCCAGGAGGTTAGAGGATGTCCATTAGATTTCGGCAGCGTTATACTCCTGGTAGATTTGTTGATTCTTGACATGATCAAATTCGACATCATAATTGGCATGGACTAACTAATAGCATATCATGCCACTATGGATTTCCAAACGAGGGTGGTTACGTTTTATCCTCCTAACAAACCCTCGTGGGATTTCACTGGCATCAGAAACGATGGCATATCGACCATTTCTGCGATTCAAGCTCGGAAGGTTTTATCACACGGCTGTCAGAGTTTTCTGATATCATTGATCAATGCTGAGGACAGTGGTGACTGTCAGATCTCGGATATTCCTATCGTTCGAGAGTATCCGGATGTCTTTCCAGAGGAGTTACTGGGCCTACCTCCCGAAAGGCAAGTGGAGTTCACAATTGAGTTAATTCCGGGGACGGCGCCGACATCGAAAGCTCCTTATCGTATGACCCTAAAGAAGTTGGACAAGCTAAAAGTACAGCTTCAGAAGCTTTTGGATAGAGGTTTTATCTGCCCTAGCGTATCTCCCTAGGGTTCTCTGGTTCTCTTTGTAAAGAAGAAAGAAGGTTTAATGAGATTATGCATCGACTACAGGCAGTTGAACGTTGTCACCATCAAGAATAAATATCCCCTGCCACATGTTGAGAACTTGTTTGATCATCTCAGAGGTACATCGATGTATTCTAAGATTGATCTGCGTCCGGATATCATCAAATAAGGGTCATAGATTCAGATGTTCAGAAGACAATGTTTCGTACCAAATATGGACACTATGAGTTTTTGGTAATGCCATTTGGGCTTACCAATGCTTCGGCAATATTCATGGACTTGAAGAACCGTGAATTTATAGATTTCCTAGATCGGTTCGTCATTGTCTTTATTGATGACATTCTGGTCTATTCTCGTTTCGAAGAGTAAGACGCTTAGCATCTTCGCATTATCCTAGATAGGTTTCGACAGAAGCAACTATATGCGAAGTTTAGTAAATGCGTGTTCTGGTTACCCTCAGTCAGTTTTCTAGGACACGTGGTTTCTAGCAAAGGCATTTCAGTTGACCCCCAAAAGATCGAGGTTGTCACCAGTTGGGAGCATCCAAAATCGGTTCAGGAGGTTCGCAGTTTCTTGGGCCTAGTCGGATATTACAGACGGGTCATTGAGTGTTTCTCAAGCCTTGCTATGTCATTGACATGCCTTACCAGAAAGGGTGTGAAGTTCACGTGGTCAGAGGCCCGCGAGACCAGCTTTCAGGAGTTGAAGGAGAGATCAGTGTCAACACTGATTCTGGTATTGCCATCAGAGGATGACGGTTTCATCCTTTATACCGAAGCATCTCTCCAAGGTTTAGGCGCAGTACTGATGCAACACGATAGGGTGGTCTCTTATGCTTCTAGCCAATTGAAGGAGCATGAGATAAACTACCCAGTACACGATCTAGAGTTAGCTTCTATTATCTTTGCCTTGAAGATTTGGAGGCATCATATGTATGGTGTTACATTTGAGATTCTCACTGATCATAGGAGTCTCAAATATCTATTTACGCAGAAGGAACTCAATCTCCGACAGAGGAGATGGATGGAGTTCCTGAAGGATTAGGATTGTACCATTAGCTACCACTGAAGGGAACTTAGATTATTGAGATAAATGCTTAGAAGGTATATATTGGTTCTTGACTCTCTAGATTTTAGTGCATGGTGATATGATTACGTTGCTTAGGTGGTTTATAGGGTATTTGCACTTGATTCTCTATTTAGTATTGTCTTGACTTCGTACTGGCATGACCCCTTTAGATATACCTTAATTATTTTCAGTCATTGATTCCTATTAGTATATTTTTGCTGTTATTATGGGACATCATGGTTAAATGTTTATTTGGTTATGTATTATCGCGGTTGATACCACGATTAAGACTAGTAGATAGTATAATTTAGATGAGGTCATGCTGTAGGAGCGAATCTGAGGAATGAAACAACATTGTTGGAACCCTAGGCGTAATAACCTCGACGTACTTATTGATAGATCGAGGATCTTTATCGACTTTGATAGACATTCTATGCTAGATGTATTGGATAACCCTAGGCTTAACACCCTACAATAATCGATTGCCCACGAGACCTGTTCGTGGTAGCATGTTGTTGCGTGCAGTCGATAACTAGATAATTATACACTCTGACTACCCATGAGACCTATTCGTGGTAGCATATTGTTGCGTGTAGTCGATAGTTATACACTCTGATCCACAAGACACCGTGGTAGCATGTTGTTGCGTCGGATCGATAACTCGATAGTTATATACTCAGGTAGCATGTTGTAGCATGCATGATTGAATTGGTAGAAATGATATAATTTAGACTTAACCGTCTCAACATGTTTATGAGTAGATTTATGCTCTTATCGGCCTTGATAAGCATTCATGTTAGAAGGGTTGGAACCCTAGACTTAACCACCCGGGGAAAGCCGATGTGGTTGTCGATGCACTTAGCCGGAAGTCCCGAGGGACTTTAGCTTGCTACCGAATTTAGTCACGGATTTGATTCAGGGTTTCTCCGAGTTAGGCCTTAAGGAGCAGGGACCGACAAAGCAGGGCATTCTTGTTGCCATGGTTGCTCAGTCATCTATTAGGACAAGAGTCCGAGAGGCTCAGGCCGGTGGTCAGCACTTACAGTTCATTGGTAGTCAGATAACCTCTAAACAGTAGATTGAGTTCACCCGAGATAACGAGGGTATTATTTATCTCTGGGGCAGATTATGCGTACCTCAATCTCACCTGGTCATGGAGGAGTTACTTCAGAAGGCTCATCACTCTCGATTTGCGATCCACCCAGGTGGAACCCACATGTATCGAGATTTAAGGCGTTTGTATTGGTGGAACGACATGAAGAAAGACATCACAGATTTTGTAGCTAGATGTCTAGTTTGCCAACAGCTGAAGGCTGAGTATTAGAGACCAGCCGGACTACTTCAGAGGATTCCTATTCCCGAGTGAAAGTGGGATCACATTACCATGGATTTTGTGGTGGGTCTACCTAGGACACGTCAAGGTCATGACGCGATTTGGGTAGTCGTTGACCGATTAACCAAATCTGTGCACTTCTTAGCCATTCAGAAGACCGACTCTCTGGATCGTTTGACAGAGTTATACTGTCAAGAAATCATCAGATTGCATGGTGTTCCTTTGAGCATTATATCATATAGAGATCCCCGGTTCACATCCCGGTTCTAACAGAGTCTACAACAGACCTTAGGTACCCAGCTTCGTTTTAGTACAACATTCCATCCGCAGATAGATGGATAGTTTGAGTGGACCATTCAGACTCTAGAGGACTTGCTGAGGTCCTGCGTATGGATTTCGGGGGCAACTGGGAGGACCACTTGTCATTAGTGGAATTTACCTACAACAATAGCTATCATTCGACTATCCAAATGGCATCGTTTGAGGCATTGTACGGTAGACAGTGTCGGACACTCACCCTCTGGGAGAAGGTTGGGGAGGCCCAGTTGCTAGGACCCCAGAGAGCTTAGCATGAGGTAGAGTTGGTCCTGCTTCATCGAGAAGGATAACAGAGGTGCAGGATCGTCAGGAGAGTTATTCCGATCGGAGGCGGAGACTCTGGAGTTCTCTATTGATGACCATGTATTCTTGTGAGTCTCACCCATGAAAGGGGTGAAGAGATTTGGCTTACGTGGTAAGCTAGCTTCAAGGTACATTGGTCCTTTCGAGATTTTGGAGAGGATCGGAGCAGTCACTTACCGCCTAGTGCTACCATCGTCCTTAGCAGGTATTCATGATGGGTTCCATGTGTCCATGCTGAGGAAGTATGTGCCAGACCCTACACATATTTTGTCAAATATGTCAGGTTCTATTCAACATGATGCTACTTACGAAGAGGTTCCGGTAAGGATTCTGGATCACAAAGAACGACAGTTGCGGAACAAGATTGTGCGACTAGTCAAGGTCGGGTGGAGTCACCACACCGATGAGGAGGCTACTTGGGATCTTGAGGAAAAGATCAGAGCTCAATACCCTCACCTATTTACTTAAGATACGTGAAATATACTTTCAGTACTTGTGCTACTTGAGTGTGCTATCTCTTACTCATTATACATTTGAGTGAAAATTTGGAGACCAAATTTTTATTAGTATGGGAGAATGTTAAATATGGAAATTTAAAATACTAAATTAAATGACCAAAATTTAGGAAAATAATCCTAGGATTTTTTTCGAGATTTTCGAAGAATTTTAGAAATTTTTCCAGAATTTTTCTGGAATTAAATGAGGTTTATATGGGATATTTACGGGGATATTTAAATTAATGGAGAAGATTAGGGATTAATTAAAACCTAATCTAGGTTGATTTCTTATAAAAAGGGGTAATCTGGTTTATCGCGCCCAACTTCTTCTTTTTCTCGCGATTTCCCCACCCCGACCCCTCCGCCGCATCTTCTCCACGCGCAGCCTTCTCTACGCCGCAGCTGTGATTTTCCCGATCCCTCTTCTCTTCTCCTTCTCCTCTTCATTGCCACGCTGCTCCTCATTGCCACCACCACGTCAGTTGTTGCCTGCCCTATCACTACCACAAAGTTGATCCGCTGTCATCCCATCGCCAGCGCTCGATTCCACTCTTCTCATCCGCCGTTGCTATTGTTTCATCGCCAACGCTCGATTTCTTGCTCGTGATCTCCTCTCCGCCGACACCTGCCTCGCGACGCCTTCTCCTTGCGCCACATCTCCGGTTCTCGACCAGTGCTTCCCTCCTCTGCAAGCGATGGTCGACCACCGCTCGTCGATGTCCACAGACGAGCCAGAGCAGCGAGCTTGGGTGGGCGGCATCTGCAATGGGATCTGATCGGACGCTGCCATCTTCGCCGGAGCTTAAAAACCTAGGATTAGGGCAGCGACAAATTCTACTGGCAAAGTTTGAAATTTGGGTATATTTCCTTGTTTTCTCCTTTCTCTTCTGTTCATGGTGTTTTCTATGGATCGACGGTGTTGAATGGAGTGTTGATGCGATTTGGGAATCAAGGGCAGCATTGGCAGTTGGATCGATGGAGTGGGCTGGACGGAGGTTGTGTGGCTGTGAGTGAGAGAAGAAGGTTTGGTTGAGCTATGTGTATGTCACCTAGGGTTAGGTTGGATTCATACTTCTCGGTGTGATCGTTGATAGCAACTGATCGGTGAGATGCTCTATATATTGTTGTGGAGTTGTGAATTAGGCTTGAGGAAAATGAAGGATTGATTTAGGATGCTGTTAAATTTCCTTGCTACAATGGGGATGGTTGTGATTGGGTTTGATGTCGGTTGTATGACCGTAATTGGTAGGTTAAGTGAGCTGTGAATGGTTTAAATGTGTTTTGGTCAGTAATGTAGCTATTTAGGTTTGGATCCAGCCTGTGGATGGTGGATTTCATAGATTAAGTAGTTAAGGTGCCTATTTTGGGTTTCATGGCATGAATGTATTAAATATACAAGCTGAGGGTCAATAGGGGGTTCTAATTTTTATTTGATAAAAGGATGCGAATATTGAAATTATATAGTAGTAATTTAGCATGTTGTCGTGTACTTGGATTTGATGGTAATCATGTTTTATGCAGGTTTCGGTCACGAGACAGGTCCACGAGCATAGAGACAGTTGGAATTTTTCATAGCAGGCGGGTATCTGTGACTTATCTTCTTTTAGATATTGTCATCTTGCTGTGCATTGTTTACTATAGCTAGTAGTAATTTTCTATGCTTGATAACTACCTTGGTATGTCACTACCTAGTACGTGTTGTAGTCGTTTCGAATGCTTATTATATTATGCTCTATCACTTTGATACTTGTTATTTGTTTATTTAGCACTAGACTAGTGACATACCTTACATACTGGGCATTGAATGAATAATGAATATATCTTGCAAGTGTACATAGACTTATGTACTTAGGTTATTTGATATGCACTACAACAAAAATGACATAAGACAACACCACAAAGACAACGGTTTTAGGAGAAACCGTTGTCTTTTTGTTAAAAGACAACGGTTTTTGACAAAACCGTTGTCTTTGAGCGGCCACATAACACAAACGACAACGGTTTTACAGTATCCGTTGTCGTTGAGCATATTTTTTTTTAAATCAACAACACATTTTACAACGGTTTTCCAAAACTGTTGTCTTTAAGATTTTTTTTTTATATTAACAACAGTTGGGACAACGGTGCAATCAACCGTTGTGAATGAGGGTTTTTTTGTTGTCGTTGTGATAATATTACAACGGTTTTAAACCGTTGTTAATAAAATTTTAAAAGTTTATAATACTATTAATACTATTTTATTATTATAAAACAACGGTGAAATTCTTTTTTTAATTATTAATACTATTTTTTTTTAATTATTGGAAATAAGTTTTTTTTAAAAAAATTATAAATATATACGTTTACAACAATATATTTAAAAGTCTATATATATTTTTTAAACAATATATTACAACAAATTTTATTTTTAAAAGTTGTTATATATATTTAGGTTAAATAAATCTTCCCTAAACTTCTCCGTCGTTCTTACTTTCCGAAAATCTTCGCGGTTCCTACTTCCCAAAAAACCTCCCCCGTTCTCCGTTGCGCGCTCGTCCATCCCATCTTCTTCCGCGCTGCATTCTCACGGTTGGTCGCCCTCTGTTCGTTCTCTTCCTTTTCCGTCGGCCATTGCTCGACCTCCGTCCGTCGGCCTTCGTCCATCGTTTTGATCGATTAGTCCCAGCGGGTTTAGCGTCATAAACTCTTGTTTTAGGGTTATCATGTTGTGCCTTCAAACCTTTATTGGTTAAGAAGGTTTGAGTTGGATTGTTTATATCCATTGAACCACGAGATAATCCGTGTATCTGCGCATCTGAAAATCCAGCTTATGTTCCAACCTTATTCTTCATGAAGATTATTCACCTTATATCATCGTTTGTACATCGATTTATCTATTCTAGAAGCCATTCTCTGTATTTTCTATAATATAAAATGTACATTTTATATTTTATTCCTTTGAGCAATTTGCTTTGTTTGTACTTTCTAACTTTAGCTTAGGTGGGCCGGACTAGATCATATACAAATTTAAGTTACTTCATATTACCTTCTTATCACGGAAATATAAGTTTGATACATTGAAGCATCTCTGCTCTTTTATTAATGATCTAGTGGTGTTAAGTATTATGAAGGTTTATTTAATTGTCAATTAATGTTTTTATGCACTAGAATGGACAAAGAATGGATGTTCAAGGATAGATTATCACTGAGTATGCGTATGGAGTAGAGTCCTTCTTGCAATTTGCAGTGCAAAATTCTGGCGATTCTAATGCAATATCTTGTCCATGTGCCATGTGTGGTAACCTAAGAAGGAACAGTATTGATGTCACAAGGGCTCATTTAAGAAGTAATGGTATTGATTTAACATACGTAGTGTGGATATGGCATGGAGAAAAACCCTCATTTACCAACTTAATGAATGATAGTGAACAAGGCCAACAAGGTGAACAGAATTTCTTTGATGAGAAGCTTGTAGATATGGTAAATGCGACATATGAATATGATGAGAATCCAACTACATTCAATAACCTACTCCATGATGTTGAGAAACCTTTATATCCTGGATGTACAAAATTTACAAAGTTATCTGCCATTGTTAAATTGTACAACTTGAAAGCCAAATATAGTTGGAGCGATAAAGGATTCACAGACATTCTTTCTTTGTTGGGAGAAATGCTTCCAGCTGGTAATGACTTGCCTTTATCAGTGTATGCTGCCAAGAAATCCTTGGCTGTATTGGGTATGGAATATGAAAAAATCCATGCATGTCCTAATGATTGTATCTTATATCGGAAGGAATACGCAGATTGTATCAATTGTCCTACTTGTGGGTTTTCAAGATGGAAGATATGCAAGAATTCAAAAGTAAATGAAGGAGTTCCTGCAAAGGTCCTATGGTACTTTCCACCTATTCCAAGATTTCGAAAATTGTTTAGAAACCAAGAAACCTCTAAGGTGTTAACTTTGGCATGCTGATAGTAGAACTTGTGATGGTTATTTGCGTCATCCAGCAGATTCACCCAATTGGAAGGTAGTCGACCATAAGTGGCCAGATTTTTCTTATGAGCCAAGAAATTTGAGATTGGCCATATCGGCAGATGGAATAAATCCACATAGATTGATGAGTTCTACGTATAGTTGTTGGCCAGTTCTGTTGATCACTTACAATCTTCCTCCATTTTTGTGTATGACGAGAAAATTTATGATGCTTACTTTATTAATATCTGGTACTAAACAACAATCGAATGATATTGATGTTTACCTAGCACCTTTGATTGATGACTTAAAGCATTTATGGGAAGAAGGTATTGAAGCATATGATGCATATCGCCAAGAAAGATTCACCCTTAAGGCAGTCTTATTATGGACAATTAATGACTTTCCGGCATATGGAAACCTTTCTGGATGTCGCGTGAAAGGATATAATGCATGTCCTATCTGTGGTGAAAACACATGTGCAAAAAGATTGAAACATAGTAGAAAAATGTCATTCATAGGCCATAGAAGGTTTCTTCCGAGAACCATCCTTATCGAAGGCAAAGAAAGCATTTGATGGAAAGCAAGACTTTAACATTGCAGAGACCATTGAGTGGTCGTGATATTTCCAAAGCAGTTAATAAAATTAATTGTCGTTGGGGAAAAATGAGCAGAAAACTTCAAGCATCGGAGGATGGTAGTCATCCATATTGGAAGAAGAAATCAATATTCTTGAACTTGCGTATTGGGAGCATCTACATGTCGACATGTTCTTGATGTGATGCACATCGAGAAAAATATATGTGAAAGCTTTGGTGGCACATTACTTGGCATTCCAGGGAAAACAAAAGATGGATTAGCAGCACGCCTAGACCTTGTGGATATGAATGTCAGGTTGGAATTGGCACCAAAGGAGGGGAAAAAGAAAACTTTTTTGCCAGCGGCATGTTATACATTAAGTAAAGATGAGAAAAGGAAATTTTGTAGCTCCTTGTTGGGAATGAAGGTTCCTACAGGTTATTCATCCAATATTAGAAGCCTTGTATCAATGAAGGAATTGCAACTTTTTGGTATGAAATCACACGATTGTCACACTTTGATGCAACAGTTACTTCCAGTTGCCATTCGTGGTGTCTTACCCAAACATGTTAGATATACTATCACTCGATTGTGCTTTTTCTTCAACAAGTTGTGTAGCAAAGTGATAGATGTCTCGAAGTTAGATGATATGCAAAGAGATATTGTGACAACATTGTGCTTACTTGAAAAATATTTTCCTCCTTCATTTTTTGATGTCATGCTCCATTTGACTTTATTCACCTCGTCGTGAGGTTAAATTGTGTGGAGACGATTTGGTATAGATGGATGTACCCATTTGAAAGATTCATGAAAACATTGAAAGGTTATGTGCGAAACCGCAATCGACCCGAAGGTTGTATAGAATGTTATATTCGAGGAGGCTCTAGAATTTTGCTCAGACTACCTGTTTAATGTGCACACTGTTGGCATCCCAACAAGGAATCGTCAATTGGATTTTACCAGACCTTTATCACGAGATCGAGCGCACTCCACCAATCATGAGGAGTGGGAGCAAGCACATGGTCATGTATTAGAAAATAATGATGAGATAGAGCCATATATCGAGTAATTTCTCCAACTCATTGGTACTTTCAAATGCGACATTAAATTATAGTATCTAATCATTTCTTCAACAGCAAACACATGGCTCATTTGAAGGCAACATTTCATCAGAAAGCAAAGTCAAAAAAGTGGTTACAAGATGAGCACAATCAGACTTTTATTCCGTGGTTGCGTGATCTTTGTAAGTTACATGCAAATTAATGGGGTATTTATATTTTATGAATATTAATATATAATTCAACTTTTGTGCAATTTATAGGTTGCAAATGCAATTAACCATTCGACACATCAAATCTCTGAACAATTAAAGTGGTTGGCGCATGGACCAAGCACGCGAGTATTCAAGTATTCTGCATATTTAATTCTTTGGGGTTACTTATCACACAAAAGAGCGTGATGACGTGCGGGTAGTGCAAAATTCGGAGTAAGCTTAGTTGCAAAGACTATGCAACTTTCTAGCAAAGGATAGGAATCCAATTGTGTCGGACATGGTATTCTATGGCGTTATTGATGAAATATGGGAGCTCGATTACCATCTCTATCGAATTCAGTGTTTAAATGTAGTTGGGTTGATAACAATGGTGGTATTAAAGTAGATGAACATGGTTTCACATTAGTAAACCTCAAAGGATAGGGTTTAAATCTGATTCATTCATCTTAGGTAGTCAAGGAAACAAGTTTTTTACCTTGAAGACCACGAAGATCCCACATGATGCATTGCACTTGCAACTCCTAGTAGAGACTACTTTGAAAATATTATTGGTGATAATTTGGAAGAAAGCGCAACAAACTATCAATGTTTTTCGAGGGCTCCCAATAATGGATGTTGTGAATTAGATGACAATGAACCACCGTGCATGCGTGAAGATTGTGAACTTGGGTTGATGATGTTTTACCTTAGTGTGGAAATTATATTTAAATTTAAATCCTCGTTAATGTTTTGGTTTGTCTTTGTGTCACCTTTGGAATTATATTTTTTCCCATAAATTTGCTATATCTTATGGGATTGCTTTATTTTATTTGTCACTCGATTATTTTGTTTTGGTAGATAATCTTGCTTTATCTATTATCATTATCTGTAAATGATACTCTTTATCCCATAATTTTGATGATGGTTTTACCACACCGCATTAAATCTGGTTTGGTAAATAATCTTGCTTTATATGTCGAGATAATTTTGCAACACAATAATGAAATGCAGTTTATTCTTTGTGATAGTCATTTGCACCTCCAAATTTATCAACCCTTACGAGATTGTAAGAATTTCAACTTTATGTTGCTTACTTGTTATTTGTTTTTCTTAATAGTTGCACATATTTTAGCAATCTCTACTCGTGTGGATCGCAACATGATTATATTCTGTTGGAAAAAACTTGCTTATTGTAGATTATATTAATCTAAATTTGAATTTTTGTTGTCGACTCACACAAGGCGAAGTTGCAAGTTTAATATTTATTGTTATCTCCATCAGTAATTTATGATATTTACCTTATATTTGCAAAGTGCAGATTTTGTGATTAATAGGTTGTCAACTCTATGACAAAAAATCAAAGCAAACGAGGAGGTAGAAACCTTGACAAGGGTAAGGAAAAAATTAGGCGATTTATTATCACGAGAAAATGTTGGTGCGCACGAGATTCCACGCCACCCAATCAAACAAAATGAGTAGAGGTCCTACACATATGGGATGATTTCAAGGCTAAGGAATAAGGGCATTATCTTGAAAGTTGAATTCAATAATCGGGGACAGCCTATTGGGGAAAATGCAGTTAAAATGCAAAGTTCACTTGGCCAGATTGTTCGAGAGAAAGTACCAATAACTTACAATACTTGGAAGCATGTTCCTATTGACATCAAGGAGCGTGTGTGGGAAGCCGTGAATGTAAATATAAATGACCATACTTTTATTCTTCAAATATAAACTAATACTTTTGTTTGTGTTTATTAACATTTGATGTTTATTAAATTTTTTATGGATTTGTAGTTGGCGTACAAGGTTGATGTTGCTTGGAAAAAGGGATGTTTGACCTCGGCAAATGATAAGTGGCGGCAATGGAAAAGCAGTCTCACGCAAAACTATATTTATCCCAATTGCAAAAATCCAGAGAAGTTGCATATGCCACCTCCAGGATCAAATATTCTAGCAGACATATGGAGCAAGTTCGTGATAAGTCGTTTGTCTAATGAATTTAAAGTAAGATTTTTAAATCTCATGTCTCAAATAATTAACTCTTAATAGAATATTGTTATTGGTAATGCATTGTTGTCTTGTTTATTTTTTAAGGAACTAAGTGAGAAACAACAGGAAAGGAGAGCCCAAAACAAATACCCCCATCGACTTTCTCGCAAAGGATATGCACGCCTAGCTGAAGAGATAGTAAGTAATGTTTAATTATCACTTACAATAAATTTTATACCTTAACGAACAGGTATTTAAATAATATTGATTCATTTGTTATTGTTATTAGAAGGATGAATTATCTCGATAATGAAATCAGCGAGCTATCCTTTGGAAGAAAGGCCGACTCAATAAAGAAGGGAGTTTGTTGGTGATCAGCAAGGCAACAACCTCAAAATTGTAAGTAAATGTTTTAGATTTTGGCTTGTTATGTTAATGGTTCCCATCCGGATATTAGTCAATATATGTTTTTGTGCATTGCGGGATGATGGTATCTTACAAAGAGGGAGGAAAGTTAATGCTTGGTGAGACACAAGACATTCTATGATTGCACTTGAATCTAAGGAACATGGTGGGCGTATAAGGGCAGTTGGAGCTTACGTCACTCCAAGTACATACTTTGGCTTGTCAAAATGGGGGTCTCACGTTCAGCAAGCTGTATTTAATGATCAACAAAATATGTTGTTGGAGCAACATAAAAAAATTTAGAGCAGAGGATCGGATAAACAAGTTAGAAGCAATGGTTTTCAAAATGGCAAATCGAGATTGAGAATGATGAGAAGGGAAGTTGTAGTGTGAAGTTTCCTCAAACCTTGCGGGAAAATGAGTTTAACTATGATCATGGTCTATCGAATGAGATGAAAGCGAGTGATCTTCGATGTGGAGTTTATTAGCGAAATTTGAGCCTTCACAATTATCTTTAATCTTTAATGATATCATTGAAATTGTCCAATTTAAAAAAATATATATTTTAAACAAGCATAAATTTATTTCTTACAAGGGTCAATTAGTTGCATTGAGTGTGGAATCTGGCATCCATGTAGCTTTTGGTACAATTGTTAATATTGGGGGAGATGATGAGCATCTTAATGGTGATCCAAGTAAGCATACAAACCATTGTTTCGTAATGGTTGATGAAGCATTGGATGAAACCGCCTTTGCCAATTCCAACACTGTGTCAAAGCATTGGTGATGCTATCGGATCACATGTAGCTTGGCAGACACTTGATGCAAACACAAGAGTCTTGAAATGCTACAATCTATTTAAATTTATCTATACAAGTGCCTAACAAGTATATGTTTTCATAAACTAGAAGGTCGAGGAAAAACTGTTGTGGCAAAAGGAAGCATCGATTGCAATCACCAAATGTGCAATCATTAACAGTGCGATCATCAGATATGCCTAGATCACTATGGCTGTTGTATTGTTATTGCAAGCGTGCTCTTCATGATCACCAGTCTATGAAATTTATGTTGGAGTATGATGTATTTGGTGGTAAGTTCGAAGCCAGTGTTTGCCTTCAAGACATCATTCCTTTCTGCAACTTGGCACCAATTTAATACAATTGCATAGTTGTGTACATATGGTACGTATATTGTTTTCATGTACTAACACTTTGACTATTGATTTATGAGTTTTATTTATCTTGGTCTTATGCATTTTGTTGTATGTTTAAATGGTAGGCATTTATATAAAAGATGAAGGAGGAAGATAAGCTGGAGAGGTTTAGATTTGTGGATCCATATGTTGTTGGGTGTCATTTCACATCAGTTGATAAGAGGGCCCTTGGTTTGGCAGCTAGGTTGAATGGCACACCACCAAACCAGCTAGTTTTGGTTCCAGTTAACATAGGGTGTGTAAAATAGAGGTGGAATGCTAATTTTTTTACTTTGATAAACACTTGCTTAATTACATGCATTACTATTGTGTATATATGTAGTTTCCATTGGATTTTGATCATCATCGATCCTCACAAAGAGGTTGTTATTGATCCTCTCACAACAGAATCGTGATGAGACTTGGAAGAATGTTGTGAAGATGTAAGTTTTAGTAGCAAAATATTGTCAATATTTATTATAATTTTTTTATATATACTATATGCACTAAAAGTCTATAATTTTTTTTGATTTTATGAAGGGCCTTGAAATTGTTCAACATGACATTGGCAAGCACGGAAGAAACACCCTTTGTGGGCAATAATCAAGGTATGTTTTACATCGTGGGAAGCTTATATAATTTGAATTATTTAGTGACATTTATATAATCAAGTTATTTGTTATTTAGTGACATTTATATAATCAAGTTATTTGTGAATTATTTAGTGACATTTTGATAATATTTATAACTCAGATCTATTTTGGAATTGGCTGAGGTGGGTATCAAATTAGTTTGAGTTAGATCTACAAATTCCTTATTTTTTGTTAAGCATAACCTAATCTGACCTCCTCCCCGACATTTTGTTTTGCCTTTGATCTGCTTCTTGAGTGGCTAAATTGACATTGTGCTCGATCGAGCTACTTACTCCAATCTATTCTGGTGTTTTGCCAATCGACATTGTGTTCGAGCAAATTGACATTGTGCTCAATTGGGCGCGATCTTGATTCACGGAGCAAAATGACAAGGTGTGCTCAATTACTGCGAGCATCGGTATTACCCTTCTAATTTGCAATTTTCTCACTATCGCTCTTAATTGTTGGAGCTCAGCATAACATGTGTCAAACAAATGTAACCACATCACTGAAAAATGCAATCCAACAGGGCATAAATTTTCCAATGATGATGAAGTAGATTGCACAGATAGTTGTGAGGAATGTCTCAAAAGGATTTTTGCTCCTATCATCCTATGGATATAAAGTTAGCAATTTAAAGTCAAATATTTATTCGTATCTTAAAGCATGCATAACTGATAAGGCAATGCATGTACTATCATGATATGAAATTCATCTTCCATTAGTATGATTTATGGCATTCTACTGAACTTTTTTTTCAATCTTGCATATTGAGTGTTTTCCCTTTTTTTCTAAGAACAATATTCCTATTTCTTATTGACAGAGTAAAAGAATCAAAAGTCAGACCCAAAATCTTCTTTCATTCTAAATGTTACAACAATACTACAAAGAAAGTCAAAGTTGCAAAGTCACTAGTAAAAAAACAACCTTATCGACAAGCAAAAAAATACTAGCAAGGCGCATATCTGATTGATCTATACCCGTGATTTGAACCAATTTAGAAGCCCATGCTTTCTGTTCTTCCTGGTAATGCAGCTTTAGCTTCTTCTTCCTGTTAAACATAGCGTTTCATGTTAAACATTTGTACTAATCAAATTGGCAATGAACGTATCTCATTTTGATCTTTCTGTGTGTTTCTTCTGCATTGCTAGATGATGTTTTTTTCCATCACAGGTTCCCCTTCAACCGGATGGAGCTCAATGCGGGTATTTTGTTTTACGATATATGAGAGAGATAATTGAAGGCGCCGCATCCTTTGACAAGTCTTCCCTACGATCAATAGTAATATTAGATATTTTTTCAAATTTTCTTATTGATACCATAGCGTTTAATTACATTTTCATTTTTTCACATGCAGTTCACAAATTCTGTGATAGGTGCAAAGGAAATTGATGAAGTACGTTCGGAGTGGGCTGATTGCATACAAGATTACATATCTGATGATTAGGAGAGATTTCAGTGTACATACATCTTTTGGTTACATTCTATAAGTGTTTTGCTATGCAAATACTTTTGGTGCACATGATGTGTAGTTGTTTTGCCACAGTACTTTTTCATATATATCGGTAAAAGTGATCGTTTAAAATGTAATGTGACCTTGTATTTTACATTGCTACAAGTGGAGTGTATATATGTGTTTTCTATAATTCTTATTGATGTTGTATGATTTATATTAAAAATGCAACATCTACAACGCTTTATTATGTGTATATATGTGTTGAGAAATGACAAGAAAAAACCGTTGTCTATGAGCAAAAGTTACCGTGGTAAATTGAAGTCGACAACGGTGAAAAACGGTTGTAGATTTAAGGAAAGACAACGGTGAAAAACCGTTGTCTATTAGAAAAAAAACCGTGGTAAATCGACCCATTGTAAATAGTGGTTTGGTCAAAGACAACGGTTAAAAACCGTTGTCTTATCTTTGAAAAGACAACGGTTTTCACTTGTCTTCACCAAACCACTTTTCACAACGTCGATTTACTACGGTTTTTTCTAATAGACAACGGTTTTTCACCGTTGTCTTTCCTTAAATCTACAACGGTTTTTTCACCGTTGTCTTTCGACCCCCTTTCACAACGGTCGATTAACAACAGATTTTTTGGCTAATAGACAACGGTTTTTCACCGTTGTCTATTCGATTTTTTGGTGTAGTGTGTCAGTCAACTACGCAACAATCTATGGACTACTGCATGTTCATCAGTTGACTGTCCATATATGGCAGTCGAATGCCCAATGTCAGTCGATTGTCCATACATGGCAGTCGATTACACTGCTCGGCGGTCAAGCCTCAGTCGACTCCTTGAACAGTCAACTGGTCATAATCCCAGTTAACTTCCTTGCTAAGATCCATTTGGACTTACACCGCCAAAACTACATGCTTGGACTTTAGGCTGCCAAACCTATAAACTTGGACTTTTCCTTTGCCAAGTACCCATGACTTGGACTTTCAATTGTTAAGTACCCATAACTTGGACTTTCCAATTGCCAAGACCATGCTTGGACTTTCCATGCCAAGACCATACTTGGGCTTTCCATGCCAAGACCATGCTTGGACTTTCCCTTGCCAAGATCATTCTTGGACTTTCCTTGCCAACTCCATGTTGGACTTTCCAATTGCCAAAGTTCACTTGGACTTTACACCGCTAAGACTACACACTTGGACTTATGCTGCCAAAACATTACCTTTGGACTTCCTTTGTAAAATATCCATATTTGGACTTTCCTTGCCAAGTATCCAAACTTGGACTTCCGAGACTGATTGCTCTAACAATCTCTCCCAAATAATCTCCCCTATATAACTTTGGATATCCCAATCATCCACTAGTCATATGATCAACATATGATTAAACCATATAGTTAAACAATGGTCAAACCTATTGGGATCGAGGCTCGCTAGAGGGGGGGGGTGAATAGAGAGTTAAAAAATTCTAACTCACTTTTGACTACAAAATATAGGATTACGCAGCGAAAATAGAAAAATAAAAACACAAAGCACAAACACAACCAAACGCAGGTATTTATGTGGTTGAACTCATAGCCTTACCCACTGGCAAAACTCAAAGGAAAGTCTACTATGTATGATTGAAATGGTTCCGGAGGTGAAAACTTCACCTCTTACAATCTTACAATGCAATGAATATACTTTAAGAACAGTAAGCTAAGTATTAAAAACTAATTACAGATTGTTGTTTGGCTTCTTGCTTTGAAGATGAAGTTGTAGCACTTGCAAGAAGATGATCGACAGCGCACTTGTTGGAGAGAAGGCTAGATGAGAGCGTGATTTCTTCTTCTTCTCCTTCAGTATGAATCACAGAGAGCTTGTTTTCTCTAGATGAAAACTGGAGCTTTTGCAATTTTGAACAAGTCAAGAACCACTATTTTTTTCTCTTTTTTTTAGTTGTTTCTTCCAGCAAGCCTTTTATCTTCCGCCGTTGGAGCCCTAGAGACCATGCCCAACCAAAGTCTAGTCTCCTGAGCGTGTCCCTGTAATCGCCTCCAACTTATGGTGGTTGTTGGTGCAATCGGCCCAAGTTGACTCGAGTTTGACTCGAGCAGTACTTTGATAGTATTTTGATTATAGACAAAACTCATGACATGGGATTGTCATGGGAAAGTCCAACATTGTGTTGGCATGGAAAATCCAAGCATGGAGCTTGGTGTGGGAAAGTCCAACATAGGGTTGGCATGGAAAATCCTAGCATGGAGCTTGGTGTGGGAAAATCCAAAGCATTGCGAAGTTGTGCGCTTGGTGCTTGGTAAGAAATGCATTGCGAAGCCGTGCGCTTGGTGCATGTGGGAAGTCTTGAGAACTTGGTAATTTCACTAGGCTCGGGGTCCTTGAGTCGGTGAAGGATGGCATTGCGAAGTCGTGCGCTTGGTGCATCCGAGGGACTGTCGGACGAGGAGCGAATGGAGTGAGGCCCAAGGGAAGCATACTTCGAGGGCATGAGATGCGAAGGATGGCGTTGCAAAGTCATGCGCTTGGTGCATCCGAGGGACATAGGCCGAGGGAAGAGAGCTTCGGTGGGGAACTCCATCAGGGAAGATGTGGACTTGGCCAAGTGGCTAAGACTAAGTGTCGGAGGCTCAAACTTGAGGTTTGAGGGTTTACCCGACGGTCGGATGCTCAAACAACTTGGTGTTTAAGGTTTTGCCGAGCAATGATCGTGGCATAGGTGCCCGATCGTCCAAGTCGACTAAGGTTCGACTAGTGTTAGATTGCAGGTTTTGTCCTTGGCAGTCGACTGACATGGACTGGTAGTCGACTGTTGTGGATAGCAGTCAACTGATGTCGACATACGTCGACTGCCGAGGGATGGTAGTCGACTGATGAGAGTGTCGTGAGCACAGAACGCTCCGTAGCCGACTAGACAGTTGACTACTGTTGGATCAAAGAGGATCGCTAGAGGCGGGTGAATAGCGATAAAACCTTTTCTTTTTGTTCGTTCGTTAAAACTCGAGTAGATAATTAATTTGTAGCAGAAAGATAAGCAACAAATAAAAGGAGACAAATATTTTTACTTGGTTCGTAGCCTTCGGCTACTACTCCAAGGCCCTAGCGGTCCTTGACCACGTATGGAGGGAAAAAACACTGAAGAACTCCTCCACGTTAGAGGTAGGAGTTTAATCGATACAAGTGAAGCACAAAGCTTGATGTAGAGGGACACTCCCCCTCTCCTCGTTACGATAAAAGCTCCGAGAATTGAAAGTGCCAAACTAAAATAAAAACTTTAACCGACGTAATAAAATGAAAACAAATAAACCTTGACGTCAGAGAAGAAGCACTTCGTTGTCGAAAGGTTGTAGCTTGGCGGAGGCTTTTGGAAGCTTAGAATTGATGAAGAAACCCTAGGATAGGCCCTCCTTTTATAGCCTTTGAGCCCCTTTTCAAGATGAACCCTAGCCAATCACATTTGAGCACCACTCCCCTTAAAATGAGGTGATAAGTCTTGACTCCTCGAGGCTGATCCTTCACCATCGATCGTGATCGATGGCCATCATCACGATCGATGGCAAGATCGATCGAATCTGACCTCGTAGTCGATCATTGGACGGCGCTGAGTCCTCAAGTTGGCAATGACCGATGCTAGCTGCAAGGCAAAGTTAGCTTAACAAAAACATTAATTCAACGACCTCCGACCGTCCGATCTCGACCTAGACCACCTATAGGATGTCTTTGGTCGGATCTACGCCTAAGATCATCCCCGTAAAGAGGATACGACCTCACTTACTCTCGCACACACACGAGCTTACCTCG
Organism: Wurfbainia villosa; assembly: GCA_025175895.1. NCBI lineage: Eukaryota > Viridiplantae > Streptophyta > Magnoliopsida > Zingiberales > Zingiberaceae > Wurfbainia > Wurfbainia villosa. The sequence goes on along the minus strand of CM045987.1, from coordinate 113,555,932 downwards.
ATACTTACTGTGTTGCTTCCTCTTCCGGCCTTCCACTCGATTCCTTCAGCTCCCTCCGAAGTCACTCGAGTGTCGCCCGACCACCGCGGCTTCCTCCAGGTGTCACTAGCCTTCAACTCTAGATATAGCAATTTTCTGCACACTCGATTCAGCTCGTAAGATAATGACATGAGCTTAACTTTGTATCATTTGCTATAATCAAAACTCAGGTTCGACTTAGGTGCCTACTGCACCAACAACTACTAGGTCACCAGTCGACTGCCATGGACTGGCAGTCGACTGGCAGGAGATCCGTTGGAACTTGTCCAACGTAGATCTGGCCGTTGTGAGACAACAGTTACAGGGGCAGTCGACTGGGGCCTTTTAGCAGTCGACTACTGGGTGCAAAAACAGCTTGATGCAGGTTATAAATGGAGCTCAAGTAGGAGGATTTCACCAAGACTTTTGTGAAGCTATTGGAGGGGAATTGCTGTTGTATTCCAGACCTTCAAGAGTCATCTAAAGCAAGCTACAAGCAAAGGGTTCAAAGTAAGCATTGTAAAGTGTTCTTTACGTGTATTTCGTATTTGTCTTTGTATTGCTTGTATTTCATATATTACTTGTTGTAATAGCTTGTGAGAGGTTTCTTCACCTCCGATGTGTTGTCGAGAAGGAGTTTAGTTAGTGTCGTGCGCATAACTAGAGCTCGGTGAGCTTGCCCGTGGAGTAGGAACCATTCGGTTCCGAACCACGTATATCGTATGTGTTTGTGTTTGCTTATTTTTTGTTAGTATTATTATTGTTTCTATTGTTTCCGCTGCACTAACGATTATCGTAGGAAAGCAATGCAATGAGAACGAACGAATTCCACCATCGAACGATTGAGGGCTATTCAGCCCCCTCTAGCCGGCCACATACACATCGATCGATCCCCTACAAGTGGTATCAGAGCCAAGTTGCTTGTCGAGGACTAATCACGCTGTGAGCACTTCATTCAAGAATGGCCGGCTCCAACCTCCAACCACCAAAATTCGAAGGAGATTTCCTATGGTGGAGAAGAAAAATAGAGGTATACCTAGAAACCAATTTTGATTTTATGCTAATCTTAGAAAATGATTTAGAATTACCTAGGGATGAAAGAAATAGGCAAATTGAGAAGTCAAGGTGGACCCAAGACCAAATCAAGGACTTCGAGACAAATCTCAAGGTAATCGAATTACTTAGTGATTTGATTCCTAACAATATTTGGTCTAGGTTGGGTAATTTTAGGGATGCAAAGGAATTATGGGATAAAGTAATGAAATTCCAAGAAAATTCCCAATCGGCACAAGTAGAGGAGAATGCCGAGGAAGAAGCACCCATCACATTTGAAGATGTTAATGATTTGGTGGAGGCCTCCACCTCTAGCATTGAAGGGGAGGAAAGGATTTCCATTCCGGAGCAAGATCAAAATGAAGCTTCTACCTCTGGAAGAAGTGAAGAGGCCTCCACCACCTCCCTAGGTAACTCAAGTGTTGTTATTTTAAATAAAAATCACATAATATGCTTTGAGTGTAGGGAGAAAGGGCATTACAAAAGCAAATGCTCAAAATTGGCTAAGAAGAAAACACCGACATCAAAAGTCAACCCAAAGTCAAAGGATGTCGAAGTCCCCACAACTAGAAGCAAAGAGCACATTATGTGCTTTAAATGCAATCAAAAGGGGCACTACCAAAGCCAATGCCCTAGGGGGAGGAAGAAAGGGCAAGAAGGTGTACCTCATGTAGGGGGAGCTTCCCAAGCTAACCCTAAGGTAAATTTAAATTATGCACCTTCAATTCCTAAAGTTAAAAAGAATGCTAAGAATTATTTTAACTCTCTTGCAATTATCAATGAAAAGCATGCTAGTAGGAAGAAATATATTTGTCTAGGTGCTAAGCATGTTAGTTTCTCTAAGGACAAACCTAGGACTCAAAATACTAGACCTATTTTACCTAAAGACTCCATTATAAGAGTTGAAAACCATCTAGGCATTAACCCTAAGAAGGGTAGACACATGCCTAAGAAGAAGAATATTTCCCACAAGTTAAATGAAAACTCAAAATTGGGAAAATTAGAGTTAGAAAACCAAGTCTTGAGGTCAAGACTTGAGAGAATGGAGAAAACTCTTAGAATCATAGAAAATTCAATTCTAGGGTCAAATGCCCAAAAGTCAAGACCTAAGGTTCAAAAATAGTCTAAGGGCAAGGAAGGTTTGGGTCACAAACCTAAGCCCAAGAAGACTTACCATAATGTTTCATTTGATTCTGGAACAATTTCTAGGTCTAGAAAAACCAAGGCTAATAGGGAAGCTATCCCTAAGTCTAGCCATGGTGTTTTCTTAGTGGCTAAGACCTCAAAGAAATCAAATGTAGCCACTAGGAAGGTCAATGGAGGAGTCACCTCTAGAGTTGACCTGGGAAAGACCCAAAAGACTATGGCTTTAAAGCCTAAAAGGGTCATTAGGAAGGTATCTAGGGAAATTATCCCTAGGGAATACCCTGTTAACCCAAGAGCTCCAATAGGTATTGGGTTCCTAAGAGCGTGATCAATTCACGCTAAATGGGTTAGTGTGTCAACCCTAAATGGATGGGTAGTTAACATAACCATAGTAGAGTTGACACATTAGAGTGTGCTAATATGCTTTGTGAAGTTAAAAATGATTTAAATTGGCACAATTAGGTCTTAGAGGTATTGGTGTGCCAATTTTGGGTTTATGACACACTAGGGGGATAAATGGCTTTAAGGAAAAATGGAATTAATTCCTAGAAATGACAACTTGGATTTAACACTTAGGTATTCCATACCTTAGTATATTTTACTTGCCATGATTTATTTGTCTTGCCATGTCATGACATCATTTTCATTTTTATCTATAAAAATGTCATGATCATGTTTTAGACTTATCTTTATATGGCATGTATGCTTAAATGTCATTCACATGCCATGACATCATGATTTTGGCACATGCTTAGTTAAATTATATTTATTCCATAATCATCATCATGCATATAACTAAAAATGGATTTAAGTACTATGGCATGGTTTGATGGGAATCAAATAATATTGCCTAGAAATATGCATGAAACCATTAAAAGGACAAAAACCCACATCTTGTTGGTGCAATCGGCCCAGGTCACGATTGACCAAGACTCGAGCTTGGCTCGAGAGATGTTTTGATGTTAGACAAAAACATATGATAATGTAATTGTCATGGTAAAGTCCAAGTCATGAGTACTTGGCATGGAAAGTCCAAGTGAGACACTTGGCATTTGGGAAAGTCCAAGCATGAGTCTTGGCAAGGTAAAGTCCAAGTCATGGGTACTTGGCATGGAAAGTCCAAGCGGGACACTTGGAATTTGGGAAAGTCCAAGTCTTGAGTACTTGGCACAAGGGAAAGTCCAAGCATGGGTCTTGGCATGGAAAGTCCAACATGGGTTGGCAAGGGAAAGTCCAAGCATGGGTCTTAGCGTGGAAAGTCCAACATGGGTTGGCAAGGGAAAGTCCAAGCTTGAGTCTTGGCATTTGAGAAGTCCAAGGGGTTTGATATTAGCAGCGTAAAGTCCAAGGGTGGAGTCTTGGCAGCATAAGTCTAATGGTTGGCGGCGTAAAGTCCAAGCGGAGTCTTGGCGGCGTAAGTCCAATGTGCCTTGGCGGTGTAGACACCGTTAGCATGACATAGCCGATGGAAGCACCTGAAGGCTAGCGCAATGGATGAACAAGTCATGGATGACTTGGAGGGATCCGAGAGGCGTCAGGCTGATGGAGGTGGATAGAAGGCTTAGGTCTAGGCTAAGGGTGGTCTAGCAAGTATGGGGACACCATACTTGGGTTAAAACCTCATCTTTGAGGTTAGCAGTCGACTGGAATTATGGCCGGTTCGACTGTTGAGAGTCGACTAGAGCTCGACTGCCACTTAGGGTTGAAATTGCCTTGGCGATCATTGCTCATTGGCAAGCGATGGATCGGCGATCCACCGCTAATTGAGTTGCGAGCGGTCCGATCGGGCAATGTTGGCCGATCGCCAAGAGATCTGTTGGAACTTGTCCAACATGGATCGACCCGTTGTCTCACAGCTACAGTGTTGGCAGTCAACTGGTGACTTATGGTAGTCGACTACCAGGCGGAAATCAAACCCGACGCAGGATATAAAGGCAGCTCGGATGGAGGGTTTTTCAGCGATTTTCTTGGGCGAAATTGAAGGGGAAAGTTGGTGCTTTCCAGTCCTTCAAAGCTAGTTCAAGGCAATCAAAGATCAATCAATCAAAAGCTCTTGTAAAGTGTTTTTCCTTTACTTGCACTTGTATTTCATTATCGTATTTGCTTGTATCTATTTGTTTATTGTTGTAAACAATTATAAGAGGTTTCTCCACCTCCGACTTGTGTCGAGAAGGAGTTATTTGTGATTAGTGAGTGTGTGCATCACTAGAGCTCTTTAGAGCTTGATCGGTGGAGTAGGAACCGTGCGGTTCCGAACCACGTTAAATATTTGTGTATTGGTGTGTTCGTGTTTGTCTTACTTCGTTATTGCTTTTATTATTATCATTCCGCTGTGCATAACGAGTTTTGTAGAGACGAACACGAAAGAATTCCATCATCGTATGTGCACGACGCTATTCACCCCCCCCTCTAGCGGCCTCAAATCTCCTTCAATTCGTATCATAGCCCGGGGCTCTTCTACGGATTAACCGTCGGGAGCTAAAGAAGCTAGAGGGAAGATGGAAGTTCAAGAGCAACTAGGATGGGATATCAACACACCGATCCCTTATGCCTTCTATGGACGAGAGGGCTTCAATTCTTGGAAGGCGAGAATTGAAAATTTTTTGATGATGAGAGACTTTGAAGAATGGTCCACCTTGATGGAGGGCTTTAGCTATCCAATAGGACCAAAGGGAGGGTTCCTTAAAAAGAAGAGATGGACCGAAGAGCAAGTCCGAGCCTCCGAGAAAAATGATAAGGTGATAAAATTTTAATTGATTTAATGCCGA